>CM068825.1:151192052-152392052 GCA_028554795.2 Sinohyriopsis cumingii | reverse complement strand
ATAGAGCTCCATATATTTAATTAAAACAATAAACAAACAATGTTCTATTGACCATGTATACAATAAGATACTGAGCAGATAAGCATGATCCTTCTTAAATGGTTTACCTATAAGCATTTAGTTATTAATAATTTGCCTCAAATGCTTGCTCTTTTGTATGATGCAAAGACTTCAGATTAGCCTATTGTTATCCTAATCAGTGTTGATGTACGTGTCAAGTATTATTTTAACCTCACATGCCCTTGGGATATTTTCTGCTATATCTCAAAGATAAGCATACTACAGTACTTAATAACCATAATTAATCTGTTCATGTATTTGTCAGGAGTTTAGCAGCTAATATGCATTTCCAATTTTTGAAGTGAGTTTTGGTTTGTTTTGTTTTGGAAGGGGGACAAGAATAAAATTAAAATTTGTGATTGAAATATCAGTATTCTTAGTTCATGGGTTTCCATTTGCCAAAATAAAAATGAAGATATCTGAGAAGGAAAAGTTGTGACTCCAACATTTCAGTCTTGAGGGGATTCTGATATGCTAAGGTTTCAGTTTTGAGGAGTTTCAAATGAATTCCATCAAAACCAAAAAATCATGGGACCAAATTTGTTGATAGTCTTTTTGAGCGGTTTTAAGTTTTTTGCTGAGGTGAAAAATGTCCTTTTATAAACACTTACTGGACTTGAGACAGAGACAGAGACAAATATAATTACGAAAGAACATCTGTGTATGTGTAAAAGAGTGCACATTAAGGATGCTGCCTTTGTGGGTTTTTTGACATGTAATTAAAATAGCTAAACAACATAACTTCATTCAGAGAAATCACTTCCAGTTACATGAATACATTTGTTCCAGACAGAACTACAGTCCTTGTCTCAAGAACTATTTATCAAATTAGATATTTGTATAACTTTATTATATGTCCCTTAAAATTATGAATGATAATCCATGAAATTTAAGATTTTGATCTCATAAAGAATAAACACTAAGGTAACAAATTTTGGAAATGTGAAATTTTCTACCCATACCAAAATCCTGTATTACTTCTTGCAGGACAATTCACTGAATCAAGCATGCAAAAATGTCTTCTTTTCATTTTAAATTAATCAATTTTAGTCGAAATTAAAATTTCTGTTTCCAGAGAAAAATTACCCAATCATTAACATTACAAAATAAGTTCACCTACCTTTCAAATCAATCTCTCCCCGAAAGATGAAAATTGTGTTTTTCCCCATCTATATAGATATAGGACTCATGGTACTAATTGTATGGAAAAATGTGAACCAGTCTGGAAATGGGTGAAGGATAAAATAGTATATATGGGTCTGGCAGGCCAGGATTAGTTGATAATGAAAAATATCTTTTTTTTA
Organism: Sinohyriopsis cumingii; assembly: GCA_028554795.2. Classification (NCBI taxonomy): domain Eukaryota; kingdom Metazoa; phylum Mollusca; class Bivalvia; order Unionida; family Unionidae; genus Sinohyriopsis; species Sinohyriopsis cumingii. The sequence continues at coordinate 152,390,688 of CM068825.1, read as the reverse complement.
AAGAATCTTCCGAGAGCTTGTCTTAGTTGTAACTGAAAAAATAGATACATTGTTTTATTGACGGAATTTCAGTCCTTTAAAGATATAAGTTCGGAACACTTGTTAATGAAATGAGCACCCGACAGTTTGGTGCAGAATTGCAAGCACATGTTTCAAACACTCACAGATCCAGAAAATGCCAAGGCTCATTTGGTTTTCTCTGCATAGAAACTGTGATACAGGATTCATCTATATTGATAAATATAGGTTTGATCTTGAGAAGACAAAAATTCTAAGTTATTGAATTTTTAATATCATGGTGTTTGCATAGGTTTACTATGAAAACCGAATTAGTACCGCAAGTCCTCTATATGCATAGTGTATAAACAAAGGGAAGAAACTCTTACCATTACCTCCCCTTACCACTGCATTGTGGCTACCATTGACTGAATTCTTACAAGTTTAAGTGAAGTGATGCATTAATGATGCTGCTTGCATTTGTGGGTTTGATATTAATATCAATATCATCGAGCCATTATTTTCATGGAAATGCAATTTACAAACAAAACTGACTTTCTCCATCAAATACATTCCCTACAGCTTAAAAAAATTCATAAAATGTATTGCACAAATGCTTAGGAAGATAAATAAATACAGATACACAAACACAGGTGACACTCGATTTACATGGCAGATGAATTAATGAAGTTATGGCATAATCGAAATTGGCATAAAATGAAAGCAATTTTCTGATAGGATACTTATAAATTACTCAAGTTCTTGAGCATAAGTTTTCAAGTAATGATTATGCATAATTTTCAAAAAAAATTATAAAACATACAATATGTGAGCTGCACATGAGTCACAGAACATTGTGTCAGCAACAGCATGAAAACAGTGGCACAAAATTATGTTATTTCTTCATTTTCTGTCCATCCATCCATCCATCCAGAGAGAGAGAGAGAGAGAGAGAGAGAGAAAGATTATTAATATCCAGCATATAGGTAGCCACCTAGTAAATGGTAAGAGAAGGTACTATGAAAGAGTTTCTTCCCACTGTCCATAATGACTGGATAGAGTAAATTTTCATCATTCGAGGAGAGCTAAATTCGAGGGGTGTGGGTGTGCTTGTAAGTATGCATGTGCGTATGTGTGTGATCTGGATTTTTAATGTAACAATTTTTCAGTTATATTGCTACAATGTCTGCAGTGTGAGTTTATAGTGATGACTAGCACTAAGGCATCATGCCTCAGACATGTAGCATCATGTCCCACTCATTCACATTATCCTGACACCAGGCCAACCAGTCCTAGCACTAACCTCTTAATGATGTGCAAAAGCGAGGCAGCTGTCAGCAGCATTTTTATAAGTCTCTGGTATGACTCGGCTGGGGTTTGAACCAGCGATCTCCCACATCTGAAATTTGAGAGGTAGCACAGCTAACTTCCTACTGTTAATGTGACTGAGGAATATATTTAAAAAAGAAATAATTTTCTTCTGTATTATTTTATGATACAATGGAAACACACATTTCTTACCTATATCATGTTCTTTGAGAACCAGATCTGTGTCAGGAAGGTAACTAATTAGGAGCTGTCTTAAAACTCTCTGGTCAGCCTGTAAAAAGAAGTTAATTTAATGAATATCTGTCTCTACCTACAGTGGTAAGATCACAAAAGTTTGCAATAATTAAATCTTCCAATGACCTTTAAGACACAATTGTATGGTTATTGGGGAGACAATAATTAAGTTTCATAGTCCTATCTCAAACAACGTCAAGAGTAAAATTGGAGAAAAAAATTATCAACAACTTGACCTTGAAAATAAAACCCTGACTATTATAAATAAAACCCTGAGAAGCAAAGGTGTACTATTTGTTTTCCTTGCACTTCAAATAGCGTTATAATGACTTTATAACTAAAATTAGCATTGATAGGATTTTCAAGATAGCTGTGTGGTGACCATACTGGATAACATATTGGCACAATTTTTATTTAGGACCAACTACATATTCACAGGAAGTCTTGGTGAAAACTCCATGCTGTTGGAGTAGCAATAAAAAGATTTTTAAGATATCTGTGGTAGTGGCCATATTTGACATCAGATCAGCACTATTTATCAACTAGACATCATATAAAGCCTTTCAGCAAAAACCCTATGTTGATATGACCACCCATTCCAGACAAGTGATTACAAGACGGCACTGCTGGTGGCTATATTGGATGTCCATATAGAACCATTTTTATTTAGAAACAACCAGACATCATAAGAAGTCTTCTTTTGAAAGCCACGTGTTGATATGACTTTCCATTCAGGAGGAGACGCAATAACAAGATTTTCCAGACTGCTGCCATGGAGACTATACTGCACATTAGAGCAGCATCATATTCATTTAACACCAACTAGACATAAGAGTAAACACTGAAATGAAAATCCCATACTGATATGACCATCTACTTGAGAGGATTAGCAATAACAACGTTTTCAAAATGGCTGCTGTGGTGACCATATTGGATGTCTGAGCAGGAACATTTTCATTTTTAAACAACTAGATATTAAAAGAATTCTGGTGACAATAGGATGTCAATATGACTTTCCATTCAGAAGGAGTTGCGATACCTACATTTTCAAGATTGCTGTGATGGCCAAATTGGATGTCTGAGCAGGAATATTTTCAATCACAACCATCTAGATCTTGTGATAAAAGTTTCATGGCAGTCCTTTAAGTTGTTTAGAAGAAATAGTGATAGCAAACATGTGCTGAGGGATGGTCACTCGGGACAATGGACATGAAAATGAAAAAGTTCACCCAAAAAGTACTGTCAGACAGCCTACTTCTGAAACACAATTCTTAGCAATCTAAAATGAAATACCTGTCGAGTCTGAGATGCTAAAGGAAAGCTGTAAAACAACTTGTACTCATCAGGACACTATAGGTCAGGATTTGTAATGAACACATTTGGCACAAGGGGAATGTTTCATACTTTTATTCTTGTGAACTCCAGGAATAAGATATCAAAATTACCAAGGATTGAGCATAAAATATATTAATACTGATCAAAATGTCAAAATCTGTAAAAAGTAAATTAGCTTCAAGATGCACAATACTTCTTGCTTCCTTCGTTGATCCTTGTTTTCAAATAATGCCTTGAAATGACCCTGCTTCTAAATGAAGCTTCTGCTAGTATGTGCTGGCTATTCTTTGGAACAGATTATAGACATTTAGTCCTACTGCATGTATGTCAGCATATCACAAAAATCACCCAAAAGTTGGATTAATAACTTGAAGGAGCTATAATCTTATTATAGAAATCAAGCATTTTAATTTATGACAATAAATGTCAAATTCTGTGCAATATACCTCTCTGGACATTTTCAACTCGTTGGTCATGATGTTTGTACAAGCTCCTGCTTAATTAAGATTTGTATATTCATAATGTGTTTGAAAATGGTTGTACTTTTTCCTTTTTTTAACTTAGACTTATTTGGTCTGCAAAGATTCTATAAACACAATTTTATTTTTACAAGATTTTCAAGCTCCTGACATACCTTGATTTAAACAGTATTTATTTAATGAATGCAAATTTCCATCCTGCAAAATGTGATACAGAATTGATGCTAAATGTTACACCTCAAATTTTTCCAAAAGTTTTTAAGTTACGAGTTTTGAATATGCTAACCATTTTCGTTCAGAAACAACTATTTATTGACAATGTATTTTCTTACGAAAAAACCCATACTGATAAGACAATCTGTTCAGAACAGGTAACTATATAAAGATTATTAATAACGGCCATCAAGGCAGCCATTTTCAAAGTAAATAATTGTCATTTTAATAGACACAGATATATCTTGCATGAAAGAAACACTTTTTGTTGTTTTTTTTTTTTTATTTATAAGTATGACTATCCATTCAGGATAATGAACTCTTACGACATTTCTCAAATTTTTGGAGGCCATATTGGCATCATTTTTATTTCAGCCCAACTACATAAAGTGATAAGTGTTTTAGTGAAAACCCCATGTCGATACAATCATAACTTCCATAAGAGAAATTAAAGGATTTGTAAGCTAGCTGCCATGGTAGTCATGCTGGATGTTAGACCAGCACCAGGTTCATACAGGATGGCATAAGAACTCATTAAGTGAAAATCATGTCTATATGATATTCAGTTCTGAAGTAGAGTAAGATTTTCTAGACAGCTATAATAATAGCCATACTGAGTCTGGTGAGCATAATTTTCATATATGACCAATTATATATCATAAGAAAAGTGCAAACACCATGTTATTACCACTATCAATACAGGATTAGTGATAACAAGATTTTCAAGATGGCCTCCATGGCATTAAAAATGGAGGTCAGATTGGTACCCTTTTCATTTAAGAGAAACTAGACAGAACAAGACTTCTTTCAGTGAATACTCCATGTCCATAAGATCCCCCAATCAGGAGTATTTAGCAATTAAAAGAACTTACAGCTGACCACCATGACAGACATACTGGATGTCTGATCAGAACCATTTTGATCTAGGTCCAACTTGATATCAAAACAAGTCTCTGAATGAAAACACAATGTCAAAATGACCATCCATTAAGGAAGGTGTGTGTGTGTGATTTGGATCGTTACTGTAGCTTTAAAAAATTTTCAGTCATATCACCATGATTTCTGCAGTGTGGCAGTTTATAGCTATGTCTAGCACTGGGGCATCATACTGCAGACATGTAGCATAATGTCCCACCCAGTCACATTATCCTGACACCAAGCTGACCAGTCCTAACACTAACCTCTTAATGCTGAGCACCTTAAGTTCATTTTTATAAGTCTCTGGTATGACTTGGCCAGGATTCAAACCCAGGACCTCCCCCATCTGAGGCAGATGCTCTAACCACTAGACTACCAAAGCAGTGTCATTAAAGAGGAAGGGGACCAGTGATGAGATTTTCAAGATGACCACAATGATAGCTATTATGAAGGTCCATGTTGTACCATTTTTATTCAGAACCAAAAAGATATCTGGTGAAAAACCCATGCTAATATGGCCATCTATGCAGAGAGTATAGCAAGAACAAGATTTCAAGTTGGTGACTGTTTTGGTTGTGTGTATTTTTGGATTTTTTTTATGTAGCTTTAACAATTTTAGTCATATTGCTACAATGTCTGCAGTCTCTTAAAACTTGTAAGCTTGACCTCTAGAAATTTTCAGGTGACTGTTTACTAATCATGAATCCTCAGCTTTTAGTAATCCTCTGTCAGTTTACACGTTTAATGGAACAGACTGGTTTTCTAAATACTTCGCTGATACAAAAATATGTCATTTGGTGCCATTATGGAATATAATCTAATCACCAGTCAAAGTATTATCAACACTTAAATGATTAATGGATTGAGTATGTGATTGGAATATTTTATGATTCAAACCTACATAAAAGTACTGTTCTAGTTTCATTTAAATGTTGGAGTTAAAAATTAATTCTGTAAATAAATCTGTCATTTTTCGTATGTGCACACAGTAAACACACCATGATATTTTTAGGTACTCAAAGTTAAACTTACAGTGCACTGTGAATGTGTGCATCCATGAATTCTGGACAATGCAACTGTTACAATATTTTGATACATGTCTGCAGTTCTTGGAGATATCGAAGTTTCTGAAGAATACAGTTTCACACCCGCGAACAGTGCTATGATTTAAATTACACAACATCCAAAATCCTGAGCATAGGACCGTACCAAATTTTGTAACAATGACAAAGATAATGTTTTTGCTGCCCAAATAATTCAAACTATCATTTTCTGCTAATACAGTTGAGATAATAAAATAACAATAATGATGACCATCATAATTAAGTTATTTACATATAAAAAGCAATAGCCTAGAGTATCCCAATTACCTGTATGCCAATGAGTGTGCTGGAGTAATAGGATGCTGGGAGAAGGTCTTCTATAATTGAGCACATCATCCAGAATGTGTCCTCCTCCTCCAGAAATAACAGTAATGAGGCTGCAATCTATAAAGACAAACTTGGCATCAGACACTTTTATTGTATTTAATATACATGCTACAACAAATAGAAAGATTTATTTATCTAGCAACTTAGGTAAGATAGCACAGCTACTAATTCAATCAATTTAGTTGAATTTATCTATATAACAAAGATAAGACTGGTAAAATAAAACCTTCATCATAGGAACTTACCAGTAGGCATGAACAAGGTTCAAAAGATCAAAGTTTCAAAGCTCAAAGAAGGGTTCTAAAGAGGCACATCATGATCAGTTTGGGAAAACATGTCATAAATGTATGTAAATCAGTTGTTTGGACAACAGGGTATTGATATTCATGGGCGTAAATGTATGTAAATCAGTTGTTTGGACAATAGGGTATGGATGTTCATGGGCGTAAATGTATGTAAATCAGTTGTTTGGACAACAGGGTATGGATAATCATGGGCGTAAATGTATGTAAATCAGTTGTTTGGACAATAGGGTATGGATAATCATGGAAGTAAATGTATGTAAATCAGTTGTTTGGACAACAGGGTATGGATAATCATGAGCGTAAATGTATGTAAATCAGTTGTTTGGACAACAGGGTATGGATATTCATGGGCGTAAATGTATGTAAATCAGTTGTTTGGACAACAGGGTATGGATAATCATGGGCATAAATGTATGTAAATCAGTTGTTTGGACAATAGGGTATGGATATTCATGGGCATAAATATTATGTAAATCAGTTGTTTGGACAATAGGGTATGGATATTCATGGAAGTAAATGTATGTAAATCAGTTGTTTGGACAACAGGCTATGGATAATCATGGGCATAAATGTATGTAATTCAGTTGTTTGGACAATAGGGTATGGATATTCATGAGCGTAAATGTATGTAAATCAGTTGTTTGGACAATAGGGTATGGATATTCATGGGCATAAATGTATGTACAGTGGAGCCTCGTTAATCCGGACTCCGTTTATCCGGAAACCTCGCTATCCGACATAATTCAATGGGAACGGAATTCCTAAACGTTAATTTGCTCCGTTAATCACGAAATCCGCATTCCGGATCCGGAAATCAAAATCGGGGACCAAAGTGTAAAATTACATTAAAACGTGTCTTGATAATCCGGAAATAATCTGTCCAAAAATAAGAAAATTCGATAAATCATATGTGAAAATACAATCAGAAGAATAGTACATAAAACACAGTAGTGAAGCCCTTGAGAATCTATGGCCACTATCAATAACTAAGTACCGTGACCATATTGTAACCAGCGATTGTACAAACAATGTCTGTTTTAGCTAGTCGCTGACGGGGGTGTTAATAATTAAATAAACACACTGGGATCAAATAGTCCACGCTTTTTGACATAACATATGGTAAATAAATTAAAAGTGTCATTAAGCCTCTTTGTTGTTTACCAATTGTATGTAACAATCACAGTTTATTGTTTGCTGTGCAAATACAGTTGACATTTTTAAGCTGTGGACAGTATAGGGCTTCAAAGAATCCAGGCAAACAAAGGTTACAGACTTCTTCAGGAAATTGACATAATAAATGTATGTACAGTACATACATGTACATGAACATAGTGTGATGTGTTCGATGTGTTAATTGTCTAAACTTCTATTTACTGTATATGTACGTACAAGCACATGTTATAATAATGTAAAATAAACACAAATTAATAGATGTATTCATTAATTTATTTCAACCATTATTGAATATACAGTACATTACATTTAAAGCTAGCATATACATGTACATATATACGGTGTGATGATATCGTAAAATAAAAAATGTGCATGATTCAATTATCCGGAAAACTCATTAATCCGAACATATTCGCTGGGAACGAATGTGTCCGGATTAACGAGGCTCCACTGTAAATCAGTTGCTTGGACAATAGGGTATGGATATTCATGGAAGTAAATGTATGTAAATCAGTTGTCTGGACATTAGGGTATGGATAATCATGGGCATAAATGTATGTAAATCAGTTGTTTGGACAATAGGGTATGGATATTCATGGGCATAAATGAATGTAAATCAGTTGTTTGGACAATAGGGTATGGATAATCATAGGCATAAATGTATGTAAATCAGTTGTTTGGACAATAGGGTATGGATATTCATGGGCATAAATGTATGTATATCAGTTGTTTGGACAATAGGGTATGGATATTCATGGGCGTAAATGTTACGTAAATCAGTTGTTTGGACAACAGGGTATGGATATTCATGGAAGTAAATGTATGCAAATCAGTTGTTTGGACATTAGGGTATGGATATTCATGGAAGTAAATGTATGTAAATCAGTTGTTTGGACAATAGGGTATTGATATTCATGGAAGTAAATGTATGTAAATCAGTTGTTTGGACAATAGGGTATGGATATTCATGGAAGTAAATGTATGTAAATCAGTTGTTTGGACATTAGGGTATGGATATTCATGGAAGTAAATGTATGTAAATCAGTTGTTTGGACATTAGGGTATGGATATTCATGGGCATAAATGTATGTAAATCAGTTGTTTTGACAATAGGGTATGGATATTCATGGAAGTAAATGTATGTAAATCAGTTGTTTGGACATTAGGGTATGGATATTCATGGAAGTAAATGTATGTAAATCAGTTGTTTGGACATTAGGGTATGGATATTCATGGGCATAAATGTATGTAAATCAGTTGTTTGGACATTAGGGTATGGATAATCATGGGCATAAATGTATGTAAATCAGTTGTTTGGACAATAGGGTATGGATATTCATGGGCATAAATGTATGTAAATCAGTTGTTTGGACAATAGGGTATGGATATTCATGGACGTAAATGTATGTAAATCAGTTGTTTGGACAATAGGGTATGGATAATCATGGGTGTAAAGTGCTCTAAATATATGCATCCAAAACAACATCAAACATATTTACTAGCAAGTGCATAAAATATATGACCAACAAAAAACCGCCTTTGCAATTTGCCATATCTGCTATAAAGGTTGATTACAAGTAATGCCAACACTAACATATCAATTTTTTTAATACTGCACATATTCAATAAATATTTTCTAATAAACAATTGTTTATTCATTAAGCAATTTAACAGAATTTTCAACAACTTTGACAAATCATGACTTCCTGCCATCTAAGAATGCTAAAGTCTTTCCTAAGAGTAATTAATCCTGTACTACTAATACATTTCTCAAGTCAATATTTTATCAGACATGATTCACTTATAGACATGACTATTTCCCTATCATCAAGAGGCTCAAGTGAGCCCGATATTGTTCACTTCTTTCCACAACTCAACAGTTATCTTTTTCATTAAGCAAACAATTGTAGTCTTGTAAGAACACAACTGTACATAAACTGTCTCTCAAACTTTATTTTGTATTGGTCTACATTCTTTATATAAAGATAAAGGCATGCTTGACCTGACTAGATTCAAATAAACATTCTTTATATAAAGATAAAGGCATGCTTGACCTGGCTAGATTCAAATAAACATTCTTTATATAAAGATAAAGGCATGCTTGACCTGACTAGATCCATGCTCATTATCAAACTCATCCAACATCTTGATCTATGGACTAATTGTTTGAAGAACCTATAACCAAAAACACAAGACAAATAATGTATGAAAATCCCTGACTTATCAAAAGTTTATAACTGAATGATTACACCGGGTTCTGTGCTACAGACAATACATCAGTTCCTTACAACATGTGCTTTCTAACTATATTATGTTCTGGTGTGTTGTCACATATAAGACCTTAAAAAGAAAATAGGTGTAGCCTAGACCCTAATTACAATGAAAACAAAATGCTAGCAGCAACAACCATCTTTCAATATCATCCTCCATCACTCATCTGAGGACCTTAACAAATAAAACTTAACAAAATTGATGTGACTAGAAATACCAGGTTATTATGTGTTAAGCATTTTCGAGTTAGTAAAACTGCTAGCTTAATTTTTAAAAATAAGAGAGTAGCTTCAAATAGTCTTCTTGGCTGACATTCTATAGTATAGTTTTCCAAAGAAAAAAGTCAGATAAAAACAACAGTTGGCAAGAAGACTAGGGAAGAATTACACTAAAACTGAAGCAATCACAAATCCAAAGTGAACAATGTCACACTTTCTGGTACATTAAATAATTATATTTTGTATCTCCTTTAAACGTTTTTATATTAATATTCACATGAATCTGGCTGCCAAATTAATTTTTGGGAACAAAGTATGACAAGAGTCAATATAATTGTGAAATCTCATCTTAATTGGTTAAAAACAGACAAGAGTCAAAAGTCAGATACAATAAGGTAATTAGTAACAATAAAACAAAATTCAAACAATTTAACAGTAGCCATGACCATACTTGCGTCGCAAAAGGGTGTAGCATCACACACACACACACACACACACACACAAGGTTGCCAAAACAACTGAGACACCAATACACATATGGATAATTAAGAATATTACTCTGACCATGTGAAAAAATACTAATTTTTCTTACCACTCCTGTTCCTTGACAATACCCGATATCTGGGTAGAGCCAAGCCAGGCCTCTTAGAATTCTCCGTAACCTTGGAATTCCTGTGCTGTGAATGTTACAGAAGCAGGCATTGCTTGGCATTGTTCTCAACACATCCTGCAACCCAAAGAAATCTTATCAGCACTGACAATAAGTGTGTCTGCTTATTACAATTAGAACTGTTGATATAACAAATCTCTACTCACTCATCTTCCTCTCTAATGTCCCATACCAAATCCCCCTTTACTCAGTAAAATGTAAAGAATGCACTCTGGTTGGATTTGATAGGGTTATATGCATACATGTAAAGACATACTGTAGATATTAATGTTCCCAATTGATTTTTAAAAAATGCTTATATTACACATGCATAATTTGGACAGTGTCATGGAATGTGAAGTCACACAAGAAAAAAAAAAAGTTGTAAACACGGTACATTTTCAGAAAATTAATTTACCAAACTGAAAATGCATCATACACATCCCCTTGAGCCTGTAACAAATATACAAAGACTTAAAGTGAAGCAGGGAACACTAGAGGAGTCTATTACACAAACTATGGACCTAAAATAGGGTGATCATTTGAAAAGAATTTAGAACATAATTTTGTCTAAACATTATCTAGCATCCTCCTAATGTGTCAGTTGACAAAAGTTTCACGGCAATGAACTAATGTACTGTTGCAGCTGGATGGCACCAACTATGAATCCTACAGCAAAAAAGGTCACTTGAAAAATGAGAAGCTTACCCCAAAAAAATATTTTCAAAATTTCAATTCGCATCTAAAAATGGATTTTAAAACATTTCCATCCTCTTGACAATGACACAGCAAACTTTCAAGGCAATGCACTGAAAACATATGGAGGACTTGAAAATGACACAGCAAACTTTCAAGGCAATGCACTGAAAACATGGGGGACTTAACAAAGACACAGCAAACATTCTATGCAACGCACCGAAAACTTATGGAGGACCTGACAAAAAATGCCAAGGACCCTGTAATGGGAAAGTCACTCTAAAGTTCAAAAAGCTTCAAAACATGCAATATTTAAACTAAAAATTATTTTGCAACCTCATAATGTGTCGCACAATTCACCATTATGCATGCAATATGATTGAAATTTCAAGGCAATGCATGGAAAACTATTACACAAGTAAGAACAGGCAGATAAATGGATAATTTCTTTCATGTTTTGTTGATTTTAATGGTGCTGTTAACACATTATTGGCTATATCATGCCAAGCTAACAGGAGTTACATGTTGCTCACTAGGACATCATCATAACTGCCAATCCTAACAAGACCTTCTCAGTAAGGCAGCTGATTTTTTTTCTGTCAGACCAGTTTTCAGTAAGGTGTAAGAAAATATCATGTACTGCTACTGTCAAGCTGGAAAACTTGCATTTTAAAGTCCAAAAGTGTGATTCAAGACTGATGCAGGGATGGTAAACATTGTGTTTAACTCTGAAGTTTGTAACGTTTACTTCAACCTTAATTACCTCAAGTACAGTTTCATAAATTGTTGTTCCAAATCCTACTGAGCTAAATGGCTTCTTGATATCTCTCAACTTAATGTAATCCTTTTTAAAAAAAGTTCCTGTGTGATGGGGCAATGTCAATCATCTTTCCCACCATGTGACTTACTCAAATTAACACATTAAATGTAAGTATTGCCCTTCCTGCTTTTACCCCAAGAGTCTGAATATTCCCTTTTATTCTTCTGAACTATTAAAACTTTTTAAAAGATTTACTGTCCCTTTGTTGGATGCCATTTTGAAAAAAAAAGCAACAGCTTGATCATGCAGATGTTTTGCATTACACAATACACAGTCTAAAGCATCTGAGGCACTCAAGTAAAGTTAGTCTGGTTCCTTGACCAATTCCACTGAATCTAATATGAAACCTGGATCCAAATTAAACACAGACAAGCCAATATCCAATATCTATAATTTAATAAAGCTACAGCAAAGATTGGAACTGATAATGGAATACTTATACAAATGCATATCTACATATTAATGTTGTATTTTAAACAAGATACCTTTTCAATCTGTTTTGATGTCATGAGATGATCACCTGAGCTGGTCTTGACAATGTCTTTGTATGTTATATCTGATTTCTGCTTTTTCTCAAGAGCTCCAGACAATCTCATCCAGATGTGTGGCCTTAATGAGTGAGGAATTCCAAGACGTACCATGTTGCGCAATTTATCAGATCTTGGTAACCGAGATTCAACCTGAAGAAATTAAAAATATTTAATGTTGTGAGTAAAATATTGAAAGTAATGAAAATATATCTAACATCTGCAAGCAGAGAATTTTCCAAGTGAACTGTTTTAAGACCAAACTACCCTCAATCTCAAAATAACATGAATCTTCCTTTCTTCTACACCCCCCCCCCACTCTTTAGCAATATTTACCCAGCCTACTAACAGTAAAAAGTATAAAGAATCTAATGTCACTTCATGTAATTATTTTTTAAATCCAAATACCCACACTTGTGTAATAAATCAAAAGACCCAAGTGGGCTTAATATCACTCACCTGGGTAGTTGACATACGTTGAAACTATTATAGGATATAAAAGCATGGAGCACATAGTTGCTACATTTTCAATTACTGTTGGATTTATCTTGTCTTAGAATATACATTACAAAAAACAAGACAATACATTTACACAATAAGCATTCTCCCCTGAATCTCCTTGTTGGGACTAGGACTTGATTTGTAACTTAGAAACTGTTCACAGCAGTACACTTACAGTACATAAACTTACTTGGCATTATAAGAGTTAATCTGATGTTGGCATGGATTCCATGCTCTATCCTTACACACAGGGGCCCTGTCTTCCGGAGTTTTAAGTTGGAAACCAATGAGATCCACACCCAAGGGAGTTCCAATAACTCAGTGGTTAAAGTACTGGACTCAATAATCAGAAAATTGTGGGTTCGATACCCACCATCTGATCAGCCTGGTTTGTCATTAATATAACTGTATATCATTCATAATTTGACTCACATGAGCTCGTGATAATCTAAGCTGGTTTAAAAAATCTGATCAAGATCTGACCAGAAACATGGCCTTTAGAGTGTTTACAAGCTGCACCAACAATATGCAAGATCACCTCATCAAAAGTGCATCGAAATCAGTCATAACTGAACTAACCCGAGATCTTGATATAAGCTTACATACCAAATCTGATCACAGATATGGCTTCTGAAGTGTTCACAACCAAGCCAATCAGATGCAAAGAAAGAAAATAATATAGTCGTGTTGGTACTTAAAGATTTTCATTTCTGAATAATTCTGAAATTTTATCTCCCTTATCAATTTTTATAAATCTTCATGGCCACTGACTGGAGTTGTGGCATCAGTGGTTTGCATGCCATTGGATCAGGCAAGGTCTTTGGACAAGGAACTAAAACAGCTGAACCGCCACTAAATAACCTATTTGTGTTGCTGTGTCCCAAAAAAAAAACACCAAACCAAACAAGCCACTTTTGTTAGAGCAAAAAAGAAAAAAATTATAATTATGTAGCTGTGCCAAGTTACTGTTATCTCTTGTGCCAGGTTATTGTTATCTCTTATGCCAGGTTATTGTTATCTCTTGTTCTAAGAAGAAAAATTCAGCTACAGTTTTGTCAAGTTTATATGAGAACTGAAGTTGGGAACTTAAATTTCTATACCTTATCCCATGTCAGATCTCCTACTTCATTGTTATGTGTGAATTCAAGATAGGCTGTCCACTTCAATCTATGCTGTGGATCTTCAACAAATGGCTGCAACAACTTGCTGGAGTTCTCCTCTGGACCATCTGAATTTAATATTTTATGCATTTGCTGACAATGTCCACAATATAAGGAATTTAACCATTTATTTAATACTAATTTTAAACATTCAAAGTCAAATGTCTATAACAAACAATCAGACTGCATGTATTTGATAAAAGAAAGTGTACACCAAAATAATTCTGAAGGCAATATTACAAATTCATTTTCGTCCAGTTTTTAAACCAACTTATGTTCATAACAAATTTAACTTGTCCAACAGGAATCAGTATATAAATGGATACAAATGTACATTCTATTTTACTGTCATAATATGCAAATTAGTATTGCTGTTTCAGGGAGAAGAAAGCTGAATTGAGTAGAGACATCTTATTGGAGAATAATATAAAATCATTTTAAAACTTACATGTCAGAGTACGCTGCAAGATTTAAACTAGATGTGTGTTTTGTAAAACATGTACTTCTCTGTTTTACTTTAAGCACTCGTTGAACTTTAGAGATGCTGCCAGGATTTTATCTAAAGGGGAAGCTGCCCCCATTGTCACAAAAATAAGGGGAGAGAGAAATGAAAGACGCATATGCACAGATGGCTTAGCCAGCTGGAACAAGTCTGAAAACTGTTCTTTATGGCTGTTATATACAATTTTCAACAACTCACAGGTATTGTCTTTTGGATGCTTCTCCCAAAAAATATTTTTCACTAACATAAGCTATTCCAAAGTTTCACTTCCTTTTAATCAGTGCTTTAATTACTGTTACGCCAGACTTAATATCTGTTCCATAATACTGTATTAGGATTTCAAGTCCATTAATACCATAGTCTACCTGTTCCATAATACTGTATTAGGATTTCAAGTCCATTAATACCGTAGTCTACTTGTTCCATAATACTGTATTAGGATTTCAAGTCCATTAATACCGTAGTCTACTTGTTCCATAATACTGTATTAGGATTTCAAGTCCATTAATACCATAGTCTACCTGTTCCATAATACTGTATTAGGATTTCAAGTCCATTAATACCGTACTCTATTGTTCCATAATACTGTATTAGGATTTCAAGTCCATTAATACCGTAGTCTCCTTGTTCCATAATACTGTATTAGGATTTCAAGTCCATTAATACCATAGTCTACTTGTTCCATAATACTGTATTAGAATTTCAAGTCCATTAATACCGTAGTCTACTTGTTCCATAATACTGTATTAGGATTTCAAGTCTATTAATAATACCGTAGTCTACTTGTTCCATAATACTGTATTAGGATTTCAAGTCCATTAATACTGTAGTCTACTTGTTCCACAATACTGTATTAGGATTTCAAGTCCATTAATATGTATTAGGATTTCAAGTCCATTAATACCGTAGTCTACTTGTTCCATAATACTGTATTAGGATTTCAAGTCCATTAATAATACCGTAGTCTACTTGTTCCATAATACTGTATTAGGATTTCAAGTCCATTAATACCATAGTCTACTTGTTCCATAATACTGTATTAGGATTTCAAGTCCATTAATACCATAGTCTACCTGTTCCATAATACTGTATTAGGATTTCAAGCCCATTAGTACCATAGTCTACCTGTTCCATAATACTGTATTAGGATTTCAAGTCCATTAATACCATAGTCTACTTGTTCAGACAGAGGTAGTTTGATCAAATAAATATCTTCACTTAATTTCATCTTTAGATTCTTATTTAATAATTGTATCTTAACCCTTATACTAGGGCTATATGGTTTTGTAGCACAAGATCCAGCGGAGGTAAATTGTGACCAGAAAAGAAATTAAAATTGCACTCTACATTTAAATTGTCTATATTTTAATTCAGCATGTTAGTCTTTCTGTTCTACATTTAATTAAGAGATATGATGGCTTGACTGGCATGCCATCTATTTTTTATCCATTCAGCATGTACATAAGACTTGTATTTACGACTGAAATCAGGTTCAAGATCACTCACTGTTATCGCCATTAACGTTTTCCCAGCTCCAATAATCTGATATACTTTAAAAATTTAAAAATAAATTACCTTAATCACTATCATCAGCCAGTATTTGCTGAATGAAATTGGCATCTAAAGATGAACCATGCATGAAATCAGCCATCTGGGGATTTTTAGTTAGCCTGTGTTATAAACAAGCATTTGTAAAACTTCCCTGATGCAAGATTCAAATTATGAAAGAATGCTTGTTTTGGTGTCCAATGTGCCAATCAAATTTAGTTTAACAACCATTCATGTCAAGCCAAAGAATGCAGATGTGTAAACAGTTACAAAAAGGGACACAGAACAAGTGCTACAATACCTCTGTTGGTGTGACTCATGTCGTGAGAAGCACTTAATGGTGAATGGGTGGATAAAAATTGTATACTGCGCAGAATACATTTTCATATGCACAACTTTAAACTAATATGCGGGACTTCTCATGCGTCACTGGTCTCCAGGTGTGTAAATTCGTACAAACTGTGTGTGATCCATGCAACTGCATGCCAAGGCAGCATTTCTGGAACTTGTTACAATTTCTTAACTACTGGTGTTTCCAAATTTGAAATGTTTCAGTCATTTTAAAAATTGAAGAGGAAAAATGTACTAAGCAATCTTTTTCCATATTTCTGCTTGAAGGACCACTTTGTAGGGTTCCCCCCCACCCACAAATAATTCATTTCTTAATGTCTGATAACTGTTGTTGGTATAGGGTTTAATGCCATTTTTCATCACAAGATAGGCTATACATGGCAGCCAGTATAAATGGTGAAGAAAGAACCTGGGAAAAACCATGGAAAGAACCACTGACCCACGAGTAGCTACCAACGAGCTTTCTCACATACCCACATTGGCCAAGCCAAAGATTCGAACCCACACACAGAGAGATGAGATGGCAGTGATCCGTAACTGTGAGCACTTTAGACCACTTGTGGCCCCCTCTGGTAACTGTAAATGGTGAAGAACTTGAGTTATTGTGCAGAAACCATTTTTCTTCTTTTGGTCACAATGACCTTGACCTTTGAGCTTTTGACTGAGATTCCTAGAATTCTTCCTTAGCCCATGTGCAATCTACACAATTTGGTAGCTGTAGATGGTGGACAACTTCAATTATTGTGCAGAAATTAACTGGTAAAAGACAGACAAATGGGCGGATAATATCAGTGCAAAATATTTATGCCCTGGGAATCTGAACAGGTCATCTGCTTGTGCTATCATATTAAACAGACATGAAATGGATGGGGATGGGGAGGGACAGATGCATGGACAGAGCAAAATAATATATACTAGTACCCATCACTTCTGCTTTTGCAGTGGGGCCATACAACACAATCCCTAATAAACCTGATGTCCTAAAATACACAGATTTTAAGGAAGGAAAATAAACAAATCAACTTTGAAATACACACCTTCTTCTTCAACTTTAAATCCAAATTCATCATATCTGTAATCCAGCTGACCATTGGGATCTTCTGGCTGTAATGCAGTAAAAAACTAAAATAAGATGGTTGACAACTGGGATTTCTGGGCTGAAATGCAGTGAAAAATAAAATAAGACAACCTCTGGGATTTTCAGGCTCCAATGAAATGAAAAATGAAAAAGACAATTGACCACTGGGGTTTTCTGGCTGTAATGCAGTGAAAAACAAAATAAGACAACCTCTGGGTTTTTCAGGCTGCAATGCAGTGGAAAATGAAATAAGACAGTTGACCAGTGGGATTTTCTGGCAGTAATGCAGTGAAAAACAAAATAAAACAATTGACTACTGGGATTTTTTGGCTGAAATAAGACAGTTGACCACTGGGATGTTCCGACTGCAATGCAGTGAAATATGAAGAAGAAAAACAACAGCTGAGCATGCAATCTTCTGCCTGTAACATAGTGAAATACAAAATAACACAGTTAACCACTGGGATCTTCTGGATGTACTGAAGTGGAAAAATAACAAAATTATAAACATAATCTCCTGTGCTGTATACATACTGAAGTGAAGTCACTGTAAGTGCATGGCCATTAAAGGATAAATCATCTAACACTGAACTTCCTCTTTTCATCATTCCAGAAGTAACAATATTTTTTTAAAATAATTATATTAGCTTCAAAGTGTTTATTTTTCTGCTTACTGCAGACTTAATGAAGATAAAATACAGAAAATAATAATGATAAATAATTAAACAATGATAAGGAAGAAAAAATAAGAAAGCACATAAATACAAGACTGATAGCAAGAATTGAAGTAAACAACAGATGTCAAGATGTTAACTAAAACTGAGAGAGATTTCATGACGAACAAAACATGAAAGCATGAGTCCCTCAGAGGGACTGATGCTCTACTGTCCAGACCGCTCCAGTGGCCTAGTGGTTAGAGCATCTGCCTCAAATGTGGGAGGTCATGGGTTCAAAACCCCAGTTGAATCATATCAAAGACTTATGAAAATGGTACTAACAGCTGCCTCGCTAGGCGCTCAGCATTATGAGGTTGGTGTTAGGAGTGGTCGGTCTGGTGTGAGGCTAATGTGACTAGGTGGGACATGATGTTACATGTCTGTGACATGATGCCCAAGTGCTTGACATCACTAGAAACTGCCACACTGCAGAACTGCAGACATCGTAGCGACATGACTGAATTTTTTCAAAAAATCCAAATCACTCACTCTACTGTCCAAAAAGAATTTCCAGGAATTCCAGTTAAGACCATTTCTTCTTTTTAACTGCTGAATGTTGAAACTCTCTCTGATATCCTTGAGCATGAAGATTTTCAAATTAATCATTGTGGCAACCATACTGGATATACACTATATGAATGGCCCCTTTTTCATTTTAGGACAAACTAGACACCATTTGAAGACTTTTGGCAAAAATTCAAAATGTTCATTGTGGCAGTCATATCGAGGTCAGATTAGCACCATTTTCTTTAGGTTGTTGTTGTTGTAGGGTTTAATGCCATTTTTCAGCACAAGATAGGCTATACATGGTAGCCAGTATAACTGGTGGAGGAAGAACCCTGGAAAACCCCAGGAAGAACCACTGACCAACGAGAAGCTACTGGCAAGCTTTCTCACATGCCCACATTGGCAGAGCCCAAAACACAAACTGATGCAGACAGAGACGAGATAGCAGTGATCCGTAACAGTGAGCGCTTTAGACCACTCGTGGCCCCCTTTTCATTTAGGACCAACTAGATATCGTAATTAGTCCTCTTGTGAAAACCCTAAATCAATATGTCTTTCTGTTTATGAGTAGCATTAACCAGATTTTCAAGACTGCTACCATACTGTATTGAATGTCAAACATCATACAAAGTCTTTTAGTGAAAACCTGAGGTTGATATGACCATCCATTTAAGAGTTGTAGCTATAACAAGATTTTCAAAATGGCTGCTTTTTCTGCCATACTGGATAAAAGATCAGCACTGTTTTCATTTAGGACCAACCAGATATCATAATAAACCTTTAAATGAAAAGTCCATGTTGATATGATGATCCATTCAGATTGTGGAGAAGATTTTCAAAATGGCCACTGTGGTGATTGGATGACTCATATCAGCAACATTTCCATTCAGGCCCAAATTGACATCATAAAATGTATTTTGGTGAAAACTAAAAAATCAATATGAACCTCCATCCAGGAAGAATAGTGACAACATTTTTTAAGATAGCCTCTATAGTGGCCATATTGGAGGACAGAACAGCAACATTTTTATTTAGGACTATCCAGACCTCGTGCTAAATCTTCTGGTGAAAAGCCAATGTTGATATGCCTATATGTTCAGGAGTACCAGCAATAACCAGATTTTCATGATGGCCACTGTGGTAGCCATACTGGCTCTCCTAGGCCCACCATTTTCATTTACAACTGACTAGAGTGTGTGTAAAGTTGGCAATCCTCCAAGTAGTTTAGATGAAGCAGTGATAACAAACTTATACTAACAGTCAGATAGATGACAGACGACAGACCACCCCAGAAGCTCTTCTAATCTATGACTCAATGAAGCATGAAAAACAGTCACAGTGACCTGGGGTTTTTTTTTTATGGCTGGGTTACTATTCCTAAGATGCATCCATATGCAAACATTTACAAGTGTAAGTGAAATAGGATTGAAAATGCTGAGGGATTAACAAATAAATGGCTCAAAATACAAAAGTCACACAAGCATGAAATATAGGTCACTGTGCCCTTGTTTGGTGTGATAGAGTTACTCGTGTTGAGATGCATCCATTTACTCATGTTGAGATGCATGATTTTACCAATGTTATTGAATAAAGATGAAATAGGACCCAACAAGTGAAAGAAAGAGGCAAAATGTTATCTTCCATATCATCTTCATTGGCAAGGGGATAGTCCTGTAAATACTTGCATAGAAGCCAGATAATTAAGGAAAATTAAAAGCCTGGAAGAAGGGAGATTGGCGTATCAGCGGAACAAGGTCTAAACTTGGAAATTTTTAAGTTTTCTTGTTGACTATTAGTATATATTGTCATTGCAGATAGCAGGAGACAAGACTACATGCCTAACTTGAACCACAACCCCCACCCCCACCCAACCTCCTGTACTGATACCCCAACATGAAGATGACCATCCATTCAGATGGAGTAGCAATAACAAGAGTTTTCAATGTGGCTGGACTCAAGGGGTGGCTTCTGAGCGAGTCATGCACTTTTTAAAATTTTACCTATTCAGCTGGGGAAGTGGCAGGGGTTTGGCTTATACACAAATGGACTTAAATGTGAGCATATATCGTAATCCTCTTTAACGTTAGAACCAAAATCATCATTAGAAATGGAAAATCTGGGCCAACAGGACCTGTAAATGATGTCATGTGAAGTTACTGAAGATTTCATCATGCAAAATATAGTCTTGGGGGAGGGGGATTTTAATTATCTAATAATTATCCAATGCAAGTGCACGGCTTACCCTTTTTTATAATTAAAAAAACCTCTTCCATTTGATGTGAATACATCTTCCCAGAATGGAGAATTGTCAAAGCAGACCTGCCAATCATGACAAGTCCATCTCAGTAAGGCAGTTGATTTTTGTTCCCATAGGTTTGACCAGTTTTCAGTAATGTATAACAAAATACCATAAACTTATTGTAAAGCTGGAAATTGTAATTAAAAGTTTGGTATTCGGAATGTGCAGCAACAATAAATATTATGCTCAACTGAAAAGTTTTTAAGTACTCATAGACTTTATTTACCATTAGTACAGTTGCACAAATTTTAGTTCCAAACCCTATGGAGCTCAATGGCTTTTTGCTATCTCTCAACTTGATGTAATTCTTGGAAATACTTTTTTCCATTTCACATGATGATGGCAGTCATATTTCCTGCCATAAGTCATGCTCAAATTGGCATGTGATGTCCAATAAACATAATTGTATCCCTTCCAGCTTTTATTCACAAGAATCTGAATATTCCATTTTATTTTTCAGTGTTAATTATTAACACTTTTCAAGAGGCTTATTTCCTCTTTTGTCATAATCATGCATCGCTTGCTGGTCGCCATTTTAAAAAAAATTCTATGATCAACAGCTGCTGTAAAGTTAGTCTAGTTCCCTGACCAATTTTACTACTTATAATATGAAACCCGGATTCAAATTAAACACAGATGAACAAATTTTCGGCAATGATCATTTTTTTTTATAGTTTTTGCTTCTATGCAGTAAGTTTGTATTTTAAGGGTAAATTTCGTAAGACTTGCAGCAAAATTGTAAGAGTTGGCAGGTCTGTCACTGGCACAGTGCACTGGTGTAACTCAATTTCCAATGCACAGAACAGTGATCTCTTTCAATGTCAATGAATATGCCTGGATATCAGAGCTGGGTGGGAGGGCATTCAGCAATAGCAATGGGTAAGTAATACATAATACAAATTACTTTTACCTTCCCCCAAACTACATTTTAAAAGCAGTAACACATAATCCATCATTACTGCATAGCAAAATTTGCCAGGTGGGTTGGCTTAAGTGTTAAAAGTGTTCAAAAACAGAGATAAATGGAATGTACTGATGACTGACCATTTGGAAGAAAGACCAACTTTGCAGCATGTAAGTATTCTCAGGTCCACATATTGTGCCTCAACTATGGAATCCGGAAAACAAAAACCTGCACTTTTCTGCATTAAAGAGTAGAGGTAGAAGACTGCCTTAATGATGTCTTCAGAGGAAGAATGATTAAGCAGGCCCATGTGGCAGAGATGACTTGAAACTCATGGGATTTCAGTTCATAAAAGATAGGCTTCTATCACCAAGGGACCTCTGATAAGCTCAACTCAACATGAAGTGGGTGAGGCTGAAATATCAAATGAGCCCTTAAGAAGGAGGAAAGGGTGTTTCTGATCCTTGCTTTTCCCTTTGGAGGCATTGAGACAGAAACACAGTACCCAAAGAGGGCATAAAACTTACCTTAATCATCTCCAGCACAGATTTGACTGAGACTGGGGATCTCAATCAGTAGGGGAGCTACTGAAAGTAATTGATTTGGCTAAAAATCCCAGCTGGCAATGCAAGGAAAAGGAGACAGCTAATGCTGATAAGCAAGGCATGTAGCATGCTCTGTCTTCTCACAGATGCCAAGGCAAGTGAGAAAGAAAAAAAAGAGTCTTGAGTTTAAGGTTTTGAAAGGAAGCCTCACTCAATGGTTCATAGAGGGTTTTATCAAAGACAACAAAATACAGGATTTATCTGGGTGTAAGAGAACAGGAGGCAGTTAAAAAGGTGCAAAGCAGAACCAATGGCCATGCCCTGAGAGAATTTAAGTGCACTGAAAATGGCAGCTCTACTGCCATTCATAGCAAATACTGAACCTCCTTTGTTCTCAATAAAGAAACAAAAGGAGACAGGGACTGAACAAACAAACGGACAGCCTAGATCAACATATTTCCCACTGCAGAAGACAACCTGGCATCATATACCTTGGATGTCGAATCTATACCGACTAGAATGATGCCCCTCGTTCTGGTGGTTGGATAACTTGAGATGAGCCAAGTGTAAAGGTCATGAATGTGAGGGCTGTGAGAATAATCAAGGCGTGAAGTTCTGACTTGAAGAATTTGTGGTAGCAGTCGGAATGGTGAGAAGGCATATACAAAAAGATGATCCCACAAAAAGCTGAGCACACACACTGCCCATGCTCTCTTGTCCAGATGTTGAGCCAGGTAACAAGAAGTCCACCCAAGGCTTTCCCCTCAATGTCAAAAGGTCTGCTGCAGATTGGTATAGAGACCCATTCCATGAATGTGTGTGTGTGTAAGTGTGTGTGCATGCTTTCAATTTTTTTAACGTAGCTTTAACATTCTGAGTCATCTTGTTACAATGCTTGCAGCTTGGCAGTTAATAGTGGTGCATGGCACCTGCTAGTACCATTTTTATAAGTTTTTTTTGCGACCACCCACAGCTGAGGCTCTAACTACTTAGGCCACTGCAGCGTTATGAATACTACTGCCATGTACTTGACAGATTGTCTGCCAATACATTCTTCTTGCCCAGACTGTGGCTAACTAGGGGTGTAATGTTCTACAAGATTTTCTGTGAAAGAGGTTCCAGATCTCAAGGCAAACCTGAAGGGGACATATGTGCGTGCTGGAAGTCCAAGTTATTCTGTGATAGATATCATCGGAGGAGACCATGACACATCGATCCTTTACCCTGCTGATGCACCTTTGCAAAGCTAAAATTGCAGCCTTCATTTCTAGAGTGTTGATGTGGAAGGACAGTTTATCCAAAGCAGATCCTAGCAGATCAATCCTCAAGTTGTTATAAAAGGGCATCCCATCCTAAACCAGACATAATGGCAACCAGATAGGAGTGGAGGGGTCAAGTGCATGGTAACCCCACCTCAAGAACCTGTTCTGACTCAGCCACCAATGCAGGTGGTGATGAAGATCTGGTCCTTAATAAATTAGAGCTCAGAGTGAGTTCTGAATGTATTCCTTTTTGCAAGAAGGAAAACCTGAAGGGGGCACCAGATCTGCAGATTCACAGAGATAATACGAAAGGAGTGATATTGATCTGACACTCTTCCAATCACCCATCCCAGCGTTAAAATTGTAGGCAGATGTCCACTCCTGAAAAAGATGTCACAGTAAAGTCGGAAGAAGGGGGAACTCCATCCAAACCCTATCCCCAGACCAAAAGGTCCATGTATGATGACTAGTGAACATTGATCAGCATGGTATGACCAATGTCCAGTATGATTTGATGGTCACTGGGACAAACTGACCATTGACTGGTCACAAGACATTATCCAGTGACTGGGTTAGGTTATGACTGGTGACCAACAGCCAGTAGCCAGACATCCACATGGGACTGGACTAATCACTGTTCAATGACCAATTATCTTATTCATCTGATCCATCAGTACCACATACTGCCCAGGAAGTGATGGGTGCAATGCAGCTCCTCCCTTGCTGGACAGTGTGACATGCTATACAAGATATGAAATGCTTTTTATCTCTTGCAGGACTGTGCAACATGCTATTCTGGTCATGAAAAGTACACAACAGCTCTTCCGGTGGGGGGGCTTGACGGAGGCAATCCATTCCTCAAATGATCAGTCCCTATTAGCAGAGGAGCCTAGCCAGTCTCCAAAAAGACTGGTCCCACATTCTTCTAGGACCAAGCAGCACTTTTTTAACATCAAAAGCTAATCATTTTGCTGTGAGACCCTTAAAGCTATCATCTTGCAGTGAGGCCCTAAGGAGCTTTTAAAGTGTGAACCTAAGAATCCTAAACAAGAGGGGAAGAGATGATTCCTCCACCCTCTGTGTTTGCATATGGAATCAGTGATTTTGGATGACCATAAATTACAAAATGAACAGTGGTTTTACCATGTGTACTTTGAACAAGTAAGGCAGTCTTGTTTAGTGTCCCTAAGGCCTTCCACAGCCTGTCTAGACATTGGTATCTGGGGATGGGACACAGTATGGTAGCCTATTTGTAAGGGGGGCTACTGGCAAGGAAACTAATTACAAAGAAGGAATAAATGTAACACTGAGATAATACATTTTTGTTTACTGAAAGACTGCAATGCAGCATATGACGATCGCTAGTCACTTTTTCTCTGATCACATCAAACACAATTCTTTTAACATGGCATCTTTGAGAAAGATGCCTGTTCTGCACAAGGTCAAGCAAGATACACAAGGACAATTCTCCACTGTATGAAAGGATGTATTCAGATCAACTAGACAAGGTTTTTTCATCTTGAAAAAGGATAAGCTATGCAAAAATTTAATTAAAATCCAACAATCCTTGTTAATGTTATACTTTGGAAAATCAATAGGCGTCCTGGGGCAAAAAATATCTTTATGATTACATGAAATATTGGGAAGTGAATGTGAAAGGTGTCCATGCAAGACTATACTTATTCTATTTAATATGAAAAAAAAACAGTTTAAGGGAAAAAGAAGTTTAATGATTGTTTTTTTTTCTTTTGTAAATGTTAGTAACAGTATCTGTAACTGATGGGATATAATTAACATGTGTTAGTCACAACACTATCATGGAAGCCACACCACTGATAGGGGAGTCAACCCAGACTTTAATTTGACAGAACGTGTCTTTTGTACGAATGTCAAATGCTGGGACTCTGCACATCATCTTTGGTCAGTTTATGACAGAAAGTTGTGCTACAATATTTTTAAAAAATATTTACCATATCCATTCTCCACGGGAAATAACTATAAAGGACACTTATAAAGGAAGGTAAATAATAATTCAAGAAATGTTATGCTCATGTCAGAGTTTTACAAATAAATTATAAAAGTTTTGAAATCAATACACTTCTAAGGATTCTATTGTTACAGCAGAAAATAAAATGGTTGTCGTTAAATCCTCATTGAACAGTGATTTCATGTGAATAATTTGATGTTATGTTACCTGAGCTACTGCAATCTCTCTTGAGTAAAGCAATGTTGTAGCTCAAGTCAGCATTGTAAAGGTGTCATTATGGATGAATGTACTTTAAAAAATGAAAGGAAATGGTCTGAGGGAGGTTTGCAAAGGTGAATGTTTCACTGTGAAAGGTAACTAATAGCTTGTTTTGTGGCCCAAGGTGTGATCATTAATAGCTAAAGCTGTCAATGGGTACCTGGGTACTCAGGTACCTGCATCTCGACAACAACCCAGGTAATAAAATGGGCAGTTGGGTACCTGTTAAAAATTTAAGAAAAAAAAATACCAATATCTTTCCAAGTTCAGATCCAAGACATCAGAAGCAAGCCAGCCAGAGAATGATGACTACAGTTTGAGGCTTGTGTCATGTGAATATTGGCTGCTGTGCATTTATCCAGCAATAGAACTCCATCTAATTTCCTTATCTTCCATTTACAGTAACTGTACATGAAACAGCTCCAAGAATATAGACGAGCATCTTGAATGAGAAACCATTTGTCACAGATATATTATATTTGATACACCCATACGACGCAGACAAGTCCAAATTGAACAAAAAAATGACACCAGATATTAAGATAAACAGGCTCATGGATGTTATATGACTGAAAAATGTTAGGAAAGAGATCTTGTTAAACTCAAAAACATGTTGCATCAGGAAAAGGACAAATTAATAGCACTTTACAAATTCTGAAAGAAGAATTTGACAGTGATGTAACATGATAATCATTTGGATTTCATGGCCATTCTGTTAAAGTTAGACAGGTAGACTAGTTAAAGTGAGTGTCATGCATAATAATTTATCAGTTTGTTTTGTGTATATACTCTCATACCAACTTTAATCCACATGGATTTTGCCAATTTGTTACAAGAATTTTAACTGCTGATCCGGGTAATTAGCAAAAATAAATGTACATTTTTCATACAGTTTTTCTGTAAATATCTGAACACAGGGAGATAACTGACATCCCTTCACCAGGTGTTAAAATAGTATAGTTCAAAAACAGCCTAACACTGTTTAATCTGCAAGCAAGAACTGCCTGTTGTTGTTGTGATATTATGGCTGTGTCAGTAATTGTTTCTTCATGACAGATTGTCATTGGCTGTAGAGTCTGCACATTTTATTATTAAGGACAATAGGCTGAACTACGTGTCTTAGGTACATACATCTGAACCATTCAAGCAAGAAAATAATTTTCCCAATATCAACACTCAAGTTTTGTACAGAAACCAATTTCTTCTTTCAGACACAGTGAGCCCAAAATTGAATGAGTTTTTCTTTACATCAAGTACAAGCTATCAACACAGCTTGGTAACTTTAGATGGTGGAGAACTCAAATTATTGTGCATTTATCCAGCAATAAAAATGTAATACATGCCAATTTATCCAGCAAGATCCCTTTCCTAACATTTTTCAATCATATAACAGTCATATTTCTTCTTTTTTCATTGAGCCTGACAATTGACTGTTGAGGCTGAAATCAATAGGTTCTTTGTTACCTCAAGCTATTGTGCAGAAACAAAATTGGTAACAGACGGATGGATAAAAGGCAAGACGTAAACAACGGTAAAGGACAAGATGGATGGACAGGCATCATAACATGGCAGGTATACAAAAATGTAACACATGCCAATAATTTATACACACCATATAAGGTGTAAAGCTAGACAGCTGTGTTATTTGGCTTCAACAATCCTTAAACCAAGCAGAAAATTTAAATTTAAAAGATTTTTTTGCAGCCCTAAAAAAGATATTATGCAGTTTAGACAAACCTGTTTTTCAAGTTTAGACATGATATCCTGGGGCCACATGGAGGGTGTCAGGGCTGAGAATGGCCCCCCAGGTGTAGGTGTAAACTCTGCAGACCCAACCGGAAGGGAAGATGATAATCCACTGTCATACACAGGGTCATCTTCATCTTCTGAAAGTGTCTCCACTGAAAATAATGATATGCATGTTAACAGTTAGATAGGTACTCAAAAGTTACTTCAAACTATATTAAAACGTAAGCAATGATATTGTGATACAAGGATATATAGTAATAAACAAACAGATGGACAGCTGGGCAGTTTCTGTCTGTCCATTACTATACATCACCCTAACTAGTTTGATGGTGTGTGTGTATATGAGTGTGACTTGGAATTGTAAGGTAGCTTTAACAATTTTTTCAGTCATATCGCTATGATATTGCAATGTGGCAGTTTATACAGATGTCTAGCACTGGAGCATAATGTCGCAGACATCTAGCATCATGTCCCACCTGATCAAATTATCCTGACAGCAGGCCGACCAGTCCTAACACTAACCTCTTAATGATGAGCACCTAGTGAGGCAGCTGTTAGTACCATTTTTATAAGTCTCTGGCATGGCTAGGTCAATGTTTGAACCCACTACCTCCTGCATTCAAGGCAGATGCTCTACCTACTAGGCCACTGTAGTGGTAAATAGTTTGATGGAAATTTACAAAATTTTTAAAGTTATATTTCAATCAGGGGAAACCATCTGCAGGAGAGGAGGTCATCTTTGGCTCCAACCTATGGAGTCCCTGTAAGGGAATCAAGTATCAGATATACCAAATTTTCTATCACATTTACATTTCTCTGATATTTTCCAATCAAACTTTATATATACAGTCATAACTGGAAGATGCATCATCTGTAATAGAGTTTCTACTAAAAAATTACTGTCTAGGGGTGGGATGAGTACATTATTACAAACTAGATTCAAATTTTGATTTTAAGAACTTCTGTAATGAAAAGTACTGCAAGTGTTGAACTGTATTCAAGCTACTCCCCTTAAGAGTTAATTCCCATTTCATACAAGGTTTATTATATCCATTTGCCATAAACATTTAGTTTATGAAAAATAAACACAATATAAGATTAATTTTGTTATTTTTGTACACATTTCTCAAAAGGCAGGGATCGTCCTGGGCTTCGCCAATGTCGCAAATTGCGATTTTTTTTCCTTATTGGCGACAAAAATATCCCATCTGGCGATTTTTTTGGCGACAGACTTTTTGGTTATTTAATTTGTACATACAATCATAGATTTGGACTGGATAAATTAAAAGGGAGAACGAAAGGAAGCC
Source organism: Sinohyriopsis cumingii (assembly GCA_028554795.2). Classification (NCBI taxonomy): domain Eukaryota; kingdom Metazoa; phylum Mollusca; class Bivalvia; order Unionida; family Unionidae; genus Sinohyriopsis; species Sinohyriopsis cumingii. The sequence continues at coordinate 152,361,420 of CM068825.1, read as the reverse complement.
ACAAACTTGACTAAGCAATGCATTGGAATCAATCTGTTACACAAACAATCCTTTGTTCGTATTGACAACCCCATCTTTACAGTGCATTGTTACATCATAATCTGCTTATGCTGACATCTGGGCTGAGTACTGTATGCTGCGATACAGTCAATCATGCTACCGCACTATACCTACAACTGACCGACTTCTGAAGACGTGAATAGAACAGATACAATTAATTGAATGGCTAAATCTTCTGTTGTTTTTTTTTTTTTTTTTACATATACCAGTACAATAGTTTTGCTGAACCTTCATAGAAAACCGATAACCTTTGAAGTACCGACTACTGTGTATAAATACAAAGCAAATGGAAAAATCTCAATCACAATTATGTCTGTCGCCAGTGCAGCATTTTACTCATTGTTCTTTTCCTTTGGCCATCAATCAGTGTTACGGCTGCTGAGACTTAAACTCCGAAACAAGAAATAGCACAAAAAAAAAAAACAACCAGTTTTGCATAATTAATAATAATTATTTATTTCTCAAAATACAAGAGTGAAAGAATCTCTAAATTGGGTGTGAATTTATGCTTATATATACGGTCCAATATTGCCAGGTGTTGACTCGTGTAAGTTTCATTCGTGGGAATGGAGATCATATTTTGTTTGTCGAGAAAATTTATACGGCATTCAGTGATCATTCTTGGGATTTAGGAAGCAATTCACTACAAGCTTTGTGAAGCTAGCCATGGGGGGGGGGCTGCTGATAGACTACTGGTGTCACCTGTCAGTGCTGTGGACTGTGAACGTAGATTCAGTAAGATGAACCTCATAAAAACTGACATCAGAAATAAACTCTGCATCTCGTCTCTCGAGAATTTCATGAGAATCAGCACGTACAGATGTGAAAAATTAGACTTTGAAACTGCATTCAACAAGTGGGCAGCCCTAAAATTGCGACGGATCTTCATGTAACACTTTGTAACATTTTGTTAATGCTTGTTGTAATTAAAGAATTAAGTAACCCATCTTTTGTAATTTTCATTGCCTGTTACATTAATAGACTAAATTAACCCTTGGAAAAATGTACACTACTTGTTCTGGCGACACTTTTTGAAAATTGGCGACAAAATATTGAGGTTGGCGATTTTTTTGGCGACAGCTTTTTAAAAGCCAGGACCATCCCTGAAAGGTATTTAAAAGTAGCAATAAACTTCAACAATTCATGGATAAATTATGATATTAGAATGTGCCAATCTCTTCTCAGAATATCAAAAAATTTAATTACAGCCTTTTCACCCTCCATGTAGAAAAACTTGTGGAAGATCTATCTTTCTAATACATATTGATGGAACAGGTATGTAATTTGTAAAATATGAGCAAACAGCTGCCTTCCATTGACAATAGGTCTGTTCCCCTAGATATAAAAGTTTACTATGAGAAGGTCACTACTAGAGTGACAAGCTTTCACAGTTCATGGCACCTATAGGTTAACAAGAATAAAATGAAGATTATCCATGGTAAATATTATTATAAACAATACCAACTACCTGGAAAGCTCATAAGCTGAAAGTGGCAGCTTAAGTTATATGCATTGCATTGTAGTCCTGTTAGGTTCCAAACAGGACAAACTGGATGTGTTTATTTACATTTTATCTGTGTGACAACCAATCAACAGGGTCAACACTAAATGTGTACCTTAGTGTACCCAATAAAAGGGATACAGGGAAAATCAAGGCACAGTGATGCTGGAAATGGAACAAGTGCACATCCTCTGTGCTTACTGGATGCATGAACAGGTCCTTAGGAGTCCTGTCATTGCAGCTGTTATAGTTTATTTTAAATTTTTGTGTGTATGACTTTTGTCCCTCCCAAGAACTCCCAAGGTGAGAGGCAAGAATGATACCCCTTTCACTGAAGGTACCAAAAGAAAAAGTACAAAGTTTGAATTATCACCCAGCAGTTTAGGGGATCTGGTAATGGACAGATAGATGTAGGGCTACTTGATGCTTTTTCATATGAGAATCAAGCAGCCCTGAGATTTCTCACCTAACTAACATCATCAGCCAAATCCAAAAGCAGCTAGCCAAGAAATCTGGGTCTAAAGGCTGTCTTCTGTTTCAAGTTCTCCAGTGCTAATGATTCCTCATGTTATAAAAACAAATGTTTCAATGTTCTGTAGTTATTGTATCGTCAACCAAATCTGATTGCACATCATTAGCATTAATCTAACTTTGAAAAACCTCTATGCCTGTGTGCTTAGTGTCAAAAAGCTGGTCAAATTATGTTCACCATATTTTTACAAATCAAGTTGTGAAAATGTTTTTCTACATTTTAGTCACGGCAGCAACATCTGATGCCAGTACAGCATATTTTGCATAAATCAGAAAGCCTTCAACCTGGATTCTGTCAGTCAAATCTGTTCATTTCAGAGTAACAGTAGTGCTATTTTAAACTAGATTGGCCCCCATTATATAAATGAGAAGGATCTTTAAGGCAGGATGCTTTGTGTCAAGTCTGCTCAAAATCATTTCAGTGCCAAGTTTCAGGTACATTAACATGGTGGTGACAGCAACTGTCAAACTCTATTTCACCACATGTATCAAACCTATTTCCAAATATTTACAAATTTCCAATGATTGGCTCATAGAGAGACAGACAGACAGGCTGATAGATATAGATAGTTTGAAACTGACCAATGTGGCATTTTAGGAGCAACCTGACATGATTCATTAGTCTTTTTCTGAAAACCCATCTCAATATGACCATCAATTCAAAAAGAGTAACAATAATACGATTTTCAAGATGGACTTTGTGACAGCCATATTGGCAGAATTTGAAATTAATAATCTGAGATCAGTAAATTTGCTGGTACAAATATTTGCCAGTGGCTATCATAAAACTGTAAGTGATCTTTTGTCAAATATATCTAATAACACATGGAATGAATCTATGGTAAATGTTCTGTTTACATGTTAGTTTAGTACCTATCAAGACCCCGTATTTGCTGAATACATGGTAATGAAGGAAATGGTCCTTTGTCCATCCATTCATGAAGTACATGTAAATAAGGGTGTCAAAACAGTCACCATACACTGATCTAGTCTGGTACCCTGGCCCAATGCACAAATTTCAATACTACTATTATATAATAATAATGTTGAGTATCAGACTAGTGCCAAAATACAGCCAGTCAGGAAATGTGGTTTTGGCTGTCTCAATGAATAATGAAATTATACAGAATAATAGGCTGTATTTTTATATCATTGCTGATAAACATTCAATGCATTGTGAGGTGACAATCTGGAAAGATGGCGTCAGTTTTATGCCAATATTCACATGCTTCTTGGAATGCATGGAGATAGAAAATATCTCCATTAATACTCCATACTTTTCTTTTCAAAAACGACACAAGTATCAGAATGAAACTTGGTTAAAAATGTTTTTTTTAACAGCAGAATGATCACAACTCTTTGATTAAAAAAGTTCTCAAAGTGATTTACTTTCCAAAATTTCACAGCAAAAAAATGATACCTGTGAATGTAAAATATGTTAAATCCAGTTTTGGGAAAAATAAAAAAGAAATTCCAAGTTTTCATATACCATATAAAAACTCCTTTTTACTGCATTACCCTTTTTGAAATGTACCACTTAGTTATATTGAATGCATAATTACTTCCTTTGAATGAAAATGATAATGTCATTCTCTTGATGACAAGATAGATAAACATGTTTAGTCATATGGGGAACTTTCCCTGCCAAGCTGGGTACAACAACACCCTCAGCTATGATAATAATAATAATAATAATAATAATAATAATGTCCCTTTTCAGTGGGTCTAGCAACATACTTTGTAAATAAATTATTGAATATAATAAAAAAAATCTAAGAATTATTTCATACAGAGATATCATTTATCTGGTGAATATAAAATATAAACTTCTCTTCTTTTACCATAAAAGGTACTGAAGCTTATGACAGTAATTTCATCACCTAATATTTCTTGAAGTTCCAGTTAATAAACATAAAATCACTTCATTTTCTACAGATCTACTTCACATATATGTGTGCCGATGGAACAAAATTTTATCAAATCTTTTCTTTATTGGTTCACAACAGAAGTCACAACATAATGGCACTGAAGAAAAGCAGGCCCAAAGCTAAAAGATTTGTTGTTTGTATATCAAACTCAATGCATTTTACATTATTTTAGAGTCTCTCCACCCATTTAATATTTATTAACAATCAAAACCAATAAACTGAGGCAATATGGTAATCCAGTTATGTGTCCATCTATCTCCAACTGGACAAGACTGGAAGCCACTTGCTGTTGCTAGATGGCACCACAACTAATGTCAAGTGTGCATCATCAAATTTTGGTACACTGTCCAAATTTCAAATTTACAAAATTGTGAATGTGGCAACTTTCATGTCTTAAGTGTGAATCAAGGATATCAAAATGCACAAAACTTAGTCATTTCATTTATCAGTTATAATTTCTAACCTCAATATCGCCAGGGGGCTTCTAACACTGTCATCCTCTTCGCATTTCAATCCAAGGAGGATATTCTTCACTAAGACAGCCAACATATTTACATGGAGGAGCCAGTATTTTTCCAACAAAAGGAGTTACATAGTTCATCATCTTGAATACATTCTGAATGTTTCCATAAATATGAGTTAATCCCTATTAATGCTTGCCTTTTTATTTTGTTCATTTTTAAAAAATACTGAATCTAAGCATTGCAAATCTCAGATGCAGAAAACAGTTTAATTTTTTCTTCTTCTATGTATGTGTAGTTCAAGGACCCTAACCCTTCACTAAAAATGGACTTTTACAGTGAAAACTCCACTTGGGTTGAAACAAACAAGATTAGAGTGTTAGAGACCCTCGGGTGATACTTATGTTAGAAATGATAAATTGATAAATGAAATGACTAAGATTTGTCGATACAAGCTGCTAGGAGGGTAGGCAGAATCTCAGCCTAACAATACTATCTTCATTCTGTACAAAAGAAACTATAATACCATAACGCATCTTATATTCATCGACTATTATGCTATGCCTATGTCAGCATCCAATCAATTTCCATTTTCTGTTGCAGTTTTATATGGTACAAGAATTGGAATAATTACCACATTTTAATGCTCTTAAATATGTCAGTTTCCAATTCAAGAAATTCACTCAAAAAGACCAATTTCAAATTGTTCAAGGTCTCTGGTGAACAAAATTGAAATTTGTTTTTACTCTAATTCTTGAAAAATTAGGCACTTTTCTTGATTGCTATAACAAAGTAAATGTATCCCCCACAGCAATCTTACCAATAGTGTAGCTTTACTTTACAAAGAAATAAAACAGGATTTATTGGCAAAGGCTTCACTTGAAAATATTATTTGCCATATATACAATGCTGTCTGGAATTTCTGCACACGTAAGGTTTCTATCTCCAATACTGAAGCAAAACACATACCAAATTCGACCGATTGACAAAAATAAAATACCACAATGCTTACCATTTGAAAAGAGGCAATTGTCACCAGAATATTCTGTTCAAAATAATATTAAGTTTGGACACATGGGATACCACCCCCGTGTTTTCATGACTTGCGATATCAGCCTAATCTGTGCACAGCTATGAAAAAATGTAATGTTTATCCATCGGGCTTTAGAAATGAAATGCATTACTCTGGAATGTTTCTGTCAGCAGTTCAGTTGAGTAATTATGTCAGGTTTATAACTAGTTTTACAAAATTCAATGTAACAATGCCATCAAATGACAAGAGATATTAAGCAAACTAAACTGATCTGCATAAAAATTAGTAAAGTTCAACATTTTATAAAAAAATAAGCTGTTATGTGGAAGAGAAACAACAATGAATAGGATGTAATGTGTTTACGTCTTTCTCATGGGGAAAAATTACTAAAGAATTTAGAAACAGACTATATGCCTGGGTATTTCTTGAGAATCCTGTTCTAGTGGCAAGTTGACACATTGAGTAGCAGACGATTTTGTATGTGAGACAGCTTCTTGCAAAATTGGAAACTTGGATTAAGATGTTGAATGTTTGTAAGGTATACATTTCTATTAGTCCTATACTGTAAGACATAGCACGTTATTTTTGTTTTAGTGCTATGTCTTACTACCCAAATAACTGGCTTGTACAGAGTGTTCCGAATTCGGTTGACATCATAACGAGTAGTCAAAGTTTCAGGAATATCTCACACACTCGGCAGCCCATATCAACACTCTTCCACAAATTGATATGTAATAAATATACTTACTGTGCTGTTTTTATCCTGGTGGAATCAAAATCTGACACTAGCAAAGGGATGCATTTTCATGTTCCATTGACATACATTTCAATTTGTTGAAATGTGATGGTAGTCGAGGTATGCAGAAGTATGTTCAAGAAGGTTCATGCAGGGGATATGTTTCTTGAACAAAACAAAATGCTGCTTACAGTTCCATAGGCATAATATATTTTTATTCGTTTCGTTAAAAAAAAATATTTCAACTTAACCTGACTTTGGCAATTCCTGCTTTCATGGCTTTCCAGCCAAATGAAATGTAGGCCAACGAAGCTTGAAAACAGGTCCATTTCTTTTGTGAGAATTTGAATTTATTAGAGAAAAGATATCAGAGTAAGTAAAATCTGACTAAAACATTATGACTTTACTTTGTAGAAAAGGGTCGTTATTTTAGTTGCCAGTTGTGTATGATATTCCTGACAATTTTACTTTTGTTAGTCAACATCAAAACACGTTACACAGCACTGTTAGTTTGGCAGTAAGACACTGACACCCAAAACATAAATATCTGCATCGATGTCTTACATGTAAGACTAACATTTCCATCTCTTATATAATGTATTTACTTATATGATTCTAAAAGATACATAGTAAATAGTATTTTCTGGGTTACAGGTTCAAGAAGGTCATGGGGTGGGTCTTCATCCTGACATTTAAAAATCACATTTTCATGTGCATTTCAAATCGAAATGTGGGATATTTTTGTACACAATGAATTACACTTTTCGTAAAGTACGATTGTTCTTTCTTTATATAAAATGGATTTTTGACCAAAATAACACGTGATCCAATGTTTACAGAATTGACGCATCGTTGCACATAATTGGCCGACATGGTGGTAGGTTATAATACAGTCAGAGCACATGAATGTTGAAATTCTTGGGATGTACTGACGTAAATTATATGCAAAGAATGAGAGATGGTGAATGAAACTCCATCTCATGTTTATAAATCACTTATATCTAAAGCAGTTTGTTAAAACAAACGTGATGTTTTCATCTATGAACATTTCTGCATGTCATTCATATTTTCCTAATTAACATCACGGATGCTGCTGCTGCTGGTAATACCTACGGGTACCTTGCATACGTGTCAAAACATGATAGATAATATTTCAGGGAGGTAAATGACTATGCTAGAATTGAGGTTAACCTTCAGTTGCTTTGCCACTATATCCTTCGTTGGATCTGCCACCAAATACAGATTTTGCTAGTTCCATTTCTGTATCTTTTTTTCATCTGCATCAGTTTCTATGTATGAACTGCAGAATATATCCCAAAATTGTTGGAAGTATTCATCCGCACAAAATACATCATACTGGCAACGAAGAGATATTCTATTGAACAAAAATAATAATCTCATGCTTCTCATTCAGAATCACTGGTTTTTACATAATTACTCATATTTAAATCATATATCGTATGTTTCGTCCTTAATAGAAAAAACAAACAGTGTAGTATCGTTTGAACTATTTCTTTTGAAGTAGGTGTTAGCAGACTGGTTACTACTACGTACTTAGTTACTTAGACTGGTCGTTTTTTGTGTGAATATTGCACCAGTCTCAAGGCAAAGTTAACGGTGTTGGGTATAAGCACTTAGTATACTATATTTTATCCTGTGTGTTAGTGAATATACCAATGAACCTACTGCAGCGGCAGATATAATCAGCTATGCTCATTAGCATTATTCAACAAAATCAAATTAGGTTCATTAGTGTATAAAACGTACATGATAGGGTCATCCACTGCAAAAAAATCCACACTATTCCATCAACACGCCGAGTGTAGTGACTAAGACCCAGTCCTCCACTGTCCAATACGCCGATGGTAATGAATGTTACAGTTATACAATATCCAACACCTAACACTATACCATCAACACGCCATGTGTAGTTAACAATACCCATGTGTAGTTAACAATACCCAGTTATCTACTATCCAACACCCCGTACTGTATCATCAACACTCCGCGTATCGTGACCATGACCGAGTAGTCATCTTCTATCCACCACACCACACAACACCATCAAAATGATGTGTGTAATGACATTACCCAGTTATCTGCTATCCAGTACGTAGCATTATACCATCAACACGATGGTGTGTAGTGACCAATATCCAGTCATCTATTATCCAACATCCCACACGATACCATCCAAACGCCGTATGATGTGATCAATACCCCACACTTACTATCCAACATGGTGATTCTAGTCACTAAGACCTTGTTATCTACTATCCAACACCTCACACTATGTCATCAACACGCTCTGTGTAGTGAACATTACCCATTCATTTACTATACAATACCCCATTTATACCAATTCTTATGTATATTTAATTTGTATTATTTGTTTGCTTTTCTTGATGATTATATGTTATATACATTTGTATTTAGTCCCTGACCATGTCCAAAATCAGCTTCACTGTGTACCTGACCATGGACATTTATTTTGTAAACAACATGTTAATATTTCTATGAGTATAGATTAACTATTAGGTAAATACTATGATTATTATCAATGGAACTAAGCATTTTTCTTAATCTGAGTATAGGACATTGGACAACTTATATAATTTTAGAAATGAACTTTCTACCCTCATGCTGTTTCTATTATTGAGTCTTGTGTTTTTTTTAATATACAATGTTGTTTACTTGAGAAATTACTAATTCTTCACATAACATCTTGAAGAAGAAGCCATTATTATTGTTGTGTTTTTCATTTGGGTTTAATTATTTATTCCAATTATTATTCACCGGAAATACAATGTACTCATCAATAATATTCTTGGACAGAAACATTAATTTGGTATTATTGAGAATTCAGACACGGACGTTTTTGGACTTTATTATTGAGATGCATTAACGATTGTTAGTACGTGATCGCACTTCAAATTGGCACATTACCACAGGCACATCAACAATTTCAATATTGGAACTTATTTGGAATACCACTAGAATTCAATTGGAACGTCATACATTTGGACTTGTGATAGAACTTTTAGGACTATTTGGGGTTTAATTCACAATATTTTAAGTTCTTTTTAAATTTTTAGTTTGTATACCTTTGAAAATAATTTTTTTGTTGAATTTTACAAAACTTGTTGGTTTTCGCTCTTTTCTTTTACTTAGTTTAAGACAATAGATCGTGTGTATAATTTGAAATACTTAAGGAATTTCAAGGTTCGGTTCTCCATAGAAACTCCATTGGGGTTGAATTCAACAGATACACAAACAGCGGGGGCAGCAACTCACAAAATCCGAAGTAAGAAAACGAAATCAATTCTGTCTGATGACTGTAAAATGAAATCAATTCTGTCTGATGACTGTATAAGTACATACTCTAGAGGGGGACTGCCCGAAGATTGGCATACAGGGGCTAGCAGATAACCCTTTAAATCCCAAATTTGCGGTATGAACCGTGCCCACAGTCATTTGTTTTAATATCTTGACAGTGTATAAATCTTAATAGCACTTTAATGGCTCACAAAATGGCTCTTTTTTCAGGCCGCCCTCGTGCTGTGCCTGGCTACCGGAACCAGAATTTTACCCGTCTATTTCACAAAACTTTTGCTGTGTTCCCTCCTTCTTTGCGTACCGTTCGTCCTGATTGTAATGATTAAATGCACTGGCTAATATCGGACTGAAAAGCGTGATTGAGAGTCCCGACATCCTTACTGTAGGTCGTAATGTCCTATTTACATGAGATGTTTGTTTCAAATTACTGACTCCATTGCTGGGGAATATCGTGTCATTCATACATACATACATACATACATACATACATACACTCACACACACAAACACCGGAGGTTTTCCGGTTTCTTCCTCCACCATTTATACTGGCCGCCATGTATAGCCTATCTTGTGCTGAAAAATGGCGCTAAACCCCACAACAACAACCTGCATACATACACACATACAGACATATACATACAGCCCATCGGATATTTGTATAGTCACGCTTGAAAGTTTGACAGCGTTGAGGCCTTGAAGAGCAGAATGTGATATGAAAGTTATGCAAAATCAATTACTTCAGGCAGTTATGATGGTAACATGAGGCTGCGGAAAATCGTACTCGTATTTATAGGACCCGACTATACACAAGTTACAACAGTCAATCTCCAGATTTCACAACAATACTATTAGCTGATGAGCATACCTTTAATCCTGCGAACGACAACACGAGTCATAAACAATATGTAATACTTTAAAATCCCTACACGTCACCATTAGGAATACCTAAAGCGGAACAATTTAATTTGTGTTGATGGTCATATAGCATATTACAAACTAGAGGAATGACTGATGATGACATAAGTAGACAGGAAAGATACGAGACAGATATATGTTGGAATAGAGGATGCTGGATACGATACACAACATTTCATTATAACTATCTAGTAACATCAGATGAGCAAATGTGATGGTCTAATTTCTTTCTACAAGATCGTAACAGTAAAACAGTTAAAGGAATAGCGGGACTAATTTAAAATAGTATGCGATATATATTTTTCGGTTCTTTGGTGTATTATAGAACAACCATCACACAGCCTGGTTCTAGAGTTCAAGACACCATAAAGTATCAGTTTAATTGTTTTATGGACAACACTTTACCTCGGATTAAAACATCACAGATTATAGTAAGATTCAGAAATAAATCTCAGATTAAAACTTTGGACTAAACTGTGCAGTTGGCGGTAATGGTATCTTTCTTTTTATGAGTGATATGGTGATGAATGTATCTAACACAGTAGGTTACAATAACAACTCGAAAAGGTCATCCAATTCATTTTTGTAAGGAATTCATGCTACTATAGATTCTGATGTGACCTGCAGTGGATTAAAAAAGTAGATAAAAAAGATCCATTACGAAATGAGGTCAAACTTCAAACAACGAAGACAGAGAAGGTGTTACAACCTATTGAATAGTTATGACACACTACTCGATTGGCAAGGAGAAAATCGATGACAAGAAGGATAAAAATCGTGATGTTCAAACTAAAATCTGAAAAAAAGTATCAAGGAATGGTAACTTACAATGTATATATATATATATATATATATATATATATATATATATATATATATATATATATAGTTATATATAGTTATATAGTTGCAAGCGCTAGTGAAATTTTGTAGTTTGGATCATTTTTGTTTTTTACGTTCTTTGTTACTAACACAATCCCTTTAGTACAATTGCAGACAACAATCCAATTTCTGCAAGAATTATCAAGATGGTATTAACGGCTGTTCAAGAAATAATTTTTCCATTTGATGTAAGAGGACAGCTTATTACACTACCTCTGATACGAGTCAATGATGCTGCTGCTTTTTTTTTTCTTCATTCTTGCTAACTGAAACAGCTAACCTAAAATATGTTGCTTAACTGTTTAAAATTTATCGATTACGAATATGTGGAACCAATGAGAGATCCACCAGCAACTCTGTAACACCAATTCCGCCTGCTAAACTTCTTTCTATCATATCAATAGCTAAAATAATGGTACCAACAGTTGCACCTTTTCCTGTATTTAATAAATGTACCTATTGTTGCACCTTTTTCTGTATATCATAAATGTAGCAATTGTTGTACCTTTTCCTACATATAATGAAGGTACCAACTGTTGCAACGTTTCCTGTATATCATAAATGTATTCATTGTTGCACCTTTGCCTATATATAATAAAGGTGTCAATTGTTGCATCTTTACCTGTAAATAGTTGATGTAACCTTTCGCGTAATTATAATTTTTCTCTAACGTTTAGTTTTATCTTGCTTCTTATTTTCTCTGAAGCTGTTTTTGAGTTCTGTTAAATTATAAAATGCTCTGATCTTTGATTTTAACAACATTGTAATAAATCATTTAATAGTTTTATTTGTTCTTTAGCAATACCATTATTTATTTTCATTCTATTTCCATCATTATGATCAAGGACTATTGACATTGATAGCATTTTTTTATTTACATTCCTCTTACATCTCTTTCTTCTTGGTCACAATCTATTTACATGTCCTTATCTATTATAACATATTTCTATTCTGTTTACATTTCCTTATCTATTATAACATATTTCTATTCTGTTTACGTTTCCTTATCTATTATAACATATTTCTATTCTATTTACATGTCCTTATCTATTATAACATATTTCTATTCAACATATTTCTATTCTATTGACATTTCATTATCTATTATAATATATTTCTATTCTATTGACATTTCATTATCTATTATAATATATTTATATTCTATTTACATTTCCTTATCTATTATAATATATTTCTATTCTATTTACATGTCCTTATCTATTATAACATATTTCTATTCTGTTTACATTTCCTTATCTATTATAACATATTTCTATTCTGTTTACATTTCCTTATCTATTATAACATATTTCTATTCTATTGACATTTCATTATCTATTATAATATATTTCTATTCTATTTACATTTCCTTATCTATTATAATATATTTCTAAATATTTTTGAATATTTTGAATTCGTCCATAAATCAATATCCAGCTTAAAAGCATTATGTAATTTATTTACATACTTTAAAATTTATTATGACAAGTTAATCAATCTATTTCATCAGTATTATTATCTGTTTACTGTCTGGTTTAATAGGTTGCTGTTTTATTCAAATTTTTGGTTCTACATGATATTTCATATATTCCCCGTACATAGATACAGCTCATTTACAAATGAAGACATAATACATGTCTTTTCTTCAGATTTAAATTTTAAATTTGGTTCTTAACTTCGTTTGTCCAGTCTATGTCCTTTAGACACTGACTTCCAACCAGCTATACATTTTGGTGAAAAAATACTATTTGGCTAACTGTTTTTAAAAAATTGAGTATCTTTTCTACCAATTTCTTTGTAATGTAATGTTCCATCTCTTGTATACATTTCAGGTATAATTAATTTATATTGAACGTCATCTCTATTTAACCCTGTCTTGTATGCTATTTATTCCCATCAGCTAAAGCCTATTTTACAGGAGCTGATTTTGTAAAACATTGGAAGATTATGTAAATATGGATCTATATGTTGTATAAATTTAATATATTCTCTTGTGTAATATTTATCACGATCAATTCATCTACACCACTTTCTACCATTTTACATTATTTCTTACAAAATGAATGGAAAGAAGTGGTCCCTACCTATTATATGTATTGATCTGGTACTATACACACACTCAATAATAGCATTCAAGATGAGAATGTAAAAGGAATAGACCTTTTAGGGTATACTAGTTACACGGTTTGGTTACATGGTATTTAAATAATTCGGTGATTTTTTTCCTTTATAGTCTTTTACTCATCCTGATGCCAGTTCAACTTTAGATAAATCTATGAAACAAACACTTGAGTTTTACAAACCATCTGATAAGCAAATGACTTATAAGTCCATATAAATTTTGTGATGGGTGCTAGTGATTTTGTCAGCTAGAAGTTTATTTAGTCCTAAAACAAGTATAAACTCGATCTAAATAAATAAATAAATAAATAAATAAGCGGAGCAATTGTTACCATACAGAAAATACACAACTCTGCACACAAGAAAATACATCACCTCACCGAATTACATACACTTCACACAGTATAAGACAGTATAATAGATATAACATCGAATACCTACCCGCCTAGTACGTAATATACTGATTGTCCCTGGGAGATTTTTGTATCATTCCGTCTAAAAATGAAAATAGAAGCAAACCGGAAAAAAAATAATTCAGGAGCCTGTGATGCGCACAACACAGGTATAACAGCTGTTCATATTATCGCATACTTAAAAAATTAATGGAAATAAGGCTGGATCGGTGGTCTGCAAACGGGTATTTAAAAAAAACATGCAGACTCTTTAGTCTAAGGTGACGCCAGAGGTTATGAGTGAAGGTAATATGTTAGTAGTAAATGTCATTGGTCAAGTGAGCTAGAACCAACCATTTTCTAACTATTTGAAAGCATAGTGTTTTCTGAAAATGTTAAGGATTTGTCGCATATTTAAAAAGAAATTATGGTGTGATGGGTATAGTATTGGTGTAAAAAAAAAGATGATTAAAAAGATTTTGAAAACAAATCAGGATTAAGAGCTAAGGCTGGGTGGAAAAGGACAGGCCGATGAGTATTCTAGCATCTACACTATTGTTTTTTTTTTGGTCTGATACACCAATATGAACTAGCATTCATGCTAAACTTAAAATTTCATATAAAGTGACTGAAGAAAGATGAATTATCAGTTGCCATGGTGACGGAAGTTAGATTATACTTTTCGAGAAGCTAACTTGTGCCTCTGTGAGCGTAATACATAATTACCCATTGAAGCAAAAGTATTAGGATGTTTGAACCTAGTCCGATAAATCCAAATCTGTGTGCTATTCATGGAAGTTAGGTGGGTCTGATGTCACCTAAACCGTCAGTCAATATCATTACAGGTGTGGGGCTGGTTTATCGGCCAACGATTAACCCACTGCCTAATAAGGTTATAGCCTTAGACCCTCACTATAATCTCATATTGTTAGTCCATCCTTTAGGTCATCAATTCAATAGCTGAGATGCCATCAATTATATTAGCCTTAGGCTCCTCATAACCCATATCTGGCCTTATATAGTGTTGTCCAGCAGGCAGTAAGTATTTTTTTTTAAACTATCGATGCAGTAGAGTGCGTAAATATCGTCCACTTTCCTTTTTCCTCTTATAAATACCCCCAAAATCTGGATCATCTTACATATCCTGCTTAGTGTGGACCCTTCTTTATTTTTTAGACTTGACAATGATCTCTAGAGCCCATATTTCGAAATACATGCATTTTCACAGGACAACTGGTCAATCCTATTTAAAAAAAAAAAACAACAAGATTTTAAATTATTTGTACAGCTGGAATCTCGTTCAACGAGTGAATTTACCGGGATTATCAAACAGTCGAAAATAAAGTCGCAAATATAAAATACCTAGCATGTTTTGATTTGTTATTTTAATGTAGACACAGACAGCATACTCAGGTCTTCACTGAATTTACCAAACCACGGTGTGCCAGAAACTGTCACCGTACATTCTGCAAATATCATCTCACACAATATATCCTGTATAAATGAGAAGAAAAAAAAACATCTATACTGAAATAAATTATTTAAAAAAAATATATTTATCATGTACAAGAAGATAAATTAATTGTACAAAAATATACCTGTTGTACATAGCTGAATATAAAAAATGAATCTATTAGATAGTTTTACAGAGTGATTTACGTTATCAACAAAAAGGTCGACAAAATTATAATTGTATCGGGTAGCACAACAACGACAAATCAAATCAGTATACGAAAACAGTACAACAAGAAATGCAATACAATTTTTGCAAGGCATTACATGTTGCACTTATTGCGAGAATGGCTTCAGAAACATATCGGCACTGCCCCCACCCCCCTTAATAGATGTTTAGGGAAATAACCTTACTGTATCGAACCGTCCATTATTTCATAATCATGTGATATAGGATTTTGTGATAGTCATTATATTTTTGAAGGTGGATCTATCTTGCAAGTAAATATTTATTTTAAGCAACATTCTATTAATAAATATTTACCCTGCTTCTGACAATGCTCGGTAATAAACGTTTATGATACTCTTTGTCTCTGACTTTATTTTAACAGATACTTCGTATTTTATTTACCACCAAGGAAAGGGAAAAGAGTTCTTACTTCTTTATGTGATAATTATGTGATAATTGTTATGTATATTTAATTTGCATTGTTTGTAAGTTAGTTTATTTTTATTTTTAATTTTAGTTCATTATCTGCTATTGTATTATTACATTGTATATTGGACTGAACCCTGTTTATTTTCTACTTTACCTCAATTTTTGATATTTTTGTATTCTGTCAACAGTTAATACATAGCTAAAATGTCCTCTATGTGTATGGGTCGTTATTAATATATGTAAACATGTTTATTTGGGTCTGGGTCTAGGTTATTGGAATTACCCTTCAATTTACATGGCATACCTGACATATTCCAAGTTCTATATAATAATTTTATTAACAGAATTTATAATTATAACTAACATTTTCTTTTAAAGATTATGAAGTTTCTAGAAGGTTATTTTCCATTAGATAATGCTGTTGCTTTTGAAAAAAATATTAATTGTCACCTAAGTTCAAGTGAAAGACCATATAGCTTTGTTACTGGAAAGGTTATTCATTCGTGCTTTAAGATCTAGCAGAATCAATTTGCATTATTGTCCAGAAGTTCGTTTGGGCTGGAATTTATTTCTTCAAATTATTTAATTGAGTGATTTTTTATCCCTCTGGAAATAGAGAGCTTATAAAAAATAATATTCTTGGACACATACATTCACTTGGGTTCATTGTGAATTGAAACCTGGAATTATATTATTGTGATTCCACAAAAGACTGTTGGTGCAATACCACGATACTGGTCATTACAGCGTTGGACTTAATTTGGATTTCCACTAAATTTTATTCAGAACTTTTATTATTATTTTATTATTAGAATTGTTATTTTGGGATTTAGTTCGCAATACCATAAGTTCTTTTTTCATTTTCTCTCTGTATTCTAGGCAAATAAATTATTTGATGAATTTTACAAAGCTTGTTGCTTTTCGCTCTTTTCTGTTATTTTTTTAAAAAGCATAGACTCCTAAGATAATATATTCTGTGATAGTACCGCTATGCTTAAAATGCCATTAAACGATAACTTTAGATCTCTTTATATAATTCTTTCATAATATTGCTATCAAACATGTTTAACAAATAGGCTTGATGTTAAAGAAGTAAAGCATACAAACTACAACATTTTATGGGTTGTGTTATTTTGTAAGATAATTTTTCTTTTCGTGTCTGTGTTATTTCCCCTACAGCTTTACATTTTTGGTGTATAGATGAACCTTGTAAAGTTGGTTGTTATGCTTCGCACAGATTTTGCTGCTTCAGTCCAATTCTCATTTTTACGACACCAGAAAATAACAGAATGCTTGTAAAGATAAGGTGCTAAATCATATATTTTGATAAGAAAAGCAATTATTTTTTCATTTGTGTGAGGTTGTGCTCCACGTGCTTTCATTCTGTACGCCCCGTTCCCATATAGTGAAAGGGAGATGTGGGTCAAAACACCTGTCACGAAACATGTAGAGGCAAAATATTAGGACAAATTGGAACAGGCAGTTATTCTTGTTGAGGATCAAACGAAGAGTGAGGAGGCGGATATTAAACAGTTACAAATGCAATTAATGTGTTAAAAATCAAAACAATTTAAACAAGATGTGTACTTCAGCCTTATTGACACTTGTTCTTTTTGGACTGTTGATTTTAGACAATTGATATTGTTTTAAAGTTAACTTTTATATATGATACATTTAAATTTATTTCTGAGTCTTCTCTCATGTTACGACTAACTTGCTTTTTTTTACTCGAAGCAAATTCAGTTAATATTTGAATATATTTTAAACGTAGCTCTTGATCGTTTAACCTTACTCCTATGTAATTGCAAGCATCGCTTCCTTTACATTGATTTAAAGTTGAATTCATATCGAAGTATAGTTAAAAGGTATATTTTTAAAGTGTTTATAGTTTAGTGTAAACAACATTGTTTCCACTTGGTCTATCGTTTAAAGTTTTTACTTGTTGAAAAATGGTTTTCGAAACTGACTAAGAAATAATTGACATATCTACCTATCGTTTAGCTTCTTGAATTTGATAAATTTTTAAAGTTGAACAATAACTTTACCGCTTGTTCATCCCTCCTCTATAGCTACACGTTCTTTTCTTTGATCAAGGTTTTACCTTTTTTGAGCTCATTGTCTTTCAAGATAAGTACTAATGTTTTCTATTGAACTTTAATGGATTGTAGTCAGATAGTCTATCACTACACATTCTATTATACATTTCACTTTATAATTTAATGTTTTTGCTGTTCTCCATCGTAACCAGTAAAAAGCAAGGCAAGAAATGTTGCTTTCTGTTCTTAATGCGTCTAACGGATGAAAATCATGATTTTTGTTTCTTAGCTAAGGGTGGGAAAATATACACTCATCCCCGGTACAGTTCGTCATTTCTTAACTACTTATCAGCTTGCTGATTAGTGTCACGTGATCTTCAACCGAGGACAATTGAATTAACCGTAACATTTTTTATGTGAATAATAATGGTATCGCATAAATAAGTGCTTTAATCGTTGAAAACATTTATCTGCTAGATAATCAATAAAAAGGGGAGCCGGAGGCTTGAAGCAATTATTGCCGAATTAAATGTAACTGTCAACACAATTTATATTTCACAACTAATTGTTTCAAGATTATTTGCTTTTCTCAGCATGGAAATAATAATCGATGCAAAAATGAAAGAAAGAAAAAAATGCTCTCGAGTTACTGTATTAGCGCTATAATTGATTGGACAACCTAATAATTTGATTGAAACTGACACCGGTTACTTTTCTTGACGGGTTTCGTAATCGTATTTTAATAAAATTATAAATACCTTAATTTCAGATTGACCTCAACCAGTCTAAAAAAAAGGGCAGCATGGTAACCAGTACGTATTGAATTCATACGCCATATTTGTCAACTTCTTAAGATAACAACGTGTATAAATTTTGTTTTGGAGTTGGCTGAAGTAGAACATTACCAAAACGACTCTCTTATTTGTCAGGAGCAAATATTTAAGTAATTATATCTAACTCATGGATTGTATTTATTATTTGCAAAAGAACTATGTTTTCTGCGAGGTGCTCTAGCGCAGTCAACTGTGTACATAGCAGGCGTGCTGAGATCCTAAACAACATCTTTTCAACACCGACATGGTTAGATGATTTGATCAACATGGAAAAGTCACTATAAGTTCCCCTAGTACTTTTCAGGTGTAAATAACAAGGGACAGATTAAATCATGTCATCAGAGAAAGTTGCGAAAGCTGTAGGCAAGAAACTGTGAGTATTGATGGTTGTGTAGCATATTGGGTTGGTGGGGGTGGGGTTGGGAAAGGGGTAGGGGAGTTTAACAATTGCCATCTTGCTATCAGAGTATTTTTACTTCTTACCCGAATTATTTGGACGATTTTATTTGTTTTTCTATGGTCATCAATAAACGACTGACAGTTTTATGAATTTAATTGAGGATCGTTTCTTCTGCTCATATAAACTAATGGACAGCTCCTATGGATTTGGGTCATATTGGAACAGACTGGTTGGCTGTGGAAGAGGAGATATGGTTTATGTGTTGTATAATATAATGTGAAGTCTGTTACTGTTGCAAATCTGACAATTACAGATGTTGACAGTTTCACAAATAACTGCTAAAATGTTTATACTTAAGTGTATATCATCCCTTGTAGGTTGGTACTAATATTAGCACCCCTACTTCATGGATGCAGAACTAAAACGACAAGCCTATACATATCAATGGAGCAGCTTGGTGTGATTCACATTAGGCACATTTTTAGCATATTGTCGGGTCTCGAGTGGCCAAGTGGTCTAAAGTGATCACCATTCCGGATCACTGACATCATACCTGTGTCTGCATGGGTTCAAGTCTCAGGCTTGGCCAACGTGGGTATGTGAGAAAGCTTGCCAGTAGCTTCTTATGGGTTGGTGGTTCTTTGGCTGGGGTTCAAAATGAGCTAAGGTGCTAATGGTATGGAATGTGGCATTGTGTTAACAGTATTTTCATGTATTGTCATGATATTATCCAAAATATCCTTGTCTGAATTCACTGTAATTCAAAATTCCAAGAATATTATTGAGCACTTTGTAATTTCAGTGTATAATAATTTAAATAAATAAATCCAACAAAATGAAAAGCTGAACAGAACAATAAGACTGCTTCTGCTTCTTATGTTATGGCAAGAATGAGTACTTTTTATAAAAGAAATTAAGACACAATACTAGAGTAGGTCAGTCTTCTCAAACATTAAAAGTTGTAAATAAGTTTAAAAATTTCTGAGTGAAAAACTAATAACCTACATTCAGATAGAAATGAACATGCTTACTTTCATTGATAATGATCTGAATATTTCATCTATACTCAAAGAAAAGTACTAACTATTTATTATATTGTTTACAAGATAAATGTCACTGGTCAGGTAGACCATTAACTTGATTTAGGTTAAAGGTCAAGTAGAACAGTTCAGATATACATAACATATAATCATAGAGAAAAGCCAACAAAAAGTAACACACACACCCATAAATGAAAAATAAAGATTTAAACAATAAAGCTTTCTTTCAATATTTGTTAAATACATTGATTAAAATTACATAAGATGATGTCATATAAATGACACAAAATATACATGAAGCAATATAATGCTTCTTTACACATGAAATTGCATCTGCAGTTCGATTACCTTTTGACTTGATATGCCTGATATCAATAATGTATTCTAGCAACATCAAACTCCATCTTAATAATCTCTGATTTTTTTTCTTTCTTCTTCTTGCCATTGAAAGTAAGGGGGTTGTGATCACTAAATATCATAACAGAAGGAGCTAACGAATATACACTCCAAAGTGTTGCAGGGCAATATCAAAGCAAAACATTTCTTTTTGTTCCTGGAATAATTTATCTGGTGCTTGTTTAATATTTATTTAGAAAAATTGCACAGTGAATGATCAACACCATCTTGTCTTCTTGAATCAGTACTCCACCAACCTCGGTATCACTTGCATTGATAGACATTTTAAATGATTGACTGAAATCTAGAGCTGAAAGAACTGGTGCACTCTTAAGTATGGCCTTTATCTTATCAAAAGCCTCCTGACATTTTTCATAACAATGAAACTTTGTTTTCTTACTCACCAAATTGGTCAGGGGTTCAGCATTTATGGTAAAACTGGAACAAAATTTAAAATAATATCCAGCTATATTAGTTTTATTTGTTCTATTGCAAGGTATAGGATTACTTTTTAGCCTTGACCATATCAAGGCTGTGACATCATAGCTAGTCAGGTATAGTTAGTCTTTTCACTTTCCTCCATCCTAGTAACGCTCATCGTAATAATAACAGTCATCATTCAATTACTTCATTAAGAATGAACAACACAATAAATGAAGCAATTTTGTACCACAGGGATGAAATATATCACATATTAAGGTAAGAAAAGAAAGCATCCTCTATTATATTTAATCACACAAAGGAATCTTATCTGTTAATTAATATAGACTCCATCCATAGAAGTGCAGGTTTTAATTTAAGAGTGCAGAGATAGATTACATCAGCAATACTATTCAAGATGGACTAGATCAAACTAGCAACAAGCCTTTTTGGAGTCATGTGAAATCCAAAATCAATTTTAAGATTGGCATTCTATCATTGTAGAAAAATTGAGCTTTCGTTATTGAATGTAAAGGCTAAACTTAAATTTTAATTGAAGAGTTTGAATCAGTTTTCTCTGAAGGCAAACCACCTCCGTTCCACTTGTGGACAGCAATTTCAAGGAAACACTTTCACCCTGACTGGTTATTATGCAGTCTGGAGATGACAAACTATTTCCAGCATAAATATCACAAAGACAACTGAACTAGACAAAGTTACAAACTTAATACAGTATTAAAATAGCATGCAAAAGAAATATCACCTGACCTTTTTGTATTATTTAACAAAATCAGTGAATTCTTGAGAACTCCCATGATCTGGTAAATGCAAATGTTCCTTGATTTTCAAAATGGATTTGTTCATCTGGCAGAAAACATATAATTTGTAAAACATTGACTCAGTCACTTAGAAAAATATTGGAAGATATGTATTAAGTTGAATTGTGGATTTAAGTCGGGATATTCATATGAAACACAAAAATACTAACTGCTGTAAATGATATTCTTCATTACAATGAATCTAGATTACAAACTTAATCTTATACTTCTCATAGGTGTATGATATAATGCCTCACCAGAAATCCTGAAACGTGGGTAACCCACTATTCCCTTATCTTTTTTATTTTTTACCAAGTGCTACATGCAAGAAGAATTTTCCACAGGTGGTAGAAGTAAAATTAGGTGTACATTAAGGTATATTTTTTGGACCATTATTGTTTTTATGTCACATAAATGACTTACCTGTAACAGTTAACTTGAAGGTCCATCTATCTGCAGAGTATTGCCTTCACTAAAGGAATGTAATATTCAGTTGAACAAAGATTTAATTAACTTGGAAAACTTGTTTGGTGTGAAGAATTGCTACCGGATGAGTGTTGACAATAAATAAGCTTACTTTTAAATCTTAAATAACCACATCCTTTAGCATATCAACATAATGTTGGCATCATCTCAGAATCTAAAGTGGGCCATAAAAGTACCATATTCTAAAAATAACTGAAAATGGCTAACTCAGCAGTGGCATTCTTGTCCTGGAATTTTATTGCTATTGTCCAGAGAAATGCAGAAGTCCATCGATCATATATTTCCTTTGTTCATTCAGTACTGGAATATAGCACAGCTATTTGGGACCAGCACTGCAAGAGTGATAGTGAAAACTAACAAAGGGTTCAGAACATGTCCGCTAGATTCATAATTGGTGACTATAGATTGTTTCAGGAGAATGTTACAAAGGCATGGCCCTTCCATTTCTGTAACTATGCTAGAATATTAACAGACTGGGTTTCTGAAAAGTATTCAAGGGGATTGTGCCTGCATTACCAGCAGAAATTTGTTTTATACCTGTTGTACATATATGCCAAAGTAAAAATGTATTCTTTGTTAAGACAACAAATGGAATGGAATCAGCAGATATATAATGCTTGTTATGAATGGCTAAAAAAAGATATAATACTAACCACAGCACATAATGCAAATGTCAGAACAGTAAAGGAAAGCAAAGAAACTAATTTTTCCTTTTACAAATTCATGACTTTATATATATATATATATATATACATGTATTCAATATTCATCTAAGAAATTATTATTCCAAGTGACATTGGTGATGAAAGTATACATGACACAATGCAAAACATGATTCAGTGATGTCACACAATATCATTGTTGTACTGTTTTGTGTTCATCATTTTTATCCGGAAGCATCCAGTCAGTAAATGTAATATTTCAGTCAGTAGACATATAGCTGAATTAATTGTTGTGTCCATTTACCTGACCTCATAAGATGTAAGGCATTTCAAGTATGAATACAGCTGGAGAGAGTTAATTGTTATACTTTTATTGAGTAAATCATGTGAGAAACCAGACGTAAAAAATTGGAAACAAAGGTTTTTCAATTCTTCTACTCAGCAGAAAACACATTTCACCCTGCATTAGTTATAAATAATATTCAAACACCTGCATGTATGCACACACACACACCCCTTTCTCTCCTACCAAGCCATCCTGTTATAACCCAAAATCCCTGTGATACAGTACCTTTTGGAATGTTAATGATCCTAATGGATAGAGTATTGGTGTACCAAACATTGTTCTGCTTGATTGGAATGTTAATGATCCCAATGGATACAGTATTGGTGTACCAAACATTGTTCTGCTTGATTGGAATGTTAATGATCCCAGTGGAGACAGTATTGGTATATCAAATATTATTCTGCTTGATTGGAATACTTTAATAAAGATATATAAAGATACAGGATGTTCTCAGTCTTTTGACTGTGATTGCATATGTCCCTGCTAAAAATAATCAATTCCCCTTCAAATAAATGATCTCTTAAAAATTTTACAAAAATGTTTTACATTGAGATTTAACTTAGGAAACAAAGGTTAAGTGCTTGCAAATGTAATTGTCAAGCTACTCTGTTAACTTTTTAGAAACTTTTAAGCATAAATCCTACACTATCACTTCCTAGAGTAAAATGGATAACATCCTTAAATCAGGTGCTTACTTAAATTAAACTTTAAATACATTTTAGTGATATGAGAGGCTTGCTTTGCTTCAAAAGGTATTTGACCAAGGTGAATGGTTTTGGCTTATGATGGTTATGTCTCCACTACTCAGGGTCTAATTCTCGAACTGAACATTTAGAAGAGAGACTATCCCTTCCATTTTAAGAAAAAGGGTGTTATTTTCTAAATGTGAGAGCAGTATAACAAAGAAATGAGGTGGTGTTTCCACAGTCCACCTATCAGAAATTATTGTGATTGATCCAAGAAATCTTATGTTGCACTGGGCATCTGTTTGCATAATAATAGGATTCAGGCAATATATGGACACCTGATGGGTAGAGATCTAGAGTTTCCAATCACCCTGTATGTCTCATGTGAAACATGCGCAGCCTACTTTTCCCTTATCAAAATTACCTCATTTTAGTACTAGCTTCTCAGCCATTATCAAAACTGCCCCATATTAATACCAGTTTCTCAGCCATTTTCAAAACTGCCCCAAAACTAGCCTCTCAGCCTTTATGCAAACTACCCTGTATTAATACTAGCTTCGTAGCCATTATCAACATTGCCTCATATTAATACTAGCCTCTCAGCCTTTATCAAAACTTCTCTGTATAAATACTGGCCTGTCAGCTATTATTAAAACTGCCCCATATTAATATTAATCTGTCAGCCATTATCAAAACTGCCCCATATTAATACTAGCCTCTCAGCCATTATTAAAACTGCCCCATATTAATACTAGCCTCTTAGCCATTATTAAAACTGCCTCATATTATTACTACTAGCCTGTCAGCCATTATTAAAACTGCCCCATATTAATACTAGTCTGTCAGTCATTATTAAAACTGCCCCATATTAATACTAGCCTCTCAACCATTATTAAAACTGCCCTATATTAATACTTGCCTCTCACCATTATTAAAACTGCCCTGTATTAATACTAGCCTCTCAATTATTATTAAAACTGCCCCATGTTAATACTAGTCTGTCAGCCATTATCAAAACTGCCTCATATTAATACTAGCCTGTCAGCCATTTTTAAAACTACCCCATATTGATACTTGCCTCTCACCATTATTAAAACTGCCCTATATTAATACTTGCCTCTCACCATTATTAAAACTGCACCATATTAATACTTGCCTCTCACCATTATCAAAACTGCCTGATATTAATACTAGCCTGTCAGCCATTATTAAAACTGCCTGATATTAATACTAGCCTGTCAGCCATTATTAAAACTGCCTCATATTAATACTAGCCTGTCAGCCATTATTAAAACTGCCTCATATTAATACTAGCCTGTCAGCCAGTATGAAAACTGCTCCATATTAATACTTGCCTCTCGCCATTATTAAAACTGCCCCATACTAATACTTGCCTCTCACCATTATTAAAACTGCCCTATATTAATACTTGCCTCTCACCATTATCAAAACTGCCTGATATTAATACTAGCCTGTCAGCCATTATCAAAACTGCCTGATATTAATACTAGCCTGTCAGCCATTATTAAAACTGCCTCATATTAATACTAGCCTGTCAGCCGTTATTAAAACTGCCTCATATTAATACTAGCCTGTCAGCCATTATTAAAACTGCCTCATATTAATACTAGCCTGTCAGCCATTATTAAATCTGCCTCATATTAATACTAACCTGTCAGCCAGTATTAAAACTGCTCTGTATTAATACTTGCCTCTCACCATTATTAAAACTGCCCCATATTAACACTTGCCTCTCACCATTATTAAAACTGCCCCATATTAATACTTGCCTCTCACCATTACCAAAACTGCCTGATATTAATACTAGCCTCTCAGCCATTATTAAAACTGCCTCATATTAATACTAGCCTGTCAGCCAGTATTAAAACTGCCTCATATTAATACTAGCCTGTCAGCCATTATTAAAACTGCCTCATATTAATACTAGCCTGTCAGCCAGTATTAAAACTGCTCCATATTAATACTTGCCTCTCACCATTATTAAAACTGCCCCATATTAATACTTGCCTCTCACCATTATTAAAACTGCCCCATATTAATACTTGCCTCTCACCATTATCAAAACTGCCTGATATTAATACTAGCCTGTCAGCCATTATTAAAACTGCCTCATATTAATACTAGCCTGTCAGCCATTATTAAAACTGCCCGATATTGATACTAGCCTGTCAGCCATTATTAAAACTGCTCCATATTGATACTTGAAACTGTCCAATCAATGAGGACATGACTTTACTAGCTGAATCCTGTCTTAGTAAGAGATACAAGATGTAACAAATAGTAGATAGAGGGAAAATTTTATTTAATGGTTTCATTTCAATTATTGTAAACTGTGTACATCTTCAAATATCTGGCAAACACTGCAGCCTGACAATACCTAACATCATTTAGTTTACACAACAAGAAAAGAAATGCTATCTGAAATATTTATTCTTCATCTATATAAATGATATATCCATCATTTACAACTTTGGCATATATTGGGAGCAACTCTTTGGTACACAGCAAGTTAGAAGTAACTAACTTATATGCATACAACAAAATCATTCAACTTCCACATATTTGAGTAAATGTATATTCTGTTATCAATGACATTGTTTAATTCACTGATGTAATATATTCAACTTCATATGAAATTTTCATGATGTTTTGGTTCAGCAGAAAACTCATTAATTGCAATATAAAGTGAAAATCAAATCTTTGCAAAGAATGACTACTGTAACCAGGTAAGTACAGGAACAAATTTATTTTATTCCAAAAACAGGGTTTATTTTTCAATCTTAAGTGAGTCTCAGACCCTCTAGACATGCACTTCAGTGTGTTTGGAACTCTGCAGTTTTTTAAACATGCCATATAATTGTGGAACTTGATGCAGATATTCTATGAAACACTCTGAGAACGTGGTATTGAACTAAACACTAGAAGGTAAGCCTAGTTTTTGAGTGCAGAATTGCTTTATTCTAAGAAGAATTCATCCTGCAAGTTTATTTTCCATCAATTCATTTAAATAAATGTCACATCCAGTAAGGCAGAGAGAGTGGATTTTCAGATACATTTAGACAGACAAAGTAAATCTTACAACTGTACATTCTGTCCAGTTCTATAAGTGGGAGTGCAATATTTTGGCCAATTGTTGGTCAATATATGAACCTTGATATAGGGACAATATATTTAAGTTTTATATTATAACAGTTATGGTGGTGATCAAAATATTTATTAAAGTAGACTTTATTTGCACATACTTTTACAGTACAGTAACATTTAAGTACTATATCTACTCACTTGAAAGTCTGATCCAACTGCAAACTGTAAAGACCCAGATCTGCAGTCTCATGATCTGCAGGCAAATCTTGGTCTATGCAGTTTTGTTACTGCTATTCAATAGAATAAACAACATAGACCCCGATATGACAGTGCGTTAGGTTACAGTAGATCAGAGTCAGTGTTGTGTTGAGTTGGATCAAGCATATATGGTACTATCACAGCATAATCTTATAAAACATCAAGTGTTATCCTTTCTAAATATTGAGAAATCGAGCAGTGTAGCAGTACTGTGGTTCAGTTTTCAACAGATAAAAAGGTCTTTCTTGTATATGCTTAAATAATTCTGATAAATTGAGAGAGCTCTTGTGTTGAAAATGAGGTTTTTGGCCTTTGTTTAGAAACATGAATAATTTGTTTACAGTTGCTTAACTGTTGGTGTGTGGGTTACCCGAGATCACCAGGGGGTATATTTCAAGATATGTCAGACTGTAGGCAATATTTTATCAGACAAATACTAGGTACATGGACCATCAATTGCAATATTGACCTACATGTACATGGAACAAGAATTGCAATATTGACCTGTATTTTTTCAAGTGTCGATAATGGTATTTTTTATAACTGGTACACTAAACTGCTTGACTCATTCTTTACCTGACTTAGTCTTTGTCAATAAAGCATTCAGGATGTGTCTGACAGATATACTCGATCCATGAATTTAATAGCGCTGTTTTTCAAGAATGTTGTTGACAGTTATTACAACAATCCATGAATTTAATAACGGTGTTTTTCAAGAATGTTGTTGACTGTTATTACAACAATCCATGAATTTAATAACGGTGTTTTTCAAGAATGTTGTTGACTGTTATTACAACAATCCATGAATTTAATAACGGTGTTTTTCAAGAATGTTGTTGACTGTTATTACAACAATCCATGAATTTAATAGCGTTGTTTTTCAAGAATGTTGTTGACTGCTACTGCAACAATCCATAGATTTAATAGTGCTGTTTTTAAAGAATGTTGTTGACTGTTATTGCAATGAACCATGAATTTAATAACGGTGTTTTTGAAGAATGTTGTTGACAGTTATTACAACAATCCATGAATTTAATAGCGCTGATTTTCAAGAATGTTGTTGACTGTTATTGCAACAATCCATAAATTTAATAGTACTGTTTTTAAAGAATGTTGTTGACTGTTATTGCAACAATCCATAAATTTAATAGTGCTGTTTTTAAAGAATGTTGTTGACTGTTATTGCAGTGAACCATAAATTTAAAGCAATATTTTTGAAGAATGTTGTTTACTCTTCTTGCAATGAACCATGAATTTAATAGTGCTTTTTTTCAAGAATGTTGTCGACTGTTATTGCAACAATCCATAAATTTAATAGCGCTGATTTTCAAGAATGTTGTTGACTGTTATTAAATTGAACCATAAATTTAATAGCGGTGTTTTTGAAGGATGTTGTTTACTCTTCTTACAATGAACCATGAATTTAATAGTGCTGTTTTTCAAGAATGTTGTTGACTGTTATTGCAACAATCCATGAATTTAATAGCGCTGATTTTCAAGAATGTTGTTGACTGTTATTGCAACAATCCATGAATTTAATAGCGCTGATTTTCAAGAATGTTGTTGACAGTTATTACAACAATCCATTAATTTAATAGCACTGTTTTTCAAGAATGTTGTTGACTGCTACTGCAACAATCCATAAATTTAATAGTGCTGTTTTTAAAGAATGTTGTTGACTGTTATTGCAACAATCCATGAATTTAATAGCGCTGATTTTCAAGAATGTTGTTGACAGTTATTACAACAATCCATTAATTTAATAGCACTGTTTTTCAAGAATGTTGTTGACTGCTACTGCAACAATCCATAAATTTAATAGTGCTGTTTTTAAAGAATGTTGTTGACTGTTATTGCAACAATCCATGAATTTAATAGCGCTGATTTTCAAGAATGTTGTTGACAGTTATTACAACAATCCATTAATTTAATAGCACTGTTTTTCAAGAATGTTGTTGACTGCTACTGCAACAATCCATAGATTTAATAGTGCTGTTTTTAAAGAATGTTGTTGACTGTTATTGCAATGAACTATGAATTTAATAACAGTGTTTTTGAAGAATGTTGTTGACAGTTATTACAACAATCCACTAATTTAATAGTGCTGTTTTTCAAGAATGTTGTTGACAGCTATTACAACAATCCATGAATTTAATAGCACTGTTTTTAAAGAATGTTGTTGACTGCTACTGCAATAATCCATAAATTTAATAGCGCTGATTTTCAAGAATGTTGTTGACTGTTATTGCAATGAACTATGAATTTAATAACAGTGTTTTTGAAGAATGTTGTTGACAGTTATTACAACAATCCACTAATTTAATAGCAGTGTTTTTGAAGGATGTTGTTTACTCTTCTTACAATGAACCATGAATTTAATAGTGCTGTTTTTAAAGAATGTTGTTGACTGTTATTGCAGTGAACCATAAATTTAAAGCAATGTTTTTGAAGAATGTTGTTTACTCTTCTTGCAATGAACCATGAATTTAATAGTGCTGTTTTTAAAGAATGTTGTTGACTGTTATTGCAGTGAACCATAAATTTAAAGCAATGTTTTTGAAGAATGTTGTTTACTCTTCTTGCAATGAACCATGAATTTAATAGTGCTTTTTTTCAAGAATGTTGTTGACTGTTATTGCAACAATCCATAAATTTAATAGCGCTGATTTTCAAGAATGTTGTTGACTGTTATTGCAACAATCCATAAATTTAATAGCGCTGATTTTCAAGAATGTTGTTGACTGTTATTACTATGAACCATAAATTTAATAGCAGTGTTTTTGAAGGATGTTGTTTACTCTTCTTACAATGAACCATGAATTTAATAGTGCTGTTTTGCAAGAATGTTGTTGACTGTTATTGCAACAATCCATAAATTTAATAGCGCTGATTTTCAAGAATGTTGTTGACTGTTATTGCAACAATCCATGAATTTAATAGCGCTGATTTTCAAGAATGTTGTTGACTGTTATTGCAACAATCCATGAATTTAATAGCGCTGATTTTCAAGAATGTTGTTGACTGTTATTGCAGTGAACCATAAATTTAAAGCAATGTTTTTGAAGAATGTTGTTTACTCTTCTTGCAATGAACCATGAATTTAATAGTGCTGTTTTTCAAGAATGTTGTTGACTGTTATTGCAACAATCCATAAATTTAATAGCGCTGATTTTCAAGAATGTTGTTGACTGTTATTACTATGAACCATAAATTTAATAGCAGTGTTTTTGAAGGATGTTGTTTACTCTTCTTACAATGAACCATGAATTTAATAGTGCTGTTTTGCAAGAATGTTGTTGACTGTTATTGCAACAATCCATAAATTTAATAGCGCTGATTTTCAAGAATGTTGTTGACTGTTATTGCAACAATCCATGAATTTAATAGCGCTGATTTTCAAGAATGTTGTTGACTGTTATTGCAACAATCCATGAATTTAATGGCGCTGATTTTCAAGAATGTTGTTGACTGTTATTGCAACAATCCATGAATTTAATAGCGTTGATTTTCAAGAATGTTGTTAACTGTTATTGCAACAATCCATAAATTTAATAGTTCTGTTTTTCAAGAATGTTGTTGACTGTTATTGCAATGAACCATGAATTTGATAGCACTGTTTTTCAAGAATGTTGTTGACTTTTATTACAATGAACCATAAATTTAATAGCAGTGTTTTTGAAGAATGTTGTTTACTGTTCTTGCAATGAACCATGAATTTAATAGTGCTGTTTTTCAAGAATGTTGTTGACTGTTATTGCAACAATCCATGAATTTAATAGCACTGATTTTCAAGAATGTTTTTGGCTGTTATTGTATTGATCTACTATTATACATTTCAAACCTTTATGAAAATTGTTTCTGATCACATAAATGTTTTGAAATTATTGAATGAGATATTGTCAACCTTTTGAAATGAATGTACTTCAGTATAGGTAGACTAATACATTTGTCCCAATAACAATATTTTTAAATCAGAATAAAATTTTTTTATCAGACAGATTTATCAGATACACTAAAGACATTTGACCAAGTGCTTAAAATGAAAATGTTTTGCATTTAACACATTAAAATGTTCTTTTTGTGTTTTTATGCAATGTATTTGCATAAAATGCACAAATATGCTGCTTATCTGTGCCACTTAAAGTAGTTCTTTTCAATGCTGGACTCAAGAAACTAGAGAATCCAAATGAAACTATCGACATGGATGAGCACTAAACAACACATCAAGGATTTAACTCAGGACTGCAGAGTTAAAATGCCAGTGCATTAACTGTGTATTAGTGCTTATTTGATTACCTACCCAGTTTTTGTTACAGGTATGGAGATCATTTGATTGAGGGTAGCAGATGGTTGAGGTTCATCTGATAGATAGAGAGAGACTGAGAGAGATCAGTAAAAAGAATTTTAATAAAATTATACTTGGCACATATTTACAGACAATTATAAGACAACAATGTCACTCAACCTCACATCAGCATTCTTTTATTGAATGAAATTACACTCATCATGTTCTTTATTCTTTATTGCTGTCATTATGGCTATTTTGGTGAATTGTCTTAAAGGCAGTCAGCTGTGATAGTGTCTGGCGGTAGTCACTGTGCCATGCTCTGTTGGTTGCTCTAGAACCAAGTTCAGATAATGCTAATCACCTCTACTAAGGTGGTTGATAAATTCAGACAATAGCAGTCACCTCTTGTACAGAGGTGGTTGATAATTTCAGATAATACTAATCACCTCTAGTACAGGTGGTTGATAATTTCAGATAATACTAATCACCTCTATTACAGGTGGTTGATAATTTCAGATAATACTAATCACTTCTAGTACAGGTGGTTGATAATTTCAGTCACTAACTGAATCATTCTAAGTGACAAACATAGCAGATATTTTAGGTCTGTATTTATTATTTATAGATCATTTGTGCATTGATTATTCCTGATGGATAATGAGGACATGAATGAAATTGGGAATTAAAGAGCAAATACATTTGAATATTCAAATGTATTGGCGATAACTGACATTGATTATAGACTGGGGTGGGAGCATGAAATCAAGGGTATGATGTCCACACAGGCACTTGAATAAACTGGTGGACTGTTTACACTATGTGAAGGATACTGGCAGTTTTAGGTGGGAAATGTCCCCTGAGCATGTTTAAGGGGAAGGATTGATATATTAACGTCTAAATAGCACAGTTCAAGCAATTATGTCTTTGAAGGTGAGATTATGATGGCTGCTATTAGACAAGATGGCATGATATTACATATTCCACATCCATATACTATGCCACTCACAAAATAATGATAGCCTTATGAAAAGCAAACTCATTACATTTTCTGGCTCTATCTATAACCCTATTTTTAGGGGGTGGGAGTCTTTGCAAAGAAGGTTAAGGTGAAAATAATTGAAATAACAGTCTGATACTGGGCTTCTGAAAGCATTATAACATTTTTCATTGGTTGTTTATCTAATTAATATCCAGTGATTATAATCAACACATTATCAATTTCCTATAGATATGGGCAATCCCTAGATGTAACGAGTGACCTCATCAGCCTTTTCTGACAATGTCTGCTGGTGTTCTATGCAACACATGTTCATTAAATAGTACCAAGCTTAAAAAAGAAATGTCATGTGCTATTGACATGTTAGGAAGTGTCCAGTCTATTGCCCGCATCCGGTCTTAATAGTTTCTAGTCTAATACCAACATTGGTGTTAAATAGTGCCAAGTGTTTCACCCATATCAGGGTTTAAACCTTGTCCTGTGTAATACCCATATCAGTTGTTAAACAGTGTCCAGTTTAATTCCCATATCAAGTGTTAAATAGTGTCCAGTCTTAAAGGCTCACTTTGGATCATTGTTAAATAGTGTCCAGTCCAATGCCCACATTGGATGTTAAATAGTATCTAGTCTAATGCCCACATTAGATGTTAAAGAATGTCTAGACTGATGCCCACATTGGTGTTAAATAGTGCATAGTCCAATGCCTACATTAATGTTAAATAGTGCATAGTCCAGTGCCCACATTGGTGTTAAATAGTGCATAGTCCAGTGCCCATATTGGTGTTAAATAGTGCATAGTCCAGTGCCCACATTGGTGTTAAGTAGTGCATAGTCCAATGCCGACATTGGTGTTAAATAGTGCATAGTCCAGTGCCCATATTGGTGTTAAATAGTGCATAGTCCAGTGCCCACATTGGTGTTAAGTAGTGCATAGTCCAATGCCCACATTGGTGTTAAATAGTGCATAGTCCAATGCATACATTTGTGTTAATAGTGCATTGTCCAATGCATATGTTGGTGTTAAATAGTGCATAGTCCAATGCATACATTGGTGTTAAATAGTGCATAGTCCAATGCATACATTGGTGTTAAATAGTGCATAGTCCAATGCATACATTGGTGTTAAATAGTGCGTAGTCCAATGCCCACATTGGTATTAAATAGTGCACAGTGCAGTGCCCACATTGGTGTTAAATAGTACATAGTCCAATGCCCACATTGGTGTTAAATAGTGCATAGTCCAATGCCCACATTGGTATTAAATAGTGCACAGTGCAGTGCCCACATTGGTGTTAAATAGTGCATAGTCCAATGCCTACATTGGTGTTAAATAGTGCCTAGTCCAATGTCCACATTAGGGCATGTTAAATAATGTCCAGTCCAATGCCCACATTAATCATGCATGCTGTTAAATAGCATCCAGTCTAATGCCCACATTAGTGCATGTTAAATAATGTCCAGTCCAATGCCCACATTAGTGCATGTTAAATAATGTCCAGTCCAAAGCCCTCATTAGGTGTTGATTAAATATATGGAAGCAGATAATTATCCCATCATTTAACAATGCATATACATGTAATCAGATCTAACAGTAAACTACATTGATCTAGATCTGCTGTTACATGATGTGCTGGCAGATCTGGGTCTATTTAGTTTGGTAGAAGTAATCAATTGAAAAAAAGCACAGACCCTGATTTGCCAGCTTGTTATTCATTATGTTGTTTGTAGTAGAACCTGGCATATAAGCAAGCACATGTCTATAAACCAAAGTAGCAAAACATGGCCACATAAAGATGTTATAATTTTGTAGCAAAACATGGCCACATAAAGATGTTATAATGTTATTGTTAACATTAATGTCAGTCATAATAAGCTTTAATCTGATAACACTGAGAGTCAAATTAATGATTAATTACTTTCTGCACTTTCTTATACTATCAAAATCTCTTTGCATAACTCATTTGCACACACATACAGAATCTCATACATGAAGTAATCCATATCATTCTCTCACATACATTCACATCTAAAAAGTGTATGTATGATATACAATAGAGTGACCAAGTTTTCATGAATATTAAACCATTTATTTGCATAGTGATCATTACAGCTGGAATATCAAATATAAAGAAATTTTGGGAAGACTCAATTTTACATGTATATGGAGTAATAACTTTTACTTATAAAAGAGAGGTAAAATTAGTAGAACATCAATAAAACAGTAACCAGTCTGAAAAGGTATTTCATGTTGGTCGCATAGTGCAGGACAAGTTTCACATACACATATTTGTTTTTTTCTTCTTCAGACGGCACTATTTTGAGGTCAAGAGATTGGAGGATGGATTCGATTTGTCTTTGGTCAATGCCCCTCTTCTGGACCACCCGCCTCTCAAATCAGTGAGTTTGTCATATAATTTAAAGATAATAATATTAGTCTGACATTAAAAATGGTACATCTTAGTCTGACAGTAAAAATGGAACAACTTAGTCTGATATTAAGTCTGACATTTAAAATGGTACATATTAGTCTGACATTAACAATGGTACAGCTTAGTCTGACATTTAAAATGGTACATATTAGTCTGACATTAACAATGGTACAACTTAGTCTGGCAATAAAAATGGTACATATTAGTCTGACATTAAAAATTATACATATTAGTCTGACAATAAAAATGGTACATCTTAGACTGACATAAAAAATGATACATTTTAGTCTAACATTAAAAATGGGACATGTTAGTCTGACAATAAAAACAGTTTACATTTTAGTCTGACATTAAAAATGGTACTTTAAGTCTGACATTAAAAAAATTACATATTATTCTGACATTAAAAATGGTACATATTAGTCTGACATTAAAAACAGTACATTTTAGTCTGACATTAAAAATGGTACTTTTAGACTGACATAAAGAACAGTACATCTTAGTCTGACATAAAAATGATACATTTTAGTCTAACATTAAAAATAGTACATCTTAGTCTGACATTAAATATGGCATATCTTAGTCTGACATTAAAAATGATACATATTAATATTGGCTACCATTTGCATTATAAAAGCCAGGTTCCTATTAATAGGCAGTAGATTTCTGCACATGGCTATGGAACTAATTTCATCCCCAAAATCATCAAACTCTGGCTGAAAATTCAAATGCTAACTATAAACACATTATGAACATTTAACTTTTGCATGGCTAAACATACAGTGAATTTAAATATAAAGTCATCATATTGTGGGTCTTTTTTACAGCTGTATCTTTACTAGCAGCATCACCTTTAAATAAATGCTGAATTGTGATGTTAAGTTTTCCAGTGTTTGGTATGTCATGCCTGCATGCTTGGATACCATAAATAAGTTATTACATGTATATTGGTGAACTGTGCTAGTTTTTTATTCATATATCACCATGTAAAATGTGAAATGCTGCTGACAGTATTAAACAAATAATTTTCACACCAGTACTACTAAATCATCAGTCTGTTTTTCATGCTATATTTCCATACTTCTAACATGCTACAAAATCATCAGTCAGTTTTTATATTTTTCCATCTAGCATACATGTACTACTAAATCATCAGTTTATTTTCATACTACTTTTCCATCTAACATACTACTAAATCATCAGTCTGTTTTCATACTACTTTTCTATCTAACATACTACTAAATCATCAGTCTGTTTTCATACTACTTTTCCATCTAACATGCTACTAAATCATCAGTCTGTTTTCATACTACTTTTCCATCTAACATACTACTAAATCATCAGTTTATTTTCATACTACTTTTCCATCTAACATACTACTAAATCATCAGTCTGTTTTCATACTACTTTTCTATCTAACATACTACTAAATCATCAGTCTGTTTTCATACTACTTTTCCATCTAACATACTACTAAATCATCAGTCTGTTTTCATACTACTTTTCCATCCAAAATACTACTAAATCATCAGTTTATTTTCGTACTACTTTTCCATCTAACATACTACTAAATCATCAGTCTGTTTTCATACTACTTTCCATCTAACATCCTACTAAATCATCAGTTTATTTTCATACTACTTTTCCATCTAACATACTACTAAATCATCAGTCTGTTTTCATACTACTTTTCCATCTAACATACTACTAAATCATCAGTTTATTTTCATACTACTTTTCCATCTAACATACTATAAAATCATCAGTCTGTTTTCATACTACTTTTCCATCCAATATACTACTAAATCATCAGTCTGTTTTCATACTACTTTCCATCTAACATACTACTAAATCATCAGTTTATTTTCATACTACTTTTCCATCTAACATACTACTAAATCATCAGTCTGTTTTCATACTACTTTCCATCTATCATACTACTAAATCATCAGTCTGTTTTCATACTACTTTTCTGTCCAAAATACTACTAAATCATCAGTCTGTTTTTGTACTACTTTTCCATCCTAAATACTACTAAATCATCAGTCTGTTTTTGTACTACTTTTCCATCCTAAATACTACTAAATCATCAGTCTGTTTTCATACTAATTTTCCATCTAACATACTACTAAGTCATCAGTCTGTTTTTATACTACTTTTCCATCTAACATACTACTAAATCATCAATTAGAGGTATTATTGCTTTTATGTGCTTGCTACAGTAATGAGAGCACTACAGTCATTGCATCCTGAGAATCTCATGTTCCCATCTGTTATGTTTATTTGTATTTATAATTTATGACCCTAATTTAATTACTATTCAATTAAGTTACCATATACACATACACACATTGATAAGATGTCAAAATGAAACCCGCATTTTGTTTTTCTTCTCCATTTTGATAGCGAGCCACCTTGCAATATGATGGCCTCCATGACAGAGCTCTCAAGCACTATTTCAGCATCCCAGAGGTTAAAGTTCAGCTTACACAGATGAACCCTGTAAGTACTGATATAAGTGCCACTTTCTTGCTCATTGGAAACAAAGGAAATTTAAATATATATATATGTTTTTATAGTCAGATGTAGATGGAAAGCCCCGTTTTCACTTCTTCTGATGCCATTATCTTAGCTAGACTGCATGACCAATTCTAATCCCATTCTTCACTATAGAGTTTGGTACTTTAAGGTACAGACTCAGGCAAGATTGCATGACCAATTCTTACCCCATTCTTCTCTTTAGAGTTTTTTACAGACTAAATCTCTCATGCTTTGAATTTCAGCTCATTGAAATATTTGGTGAAAGTATTTGAAATAATCAGAGTCACTCATATTTGAAAACCAGCTGAGATAAATAGCTATCACTGTGATTTTTTTGGTGCAATATGTCATTTTCACCCCAACATTGCTTATAGCAAGATTAGAGGCAAAAACTCAACACTAATTGAACACATTTTATCAGATGGAGGCATTTGATTCAAGCAAGTTTTTGGCTGTAATTGTACTGTAAGCATTGTGTCATAAACACGGTCACAATCTCACACCCTGAAGTACCCTGAAGTGATATTTATCTCAGCTGGTTTTCTTGTCTGAATACTCCGTGCTCTTCAAACACTTCAAGATGTTGTGGTTGAGTCATAAAGCCACTGCTGCAAAACCTGAACTATTATGCATGCTTGTGACATAGGAAGGTCAGATTGTATTAAGAGAATACTTTTCCTGCACCAAATTATTACATGTTGTGAACATTTTGTTTTTTTGTCACACGAATTTCATAGCAGAAGGGTGGCCCCATTTCAGATGGGTGGGGTGGGGTGACAGCATTATAAATGTAATGTATGTGAATTTGGCTGACATTAGATACACACACACACAACTTTACTGACAATCCTGACTATGGTATATGCCTAATATACTCTAGAGATGTTATTGTTAGCATGAAGTTTATGGTGATATCAGTACTTAATGACATCATGGTGATAATATCATGATGTTTATATTATGAATACATGTACCTGGCCAGTGGCCATGGTAACAGTGAATGGAAAATTGTATTGCTTTTTCCAGTTATGGATGACATCAGGGCATTTAAGGAGGTGATTTTGTGTCTGTTTGTCCAAGCTTTTGAACACTCTAGAGACCATATTTCTGATCAGCTTATATTTTCAAGATCTCCAGTGATTTTAATTAAAGTGACTTTCATTTGTATTATTGGCATGATTTTTCATGAGATTGGACACATCAAGGGTAATATTTCTGTCTAGAATTTGATCAGATTTTGTTGGTAAGCTAATATCATCAAGAATTCAGGTGAGTTTGAAAATGTAAATATTGATGTGGTCATCATATACCAGATTGCCTGGACACTCTAGAAGCCATATTTCTGATATGGTCAGATTTGGTATGTAGAGCTTATATCATGAAGGTCTTAGATAAGTTTGGTTATGAGTGACAGCTATGCAAATGATCTTGCAGCTAATATACTGAGTTTGTGAACGATCTTCAGGCTATATTTCTGATCAAATTTTGATCATACGTGATAAGTAAACTTTTATCATTGAGCTAACAGACAAGCTTGATTATGAGTAACATTCACACATAATAATGTGATCTTGCATCTGATTGGCTTAGCTTGTGAACAGTCTAGACACCATATTTCTGTACAGATTTTGATCAGACTTGGCATGTAAGCTTATATCATCAAGCTCTTAAGATGAGTTTGATTATCAGCACAACAGTACATATTAATGAGGTGATCTTGCATCTGATTGGGTGAGCCTGGCATGTGAACATTCTGGAGACCATACTTCTGAGAGATATTTATCAGATTTGGTATGTAAGCTTATATCATCAAAATTGGAATTAGTTAATTTAAGAGTGACATGCATGCATATTTGTGAGGTGATCTTTTATATGATTGGCCTGGATCATGAATATTCTAGAAGCTATATTTCTGAACAGATTGTTATCCCGTTTGCTATGTATGCTTATACCCTCAAGATCCCAGATGAGTTCAGTTATGAGTGAGATCCATGGATATTAATGAGACAGTGGGAAGCATACATGCAACTTTCTGGGCACATTAGCTAAGTGCTTATAACCTTTGAACTACAGCATATCTCGTGGTTGTGAATCAAAAGTGGTTTCCAAGTTATGACTCGGGGGGGGGGGTAGGGGTAATGATAGACACAGAAATCCATGGTAACTCTACAGATTAATTCCTCTTGTAATGCCAAGTAAATGGATTTACTTTAATTTAATGGCAGAATTTTAAACAGTTTTTGAGTTGTGAATAAGAGCCTAGTCCCCAGGGGCAGGGAGAGATGCAGCAGGGGACAGTACTTGTTGTATAAATTATTTGTCATTTTTATGCTGTGAAAGTTATCCTGTTCTAGAAAAAAAGATAAATGACTAACATTAATATACTATGTAACAACTATGTGCTTCAGCTTTTCTGCACTCTCATCAGTTTCAATACAAGTGTGAATTTGCACTCACAACCTGACACCTGTTAGCTGTGCAGATGAGTGATATCTGACAGGCCCACTTGGGCCCTCTTGTTTCAGTATTCTTATAAATACTTCTATCAAGAAAGACTTGCTTAAAGATGTGTCTGTTTATGTAACTTAATTTTATATTTCTCATGCACTAAATTTGTGGCACTTCTTTTCTAACAATTTATGGCATTTTCAGTTTGTTTTCATGGGAAAAAATCTGAGTCGATAGAGGCACACTGGTTATATGATATAGTCCTACCTGCCTTAAATAAAGGCATACAGGTGATGTCCAGTTATGTGATATACAGCACTACCTACCTTAAATAGAGGCATACTGGTGATGGCCAGTTACGTGAAATACAGTACTACCAGCCATAAATAGAGGCATATTGTGATGTTCAATTATGTGATATATAGTCATACTTGCCATTAAGTTCACTTGTATTAAGAAATCTCCTGTGTGAAAGAACAGCTTTTTAAAGACCATGAAAAAAATGTTTCTGGATATTTACTCCATACTCAGCAGACACTCATCTTTACAGGTCACTTTTCTCTCTTCCTGGGGCATAGTTGATTGCTTCAGATATTCTTTATTCTAATTCTTGTTTTTACTAGAAAATGTCTTTTTTTAAC
The DNA here is from genome assembly GCA_028554795.2 of Sinohyriopsis cumingii. Classification (NCBI taxonomy): domain Eukaryota; kingdom Metazoa; phylum Mollusca; class Bivalvia; order Unionida; family Unionidae; genus Sinohyriopsis; species Sinohyriopsis cumingii. Next base: position 152,320,584 of record CM068825.1, on the reverse strand, counting down.
ATTCATTGTTGTGATTATAATAGACAATACACATGCAATAGATTCATTATTGTCCGTTGTTGAAAACATTGGATTTCGACATCTGATGGCCAAGGCAGAACTTTTCCACGTCTATGATACTTGACATGCATAAGGCTGTACAAAGCAAGGTGTGTGACTTAGTTTCTGCCCAATCTGATATTAGTTTGACTTCTGATGCCTGGTCAGACCTGTCCATCGGAGTAACCTTGTTGAGTCTTATGGCACAATGGCTGACGGAAGACTTTCAGCAGAAACAGGTGATTTTAGCAGCAACGCCCCTCGATGAATCACACACAGGAGAATATTTGGCTAGCAAACTGGACAAATTATGCAAGGAATACAACATTCCCAAAACTGATATCCATGTTCTTCTGTGTGACGGAGGTGCAAACATGGTTAAAGCAATGCGTCTGGCTGAAATCAACAGTATCAGCTGTTTTGCACAGATGTTTTGTCGATCTTGCAATCCAAAGTCAGCAGGTTCTGGCACAACAGCAACTCAAAGAGCAGCAGGACAAATTTGACATTGTCCATAAGAAACTCATCCAGGATGTCCAGGCACACTGGAATTTTACATACAATATGTTGGTTTTGTAATATGAACAAAAAACAAGTCTTGGGGGCTTACGCTACTCTCTGTGACTTGCCTAGCCTAACAGCCCAACACTGGGTCTTGATTAACAATATTGTGGACATTACCAAGGAAGTAAGTGATAGCCAGACATCAGGGAAATATGACTGTCCTTTTTTGATTATCTTGTATGACTACATGTGTTCATGTTTGGAAGGATTTATCTTCCACAAAGCTTTTTGCAATCTTTTATCCCTTTATTTTGGGAATTTTATGTCTAATTGGTACTTTAAAATCAGGAATTTCACTAACATGCAGTTAAATCCTATACATTTACACAGAAATCTTGAATCATCCAATTTGAAATCGAGAAGTTTAAAAAATGTATTAAAAAAACATTCTTCTACTTTATATGAAATATTATGCTTTGTAACATTTTTTTTATATTTTAAAAAAAACACATCTACATGAAATAATGTATTTATGTATAAATAAGTTACAATAACACACTATAGTTCCCAAGACTTATGCATTTATATATACTGTATGTGTTACTAATGATTACATGACATAGTCTGTATGCATAATGAAGTTTGCCAACTAATTATTATTATTACTTTATAATATTACTTCAGCATGATGCAAACTATTGATTGATAGGTAGGTGTCAGTTTTTATCATAAACTGATATTGTATTGTGCTAATTAACCCCATTCTGGCATTATTCAGTAATCTTCAATTAAAAGCCAGCACAAACTTTGGGATTCAAATATTCTCAAGGAATGCATATATTAAGTCAATAGGCCTTGAGTAGTAGGTAGACTGTTTAGCAGAGTTGGATAGTCAACCAGCTTGGTTGATTGGTATCATGTTTCAGGTTGTCATTATAATATGCTTCCCATTACCTGTCGTGTTATAAATAATTCACCATGTGACCTAAATGATAATAGTGACCTAGAATTGGCATAAAGGCATACAGATTTAATTTCCTTTTCAGGTGGCCTTTTGGAATTGAAAGGCTTTTCAGAACTGTAATGTGCACAGAGCATGTATTTGGTCTGTACAGACAATTGGTTATTGTCAACAGTGGTCTTCTGGATAATTGGTCATTTTATAATAATAAGACTGGAATATGTACACAAGTTATTTGTAGACAGGTTGTCTGTCCATTATTTATCATCAAAAACTTCAGTTGTGATGAAAGAACAGTTGGATGGTTTACTTCATACTTAAGTGAGAGAACACAACATGTTTACATAAATAATGTTCTCTCTGAACCAGAACAATTAGATATAGAGTACCACAAGGCTCAGTTCTAGGTCCATTACTATTTATTTATTAATGACCTAACACTTTTACTAAGAGACTCAATATCATATTTAGATCTCTATGCAGATGACACAATGTTGTCAGATATCCAAAACACAAAGCATGAACTTGAAATTTCTTTACAGAATGCCCTAAACAAACTGGAAAAGTGGCGCACATGCAATGGCATGGTGGTAAATACTGGTAAAACTAAAATATTACTTATCTCAACATGGCAAAAATGACAAATCTTGATAGTGATGAACTGCGTCTGACTTGGAAGGATAAAAATTTGAAAATGGTCTGTCATGATAGACTACTTGGTGTTCTGGTAGATAATAACCTATCATGGACTGAACATATCAAACATATCATTAAAAAAGTCAATTCAAGTTTATGGCTTTTCAGTAGGATAAGACATTCTCTCCCTGAAAGGCACAGAAAACTATTTTATAACAGTTACATACAACCCAATTTAGACTACTGTCATACAGTATGGCGTAATTCAAATGATAAAAACATAGCAAAGTTGGCACATCTTCAAAAAAGAGCATTAGGGCTAAAGTATGAAACAGCATAGGTACTCTTCCAATGGACACATTGTTTGTGAATATGTCTAACTATACAACATGAGCCTTGTTCATTCGTTCTTTATGCAGTTTTTCACAAACTCTTGACTTGAGTCAAAACTTGTATGACATTCCTTTCATATCAGCATTGCCACTACAATGGCTGCTGTCTGCATGGAAGACGACCTGATCAGGACTTTAGGGCAGTGCCAGACTCTTGGGCAAAATATATTTGTATATCAGGTCATTTGTTAAGGCAAGCACAAACAGCTCTGTGTTAATAGCTGTATTTCCAGTGTTTTCATTCTGTCGGTACCTTGAATTGTGCTTTTACCATGTGCATCATGTGACTTTACCTAGGACCAGCATAGACATTATCGTATATGCTGTTTATATGTTGCGTGCTACTATGTTTTCCTTTCTGTATTGTTTATCTATTTGAAAATAAAAACAACATGTACATGGGGCATTTGCAATTTCACATCTGATGACATAATTGCACTTTATTTGAGGTGTTCATTTCATGTTACTTCATTCTCTTGCCCCTAATACTACATGTGCCTTTATAGTTCCATACTTGCAGTTCACTTTTCAAGTGCAGCTTCTTAGCCAGTTGCAATTTCAGAGTTAATGTCCCTGCTGCAACTTCATAATTAGTTTCACCTTGATTGGTATATGCAGCTCCATAGCTAGTTGCTCAAGTGTGGATCCTTAGCCAGTTGCACAGGTGTGGATCCTTAGCTAGTTGCACAAGTGTGAATCCTCATCCAGTTGCACAGGTGTGGATTCTTAGCCAGTTGCACAGGTGTGGATCCTTAGCCATTTACACAAGTGTGGATCCTTAGCTAGTTGCACAAGTGTGGATCCTTAGCCAGTTGCACAGGTGTGGATCCTTAGCCATTTACACAAGTGTGGATCCTTAGCCAGTTGCACAGGTGTGGATCCTTAGCTAGTTGTACAAGTGTGGATCCTCATCCAGTTGCACAGGTGTGGATCCTTAGCCAGTTGCACAGGTGTGGATCCTTAGCCATTTACACAAGTGTGGATCCTTAGCTAGTTGCACAAGTGTGGATCCTTAGCCAGTTGCACAGGTGTGGATCCTTAGCCATTTACACAAGTGTGGATCCTTAGCCAGTTGTACAGGTGTGGATCCTTAGCCAGTTAAACAAGTGTGGATCCTTAGCCAGTTGTACAGGTGTGGATCCTTAGCCAGTTACACAAGTGTGGATCCTTAGCCAGTTGTACAGGTGTGGATCCTTAGCCAGTTGTACAGGTGTGGATCCTTAGCCAGTTACACAGGTGTGGATCCTTAGCCAGTTGTACAGGTGTGGATCCTTAGCCAGTTGCACAAGTGTGGATCCTTAGCCAGTTACACCATATTTTACTGTATTTTCCTTAGGTTATCTGTATCATGTATTTTGTTGTATGTTTATAAGCATGTCTGATACATCTAATTGGTGATCACATGCCACAGAATTGTTCCCAATGTATGCCAAGCTGTATATATATCATGTATATATCTGAAGAAACAAACATATTAGCTACCATTTCTTTTATTTGTGTATTGTCTAAACCACTAAAACACATGATTTCCAACCCTATAAAGAACCTACACTGAACAAAACTGTACTTCTTTAATATATAAGGTGATAATTTCCCATAAAATCACTTACTATGAAAGCTGAAGTAAATGCATAAGTACTAAATAACTGTGATAATAATGTGCTTGTACTAAATACATGTAACTGATAATAATGTGCTTGTACTAAATAACTGTGATAATAATGTGCTTAAAAAAGTTCAGGATAGAAGTGAAAGTACAAATTCTAAATTATGTCTGAATTAAAGTATTAAATTAGACTGTTAAGTTATAATTATTTTTAAACCATTCTAAATTTGAAACTACTGACCCAAATAATCATAAGATTATGCATGTGGAGCAAAACATTGATTACTACGGTGAACAGGTAGTTGACTGCTCACTCTGAAGGTCATGAAACATGTAGATACAGACTTGGAAATACAATTTACCATATTTAAGGTAGGATTTTTGTGCCTGCTTATGTTACATACACCTTCTTTCCATATTTCATATACCTTCTTTCCATATTTCATGCACCTTTTTTCCATATGTCATACACCTTCTTGTCATATTGCATACACCTTTCTATTTTCCATATTTCATACACCTTCTTTCCATAAAGAAACATAATTATTGTGTGCTAAACATTTTCATGCAGAAAACTTTTTATTTTGTTCAAAATATTTTCAGATTCATGTAATTAGGAATTGTCAGAATATTATAATTAATATTTTTACCATAATTATCTGTAAACCAAAATGTAATTATTAGACATAGTACATACAATTATTAGACATAGTACATAGTACATACGATTATTAGACATAGTACATACGATTATTAGACATAGTACGTACGATTATTAGACACAGTACATATGATTATTAGACATAGTACATATGATTATTAGACATAGTACATACGATTATTAGACATAGTACATACGATTATTAGACATAGTACATATGATTATTAGACACAGTACATATGATTATTAGACATAATACATACGATTATTAGACATAGTACATATCATTATTAGACATAGTACGTATCATTATTAGACATAGTACATACGATTACTAGACATTTTAAAATGGCCACCATGGTATGAGACTCTTAACCAGCTCCTGAAACATTCGGAAATACAGCTGTACAGAAGAAAATATACTAGTTCTAAGTGCTACCAGCAACTAATTTAGGCAGTGCAAAAAGTGTCAGGGTAACTTAGTAAACTCAGTCTGTGGATATAAGTACAGATTTGCATGTTTGCATATTCAGACAAAAGAACAGTAAAACAAATATGGCCACTTCTTCACTGCCTCAGTGGATCTACTCATTTTTCAAATCAGATTCATCAGATTCATTTTCAGGATTTACCCAAGAGGATCTCTTAAATAATATAAAGAATATAGACACACTCAATATTGAAGAGAGGATCTCCTAAATAATATAAAGAATATAGACACACTCAGTACTGAAGAGAGGATCTCCTAAATAATATAAAGAATATAGACACACTCAGTACTGAAGAGAGGATCTCCTAAATAATATAAAGAATATAGACACACTCAATACTGAAGAGAGGATCTCTTAAATAATATAAAGAATATAGACACACTCAATACTGAAGAGAGGATCTCTTAAATAATATAAAGAATATAGACACACTCAATACTGAAGAGAGGATCTCTTAAATAATGTAAAGAATATAGACACACTCAATACTGAAGAGAGGATCTCCTAAATAATATAAAGAATATAGACACACTCAATACTGAAGAGAGGATCTCTTAAATAATATAAAGAATATAGACACTCAATACTGAAGAGAGGATCTCCTAAATGATATAAAGAATATAGACACACTCAATACTGAAGAGAGGATCTCCTAAATGATATAAAGAATATAGACACACTCAATACTGAATAGAGGATCTCCTAAATAATATAAAGAATATAGACACACTCAATATTGAATAGAGGATCTCCTAAATAATATAAAGAATATAGACACACCCAATACTGAAGAGAGGATCTCCTAAATAATATAAAGAATATAGACACACCCAATACTGAAGAGAGGATCTCCTAAATAATATAAAGAATATAGACACACTCAATACTGAAGAGAGGATCTCCTAAATGATATAAAGAATATAGACACACTCAATACTGAAGAGAGGATCTCCTAAATGATATAAAGAATATAGACACACTCAATAATTGAATAGAGGATCTCCTAAATAATATAAAGAATATAGACACACTCAATATTGAATAGAGGATCTCCTAAATGATATAAAGAATATAGACACACTCAATACTGAAGAGAAATATTCACTTGAAATAGATTCAACCAGTACCAAGATTGTGTAACACCAAAATCCAACATGGCTGACTCCTCTGACTCCTCTTCTTCAGTTCTTAAAATCCAACATAATATGCAGAGTATAACAATCACAGCTGACTCCAACAAAATTCCAACAATCAAGAAATTCTTGGATGAAAATCTACACTTCCAGCAGGGACACTCACACAATGGACTGATCTATAAATCCATGGATACAGATTCTGACACAGTAACTTTATACATAACAACTGGTAAAATTCACGTACAAGGGCCAGGCTACACAGAATGAGTAAATTATTTTATCAGCACTTGTCAGCAAATGGTAGACAACACCAGATTGAAATCAATTACCTCTCAGCCAAGGGCTTCAACACCCATCCCTGAAGCCCACAGATTTCCAAATCCAGTCAACAGTAACACAGCTTTACATGAAATAAGCCAGATTGCTATCAATGTGGAGGAAACTCCAGGACCCCAGTTTATGATAGGTGCAACAAATTCCTTTGAGTTCCATGGAACCCATAACCAGCCTTGTACCTCCATACAGTGCTTAGTAGTGATAGGTATTCGGCCCAAGTAGAAAGGTTAGAACAGGAACTCTCTGCACTAAATCAAAGAGTCTACACAGTGTTCAAATGGATAAACCAGGTGCCAAAAAAGTGTGCCAGAAAACCCAGACAACACAATACACAAACATATCAAAGGACCAGAAAGCATGTCAGAGCACTCAGACCATACCAAAACCAGCTATTAGAAAAAAATCATTATACACACAAACAGATGCAACCACACCAATTAAACAAGATGAGTCTCTTCTACAGGTATTAGATGGGCAGAGCCAAAACTTAGCTAAAGCACATGCTGTAAACTCTGACCATCATGTGTCTCACTCAACATCAAATCCATGTACTGAAGAAACTGTTCTAAAGACAACCTCCAATCACCCACAGCAAGAAGCTAAATTAAATAAAAATACTAAATACAGCAGTCACCAAACTCTCAGTCAGTCTAGTCATGGAAAACAAGAAGTTCAAGCAATGCATCTGAACCTCCTACTTGTCAAAATCAACAACATAGTTAAAGACAGATCTCTTCTCATAGGATCATCAATAATCAAAGGAGTAAGAACAAGAGGGTTATATAAAACTGACGTAAAAACTCATAGAGGTGCAACTATTAACACTATTACAGAAAAAATATTGGAAATGGATATGTTACCATATCATCCTGTAATTCTTCTCATTGGTGGCAATAATTACAGTAATGACCAATCTTTGAAGGGCATTGAGGATAATTATGAAAGTTTGTTGTATGCCATCAGGTCCAAAAACGCAGAGTGTAAAATAATCATCTCAGGTCTACCACCAAGAAGGGATGCACTTATGACTCAACTAAATGACACCCTAAGTATGTTGTGTGAAAATTTCCAAATACTCTTTGTTCCGCAATAGTGGACCTTCTTCAAAGACAATCGAGTGAACCAACAATTATACCAGCGAGACCAAATCCACTTGTCAAACAGAGATACTGCCATGCTCTTTAGGAACATAGACTAGTACATAAGACAAAATTATAAAAGGGGTTAGGCATGAGTCAGACAACTGCTTGTATTGTGGAGAGCACGGTCATGTAACACAGCGGTGTCTGCATGGAAAACAGATTCGTTGCCATCTTTGTAACGAACTAGGACATAAGCAAAAGTTGTGCACATACCAATAGGTAGAAGGCTATGATATACAGGCCTATGCAACACATATCCAGCAACAAAATGCATTAGAATATGTGTATACTTTTCAATGTAATAATTATAATTCTATAAGCAGGTTTCAGGCACTATCTGATTCGTGTACAAAGTGCAACTTGTTAACATGTAAACTACTGTGATACTGTTCAAGTTACTTCTCCCTCTGAGGCCCGCCAAGTGTCTAATACGTCAATGTCTTCTTGTATGTATGTAAATCAGTCTCATATTGAACATTCTCAAATATCCACTACATGTGGTAATGGTACAAAAGATGGATCTTATATGTTATCTTCTTCATATGTTTATGTAAATAATCAAGGCAATGTAAAGAAATCTGTCAAGTCTAAAAACAATACATTGCATACTGTCTTGTCTGAAGATCAATCTTTTGATCAAAATTGTCATGTATTTGGCCTCCTCAAAAAGAGGTCTGCAAGTAATCAACCTAAATATTCAACACATCCTCCCTAAACTGAATGAGATAAAGTTAATATTACAGCAAACTAGATCAGTCAGTATTCTAGGTCTATGTGAAACCTTTCTTTCTGATGATACTGATGATTTGGCTCTCCAAATACAGGGGTTCAACTTTGAAAGAAAAGATAGAGAATCCATGGGAGGTGGGGGTATTCTTCTCTATGTAAAAAGTTCCATTAGTTATAACAGATGTATTGATCTAGAGACTATTGGGGTAGAGAGTATCTGGATCGAAGTAACCTTTGCCCAATCAAAGCCAATACTCTTATGTTCGGTTTACAGGCCACCTAGTTCCACAGCTGATTGGATTGATAGATTTGAGGTTCAAATTCAAAAAGCATTACTAAAGGAAGATTTAGAAATTATCATATTAGGTGATTTTAACATTGAATACATGAAAACTCCACCATTAACATGGATAAGTAGCTTTGAAACTTACAACTTTACTCAATTAATTATCACCCCAACTAGAGAAACGGATAAAAGTGCTACTATCATTGATCATGTCTATACTAATAAACCTGAAAACGTAAGTGAAATTAAGGTGCCAGTGTATGCACTGAGTGACAACTACCCAGTCTGTATAACTAGATATGTTCTGAAATCATCTAAAAATAGCCAACACATTTGAAATACAATACAGGGACTTCAAACAATTTGATGAGGAAATGTTCTTAAATGATTTAGTTTGCAAACCCTTCCAATAAGTCTGCACTATAGCTGATGTCAACATTGCCTTGGACAAATGGTATCAGATGTTCAATGCAGTCTTAGACAAGCATGCCCCAATTAAAACAAAAAGGGTTAAACACCAAATTACACCCAAGTGGATTACCCCTGAGATCAATGAGGCTAGGCACCTAAGAGATAATTTCCACAAGAAAAAAGACATGAAAAGCTATAGAAAGTGGAGAAATAAAACTAAGCACCTGAAGATAAGGCAAAAGAGAACTACTATAAACAGGCTATTAATAAAAGTAAGAGTACCAAAACATTGTGGAAGCATCTAAAAGAGCTGAACCCACGCAAGAACAGTTGTCTTCCCCCTAGACTTAAGCAAAATGATGATATAGCAACATCTGTACAAGACATTGTGGAAATGTTCAACAATTTCTTCATAAGCATCTCCAGTAACAGTATTCAGAACCAGACTAACATCCCAATTGAACTTGATGCTCTTCTATTATTTATAAGAGCTAAAATTCCTGATGATAATTATTTTTCAATAGCTAATGTTAGTGAAGCTGATGTTTTTGATATGCTAATTAAGGTTAATATTAATAAATCCTCTGGATTGGATGGTATTGGTCCACGAATTCTTAAAATTGCTGCACCAGTAATAACAAAGTCACTAATGCATATCATAAATTTAAGTACATGTATAATGAGTGGTAATTTTCCAGAAACACTGAAATGTGCAAAGGTTACACCTATCTTTAAGAAAGGAGAAAAGGAGGATCCAGGAAATTACAGACCAATATCAATTCTACCTGTATTGTCAAAACTATTTGAAAAGCATGTAGCCATTCAGGTCTATAAATTTTTCGAAACATACTCTCTATTTCATAAAGCTCAATCAGGATTTAGAAAGTACCACTCATGCCAAACAGAACTTACCAAATTAATTGATCTTTGGCTGAAGGAAATGGATAATGGACATATGACTGGGATTGTTTTCCTTGACTTCAAGAAAGCCTTTGATCTTGTTGATCATGAAATTCTGCTGCAAAAGATGAACTGTTACAGATTTGACAATCCTTCTTTAAACTGGTTTAGGTCATACCTAAACCAAAGGTCTCAGCAACTAAGCATTGGCAATATTAGCTCTCAAACTCGCACTATTCATTCAGGAGTCCCTCAAAGCTCAGTTTTGGGCCCTCTCCTCTTCCTTATCTATATCAATGATCTTCCATTAAATAATGAATCCACAAACACAGATTTGTTTGCAGATGATGCAACCTTGTATACATCTAGTTCTGATACTGAAGTTATCCAAATGAGATTAAACTCAGACCTTATTAGAGTCCAAAACTGGGCACAACAAAAAAGGATGGTAATTAGTGATGGTAAAACAAAATGTATGATTTTGGGGACATTACAAAAGCTACACAAGTCAGGGGACCCAAAACTATCTCTTGCAATAAATAATCATACATTAGAAAATGTCAAACATGAAAGGCTTGTAGGTGTGTCTGTAGATAATAATTTATTATGGAATGACCATATTGATAAGCTTTGTAAAACACTGTCATCCAAAATTGCGCTTCTCAGCAGAATCAAGAAATATTTACCTATTGAAACTCGCAATCTATACTACAAGTCATATATTCTTCCAACAATGGATTATTGTTCTATTGTATGGGGAAACTGTGCTAAATCTGAGCTTGACAGGATTTATAAACTTCAGAAACAAGCAGCACGCGTAATTTTAGATGCATCTGTTGATCATCCCTCAAAAGTATTATTTACAGAACTCAAATGGTTCACAATATATGACAGGATAGATTTTCACAAGGCAGTTCTTTTATATAAATGTCTACATGGAACTGCATCAGAGTATCTTCAAGACTTATTCAGGCCTTTTTCAACACAATACCAGTTGAGATCAATATCACATGGAAACCTTCTAGCACCAAAATCAAGAACAGAGCAATTTAAAAAGAGTTTTCAATACTCTGGTACAGTTTTGTGGAATAAGCTTCCACTACATGTAAAATCTGCTGAAAATATTAGAGTATTTAAGAAAAGATATCATGTGCATGTATGTGTTTCTAATAGATAATGGAATATAGTATTTTAATACTAAACATGTTAAAATAAACAGTAATTATTGCCATCTTCATATAATGTGCATTGTTATACTCTCCTTAAGAGGGCCTCTAGGGAGAATAGTCCTTGACTAATGAGTCACCCTCTATAAATAAAGCATTATTATTATTATTATTATTAGTACATACAATTATTAGACATAGTACATAAGATTATTAGACATAGTACATAAGATTATTAGACATTGTACATAAGATTATTAGACATTGTACATAAGATTATTAGACATTGTACATATGATTATTAGACATAGTACATGAGATTATTAGATATAGTACATACGATTATTAGACATTGTACATAAGAATATTAGACATGGTACATATGAATATTAGACATAGTACGTATGAATCTTAGACATGGTACATAAGAATATTAGACATGGTACATATGAATATTAGACATAGTACATATGAATCTTAGACATGGTACATACGATTACTAGACATAGTACATATGAATATTAGACATAGTACATAAGATTATTAGACATGGTACATATGATTATTAGACATAGTACATATGAAATATTAGACATAGTACATATGAATCTTAGACATGGTACATAAGAATATTAGACATGGTACATATGAATATTAGACATAGTACATATGAATCTTAGACATGGTACATACGATTACTAGACATAGTACATATGAATATTAGACATAGTACATAAGATTATTAGACATGGTACATATGATTATTAGACATAGTACATATGAAATATTAGACATAGTACATATGAATCTTAGACATGGTACATAAGAATATTAGACATGGTACATATGAATATTAGACATAGTACATAAGAATATTAGACATAGTACATAAGATTATTAGACATGGTACATATGATTATTAGACATAGTACATATGAAATATTAGACATAGTACATAAGAATATTAGACATAGTACATATGATTATTAGACATACATAAGATTATTAGACATAGTACATACAATTATTACACATAATACATAAGATTACAGGTATTAAGGGTTTTTACTTGTATATTATTTTAATGGGTTAGATTTTTTTTATAAATTTCAATTTGACTTTATTGTTATACAAATATTTTGCTATGCATTCCTCAAAAAGGCCAGGTTCAAGCCCTAGTCCAAGTCTTTGACATAAATCCATTGACAGTTGATATCAGAGCCAATTACCTGTTTAAAAGTCCAAAATTCTGCCACTCTAGATACCAGGTGGCATTTCCCAACCCGTATTTCATATACATAGGTCCATGGACATGTGTGACTTGCAGATATTGCTTAATATTTATCTTTGTGTCAGGTAGTTGTTATACATGGCCTCACTCATCTGAGACAATGTTTACCCATACCGCTGTTGCTGCCAAAGTCAAAACTATAAAAAAATGTAAGTGGCATAAGTTGTACATTATTTTACTGATCTTTTGAAACTTTATAGTCCTCATGTATACAGTAGTGATGGTGTTTGATACCAGATTAGCCCATTCGTATGTCTTTTAAGTTACAAACACTTTAAGACCTATATCTGGTGTTTGATTCACCAGCAGGGCAGGGTCTATGCTGTTTGAAATTGCAAGCTAGCGGTGTGACAAAAAAAATCAGAGATTGGTTTGAAAAGTCAAATTGCTAAACCTTCAATAATGATTTTCCATAAATTGCATATAGACAATTAAAATGTATCCTTACATTGTTTAGTACTATGCAGAAATGAACAACATGGCAGATGACGAATGTACAATTAAACTGTTCAACTTGATGGGATAGAAACAACTTGTCCAATATTATTAATGCAAAAATAACATTCATGAAAAATATAGAAAATATCTCCATTTCAGACATCAGTGGTTGATTGGTTATGATAAACCAATCATCAGTCTTTCAGTTAATTTCGACTGCTTTCCATCACTGTATTAAGCCAAATGTATTGTAGACCTGATCTGACAGTTTGGGTCATTTGATACACATAGGTCATTCAGAAGGGAATTTCAGTAGCAAATTAATAGATGAATCAAGATACATTTTTACAGGATATGTATTTATATTTTTATTCTATTCATCCATGAATAACTGATATAGGTCTGGCAGCAGTGTATGGAAAAAAGGTTTTACTCTTGTTTAGTGAGTTCATATTACACTATTTCTCCAAATCACAAAATGGTCTTAATGCTTCTTTTAAAGTGATTATAATTCCTCTGCCCCAGTGAACTCATAATGTTTTTTCTTCTTCAGATCTCAACTCCAATATAAGTGATTGTAGGGTAATTTTGTGTTTTAGCATTAAAGTAGACGTATATGTACATATTAATTATAACAAAAATTATTTTACAAATTAATTTGTTTTTGAAAAAATGAATTCCTAAATACTTCAGAATTGTCTTATTCCTTCAAACATCTTACTGTCATTTTATTTATTCAATACTCGCTGATATGGCACCATGGACTGTATCAAGTATCAGGCTTTCCATTCAGTACTCATTGATATGGCAGTATGGACTGTATCAGAAATCAGGTGTTAGATTCAGTACTCATTGATATGAAAGTATGGACTGTATCAGAAATCAGGCTTATCAATCATTACTCATTGATACAACAACAAGTTTCTGTTTTAAATAAACTTTCAGATAAGAAACTGATAAAGTCAGGTGTTCCACAAGGATCAGTTCTTAGACCATTACTCTTTCTGCTGTACATCAATGATTTACCATATGACATTGAGGTATCCACCACCATGTTTGCAGATGATACAACATTATATTAACATGGAAGTATGGACTGCATCAGAAATCAGGCTTTCCATTCAGTACTCACTGGTATGGAAGTATGGACTGTGTCAGAAATCAGCTTTCCATTCAGTACTCACTGATATGGAAGTATGGACTGCATCAGAAATCAGGCTTTCCATTATGTACTCATTGACATGGTAGTATGGACTGTATTAGAAATCAGGCTTTCCATGCAGTACTCATTGATATGGAAGTATGGACTGTATCAGAAATCAGGCTTTCCATTCAGTACTCATTGACATGGAAGTATGGACTGTATCATAAATCAGGCTTTCCATACAGTACTCACTGATATGGAAGTATGGACTGTATCAGAAATCAGGCTTTCCATTCAGTACTCACTGGTATGTAAGTATGGACTGTATCAGAGATCAGGCTTTCTATTCAGTACTCATTGAGATGGAAGTATGTACTGCATCAGAAATCGGGCTTACCATTCAAAACTCAGTTGTTGTTTTTGTAAAGATGAGAAGACTGGTCTAGCTGGTACAGTGGTCATACACTTGCTTTGTATCTCAGCAGTTTTAGGCATGATACTAGAACTAGCAATATATGTGTTGTGGATTACTGATTCACAACTCTCTTGTACCTCAGAGACATTAATCTCACACCCCAAAACAAGTCTTGAGGGAACATAATACATTCTACTTTTATTTATCAGATAAATTAAGTCTGTTGCATGAGATAACATTGGATTGTCCAGAGTGTCGGATAAACAAAGTATGACATAAAGGTCTTGAACTGTATGATCAGACCAGTATGTGATAGCATATCAAATAAATTTGCAGGTGCATCAGATGAATTCCTAATTTAGTAATGTGATTGAACATAGGTGATAACATTTGAGCATCATTACATTTTATATCTTTAATTTAAGCATGATGCTAGTGACATGGAACATTAGTGAATTACTGAAATGTAAATATATACACTTTTAGTGGTAGTTTTACCCAATGATATGTGCTTGCATGTTACGCTGAGACAGTTGCTACAGTGGTCATTTTATTCTAACTCAAGGTCTTATCAGACTGCATGTACCAAAAATCTTTGCCATCAGTGAGGGGTATTTATAGACGTGACAGTGTTCTTTCAAACAACACCACAAGCTCATCTTTTTGCTCCTTTTCTATTACATCTTTATATATAACATGGTGATTATGACATACTTGCTACAGTAAACACTGTCTTGAGAGATGACTCCTGTGAGAGACCACCTGTCTTGAGAAACCAGGTTAGGCTTAGATTCATGGATAGATAATATATATTTGAAACATTTTGTACCCAGATGAAGATTTGGCAAAGTTAGAAAATGAGATAAGCAATTAGATCTTTGGTTTTTAATAAGAACTGTTTTATGATATTTCCTCTTTTGAATGTAATACTTGGTTAAATAGTGGTCAGGTAATGTTGACTTGACTAGTTTGCAACTGATATGCCAATTTTCTTTTTTTAAGGCAGAAAATTGTAATCCCCCAATCCCATTCATATTGGTGCCTCAGTCTGCTGCTTACTGCATGACCTGGTCCATAAGGCCAAGTGAGATTATGGACTGGATATGCATCTGTTGTGTGTTGTGTCATCCATCACCATTGTTGAATTTGTCAACAATTGCTTATTTCTACTCTGTCAGTTATATTTATGATCCAAGTTTGATATAACTAGAAGTATTTATTTCATAAATAACGTGGATGAGTTAAAATATGAATTATAGCCATGCATAATAATGAGGGGTTCTTGCATCTGATTGGCTGAGCTTGTTATCATTATAAAATTTGCTAAATAGCTTTATATCATGAATATATTGGATGAGTTTCATTATTAGTGAGATCTATGCATATTAAATATGCCTTTATCTTTGGAGAGAAGTTTTATCAGCCTATGTTAAAATAGGTAGAATTTATATAATATACATGTTTGGAGATGGTTTATCCATGGTTGTGTTCTTATAACAGTACATAGGCATACTACATGAAATGGTCAACTGGTGTAAACGAGGTGAGCAATATTATACCCACTTGGGTTTCTTGTTTATTTCTCTCTATACATGAAGTGAAAAAGTACCACCTACACAGTAGCCTGAATCCAGCAGTTGTTGGAGTGGATCAGCATTTTTTCAAGGCCTTTTGCAATTTGTTTGGGTACTTGTGGTTGATGTCTTGATATCCATTCAGTTTTGAAAGTTAGTTTTTAAGATTGCATCAGTGCACATGTATCTTGCAAATGCTTTTAAACTCTTCAGATAAAGTTATGAATTAAATTCTTGGGGTAAAGTCACTCATCAATTTTTGTTTCTTATTTTTGTTTTCAGAATACAAGTGAAATTAACAGAGAAAAACTCGTTAAAAAAATCATCAACTACTACATGACAAAACGCTTTGTGGTAAGCATTTTTCAGTACTAATGAATAATAGAAAATCAATAGTGTTTTTTATTGTGATAAGGAAAATTCACAAGATAATTTAAATTTTTCAGGAACACATTTTAATACTTGCATATGATAAATGTATAATCATTCTATTCAAATTGTTTGATTTTATTTCTAACTGTTTCTCATGTAAGACTTTTAAATGCTAACATCACAGTCAAAGAACCTATTTTTGCACAGTAAATGTCTTCTTTTTAACTCTTACAATTTCATCAACATAATATCTCCATGATGTCAGTGTTGGATTCATCTGTATTATGCTTTTGTTTTCACAAGCCTTTGGTCACAGAAGATGTGAAAAATAGATGTGGAAGATATCCAACTTGGGCTGAGTCCCCGATAAGGTCTCAGTCATTCTCTGCCAGGTCAAAGGTGAAATACTGCATGCTGAGTACATACATGTACATAGGGAATGTATCATATACACAATATACACTTTGGATGGTGTACTTTGTATGGATGCCAATGCTTTATTTGTTGCATGTAACACTGCAATACATTTTCACCTGCATTGCTTGTTGTGGGTTGTGTTGTTCCAAGAGGTGACTCTGTGTTCCAACATGTGAGGGATTTAAGTTATGTCAGATTTTGACATATTTTAATACAGTTCCAAAATTTTACTTTTAGTACTTGCAAAATGATTATAATTTAGAGGAGCTTTCAACATGATTCTACTTAATGTTGTAGATGAGTTTTCAACATGATTCTACTTAATATTATAGAGGAGTTTTCAACATGATTCTACTTAATGTTGTAGATGAGTTTTCAACATGATTCTACTCAATATTATAGAGAAAATTTCAACATGATTCTACTTAATGTTGTAGAGGAGTTTTCAACATGATTCTACTTAATGTTGTAGAGGAATTTTCAACAAGATGTTACTTAGTGTTGTAGAGTTTTCAACATAATGCTACTTAATGTTGTAGAAGGATTTTCAGTGTTTTAGGGGAGTTTTCACAAAGATTGTATTTAATGTTGGAGTTTTAAACAAGATGGTAATTAATGTTGTAGAGGAGTTTTCGACATAATGCTACTTAATGTTGTAGAGGAATTTTCAACAAAATGTTACTTAGTGTTGTAGAGTTTTCAGCAAGATGTTACTTAGTGTTGTAGAGTTTTCAACGTAATGCTACTTAATGTTGTAGAAGCATTTTCAATGTTTTAGGGGAGTTTTCACAAAGATTGTATTTAATGTTGGAGTTTTAAACAAGATTGTACTTAACATTGTAGAGGAATTTTCAACATGATGGTACTTAATGTTGTAGAGGAGTTATCAACATGATGGCACTTAACGTTGTAGAGGAGTTTTCAGCATGATGGTATGTAATGTTGTAGAGGAGTTTTTAGCAAGATTGTTCTTGACGTTGTAGAGTTTTCAACATAATGTTACTTAATGTAAGCGATCACTGTACATACATCTAGTAGGTAATTACGAGTAGTGCTTGGTATATTCATTGCAATATTGCTAATTTTGTAAGAAATGGTAGATCATCATAATATGCATATACAAATGTTAATGAAGTTACTGTATCTCACACTTTGATTTGCTGACTCTTTCAATCATACATCACATTTTACTGATTTGATGGAGATTACTAGACCCTGTTTCTGAGACATGCTTTTTTGTAAATTTGCAAATGTATAATAAAATGAATTCTCAAAATTAGGCACCTACTCTGAATGTACTATTATATTCATATACTGATCTTCACAGAATTTGTGGTTACAATAATACATTCTTTTTAGGACCTAAAGAACACTAATGGGACTCCAAGCAATAATACATTCTTTTTAGGACCTAAAAAACACTAATGGGACACCATCCTAAACCATGAGTTCAGGTACCAATAAAAATGTCCCCTTTTGCAAAAACATAAAATTATTGTCCACAAAAAAAAAGAATTCACATTATTAAGATTCTCAGTCTTTGTTTAAACCCTTTTTTGGGGCAGAGTTTAAAAAAATAGAAAGTCTTTTATATTTTATTCACACCATTATTAAAAAAGAAAATTCATCACTTTTATTGTTTATATGAAATAGTTACAGTAAATATACTAGTTCTTTTGTATAAAATATATTTCTGTTGATGTTTTATTTGTAGTTATTAAATGTTTTACCTTTCAACATTAATTTAGTAATGAGATGGAAACCCCAATCCATGAAACCTGTTTGATCTTTACTCTTAAGTTGTATGTATTTTACACATCGTAGAAAAATATATCACCAGCAGCTAAGAAGTTGTGGCAAAATGTTCACCAGGTGATATCAGATGACACTGTTATAAGCAAAATGAGCTTCAGATGATATCAGTTAATAGCAAAATGAGCTTCAGATGATATCGCTGTTATAAGCAAAATGAGCTTCAGATGATATCACTGTTGTAAGCAAAATGAGCTTCAGATGATATCACTGTTATAAGCAAAATGAGCTTCAGATGATATCACTGGTGTAAACAAAATGAGCTTCAGATGATATCACTGTTGTAAGCAAAATGAGTTTCAGATGATATCACTGTTGTAAGGAAAATGAGCTTCAGATGATATCACTGTTGTAAGCAAAATGTGCTCCAGATGATATCACTGTTGTAAGCAAAATGTGCACCATATGTTATCAATTTTGTAAGCAAAATGTGCTCCAGATGATATCAGTTATATTGCTGCAGTGTTTATCAGAATAAATGTTATTTCATTTGAAGTTATTTTGCACTGACAAAGAAGTTATATTTTTGTCCAGCATGGAAAGAGAAAAATGATTTAGGTGTCTGATTGGTAATTTGTATTAAACTTTTTGTTTGAAAAGATTTAATCAGGATTTGGCCTATAGATTATAAAACTCAGTGATTGTGTTTGATATTGAGTTATATTCTCACACAATGAAATGTGATGTTTTAAATGTAAAGTCTTTTGTGTTTGTTTGATATTAAGTTTTATTTTCATGTAATGAAATGTGATGTTCTAAATGTATTGTCTTGTGTGATCGTTTTAGAATGAGTTTATTTGCACATAATCAAATATGATGTTTTAAAGGTTGTCTTTTGTGATTGTTTGATACAAAATTTCAATTTCAAGCTTGGTCCTAGAAGTGTTCTAACCTCCAAGCCTGGTATCTTAGTAGACCTGTATCTTAATAGACATGTATCTTAATGGACAGGTGGCTAATGTAATACTTGTCTTAGAACCTTGGTCTCTTTTTCATTCAAGAATACTATTTTTGTATGAGGGTTATTTGAAAAGCACTAAATATTTTGTTTTAACTTTTTTGTTTCTTTGAACTTGTTAGTAAATTTAACTTCAATAGATCGATAAAATAACATTCAATAAAATGATCTACAGATGCATATGCAGCATGCTGGGCAATACAGATATGTGTATGTGATGTAACATTGGTAAATAACTGTGATCTAGAAGTGACAGATCTATTGATGCATGTGCATCATGCTGGGCAATGCAAATATGTGTGTGTGATGTAACATTGGTAAATAACAGTGATCTAAAAGTGACAGATTTACAGATGCATATGCAGCATGCTGGGCAATGCAAATATGTGTGTGTGATGTAACCATGGTAAATAACAGGGATCTAAAAGTGACAGATCTACAGATGCATATGCAGCATGCTGGGCAATGCAAATATGTTTGTGTGATGTAACATTGTTAAATAACTGTGATCTAAAAGTGACAGATCTACAGATGCATGTGCAGCATGCTGGGCAATGCAAATATGTGTGTGTGATGTAACATTGTTAAATAACTGTGATCTGAAAGTGACAGATCTACAGATGCATGTGCAGCATGCTGGGCAATGCAGATATGTTTGTGTGATGTAACATTGGTAAATAACAGTGATCTAAAAGTGACAGATTTACAGATGCATATGCAGCATGCTGGGCAATGCAAATATGTGTGTGTGATGTAACATTGTTAAATAACTGTGATCTAAAAGTGACAGATCTACAGATGCATGTGCAGCATGCTGGGCAA
Organism: Sinohyriopsis cumingii; assembly: GCA_028554795.2. Classification (NCBI taxonomy): domain Eukaryota; kingdom Metazoa; phylum Mollusca; class Bivalvia; order Unionida; family Unionidae; genus Sinohyriopsis; species Sinohyriopsis cumingii. Next base: position 152,299,945 of record CM068825.1, on the reverse strand, counting down.
TGCAGATATGTTTGTGTGATGTAACATTGGTAAATAACAGTGATCTAAAAGTGATGGAGAAGAACAATTCTGCTATTAAGCAAAGAGCATACTGTAAAATCTGGGTTTTCTCAGGGCACTCTCCAATTGATATCAAGACAAACTTTTTGGATGTAATTCTCTGCCATATCTTAAAATTTTGAGGTAGTGTTATTGCTTAAAGATAGCTGTGAATCCATAGAAGATGTATCATGTTCTGGAAGACCGTTGTTTGCAACTGGTGAGCAGAAAGTGGCTGTGAAGGGAGCAATAAATGAAGATGCTCGATACACAGTAGTTAATATTTTTATTATCATGGGCATTAATTGGTCAGCTGTTTTTAATAAACTGAAGAATTATTTGAGGTTCAGATGGGTCATGCATTTGTTGACTGCTGAGCAAAAACAGACTCGAGGTTGAAATGACCAACAGCTACTCACCAAGCATGCAATGAGTGACCAGCCATTTGAATGAGGTTACCACAGCTGATGAAACTTAGATTTACTTTTCTGAGCTGAATGAAAATAATAAAAAATTTGGATTGAAGAAAATGAGTGGAGACCACAAATTGCTTGATGCAGTCAAACTGTTGAGAGAGATTTATAATTATTATTTTTCGATGCAAAAAGTCCAGTCATCCATAAACCTGTGCCTCACTCTGCTAGTATCACTATATATTTTTATTCTTTAAAGTGTTGCCAAAATTTGTAGAACATTGCTCAGCTACCTGTGCTCAGGCTGTGGCATCTATCTGCTTCATTACAAATCACCAACACATAAAACTACTGACATGGCTGACTTCCTGGAGGAGTACATCATTCAAACTTTGCTACAGCCTTCCTAAAACCTTGATTTAGATATGCCACATTTTTCATACAAGCCTGATTTAGCTATGCCACATCCTTCATACAAGCCTGATTTAGATATGCCACATCCTTCATACAAGCCTGATTTAGATATGCCACATTCTTCATAAAACCCTGATTTAGATATGCCACATTTATCATACAAGCCTGATTTGGCTATGCAACATCCTTCATAAAACCCTGATTTAGCTATGCCACATCCTTCAAAAAACCATGATTTAGCTATGCCACATTATTCATACAAGCCTGATTTAGCTCCATGTGTTTCTTGACAAAGAGGCAGATGATTTGAAAGCCACCATTTGGTTGAAGTGCAGTTTTCAAGATTATGAACAGCATTTCAAAAAGTAAATATTAAAATGCATTTAATAATTGGATATTCCAAGTGAGTAAGTGTATACAGGTGCATGGGAAGGACTTCACTAATAGTGAACTTTGTAAAGGTGCTTGGGGAGGACTTCACTAATAGTGAACTTTGTACAGGTGCTTGGGGAGGACTTCACTAATAGTGAACTTTGTACAGGTGCTCGGGGAAGACTTCACTAATAGTGAACTTTGTACAGGTGCTTGGGGAGGACTTCACTAATAAAGAAATTTGTTGCAGAACACTTATATTCAGAGCTTTTTAAATACCCCTTGTATTACCCACACCAAGTTGTGATCAGCATAAAACTAGATCTGCTGTTGCATATATCAGGGTCTATGCTGTTTGTTATATTTGTCGTTTCAAGTTAGCAGTTGACATCCATTACAAAGGATTTTAATTGTCACATTTAACCCCATACATATATGGAGGACTGTATAGTCTGAATGTTTTTATGGAATTGTTTGGAGAAATGCCTGTATGGCTGTAATTTAACAACAAAAACCAGTGAGTTTTTGCTATTTTGCTCTCTGACTGTAGGCAGTGAGCAGAAGTTTTTGAATACTGTATGCTGGTCATTGTGCCTATGACATAAAGTGAACAGTGCAAACCCCTGCCCATCTATCCACCTGTACACTTGCAACAACAGATCCATTGCGTATCACACTGATACAAGAGGAGATCACAGCAGATGATATTCACAAATCTCAGTGAATGTTGGGACATCTTAATGTTCATTACATTGGAAAGAATAATAATTTCTTTGTATTTATTCATTTACTTTTGCAGAAAAGAGGCATTTATTGTCCTTTCACAGATGGCTTCTTTTGGCCAAAGCACTTTACTTGCCTCAGTATGATATCACCTTTAAAGTGTTACTGTACCATAAAATAGCAAAAAACAAACCAATTTTCCTGTGCATGAATATTGTGATTGTGTCAGCTATTGTTTGCTTGTGGTATTGTGATTTTAGCTTTCAAATAGCATTGAAAATTTTTAGAATTAGAATTGTAGTGGTACATTTTATCATTTCTGTACTCTAATATTTATTGATAAAATATTGTGTTTAGGATGTAACAGCTGAGTCTTATGCATGTCATTTTTTCTGTATTCTCCTTTTTTCAGCAACCCACAGTTCCTGATTATATGTATGTACAAACACGGAAGGGGAAGAAGCTTAGGCCAGAATATGTAGGCTTTGGAATACCCCTCAAATCCAAGAAAAGGAAGTAAGTGGTTTCTCACACAAGTACTTAAAATATGAATTATTTAGATCTCTTGATAAACAGAGGCTTCAGTTAGGTGATTGAAGTGATTTTCTTTGTTACCATATTGGATTATGTGAACATCAATAGGATGCATATCAGGTTAGATACCTGGATGGTTGCCTGGGTGTTTTGACTGGTACAGGTACTAAAGAGACATAGTCCCAAGTACTGTACAAATCTTATCCCCTTTTAATTTGATGATGATGATGATGATGATGATGATAATGATGATGATGATGATATTTGCAGGTATATAGTGTTCACATTTGTATACCAGTTTTCTTATGCAGTTAAAAATACCATATATATTTACTTGTACATCAAGTCCAACTGCAAACAATATAGGCTCTGGTCTGCCATTGCATAATGCACCAGTAAATTAGGGTGTATCATGCTTGTTCTACTGATTGCTCCTAGCAAGCTGCATAGACCTAGATCTGATGGTGCATAATGTGATGGCAGATCTGGGTCTGTGTAGTTTGTAGTTGGACTCAACTTACAATTGAGTATATATAGTAAATAAACCATTCACTTTGGGGACCAAAAGTCTTGGTTGATTTGTGGAGGTGTCCAGAATGTAGAGGTTGAATTAGCATTAAAATGACCATATAGGGAACAAAAGACATGGAATACATTAATCCAGCTTAAGGAAGTTTTTAGAGGAAATTGGGACTTACAGTAGGCTGGTTTAGGAAAGATTTTAGAGAAAATTGGGACTTACAGTAGGCCAGTTTAGGAAAGTTTTTAGAGGAAATTGGGACTTACAATAGGCCAGTTTAGGGAAGTTTGACTGTATATAGTTAAATATTGAATTTATTCTTTTTTGTATTATTTCAGAGTCATTAAGGGTGGCTGGCCTACATTACGCAGTGTACCAAGTCATTATGTTAATAGAAAAGAGGGACTTCGTCTTATAAATACAGCTACAAAATTGCTTGTAGCCACAGTAAGTCAAATATTGAAGCAGTAAAATTCAGAATTTGTCCAGTTATATTGAATTAGTATATGTTCTACATTACATAGGATGGTAATTTTCTGTTGCAAATGAATAAAATTAAAAAACATTTGTAAATTGTACTTCACTGATTGTATCTGCATACCAGTAAGCCAATAATTACTGCATGATAATTTTGATAAGATTGCCTTGTAACTTCAGTCTTTGAATTGATGATGCTTTTCAGTCTGTTTGTTGGTCTGTCTATCCATTCATGAGTCCAGCATCTGCACTTAGGTTAGGGTTAAAATTGTTATCTCATTATCTCAGATGCCTTAATGCGTAGAGTTATGCAATTTGATATGTAGATGAATCATGAAGCATGTTACGATGTGGAATAAAATAAGATCACAGTAACCTGTATTTCACTGTCTACAGATTTGTCATGCATTTTTGCATGTAGTTAAAAGAGAGATGTAACTTGAAATTTAAATGCACATTAAGGGTTAGCAGTACTTCATATTTAACTACGTCAAACTCACCATCATACATCGCTTACAGTAGCTTTAAATTTCAGCCACAGAAACAGTTAGCCAACATTTTGATGAAAGCCAACCTGTCCAGCTAAGATAGCTGTTACTTGAGTATCTTTGCAAAACTGCATTGTTTTTCAAAGCATTGCATTTAGGTAAATAGGAGTCAAAACTTATCTTGGATCAGTAGGGTTTTTCGAGATTCTTGAATGCAATTTAAAGGAAATTTTTGCTTGTAATTTTACTGTAAACAATGTTTCACAGAAACAATGTAGCACACCATTGATAATGAAATAGTAGCTATAAATGATAACATTTTCCTTGTCTGAGCAGTTCTGGTTTCTTTAAAAACATAGACCAGTAATTACCATTGACTGAGACATAGCCATTGCAGAGAAACCCAATGTTGAGTGGTGAGATTGTATATTCCACACTCCATTGATTTAACATTAATTAGTTCCTTTAGTTCATTTTTTCCCAATGCTTTACAATCTGAAGATACCACCATTGTAATTTTTTTGATTTCTTTAAATTTTGATATCAAGATTGTTTAATGTTAGCCAACTGTCTTCATTTTATATTCTTTGAGGTATGCTGCTAGAGCTTGCTGTGAAATGAAATGTTGTGTAATATGGGATTGGGTATGGTGATTTGAATTCCTGGCATACCTGTAGTGTAAGCCTTAATCTAATTAGCTTTGAAACATCACTTGACAGTAAAAGTAATCAGACATTCCACACTGCACTAGAACTGATACACACCAACAGCTGGTTTATGTTATACATTCACTAGGGTTTAAGTTCCATGGGAAATAGACACTCAGGGCAGACTTTACTCCCCTTCCAAGCTGTATTGATGTCTTGTATATAATAAATACTATAGAACGCCTTCTGCAGTTATTCTTCAATAACAAATAACATTACATGGTGGCAGCGGTAAAAACACAGGATCGAAATTATCAGAGTTGAAAATGGCTTCATTTCAATTTACAAATCCGGACAAATTTGACTTTTCGAGACCTGAAACTTGGGAAAAGTGGTTTCAGCGCTTTGAACGCTTTCGGCAAGCGTCTGGACTTAGTGAAAAAGAGGAAGAAATTCAAGTGAATACCTTGATTTATTCCATGGGAAGTGAGGCTGATGACATTTTGTCTTCATTCAACCTGACAGAGGAAAATCAAAAGAAGTGGAAGCCCGTGACAGATAGATTCATGCTATATTTCATTCCAAAGAGGAATTTAATTTTTGAAAGGGCAAAATTTAATCAAAGAAAACAGGAAGAGGGAGAAACAGTGGACAGTTTTGTTACAGCTATCTATGTGTTAGCAGATAATTGTAATTTCGGGCCACTACATGATGAAATGATCAGAGATCGACTTGTAGTTGGACTGCGAGATTCAAAGCTGTCAGAAAAATTGCAGTTAGATGCAAATCTAACTCTAGAGTCAGCCGTTAGTCAAGCTCGACAAAATGAAGCTGTGAAAAGCAACAAACAACGATACGAGCAAGTGGAGAACGAATGTCTGAAATGGATGCAGTAAAATCGTCTTCACTGAAATATGGGAAACAGAAACATAAAATCCCAAATGTTCAGGAAAATAATGTCAGCAGAAAAGGATGCATGAGATGTGGAAAGAAAATTAATCATTCTCGAGACCAATGTCCAGCAAAAGAAGCAGAATGCTACAAGTGTAAGAAAAGAGGACACTATGCAAAATGCTGTTTGTCAAAGTCAACAGTTCGCACAATAGAATCTAGAGAGGAATCTGGATTTCTAGGGACTATTAGCACGAAGAAGGGTCAGCCGTGGATAACGCATGTGAGATTAAACAACACTTCACTTGTATTCAAGATTGATACTGGAGCTGATGTGACTGTAATTCCTGAGAGAGATTTAAGAAAAATTGGAGACCAAAAACTATCAAAGTCTGATCGAAAACTGTATGGACCTGGAAACTTTGAACTTAAAGTGCTTGGAAAATTCACATGTGGACTTGAATCAAACGATGCATTCAGTGTACAAGACATATTTGTTGTAAAGGGACTGAATCAGGCACTCTTGGGCAGGCCCACGATTCAGGCTCTCAAGATAATTGAACAGGTAAATATATCCTCAGTAAATGCCTCAGATAAAAACTCACAAAATGCAAGCAAAATTCACGATAAATCCATACATTTAGATAGGGATTATCGCGAGAAATTTCCAAATTTGTTTAAAGGTCTAGGGAAAACAAAATGGTTCTATAACATAACTCTGGACAAAAATGCCAAACCTTATGCCTTATCTACCCCAAGAAAGGTTCCTATCCCTTTATTGAATAAAGTTCAAGAGGAGTTGGATAGAATGGAAAAAATAGGTGTTATTTCAAAAGTAGATGAGCCCACTGAGTGGTGCGCGGCAATGGTTGTTGTTCCAAAACCAAACGGTACGGTACGAATTTGCGTGGATCTAACAAAACTGAATGAATCGGTTAAAAGAGAAAACCACCCACTACCATCAGTTGAAGAATCCCTTGCAAAACTAGCAGGTGCAAAGTTTTTCACCAAACTTGATGCAAACTCAGGCTTTTGGCAGATAAACCTGTCAGAAGATTCACGCCGCCTTACAACTTTCATTACTCCTTTTGGAAGGTTTTATTTTAATCGCCTTCCATTCGGAATCAGTTCTGCGCCTGAATTTTTTCAGAAAAGGATGTCAGAAATGCTGGAGCGACTTGACGGAACACTCTGTCACATGGACGATGTTCTTGTCTTTGGGGAAACGCAGAAACAGCATGACGAAAGACTAGAAATGGTAATGAAATCAATTCAAAAGGCCGGCGTCACTTTGAACGCTGAAAAGTGTGAATTTTTGAGACCATCAATAAGGTTTCTTGGGCATGTTGTTGACGAAAATGGTTGCCGACCTGATCCAGAAAAAGCCAAAGCTATAACGGAAATGGAAACACCGAAATGCGTAACAGATATACGACGATTTCTCGGTATGGCAAATCAGCTTGGCAAATTTAGTAAAAATTTGGCAGAAAAATCAAAACCATTACGTGAGCTTTTGAAAGGTAAAAACTCGTGGACTTGGGGTCCAGATCAAGAACAAGCTTTTAGAGATATCAAGCAAGAAATGATATCTTCACCAACTTTAGCACACTATGATCCAAATAGAGAAATAGTTGTATCTGCAGATGCATCTTCATTTGGACTAGGTGCTGTGCTATGGCAGAAGCACGGAAGCACTCTGAGACCGGTGGCGTTCGCATCACGAGGTATGTCAGAAACTGAGCAACGCTATGCTCAAATAGAAAAAGAGGCCCTTGCAATCACTTGGGCTTGTGAACGCTTCAGTAGCTATTTAATTGGGTCACAATTCAAACTTGAAACTGACCATAAGCCATTAGTACCACTAATGAGCACAAAAATCTTGGGAGATTTACCCCCTAGAATTCAACGCTTTAGAATGCGTTTGATGAGATTCAACTTTTGTATAGTTCATGTTGCTGGCAAAAATCTATTAACTGCTGATGCTCTATCCAGAGCACCTTTAAGTTATCACTCTGAGAGTGACAGAGAATTTCAGGCTGAAACTAACGCCTATGTTGATTTCGTAGTTAGCAATTTGCCTGCATCAAATACCCGACTTGAACAAATAAAGTCTGAATATCGAAATGATTCGATTTGCAAACAACTTGTACAATTCTGTGAAATGGGGTGGCCAGAGAAATCCGCTATTGACGGAAAACTTCCATCGTACTGGGCAGATAGAGGTGAATTTACAGTTCAAAATGGTCTTTTAATGAAAGGTACACACCTTGTCGTACCAGAATCACTTCAAAGAGAAATCCTAGAGAGAATTCACGATGGTCACCAAGGCATAGTTAAATGCCGAGAACGCGCCAAAACGTCAGTTTGGTGGAAAGGACTAAGTACTCAGTTAGAGCACTTGGTAAAGTCTTGCCAAAATTGCATCGAAAACTCATGAGATCAAGCTGAACCAATGATACCAAACGAATTTCCAAGTCGACCTTGGCAAAGAGTCGCTTCAGACTTGTTTGAACTGAATGGTCAAACATATCTCTTGGTGATTGATTATTTCTCACGATACATCGAAATAGCAAAATTGCAAGGCACAGGTTCGAAAGCAATTGTCAATCATCTCAAATCAATCTTTGCGCGACACGGTATACCAGAAGTTTTAGTTTCTGATAATGGTCCGCAATACACATCCGCAATACTCAAAGATTTTGCAAAAAGTTATGGATTCAGGCATATTACAAGCAGTCCAAAATATCCACAGAGCAATGGTCTCGCCGAAAGGGCTGTTCAGACAATTAAAAGAATGCTTAAAAAAGCAAACGATCCGTACATAGCTCTTTTGACATATCGCGCAACACCATTACCAAATGGATACAGCCCTGCTGAATTACTGATGGGAAGAAAATTACAAACTACTTTGCCAATGGCACCAAACAACTTAGAGCTGAAATGGCCAGATTTAATGAAACTGAAGAAATCGGAAAACTATCAAAAGCAAACTCAAAAGAGAAATTATGATCGTCGACATCGCGTCCGAAATATGAAAAAACTTCAGGTAGGGAATAAAGTATGGATTAAAGATCATTTTTCTTCAGGGATAATTAAATCTGAGGCATATACACCTCGTTCATACATGGTAGTAACTGACGAGGGAGAGATACGGCGTAATAGGAGAAATTTAGTTCCCATGCCTACCACATTATCGGAGCCTCTAAAAGTGACTGCTTCAGACCCTGATACTTTGACTGACTCAGATGAAAGCAAAGCAGTGCCAACCAGTCAAAACGGATATTTCACACGTTCGGGAAGATTGTCGAAACCACCTGAGAGACTGAACTTGTAAAATAAATTAAGCTGATGTAGCTTGTTTAGAAATGCGGTCATCAGATCACGTTTCGTTTTAATGTAAACTTCTCAGGAAGGGAGAAGTTGTGTAAGCCTTAATCTAATTAGCTTTGAAACATCACTTGACAGTAAAAGTAATCAGACATTCCACACTGCACTAGAACTGATACACACCAACAGCTGGTTTATGTTATACATTCACTAGGGTTTAAGTTCCATGGGAAATAGACACTCAGGGCAGACTTTACTCCCCTTCCAAGCTGTATTGATGTCTTGTATATAATAAATACTATAGAACGCCTTCTGCAGTTATTCTTCAATAACAAATAACATTACATACCCAGTACTGGATCCATGATACAGACAATACCTCATGTCACTGGGATTCAATATGGTGATTTGACTTGATGGAGACAATACCTGGTGTCACAGGGATTGGAATGGTGATTTGAATTCCTGGCATGCCCAGTCCCACCTGGCATGCCCAGTCTTGGATCCATGATGCAGACAATGCCTGATGTCACTGGGATTTGGTATGGTGATTTGACTTCTTGGCATACTCAGTCCTGATAATGTCTGGCACCCAGTCATGCCACTTCCAGCCATGGTCCTGTTGGGGATGCAAAGTACAAGTGGCACCGTATCTGGTTGTCATATTTCCCACAATCTTCAGTAATGCACCTGTGAAGGCATCGTGGACTAGCACTGGACAGTACCATGACTGGTCCTGACTACAATAACGGTTATAAAGATGTCCCTTTTCTCAATACCTGGCCCCCATCTTAGATTTTTGATGGTGTTCAAAGCCAAATCTTGGGGAACACTATTCATCAATATTGATAATCTTCCAGCTTTCTTTATTGTTTCTATCTGTCTTTTTTCTGTGTCTCTTTGTTGCTATCATCACAAGAGACTGCTTTACCACACCATACTGCAGACTTCAAATGATATATATATATATATATATATATATATATATATATATATATATATATATATATATATATATATATATATATATATATATATATATATATATATATATATATATATAATTCTTGCATCCATCAATGTCTTGAACAAGAAAGATCAACCTTCTTTCAGACATTTACTTCAGTCTCTTGGAGTCACTCACTGACAGTTTGCATTGCATAGAGAAGCAATTTTAAGGCCCAAACAAAACCTAGAGGTGGTGATTCCCAGGGAAGTTCTGCCTTCCCCAAGGCTGCTGAAACAACCTTGCAGTCAAGTTTTCTATTCCAAATTAGCCATGCCAAACCTGCACATGTGACTTGTAGCATGCAAGCCCTCAAAGCTTCTTTCCCACCTCTTACCTTTTCTCCTAACATATACATTTGAAAAAGAAACCTATTTAGGTATTTAGGAGTAAGACATGTTTCTTTGATAATAATTACTTGATCATAGTATGGCACATCCTTCCAAGCCCACACCACAGTTACATCTCTGGAACAATCTGCACTTCTGTAGAAACCGTCAGATTGTGTCAGTGCCACTAACCATGGGGAGACCTATCTTATTGGACTTCCATCTTGGCAAGCAGACAACAATAAATTTATTTAGCAATATAAATGTTAATACAAACCCAAATATATGGTTAATGTCTTCCTTTGCTTAGTAGGTCTTGACGATATGTAGGGTGATGGATGTTCTCCTAATGTGACCAGGTAAATGTTTTCAGAGAAACATATTTCTCTCCAGAAATTGGTTTCCATCAATTTATATACTTTCATGTTGATATGCATATTCTGATTATATTGTGCAAATAAATGGGATGCCGTGTTTCATTTTTATGATGCCTGTTATGTTACAAATTGCATTTCTCATCAGGAGCATTGCCATGGTACAGTGACTTAAATTAGTGGCTATTCTCTTCCAATGGAGGTAAATCTTACTTGAATTTAAATGTTTACTTGAATTGAAATGTTTATGTTCAATTTTCAGGAGACAGTTGGAAGTCTAGACAAAGTTAAAGTAAGAACACAATCAGCACCAAGCCCATTTGAGGTAATTTGAATAAGGCAAATTTCTTTTTTTTTTTAAACAATCTGAAAAACATTTATTTATGCGAAATGAATCTCCTTTCTTAGTGATGAAAATTTCTACTTGCCCATGAAGTTTTTGAAGAATACGATTTTCACAAAATTTAAATACCATAGGTGAATTGCATGCTTATATTTTGCACAACTGTATATTCCTGAAAAGTGAATTGAGGAATTCTTCTAATCTGAGATAAAACAAGGTTAATATTATTTCTGAATTTTTTCTGTTTAATGCATTCATCATTGCCAGGCAAGTAATAAGAAAGATTCACTGTATTACAAAGTCTCAGTTTGAGATAGAAAGTTTGGGACATTTAGTGATACTTGAGCCTGGTCTCATTAATTTGACTTCTGATTGTACCATGCATAATGCAAACCCAATTGTGACCCATGTCGACACAGATTTTTGGCCATCACATGATGCATTAGCGGATCATGGTCTCTGCATTTAGGTTGTAATCACATGTAGAACAAACAGACTAGATCCAGTTTAATTAGAACATCTCCATCTCCATCCAATATGATTCAAATAACTTTGACTCTCTGAAAGAGACTTATGATAATCATAGTGGTAGATTCCATATTGGAAATTGTCTGGATGTAGGAGTAATTTGGCTAGATCTATGAGGACTTTCCTGATACCTAAAGATAGGCCTTGACAATAACATTCAAGGTTTCATAAATTAAATTTAATTTTGATTTTTAATGTTGTTCTTGTAACTTTTGACTGTAGAAATCAAGAAATCATTAAGAGTTGATTGCCTATTGTTACCATTGCTGTCATTGATGCCTTGTACTCAGATCTTTGTGATGCCAAAAAGGTTATTATGGATTGACAACAGTCACAGGCTTGAGGGCAGTTAAAAATTGGAATTAAAGTGACACCAGTCACAGGCTTGAGGACAGTTAAAAATGGGAATTAAAGTGACACCAGTCACAGGCTTGAGGACAGTTAAAAATTGGAATTAAAGTGACACAAGTCACATGCTTGAGGGCAGTTCAAAATGGGAATTAAAGTGACACCAGTCACAGGCTTGAGGGCAGTTCAGAATTGGCATTAAAGTGACAACAGTCACAGGCTTGAGGGCAGTTCAAAATGGGCATTATGAAGTGACAACAGTCATGGCTTGAGGGCAGTTCAATATTGGCATTAAAGTGACAACAGTCACAGGCTTGACGGCAGTTCAAAATGGGCATTAAAGTGACAACAGTCACAGGCTTGAGGGCAGTTCAAAATGGGCATTATGAAGTGACAACAGTTGTGGCTTGAGGGCAGTTCAGTATTGGCATTAAAGTGACAACAGTCACAGGCTTGACGGCAGTTCAAAATGGGCATTAAAGTGACAACAGTCACAGGCTTGACGGCAGTTCAAAATGGACAATGAAGTGACAACAGTCACAGGCTTGAGGGCAGTTCAAAATGGGCATTATGAAGTGACAACAGTCACAGGCATGAGGGCAGTTCAAAATGGGCATTATGAAGTGACAACAGTCACAAGCTTTATTTGAATAAAAGGTCTTTTACATGCATGTGATGGAAATGGTTGAGGATATTCTGATTAAGATCTAGATCTGTTAACAGATAATGTGACAACAGATCTGGGTATATACTGTTTACATATTTGCATTGCATGTGACACATGGTGTGACAGCAGATTTGGATCTGCGTTATTTACAGATTTTGCATTACATGTGACACATGATGTGACAGCAGATCAGAATCTGTGTTATTTACAAGTGTGCATTGTATGTGACACATAATGTACAGCAGATCTGGATCTGTGTTATTTACAAGTGTGCATTGTATGTGACACATGATGTGACAGCAGATCTGGATCTGTGTTATTTACAAGTGTGCATTGTATGTGACACAAGATGTGACAGCAGATCTGGATCTGTGTTATTTACAAGTGTGCATTGTATGTGACACAGGATGCGACAGCAGATCTGGATCTGTGTTATTTACAAGTGTGCATTATATGCAAACAGATATAGTATGTGACTATACAATGCCTAGAATGAGAAACATCTACATTTATATTAGCTTGATTAATTTACATGCAGTAAACTGTGCGTGATTGTTATATTGTTTTCTCAAATTTGTCTACATTTCTCTCAGCATCGTGTTTAGTCACATACTATGCACTTTAGTTGGCCCGGTTAGATTAATGATAACTCATGCACATTATTATTTGCCAGTTTAAAAAGCATTATTTGATTTATTATTTTTATTTTAATTATTGCTTGAGTTTATTTATCACTTGCTTTGCTCATACACTACAGACACAGAAACCCCTCCCCCACACTGGCCACTCTGCCCGGCCATCCAGTGCACCCCACCCCATACGACCACATGTCAAGAAGGTATAAATGCATGTGCTAACCTCCTTTGTGATGTGGTTTTGATTTGTTGTGGCTGTATATTTTTAATTAATGTAAAGCTGAGATCTATTTGCTTTTTCCATTCATATCCATACCAATGTGTGAAGTATCCAGCAATTTATATATATAAACTTTGACTATTAACTACAATTAGTAATTGCTTCCAGGCTCTGAACAACTTTAAAACTGCTACTGATCTTTCAAGACAAGGGCAGTAGTGCTACTATGATTTTCTGCTGTTTCTTACAGAGCATGTCCTTTTCCATGCATGACTTGTCCTTATCTACTCACAACTTATCCAGATTAATGGATGAGTGATTTTTGTGAGGTCTGCATAAAATGTTAACATTTTAAACTCATTTTCAGCTCAGTGTTAACAACTATAGTTTTCATATTTGCAAAAGACATATTAAATTTGACCTGCTTTGGAACAAAACAAGATTCTTTAGTCATTATGTACAGTTTTTAAAGAGGAACACAAATTGAATATGGTGCGTACCCAGTCAGATAAACTTTGTCAAAGTGAGCCCAAGCTTGATAGTTATAATAATTCAAGTCAGATGGTGTGCCGTTACTAAAAGTTGACTATAAATAATTCATAATGCATGCAGTTACAGCAGCTTTGAAAATTATATAATTTTGTCCAAAAACAGTTATTTCCATTTTTGACATTTTATTGAGATCAATGCACTCTAAGATGGCTTTCTGATTTTTAGATTTTGTCTCCCAAGCTTTGGTTTATGCTAAATAAAATGTAAACATGTTACATCCAGGCCAGGTTGGATTTGATTTGTAATATGCACTCAAACATTGTTTGATGTAGGTTAAGTTTAGTCATCTAAGAACATACCGTTTACATTTTGTATGTACATTCTGGTAAATATAGTAGCATTTTTTTAAAACCCATACCCAAGTACTAATTTAATATATACTATAATAATTGATAATGTATTGAACATGACACATGCCTTAATAAGTGCACACCTGTCTTTTGGTCAAAACACGCAAAAACTATCCCATACTGATCACACTTTTCTCTGGGCTCATCATGCATTGTTTGAGGTCTTCAGCTGTTAAAGCCCCAAATATCCTCATTTTCTTGGAACTATCAAAATGCTCGCCAGTTATCTGATTATCACTTAACTTTATGAATAAAATATTTTAAAAGATGAATCTAATAGTAATTGTTCTGTTCAATGCAACCATATTTGAGGAGACAGTGTACCTTAAAAGTGGAGAGCTTTCATTGTACACCAAGGGAACTAACTCTCTTAGTATGTATATCCACATGATAAGGAATTAGTTTATGATATTGTTGATGCGTAATTTTTATGTTGATATTAACCTCATGGAATTGACCAAATCAAAATTTTTGAAATACACACTTTGTCAGCATCATGTAACACTGTTTTTACTTAGGTCTACTTGTCATAGACCAGGAGAACCTACAAGATGGCCTGTTGACCATCATCCATCCATTAGCACAAGCTTGTTATGGCTACACCTCCTATCTTATGAGATGGTCTGCTGACCATCATCCATCCATTAGCACAAGTTTGTTATGGCTACACCTCCTATCTAATGAGATGGCCTGTTGACCATCATCCATCCATTAGCACAAGCTTGTTATGGCCACACACCCTATCTTATGAGATGGCCTGTTGACCATCATCCATCCATTAGCACAAGCTTGTTATGGCTACACCTCCTATCTTATGAGATGACCTATTGACCATTATCCATCCATTAGCACAAGCTTGTTATGGCTACACCTCCTATCTTATGAGATGGCCTGCTGACCAGCATCCATCCATTAGCACAAGTTTGTTATGGCTACACATCCTAGACTGCTTGGAAATTACCATGTAACTATATGTACACTTTCATCCCTTGATCTAGTTGGTTCTGAATAAAAATGGTGCTGCTCATACATTCAGTATGGCTACCACAATAACCAATTTGAAAATCTTATTGTTGCTAATCCTGAACAGAAAGTCATATTGTTATGGGGTTTTCACCAGAAGACCTTTCATGATGTCTAGTTGGTTCTAAATAAATATGGTCTCATCAGAACAGTTCTTATAATGTCTTGTTGCTCATAAAAGAAAATTATACAAATTGACCTACAGTATGGCCACAGTGTTGGTCATCTCTATTCCTTTCAGTGGATGACTATATGATCATGGTGTTTTTACCAGTAGACTTCTTATAATGCCATGTCAGTCCTAGATGAAAATGGTGCCAAACTTTTATATATAAAAAATGTTTCCATGGCAGCTGTCTTTACAAAAATGTTTTGTTTTTAATGAACAGGGTGTGTGTGTGTGTGTGTGTGTGTGTATGTGTGTGTGTGTGTGATTGGGGAGGGTGAACTGTTCTTCAGAACAAGCTTTCTAATATAAAAATTTGCTATGACTTTTTTTTTAAAGCTGGAGTATCAGCTTATTACTAAGCATTCATTGGAGTCATACAATACGCATATTTCCTTGAAAAGGGGAAGGAGGTTACTAAATTAAAACTTTTAGTGTTCAGATGGATTTACCAATCTTAAATGTCATTGAAACAAACTTTTACTACAACCTACAAAGTAGTCTTTACTTTGAGACAACACCATAAGGGAGAAATGACGTGGGGTCATTTGCAACAGAGATGGTAAAAAGTAGGATCCAGGAATTTCCAGATTTTTCCTCAATGAATGAGTTTCATGGTACAATGAGACCATGTTGCATTGTCTAGAACACAATTTGGCAGTTATTGTTATGAATACATGTGTTAACTTGAGTTGATTTTGTTATGGAAAATTATTTCAAATATTTTTGTTTTCCCTAGGTTCTGTTTCAGCTTTCTTATATTTTGTTTCTATGTACTCACCAAAATGCATCAATGTTGGAAAAATAAACAAAAATGACAAAGTAATACCCATATGATTTAAACAACTTATTTAGAAAATAAATGAAAATTACATAGTTTGGAAGTAGTTAATTTTAGATACTTAAATGTATGTAAGTACTTGTAATATTTTGGGACTTCCAGTAGACATACAAGTCTTGCCAGTATGTTCTTTGCAAATTTATCACTAACACCAAAGGCAACATGACTTAACATATAAAGAAAGGTATTTAAAATTATAAAACCAGAAAAAGGCAATGACTAAGTTATAACTACTCATTGTCCTCAACATCTTACAACTTACAATCATGGACTAAAGTTAGCTATGTAAACATGTTATTTATAAATAGCCATTATTTTCAGGTACAATATATATATATATATATATATATATATATATATATATATATATATATATATATATATATATATATATATATATATGTAATACTGAGGTATACATGTATCAATACAGTTGTATGTTATAATTTAATACCATGGTATATAGTATTAAATATATCAGTGCATAATATTAAGAAGTTTTAATGACCCAGGTGGCTAGAGATACCAAAAGTATAATGTTATATATTACTTAATACCATGGTATTAAACTGTATATGTACTATGGAAGAAATAATTTAATTTGGCTGTCTTAACCATTGTATACTATATTATATACCCCCACCCACAATACTGACACTGATGGCTTAACTTCATTCTCTGTCTATAAGAAACAGTTTCCAGAAAGAAACTGAATTATTCCAGTGGAGGTATCTAAGAAGGTTGGAATAGATGAAAAGTAGGCAAGGAATCTTTTGTAAATTTTCTACTTATTCTAACATATATATATATATATATATATATATATATATATATATATATATATATATATATATATATATATATATATATATATATTACTTATTCTAACTATATATTGTGTGTCTGTGTTCATTTAATTTTTTGTGATAAAGTGAAAAATTAGAGATTTCATAGCATGTATTTGATAATCTCAAGGCAAAATATTATTTCCTGAGTTGCCCTCACTGAATAAAGTCCTACAGGGCTCCAACATGCTCTAATGCATTTGAGGATAACATAATTTCAGATAAAGTCCTACAGGGCTCAAACATGCTATAATGCATTTGAGGATAACATAATTTCAGATTAAGTCCTACAGGGCTCCAACATGCTATAATGCATTTGAGGATAACATAATTTCAGATTAAGTCCTACAGGGCTCCAACATGCTAAAATGCATTTGAGGATAACATAATTTCAGATAAAGTCCTGTAGGGCTCCATCATGCTAAAACGCATTTGAGGATAACATAATTTCAGATAAAGTCCTACAGGGCTCCAACATGCTAAAATGCATATGAGGATAACATAATTTCAGATTAAGTCCTATAGGGCTCCAACATACTATAATGCATTTGATGGTAACATGTATTCAGATAAAGTCCTGTAGGGCTCCATCATGCTAAAATGCATTTGAGGATAACATAATTTCAGATAAAGTCCTACAGGGCTCAAACATGCTATAATGCTTTGAGGATAACATAATTTAAAATATATCATGATAATCTAATGGCTCCAGATTTTTGTGTCCATTTTTCTCTGACACTACTCAAACCATCAGCCTAGCTGCCAAATATCTTAAAATAATTCCATTAAGTTTCAGAAATATATAGCTTACAAGTGATAATTATTGTTCTTTCACAGAACTTATTAATTTTTTTAATTTAGTATTGGTTTATTATAATACTGATTGTTATGTATAATTGGCAGGTCGAATAATTTTTACTATGTTTCAGTGGTGTATTGTTGATTTACGAACAGACACAAAGACACACACAGACACACATAGAAAGACAGATGCAGACACACACACACACACACACACACACACACTGTGCTTTGTTACATAATGCAGTCATGTTATGGTTGGGTTTATTATTGCTAATATGATACTGATTCTGTCTCTGTCAGCAATGGGTGTAAGTTGTGTAAATTTTAAGTTCATACATACGTGACTGGTCAGTGCTCAGGGATTGGGGTTCTTGGGCTGTTTTGATAGCTTATATAAAACAAAAGAAGGTTACAGTGACATACATATCACATTTTACTGTCTTATATCAAGATTTAACATTTAGGTTATTACCACGTATGTCTTTTACCTCATGTATAATACTGATATGCCTAGAATGGTGAAACTTGGTGAGAGGGTGCATGTTGATAAGTAGTACACATTCATTTTAATAGTAAGTCCTGGAGATTCATATTTCATGCTTCACTGGCTTCAGTTAAATTTTGTGTTTTACTGTTGATGTTTGAATCATTAAACTAGATGACAGTATATATCTATTTAGGTACAACACTCATACAGACAAGGTCATTGTGACCTACATTTCAGATTTTGCTGGCTTAGGTTAAATTTTTTCACTTTGCTCATGACCACATAGTTTTTTTGTTGTTGCATAGTACATATGTACCATCCTATTTAGAATTGTGAATTTTGTTGACAGGATGCATTTTGATGGTAGATTATCATGGCCTATATTTTACAGTTCACTGGCATGGGTTACATTTTTTGTTTGATGTTCATTTCCTGGAATCATGAAATTAATCATGAATTTCATTTCTTTATTACCACTCCTACAACAAAAGATGCTCACTGTAATTGGATTTCATATTTCTGGTGCTTTGGTTTACATTTAGCTTATGACCACAAGTTTTTGGCATGTTAAATAGATAATATCCAACCTAGATTCAGTAAACTTGGTATCTTAACAAGTTATAACACCTTTTTGTGAAAACAGGTCTCTGTGCCCAATATTTCATTCTTCATTCACTTTATTGAAATTTCATGTTTATAGTTCATTTATTGGATGCTGTGTATGTTCCAGTCATGAAACTTGAAAACTGGATAAAACTTTTTTTAATACTTCACACATACCACCAAAGAAACTGTGACCTACATTTTATGCTTTACTAACATGGTTCTTAAGTATATGTGTTAATTACCACATTGATTCTTCCATGCTATACACACCCTAGTCACTCAGAAGGTATTTTCTGACCAGTGCAGTTGGAAGTAAGGATACATATGTTTATTTAAAGGTAAACTTTCCAGTTAATGAATTTTCAGAGTATATTGTGATAGGTTACTCTCAAAAGGGTAGCTGTATATTGTACATGGATGAATATAGGAATTATGTGGGTGGATTGCTTGCTTCATGTGAGGTTTAGTGGCTGATCAAGGTAATTATTCAAACATGTATGTTTTGACTACAGGCTGTCACTCCAAGGTTACTCAAAGTCTGTGACTATCACCCAGTAGAGTCTGGCTTTTGTGAGTGAAAAATGATAAATAATTATTAAGCAGATTTAAGAACAATGATTTATAATGGTACCACTAAACAAAATTAATCTCTGGTTTTTATCAACTCATTATAGTACTTCTTCTTTGATATCATGGAAAATAATGTTTCCTTTTATAAATTTACATATTTTATGCCATGTCACAGTAGGTAGGTAGGTTCATAGGTTGGTTGTTTTTTAATGTATTGTCAGCACAAGACTGGCTATATAGTGCTGATTAAAAGTTACGATTTTAATTTCTCACAAGATTAAAAGTTTCAATTTTAAATTTTCACAAGATTAAAAGTTACAATTTTAAATTTTCGCAAGATTAAAAGTTACAATTTTAAGTTCTCACAAGATTAAAAGTTAAAAATCTGCAGAGGAAAAAATTTGCAAAAAAAATCTAAATAATAAAGGAGCAAAGATTTTGTTGTTGAGAGTGAATTAACCTGACTCTTTTTCAGCATTATAATTATTATGTACCATGGCCATGGTGACAATGAAAAGAGTTGCAGAGGTGATCTGTGTAATCATTAAGTACACTGTGATTTGCATAATTAAACATTCTTTTTGTAATCTTGCATTATCTATTTTAATTTGATTTGAACTTTTTGAAATGCTGTCAATTTTTATTCAGGAGAAGCCTCGACCTTCCACTGCTAAGTTCACCTGGGATACTGATGGCAGGCGACACCAGGCTGTCAAGGTTAATTATAATATTTAGTAGATCTCCTTCCAATTTTATGATATTTGATATAATTTTCAGTAACCATGACACTGCCACCAAAGATAATTTAATGGAAAAGTCTCAGCTGGCAACCTGAGAAAATAATTAATTAATTAGTAAACAAGATTTGCCTTGGAGTTGATACAGAATATGAATAAACAATCCCAGTATTTTGTTAGTTATTAAAAGTCAATATATAGAAAGCACCTTAGTGAACATCTTCAGTACTGTACTTCTTTAAAACAGTGTATTACTTTGATGTAGTCATTTATAATGCCATGTACATGTTTTATTGTGGAGGTAGATCACAAACCAAGTTTTCAATACTTTGTTGTCTAAGACACCCCAGCCTGTAAAGCTGTACATCATATACATGTTCTTATACAAAGTTGCTAGAAAGATTGGATTGTGGACCTAAAAATTAGTTTTTTCTTTAAATGAAGTTGTTAGTACTATTATTATTATTGTTGTTGTTGTTGTTATTATTATTATTGTTGTTATTATTATTATTATTATTGTTGTTGGTGGTGTTGTTATTGTTACTATTATAATTATTATTATTATTCATTTCAAGCAAAATGAGGATTAAATGATTTTTCTAGTACTGAATTCTAATAGACCAATTTCAAAATTAGAAGGTATCATGGGAAAATGTACTCCAAATGACTTATTCAAGTGCTTGTGCTCAATCCAAAGTAATGTTACAATGCCTCAGGCAGACAGTGAATGTACAGGCCCATTATGCCTTCCTGTTTTACAGTTGAAGTGCCAGTCATGATATTTATGTATGGATTATGTTTCCATGACTGAAGGTTTCAATTTGAAATGAACAAACATTTCTTACAAATAATTATTTAATTTAAATTGTAACATTTGATTACCAGTATGTTGAGTTTTTAGGACCTGAATGATCTCTTTTGGTCTCCATACTTTTCATGTATTGCTGAAAGATTGCATTATGTAGATGAATTACAGTTTCAAGGGAAGGAATCATATTAATTTTTCTACCTTAAGTTAATTGATTATTGATTATAGAAAATTGATAAGTTACTTCAGGTTTAAATTACCAAATTAGACTAATCTCTCTTTTGCCAATGAATAAATTGAAATTGATCATGACATGAGAAAGTTTTCATAACAGCTTTTAATTTCCTTGTGATCATGTCTGTAATTTATCTAATTTATTCCTATTTAGTCTTTAATGTATGCATGATAAATAATTATGCTTTAAGTTATCAAAGAAAATTTGAATTTTTTCTAATGCATATCTTTTCAAAAGGTATTTCAATGTCTCTCATAGTTCAGCTAGAAAATCATAGACATGTAATTGTTTATCTTTTTTTCTTATTTCTGTGAATATAACTCAGTATTTATTGAGCTTACCTTTCATATCATCATATGACTTATGCAAAGAATTTAGTTATTACATTATATTTAATTATTAAATTTTAATTTAATAATTAATTTCAGGCCTATGATGACAGCTATATACAACCAAAGTAAGTTTTTTTTTATTACTGCATGAATACAAAAATCTTGGACACAAAATCATTAATCTGGATGGGAAAAGACAGCATTTTGTATTGATTGAAAAAATTGGCAATGGGATGCAGTAAAGTGGCAAATTGTTTTTAAAATTGCCATTGTTTTATCATAATTCTAATTTATGACCAAATGCCAAAATGGTATTCTGTTCTTCACTTGGTCCCAGTCATGTTCACCTCCCATGGTAAGTGTACAATACCATTATATATGGAGATATTGAACTTTGTATTAGTCTGGTTCCTGATTTTTGTCTATCTACCAGTACATTTATATGGAATATCTGTTGTTTGTACATCATGGGACCAGACCACTGCACTGTATTTACTCCATTTCGCATAAACAAAAGTGGTACTGGTATCCTGAACTCCTGTCATTCTGCACTATAAACGGAATAGCCAGTGTTATATTTTCTTTAAGGAGTCAGGTCTGTCAGAATTCAGTTAAATACAAAAGCTTTTGATGCAGATTATGACCAGCAGTAAGTTAAAACTTGTGAAATACCATACTCCATGTTACTGATATGGTTACACAAACTTGGCAGTACAGGATGCAGAATATTTGGTGTTTGCATACTAGAATGCACAAAATTAGCTAGCACAAACTGTTTTATGGTAGGTTTATTCTTTTTTGACTATTAAACTGAGGATCAAAATATATTATTATGCAAGACAAAGTCATATAGAAAACAAGTGTTATTGTATGTTATGAATGAGCTGACCAAAACACAATTGTCCTAATTATCAAAATTTGAAAGTTTTACCTTCTGATCATATTAATATATTATATATAATCACTTATAAGGTGGATCCCAGTGCAAACTAAATAACCCAGAAATGCCATTGCATAAAACACCAGTAGATCTGGGGCTATGCAGTTTGTTAGTAGAACAAACAAAATAGACCCAGATCTACTGGCACATTATGCATTATGGCTGATCAGGGTCTATGTTGTTTGCAGTTGGACACATCTTATAAATGAGTATATACAATATCTAACAAAGTATATGCAGTTGTGCTTATTATAATGTTTACTTTGACACCTGCGAGCTTTTCTGTCCATCCACCCGTACATTCATCCAGCAATACCCTGGATAAAGATTAATATAAAAGGGTTTCAGAATAAGCTCATTATTACAATCTTTTTTACCGTCTGGCTGATTTTCATGCATATGAATCACTTCCAGCTGTTTGTAAACAGTAAAACTCCCCAGAAAGTGAATTCTTTTGGAAATCAATGTGGTTTCATTGATTCTGTTATATCTTTGGAGCCGACATATAGTGTAACCCAAATCTGCCCATCTTCTGCTATCTTTCACATCCTATAATAAATTTCAATTCTACTGAATTTCTTTTGAAAGACATATTAACTAAAATCAAATTTTGTATGAGACTTTTTATTTTTACTATTTTTTGACCAAACTTAAAGGAAGTTATGGCCTCTGTTTGACTTAAAACTTTGCCTTACAATTACATCATATTGGTGATGGCATTTGTGTAATATGGAAATATTCTGATTCCCATTATGAGAACATGGAACTGATGATGCTTTCAACCTCTCTCTTTATGAGTACTCAAATTTCTAGCTATTTTTAGCACATTTGGTTGTTAGGCCTGGTGGGATTAGTGTATGGTCCTGCATCTGACTTGTATCCTCCATTATGCCATCAGTCCACAATTAGTATTCACAACTTCTTAAAAATCAGTGAATATGTTTTAACCAAAATTGGTAGAGAGCACCAAGGCATACAGATTTTTCAATTTGATACAAAGGATGCTGATCTGAATCAGATATGGTCACCATTACAAACAAAGTAAAAACCTTTAAACAGCTTCTCAAAAACTGCTTTGCAGACTCAGCCAAATTTGACAAAGCATATACAAATAATGTTGGCCCTTCATCCAGTATGGCCACCATCAATAAAATTAGGCAAATAACATTCAGCAACTTCTTCTCAAATGCAGCTGTTTAGAATTGAACTAAAATTAGAAAAAACATTTTTTCATAAAATCCCTTTAAGTTTCTACAAATGATGTCGGTTTGACATCAGACACTATTATAAAAATAAACAAACTGTAAACAACTTCTTAAAAACTGCTATGTAAAATGTACCTAAACAGAAAGTATCCTGGCTTTAGAATCTTTTTCATGTGCACAGTTCATGCTGATCTACCTTTAGTACATTTACAATGTAAAAAACCCCTGAAATTACAACTTATTACAAACCACAGAACAGAATTTGATTAAATTTGGCAAATGGAATATTGTTTGAAACAGCCATTCGAATTTATACAGATGATTAAATAGGCGACTGTCACAAGAAAAAGAAAAACCTTTGAATAACGTCTCAGAAATTGCCAAACAAAATATGACCGATTTTGTCGCAATGCAGCTAGCAAGAAGATCTTTCACTTTGCCCAAATGATGCTGTCATGCCATCAAATTTGGACACATTACTAAATGTAAAAATAAATGAAACTTAATGACTTATTTTCAAGAAGTGCTCAACAGAATTTAGTCAGATTAGACAGCATCTTGGCAAAAAATCCTCTCACTTATTTTGTTTTGTTTGCTTTTTGATTTTATTATAACCATTGTTACTAAAATTAAAAAAATACATTGAATGACTTCTCAAAAACTGGTGAGCAGATGTCCAGATTTGACAGAAAACATCCTGGCATAAAATGTATCAAGTTTACACAAACAATGCTAATCCACTATGGTGGCCATGATGAATAAATTTCAAGCGGTAAAGGCCAGAGAGTTTAGTACTAACAAAGATTTCTTGGCTGTCTGCCAGTGCATTTCACTGTTAGATAAATGTCAGACAGGTGAGTGATCTGAAGCCCATTTGGGCCTCTTGTTCATGCAATAAAAATAATCTAAGTGCTTTACCTTATTTTAGAAAGCCTGAGCCCCCCAGGATGGAACGTCCCAGGTCTTCAAAGTATCGCCCTCGCCCAATTATTACAGTACCTGAAACCATTCCAAAGGAGACTGTGGGTGTTGTTCAAAGCACACAGACAGCTGATTCTGTGGGAATACAGACCGAGAGAAAGCTTCTTGAGGAATATGATCCTGTAAGCACCATATTTAACCAGTTGTTCTAAGACTTTGCATCGAGACCAAGTTGATCACTATGTTGTCTTTTTTAGTATATGCATTAAATGTTGAGCACATTTCAGTTTTCCTGCATGCAAAATGTTGTTCTGATACCTTACATTTAGGTGTTATGTAATTCTTTGAATATTTTATATTCATACATATCAGTTCACTATCTCCAGGGTAGTGTTGTTTGCCTCTGCTTATATTGCTTCATTGGTGTTCTTAGCTCTTTTTAAATTGGTTTTTTCTTTTTCTTCTGTCTCTCTAAGAAAGTCTAGGGAATAATGTAATACCTACCATGTAAGGTTTGGAAAACTATTATACTTACCCTTTCCCACCATGTAAGGTTCAGTAAAATTATACCAACATGTGCATTATACTTAGCTCCCTTGTAAGGCTGTACGATAGCAGTGTTAATTTCAGCTCTTGACCCAGGAGCTACAGAGAGTATATATTTACCTGACACTTTTAAGTATTTAAGTTACCTAGGACTATAATCACTCATTTATAAGGTCCATATAACATCAAATAACATGGGTCCATTTACTGGTGGATCAGGGTTTACACTGTTCATTCTATATATGATTTAAAGTGAAAAGCTTAAACATAATGCATACGTATAGTCTTGCATGCTACAGCATATAGATAGAGCTTACTGGTAGCATAGTCTAGTGCAGTTAAGTGTATAGTCTAGTGCAGTTCAGTGTACAGTCCACTGTATTATAGTCTAGTACAGTTCAGTGTACAGTCCACTGTATTATAGTCTAGTATAGTTCAGTATATAGTCTAGTGCAGTCAAGTATATTAGTCTAGTACGGCCAAGTATATAGTTAACTGCAGTCAAGTGTATAGTCTAGTGTAGTCAAGTGTGTAGTTTAGTGCAGTCCAGTGTATAGTCTAGTGCAGTCCAGTGTAGTACATTGAAGTTCCATGGTGCACATAATGTAGTTCAGTGATTAACCTAGAACAGAGACCGATTCCAGAAAATGATCCATTGATTAGTTGATAAATATCAAGACAGCATCTAAAGCAATACAGGTCAGTTTGAGGCATTGTAACAATAGGCTGTGGAAGAATTAAAACAATCTTCCTATTAAAGTTTTGTGTTTGAAATCACTGTAAATAATATGTAAATCTCTGTAGACGGAGGAATGCTCAGATACCTTGTCTGGTACGGAATCGCCAGAGCAGGTAAATTTTGTGTGACTAATTGCACCTCAGATGTCTCATTACATTTTTACCACTGGCTCATTATTAGCCATACAGTGTTGACTTTACTGGCCAGATTTAAATTTAACTACTTTAGTCTTCCTACTTATCTAAATACCAACATAGCTACATATTAGCAACCAACCAGTAAACTGTCCAACCAATCTGATAACCTTCTTACTTAACTATCTACAGTGGCATGTGCTTACCCATCTATATACCTATCTGCCCATAGTATAAACATAACTACTCAGATGTCTCCTCTACTTAACATGATCTACTCACCCAACTACCTTGACCTGCCATCAACCCACTAATATACATGTCTGCCAGTCTACCAACCCAACTACCTTGACCATCCTCCAACCCACTAATATACATGTCTGCCAGACTACCAACCCAAATACCCTGACCTGCCTCCAACACACTAATATACATGTCTGCCAGTCTACCAACCCAAATACCCTGACCTGCTTCCAACCCACTAATATACATGTCTGCCAGTCTACCAACCCAAATACCTTGACCTGCCTCCAACACACTAATATACATGTCTGCCAGTCTACCAACCCAAATACCCTGACCTGCCTCCAGCCCACTAATATACATATCTGCCAGTCTACCAACCCAAATACCCTGACCTGCCTCCAACCCACTAATATACATGTCTGCCAGTCTACCAACCCAAATACCCTGACCTGCCTCCAACCCACTAATATACATGTCTACCCGTCTACCAACCCAGCTACCTTGACCATCTTCCAACCCACTATTATCCTTACACCTGTAAAAGTGCATTATTCTACTTTTATAATAATTCTACATCTGTGTAATGAGACATCATGGACATCTACACAATTGCAGTTACCTAATGATTTTAATTAGTGTCACATGGGTCTCTTTACAGCAGTAGTAATACTTGTTTTTTTCATATGTTTGATACTAACATTATAAACATGCGTGTGAAATACCACAGTGTGAGGAGAAATCTCACAGAATTTTGGACCATCTCAGACTCAGTTCTTCAATTTCTCATGGACTACTAAATTTCTTATACAAAGAATTTTCCTTGTGATATTTTTAACCAAAAGACCATACCTCACAAGTGTTTTTGTAATAAGTTTTATATTTAGAGTAAACTTGTAAATGCGATGCAACAAGAATCTTTTCAGACACAATTGTAGCATATTTCACACAATCTGAAATTCTAACGTACTAAAATTATACCCAAAGATGACTTTTGCATTAGAAATCAATGCACATGGATGACCTGGGATGGGTGATGGGATCTGATGAGGTTATGAAATTTACTCCAACTCACAGAATATGTTGTCAGATCCTACAATCTGGTAAAATCGGTGGTACCTACTTGGAAATTACAAAAGAGGAATTGAATTTTATAGGTTTAGTAGTTTGCATTATTGTTTGTATGATTCATTACATATAAATTGAATTTTGTCTTGTTTTTATTAATTTGATATCTTTCATGGTGGAATTATTGTTCTTTAGCAAGAAGAAATAGTTCCCCCAGTATCTACTGCTGAAACTGGCACAAATACATCATCTTGGAATTCAGCGGTAATTCACTAGTTTAATTCTAATAGACACTGGAGCAATCTAATTTCTTTTTGGGTACATATTTTCTGCTTTTCTTACCAGTCCATTTCCTCATATAAATTTTCTGTGTCACCAATTCTAAATTGATATCTGAATACATATACAAAAGCCCATCAAAAGTCCAAGCTCTTCAGATAGTCCATCATGCAAGTAACCTTATTTGTGGTTAATGTTTAAATAAGCAAATCACGAATACACTCTGCATATCAACTGACATTAATGTCAAGTCCAGATCATATTTTAACACCAAGAAGCCTGCAGTTGCATTTGTTTATAAACAGGCAACAGTGGATGGTAGAGAAATTCAATTTACTATATCTCCATCATAATTTTAGTATATTTTTATTTCTCTGTTATTGTTAATTATTACTGTAATGGGCAACCATGAATATTTGTACCTGTCAAGTATTTATATTGTACAATGAACTGGTATGTAGGGTGTGAGGAAGCTTGTTTGTATTGAATAGACTCTTGAATGACCTGTTTCTTTTAGATGCACCTTTCTGCTTTTCTTAACCATGTTTTAGATATAATTATTATATGTAACCATTTACTGAACTACATTAAATTCAGCTTAAATACATCTACCTTATATACATGCTTATAAGTCAAGTTAAACTGCAAACAACAAAGATCCGGATATGTCTTAGCATAATTTTCCTTAAGATTATTGTCTGTTTTTCTGTTCTACTGATTACTCCAAACAAATTACAGAGACCCAGATCTGCTGGTGCATTATGCAACAGCAGATCTACGTCTGTGTAGTTTACAGGTGGACTTGACTTATAAGTGAGTACATACAATTTTTGGTCATATTAGTTTTGTAGCTCCAGCTCTAGAGTAATCTACTGAAATGCAATTTCTATGCACTGAGTTTTACATTCTGATGCAATTATTTTCTTATTTCTATCTTTTAACTGAAATTTGCTGCAACAGAATGTACTAAAATTGATAATTTTTTTCTTGTTGAGAATGTTTCCAGTCTCAGCATTTTCTATACACATTTGCTTTTTGCCTCGGTAATAACAAAATACAGTGAAACTTTCCTGTACTGGATACTGTTGGGACCAAAAGACTTTGATTTATGGAGGTGGACAGTATACAGAAGAACAAAAATATCCAGCAAAACGAGCTGGGTTACAAAAGGGGCTACTTTGGGGATTACAAAGGGGATACTTTGGGGAAGTTTCACTGTACCCTTGCATTCCAATTCCTTTGGTGCCATTTTCTGCTCTTAACAAGCACAGAAGTTTATCATTATTTGGCATCTAGCATACAAAAGTTGTTGGGTATGTTTGCTTTTTCTGCATCATGGTCATCTGTCTAGAAAATGTTGCAAAGGAAGCAGACTTTGTGTTTTGCACAGGTACCTAATTCAAGATCATTATTAAAAGGTCTAGATGATGAAAATATTATGTTTGGAGTGAAGACAGAGGTAAGCTTGATACAATCTGACCAAATAACAAAAATATATAAAAATTTTAGAGGTTCTCTAGGTCTTACCTTTTCCCAGGTCTAATTTATTAAGATAAATGGTAGCTTGTTGAAAACGACTCAAAAAGTTCATGGTAAGAGCGAATACAATTACAAAATGAGTAAAACTCATTTTTAGGGTACAAACCTCGCCGCATTTTGTGTTTGCCTTAAGACTAGGTTTTTGAATTGTTTTCACCCAAAACATGATATTTTCATGATATTGTATCCATTTCAGTATCAAGATTGCACCAGGTACTGGTGGTGTTCTAGTAGGAGTATAAATAGCATAATGAAGAAATATATTGTGTTGAGTGTAAGGATGATAAGTATGAGTAACTATTGCAGACCCGTTGGACAGGCGACAAGTGCTTGGAAAATATTTTTCCTGAACCCTTGAATATATTTGACAGAAGTTGCCTTATGCTGTAACTGAATGTGGTGTCTAACAAATTTCAACATAAGTATACCGGGCTACCAGAAAACAATACCTTGTAGCCCCAGCTTAAATTCAGCTATCCATAAAATGACCATCGATATGAAACTGTAAAGTTATGATGTGACATAAACATATGCATGGTTACAATATCATACAGCAGTCCACTGAGTAACTGAATTCAACACAAAGTAACTCAGACCTGTCATTCCGGTAATCCCTAGGCTTGGTAAATTCAACACATCGTAGCATAGATCCATCATTCAGGTAGTCACTGGGCCTTCTGAATTCAACATGTGGTAGTTCAGACTCATTATTCAGGTAGTCACGGGGCCTTCTGAATTCAACATGTGGTAGTTCAGACACAGTATTCAGGTAGTCACTGGGCCTTCTGAATTCAACATGTGGTAGTTCAGACTTAGTATTCAGGTAGTCACTGGGCCTTCTGAATTCAACATGTGGTAGTTCAGACTCAGTATTCAGGTAGTCACTGGTCCTTCTGAATTCAACATGTGGTAGTTCAGACACAGTATTCAGGTAGCCTTCTGATTTTTCACTCCCAGATACAAGTGTTAACAGACGTACAAAACTGGATCAATGTAATATTCTTTTCTTCATTAACAAACAAAAGATTCTGTCACATATGTAATAATTCCTAGCTGAGATGTTGGATTTAGGCTTAAAAAACCCACTTGATTTAGGTACAGCTGAACCATTGAGATGTTGGATTTAGACTTGAAAAACACTTGATTTAGGTACAGCTGAACCATTGAGATGTTGATTTATACTTAAAAAAACCACTTGATTTAGGTACAGCAAAACCATTGAGATGTTGGATTGAGACTTGAAAAACACTTGATTTAGGTACAGCTGAACGATTGAGATGTTGATTTAGACTTTAAAAAACACTTGATTTAGGTACAGCTGAACCTATGAGATGTTGATTTAGACTTAAAAAACACTTGATTTAGGTACAGCTGAATCATTGAGATGTAGATTTAGACTAAAAAACACTTGATTTAGGTACAGCTGAACCATTGAGATGTAGATTTAGACTAAAAAACACTTGATTTAGGTACAGCTGAACCATTGAGAAGTTTGATTTAGACTAAAAAACACTTGATTTAGGTACAGCTGAATCATTGAGATGTAGATTTAGACTAAAAAACACTTGATTTAGGTACAGCTGAACCATTGAGATGTAGATTTAGACTAAAAAACACTTGATTTAGGTACAGCTGAACCATTGAGACGTTGATTTAGACTTAAAAAACACTTGATTTTGGTACAGCTAAACCATTGAGAAGTTTGATTTAGACTATAAAAAACACTTGATTTAGGTACAGCTGAACCATTGAGAAGTTTGATTTAGACTAAATAAACACTTGATTTAGGTACAGCTGAACCATTGAGATGTTGATTTAGACTTAAAAAACACTTGATTTAGGTACAGCTGAACCATTGAGATGTTGATTTAGACTTAAAAAACACTTGATTCAGGTACAGCTGAACCATTGAGATGTTGATATAGACTTTAAAAAATCACTTGATTCACGTACAGCTGAACCACTGAGATGTTGATTTAGACTAAAAAACACTTGATTTAGGTACAGCTGAACCATTGAGATGTTGATTTAGACTAAAAAAACACTTGATTTAGGTACAGCTGAACCATTGAGATGTTGATTTAGACTAAAAAAACACTTGATGTAGGTACAGCTGAACCATTGAGAAGTTTGATTTAGACTAAAAACACTTGATTTAGGTACAGCTGAATCATTGAGAACAAATCCTTATGGACCAAAGAAATTTGGCTGAAACTGAATTTCATGGTAGACATGAAAAGAATTAATACATTAATGCATATTGCATCATTTCCATGAGTATACAATTTCTAAGTTGAATTGTATGAAGAGGCTTTTCATAAAATTAGAGTGACTGAATGGACGGGTAGGTTTGGGATAACGCTGTGTGTGGCAATATTTTACTTTTTGAACATGTAGTCAAATATTTGATCATTTGAGATGCAACAATGCTGACAAGTTAGTCTACCGAGAAGTGAATCATGGTGAGTCAGATATCTTGGACAAGAATGGATTTCCAGACTCAGATGGTATTGCAGTTTCCATTTATTGTTCTAAGCTACAAAATTCTTGTTTATCTTGCTGCCAGCATTACTCCTTTTAGAAAGAAATATTCAAGAGCTGCAAGACATAACAGAGAATCTTGTATTTTCACATTTGAAAGTCTAAGAATGTATTTAACGTGATAAAAATAAAGAAATTAAAAAAGTACAGACAATATTTCATTGGTTTTTATTCATATTCCGCTATTAAGTATTTGTATTTTATCATGACAGGCAAGCTAATTATAGAAAGAAAATTTAAATTGAGACAGTATCCTTGAATAACATTATTTGCGTCTGAAAAATGTAAATGAACCAGTATTTGTTACTTCAGAGATCTCATCTATTAATTGTGTGCCATAACTTTTTTAGAACATAACAGCCCCTTCCAAAAATAAACATGATCGGGGAACCTACACATCAGAGATAAAGGTAATGCATCAGGAGAAATATTACATGGCTGCAGTTAATAATTATTTTAATTTAACAATGTTATGCAGTATATCATACATTCCTAAGTATAAGCTACATAATAATATCATGTGATAAATGTCATATAACATAGTGTGAATTAATATCTAATACTTTTAACAGCCATTGATGTATGCAAAGATCGTGCAGTTACATAATAAACTGAATCTCAAACTTGTGCTTGCTTGAAATAAACTACTTTACAAGACTGCTTTCTGTAAGCATCTCATGTCATATGCATTATTAAACACAATGCTTAAATAACACTCATATTGATCCTTATATATTTACAGCCTGCAAATGGTTTAGTTCTGTGAAACTTTTTGTTATGAATAAAATACCATACATCTTAGATTCCAGTATGTAATTGGACATGATGGTAAATTTGTTTACACCAACTATAAAACTTGCATGCAAGGTAACTAGTAGTTGTTGTTGTTGTTGTTGTTGTGGGGTTTAACGCCATTTTTCAGCACACGATAGGCTATGTATGGCGGCCAGTATTAATGGTGGAGGAAGAACCCGGGAAAACCCCGGGAAGAACCACCGACCCACTAGAAGCTACTGGCAAGGTAACTAGTAGATGTGCATCGCTATTTACTTTACCAGTCTCAGTGTGAAAGTAATGAAGTGAAATCTAAAAAAAATCTTTTAAATAATGTTTATGTTCAACAATTCATTCATGTCTGAGTTTCAGCCACTAATCTCTGACATTTCCTATCATTCTGTGTATAGCCTTCTTACTGACATGTTTGTAGAACAGTTTTACACCTCATATATTTTAAGTTCATATTGATTTTGTGTACATTTTCAACATCATGGTAGATTACTGTTTATGTTCTTTCTTGTTGAAAAATTGAACATAGTGTAAATTGTTTTTCGTTTATTTTATTGAAATAAATTTTTGTCATCAATAATTTTTGTTCAGTTTTGTATAAGTTGTATTTTAACTTATTGGAAGTACATTAAAACCTTATTGAGGGATCACTGCCATGAAAGACAAACTGTCTTGAGAGACCACATTTTCATTGCACTGATTTATCATTTATATAGGGTAATAGTGACAGTTATTGGGGTCGTCTTGACTCAGATTAGTGAGCATAATTGGTACTTAAAACCTAATACTTTATTATTTTTCAGCATTTATTAAAATACCATTAATTTTCAACCATCTTAGCACTCCTGCAGTAATCACAAGATCTCCTGCATTTCAAATAAAGGAGTGAAGATTGTCTTCTGGAAAAGGTTTCATATACACTTTTTTTGGTAGAATTCAGTAAATCAATTGTGATTCACAGGTTTTCAGAGTAGATCATACATTTGAAAATGGTACAAATAATGCACTGTCCATCCTACGAATCCAACATAAGTTGAAAATTATTAAAAATATAGTTAATGTAATTGCAAAAAATCTGAATGACCATTAGATTACTGGGGATATATTTAGTGAACTATATGACATATTCCTTTTTCTTTCTTTGCCAGATGGAGGATGAGGTGAAGGATGGACCTTGGGCCGAATACCAGGTGTATGTACGGACGGGGAGCAGAGTTGGTGCCAGCACTGAAGCTTTTGTAAAAATGGCAATATATGGAGAAAAGGGCAGAACCAAGGATTTTGGTCTGACAGATTCAAGTACAAATAAGATAAAGTTCCAGAGAGGAAGGGTATGATACCAGCCAGATGTGACTTCTTATTGTTCTTGTTGAACTGTATTCATTTTTTGCAGTTGTAGGAAATATTTGAAAAATACAGGGCAATATCCACATATAGGGATCTCCACACAGCTCTTACAAGGTAATATCCTCATATAAGGAACTCTCCACATCTAATACAGGGTAATATCTTCATATGGGAACTCCACACAGCTCATGCAAGGTAATATCCCCATATAGGGTACTCTCCACATCTCGTACAAGGTAATATCCTCATATAGGGTGTTCTCCACATCAAATACAAGATAATATCCTCATTTAGGGTACCATTTACAGCTCTTAAAGGCAACATCCTCATATTGTGTACCCTCCACATCTTATACAAGGTAATATCCTCACATAGGGTACCCTTCACAGCTCTTACAAGGTAATGTCCTCATATTGGGCACTCTCCACATCTCATACAAGGTAATATCCTCATATACGGTGTTCTCCACATCTCATACAAGGTAATATCCTCATAGAGGGTGTTCTCCACATCTATACAAGGTAATATCCACGTATAAGGTACTCTCCACATATCATTTTACTAGGTAATATCCTCATATAGGGTGTTCTCCACATCAAATACAAGATAATATCCTCATTTAGGGTACCCTTTACAGCTCTTAAAGGCAATATCCTTATATCGGGTACCCTCCACATCTCATACAAGGTAATATCCTCACACAGGGTACCCTTCACAGCTCTTACAATGTAATATCCTCACATAGGGTGTTTTCCACATCAAATACAAGATAATATCCTCATTTAGGGTACCCTTTGCAGCTCTTTAAGGCAATATCCTCATATCGGGTACCCTCCACATCTCATACAAGGTAATATCCTCACATAGGGTACCCTTCACAGCTCTTACAATGTAATATCCTCATATTGGGTACTCTCCACATTTCATTTTACTAGGTAATATCCTCATATAGGGAACTCCACAGAGCTCTTACAAGGTAATATCCTCATTTAGGGTACTCTCCACATCTCATACAAGGTAATATCCTGATATTGGGTACTCTCCAAGTCTCATACAAGGTAATATCCTCATATAGGGAATTCCACTTCTCATACAAGGTAATATCCTCATATAGGGTACTCTCCACATCTCATTTTTACTAGGTAATATCCTCATATAGGGAACTCCACAGAGCTCTTGCAACGTAATATCCCCATATAGGGTACTCCCCAAATCTCATACAAGGTAATATCCTCATATAGGGTACCCTTTACAGTCTTACAATGTAATATCCTCATATAGGGTACCCTCCACATCTCATGCAAGGTAATACAGTGGAACCTGTCTTGAAAGACCACCCCTTCTGCCAAAACATAATGGTCTCTCATGACAGGTGGTCTCTCATAACAGGTTATAACAATATATAATCTCTAAATCTGTACATGGAGAACCTGGTCTCTCAAGACAGGTGGTCTCTCATAGCAGTGGTCTCTCAAGACATGTTTTACTGTATCCTTGTATAAGGTACTATCCACATCTCATTTTAGGTAATATCCTCATATAGGGAACTCCACACAGCTCTTACAAAGTGTTATCCTCATGTAGGGAACTCCACACAGCTCTTGCAAGGTAATATCCCCATATAGGGTACTCCTCAAATCTCATACAAGGTAATATCCTCATATAGGGTACCCTCCACATCTCATGCAAGGTAATATCCTTGTATAAGGTACTATCCACATCTCATTTTAGGTAATATCCTCATATAGGGAAATCCACACGGCTCTTACAAGGTAATATCCTCATATAGGGTACTCTCCACATCTCATACAAGGTAACATCCTCATATATTGGGTACTCTCCAAATCTCATACAAGATAATATCCTCATATAGGGAATTCCACTCTGCTCTTGCAAGGTAATATCCCCATATAGGGTACTCCCCACATCTCATATAAGGTAATATCCTCATATAGGGAACTCCACACAGCTCTTACAAGGTAATATCCTCATATAGGGTACTCTTTACATCTCATACAAGGTAATATCCTCATATAGGGAACTCCACACAGCTCTTACAAGGTGATATCCTCATATAGGGTACTCTCCACATCTCGTACAAGGTAATATCTTCATATAGGGAACTCCACACAGCTCTTACAAGATAATATCCTCATATAGGGAACTCCACACAGCTCTTACAAGGTAATATCCTCATATAGGGTACCCTCCAGAGCTCTTACAAAGTATTATCCTCATACAGGGTACAGGGTACCCTCCACATCTCATACAGGGAACTCCATACAGCTCTTACTCTCCACATCTCATAAAGGTAATATCCTCATACAGAGTACTCTCCACATCTCATACAAGGTAATATTCTCATATAGGGAACTCCACACAGCTCTTACAAAGTAATATCCTCATATAGGGTACTCTCCCCATCTCATACAAGGTAATATCCTCATACAGGGAACTCCACACAGCTCATACAAGGTAATATCCTCATATAGGGTACTCTCCACATCTCATACATGGTAATATACATTTTTATTATAAACTGTTTCCATCTCTCCATCAGTCACATTCTTTTCTGTTTAATATTCCCAGAACCATGTAAGATGTGTTCATGAAAACTTGGTGTGCACTTGTATCATGAATGTAGTTAGTGTCTTATAAAGCATTTGGACTTATCAAATTATTACTTTTAAAGCAGGGGGGTATTCCATATCACTTGGTTATTGATAGATCTAGCTAATAATACTGTATTCTACATGTAGCTAAGGCAAATAACTACATGCACATGTAATTATGTGTACATGTATCCAGCTTGTGTCATAAATTGCAAACCTTATGAGCACATATGTTATCATTTCCATATATACACAACTATCTCATAGTTAGGTCTAATATCATTCATTTACTTTACAGTTGAAACATCATGAATTTTTCAATTATGACAGCTCATTATGATGTGATGGATCTCAATATAGATAAAATATTTTTCAAATAATAATCTTCTTTGGGTATGAGTATAAATGTAAATCTCAACCTGGTATCTCATTGTACAGTAGTGTACATTAATCGTACTTAGGGATCTAAATATACAGTAGTGTAGATGCTAATTGTAACCAGGTATCTCAGTGTACAGTAGTGTAGATGTTAATCGTAACCAAGTATCTTAATGTACAGTGGTGTTGATGTTAATCGTAACTGGGTATCTCAATGTACAGTAGTGTAGATGTTTATCATAACTGGGTATCTCAGTGTACAGTAGCGTATGTTAATGGTAACTCAGGATCTCAATGTACAGTAGTGTATGTTAATCATAATTAGGGATCTGAATGTACAGTAGTGTAGATGTTGATCATAACTGGGTATCACAATGTACAGTAGTGTACATGTTAATCATAACCAGGTATCTCAATGTACAGTAATGTAGATGTTAATCATAACAGGGTATCTCATTGTACAGTAGTGTAGATGTTAATCATAACAGGGTATCTCATTGTACAGTAGTGTAGATGTTAATCATAACAGGGTATCTCATTGTACAGTAGTGTAGATGTTAATCATAACAGGGTATCTCAATGTACAGTAGTGTTGATGTTAATCTTAACTAGATATTTCAATGTACAGTAGTATAGATGTTAATCATAACAGGGTATCTCAATGTACAGTAGTGTTTATGTTAATCATAACCAGGTATCTCAATGTACAGTAGTGTAGATGTTAATCATAACAGGGTATCTCATTGTACAGTAGTGTTTATGTTAATCATAACAGGGTATCTCATTGTACAGTAGTGTAGATGTTAATCATAACAGGGTATCTCATTGTACAGTAGTGTAGATGTTAATCATAACAGAGTATCTCATTGTACAGTAGTGTAGATGTTAATCATAACCAGGTATCTCAATGTACAGTAGTGTTTATGTTAATCATAACCAGGTATCTCAATGTACAGTAGTGTAGATGTTAATCATAACAGGGTATCTCATTGTACAGTAGTGTTGATGTTAATTGTAACCGGGTATCTCAATGTACAGTAGTGTTGATGTTAATCTTAACTAGATATTTCAATGTACAGTAGTGTAGATGTTAATCATAACAGGGTATCTCATTGTACAGTAGTGTAGATGTTAATCATAACAGGGTATCTCATTGTACAGTAGTGTAGATGTTAATCATAACAGGGTATCTCATTGTACAGTAGTGTAGATGTTAATTGTAACCGGGTATCTCAATGTACAGTAGTGCTGATGTTAATCTTAACTAGATATTTCAATATGCAGTAGTATAGATGTTAATCATAACTAGGTATCTCAATGTACAATAGTGTAGATGTTAATCATAACCAGGTATTATTATAACCGAACTATTTAATGTTAGAAAATCATGAAGTCCTATTACTGGGATATCTGTTACTTTCCTCTTTTCAGGAAGATAAGTTTATATTGGCAGCCCATCATGTTGGGAAAATTAAGAAAATTAGAATTGGTCATGACAGGCGAGAGTTACGTAAGTATCATGCAGCATGACTGAACTATCAACAACATTCACTGTATGTACCCATGTATGATGTGCAAACAAATAGACTGCACCAGCATTCACTGTATGTACGCATGTAAGATGTGCAAACAAATAGACTGCACCAGCATTCACTGTATGTACCCATGTATGATGTGCAAACAAATAGACTGCACCAGCTTTCACTGTATGTACACATGTAGGATGTGCAAACAAATAGACTGCATCAGCATTCACTGTATGTACCCATGTATGATGTGCAAACAAATAGACTGCACCAGCATTCACTGTATGTACCCATGTATGATGTGCAAACAGACACTTTCTGAATTACATCCTTTGAGCAATCTCCATCTGACCACAGATTTTTCCCTGGCAGTAACAACAACTCTTTGTTGGACCACTAGCATTGCAGTTGGGGAAACACCCACACTGCTTTTCTATTGGTTTGTTTAAATCTTAAGCTTTTGATTGGATAGGTTTTTGTGACTGACAAAGCTGGAATCATTTTTGCACTTGACAGCCAGAAAGTAAAAATAAATGTTACTTGTGCAGGAAGAAATCAACTTGCCTTTTATATCATAAATATTACAGAATTTTAACATCATTACTTATTATCTTGAAGTACTTCTTTCTTACATTTATTTTGGAATGGCTTATCTTTGAAAACTTGTGTTGCAATTTGTTATATGTACATGTTTAGAATTTAACTGTTAATAAATACTGCATAGCAAGTATGGTACTATATAGATATATATATATATATATATATATATATATATATATATATATATATATATATATATATATATATATATATATATATATATAGATATATACCAAACAACCAACTGACCAACCTACAAACACACATACATAAATATTTACATGCAC
This sequence comes from Sinohyriopsis cumingii, assembly GCA_028554795.2. Taxonomy (NCBI): domain Eukaryota; kingdom Metazoa; phylum Mollusca; class Bivalvia; order Unionida; family Unionidae; genus Sinohyriopsis; species Sinohyriopsis cumingii. Next base: position 152,260,603 of record CM068825.1, on the reverse strand, counting down.
ACACACACACACACACACACACACACACACACACACAACAATAAACTTCCATCAGTATCCACAATTCCTCAATTGCAAGACTGGGATCCACAATTTTTATATAAAGTTGAATGAGTTTAAGGGTTTAAGTTTCATAGGAGACAGATAAACTAAGAAGATGAATACATGATTGTTGCAACTACCATTTACGTATTGACAAGCCAAATTCTTGATACCAAAATGACACTTTTATAGTGGCCCTGAGTGGTCAAAAGCGCTAACCATTATGGATCACTGCCATCTCACCTTTGTCTGTGTGGGTTCGAGTTTCGAGTTTGGTCAATGTAGGTATGTGGGAAAGTTTGTTGGTAGCTTCTCATAGGTCAGTGGTTCTTTCAGGGTTTTTTTATGGGTTCTTGCTCCACCATTTATACTGGCTGCCATGTATAGCCCATCTTGTGCTGAAAAATGGCATTAAACCCTACAACAACAACAACAATAACAATAACTTGTGCATATAAGGCACAAAAAATGATAATAAATAAAGTATGAAAACCTTTGCATGAAATTGTATTGTATATATCTCTGCTTATAGGAATGACATATTTTTCCACAGGTTATGCATGGTTCTTGGAGGGGGTGACAGTGTATGACATGTATGATAAGAAGATATATGATTTCAATTGTAACCAATGGCTATCTGGAACAGATGGGGATCGTAAGACCTACAGAGTACTGGAGATAGAGATGGAACGAAGCTTCATAGAAGGTGCGATATCCAGTATTCGGTACAGATCCAATAATATAGGGTTATTTATAAATTTCTGATTATTAGAATGCTGTACAACAAAGTTCTTTGTTAGTGAACAGTACATCAGTGCATCACCTCAAAGTACTCCCCATTTTATGTCACTGTCATTTATCTAAGTTACATCAGATGCATGTATCTGAAGGTGTCCCATGTATATACATGTGTCTGCAGGTGTCCCATGTATCTACGTATATCTGCAGGTGCCCCATGTGCTGCATGTATCTGCAGGTGTCACATGTATCTACAGGTATCTGCAGGTGTCCCATGTGCTGCATGTATCTGCAGGTGTCCTGTGTGCTGCATGTATCTGCAGGTGTCCCATGTGCTGCATGTATCTGCAGGCATCCCATGTGTTGCTTGTATCTGCAGGTGTCCCATGTGCTGCATGTATCTGCAGGTGTGCTGCATGTGCAGCTGCAGATTTTTTTATAGACCATTATATTGTCCATCAATCAGCATAAAATGTATTAACAGTTTTGAAGAAACATAAAAGCTATGATAAAATATTCAGAACTATTCAAATACCCCCTGTAATAATTTAATTTAATTAAAAGAATTTTCATGTTTCTGTGTATAACATACCCCATATTATGCTTGTAACATAATTAGTATAATGAGACCTCATTTGTAACATCAAACACTTTTTGGACCTTCCATAAACAACATTGTATACTGTATATACTCACTTATAAGTCAAGTCAAACTGCAAACAGCATAGAGTCTGATTTGACATTGCTTAATGCACTTACAGATCAGGGCCTATGTTGTTTGTTATACTAATTACTCCAAACAAACTGTACAGACCCAGATCTGCAGACACATTATGCGACAGATCCGGGTTTCTGTGGTTTGCAGTTGGACTCGTCTTATAAGTGAGTATATATGGTACCACATTTTGCTTGCAACATACATTAGTATAAGGAGACCTCATTTCTAATATCAAACTGTACTATTATGGGAAGGTGGGGGTGCCCTTCCAATAAAGAACATTAGAATTAGGCACACCTATCCTTGAAATAGGAACCAATGAGTCATCCCACATGTGCACTCACATTGTTTATGATATCACTACGCATATGACATCATGAATGCTGGCAATGATTTTGCATGTCTGTTATTGAAAAGACAAATTTGGACATCATGAAAACAGTAAATCTTGTTGTAAACTAAATTATTCATGCTCTTTCTAATTCTGTGAATTTTGATAGAAAATACTCCATATTTCTAAATCCCTATCTGTGCCATTGATATGAAGATTTTCTTTATCCAACACCATTTCCTGGTGAGAAATGAGAGACAATATTTCCAACATGTGAATAGCTTTGGGAAGTGCCACTCTTAGGATTGGACTATGTTGGCAGGAACTTGGCTGTGATTCTCAAGTAGGATTTTCCTATCCCACACAAACAACATGTAATGGATTCCCTTTATGTCAGAGAGAATATGCATAATAGTGGGACATTGTTTGGCCCATTTTCTTGATTCTTAAAACTTAATTTTGACAATATTCTTGTGTTACATTGTTTCTTTTTTTTAATTATTCTTAAAAACATATCTTTTCATTGATCTGTGTGATTTCACCCTTTACAGACTATAACAGAGAAAAGCCAGGCATGAAAATAGCTGTTAACAAAACAGCAGAATCAGAAAAAACAAAGTCTTCCTCCTCCAGTGGTCATCTGTCCAAAGATAAGATCAGCAATGTGTCAATACGTGGAAGTGAAGCTGATTCTGACTCATCAGAGAGCAGCACTGGTTCAACTTCCTCCTATATCTACACCACAGGGAGCACTGCCAGCGTGGAGTCAGTGGGAAAAAAGACACAAAAAGATGCTAAAAGCCAAGAACATAAAGGCCCAACATTTTCCTTTCCCCAACGCAAAAAAGAAAGACTCAAGTCAAGAGCTCGACGAGACTCAGAAGCAAAACGAAAACCACAAGCTAGACGTTCAGACAGCTCAACTGACTCTGACTCTGACTCAGACTCAGACACAACAGTAGACAATAAAGATTCAGGTGATTCTGAGAAAGCCAAGCCTGAAAAAGAATATCTGACTGGATATAAGGTAATTTTAGCCTTGCGGTAAAGTACATGTATTGTCTTTTCTTTATTCAGATATAGATCGCTAGAGACTTTTTAGCAACAATAACTCATTCCAATGATAAATTGTCCATGTGAATCAATAACATTACTGTCAATCTCAGTGAGTAAATTACTTGTGAATGTACATCATGGAAGTAGTTTATTTTGTTGTTTATCTAGCATAATAAACAATTATATACTTGTGTGCATTTATATGCCAGTGCTTATTTTAGATTGACGCTAACTCTGATTCATATAAGCATCTATGCATATATGTATCGGGGTGGGTAGGGTTTATCAGCACATCGGAAGGTGAGAATAGTCAAACAATATGTAAATGCCAATTGAGTTTTTATAATAATGATCAGTAAGACAAAATTAGGTCACTGAAGCACATGAAAAATGGTCATTTCATTTAAATCTGGCTGGTCCATGGTACCATGTGCAAAATAGGCTTTTGTTTTCAAGTGATTATCAAATGTCTTTTTGCAATGGCAACTTAAAATATCCAGACTTTTCTGTTTTTGCTAAGGTGTTGTTGGTTTCACCTATACCTTCAGTGGCATGTGAGCAAGGCTTCTCATCACATAATTGTATTAGGACAAATGGTCTTTGCCATTTCAAAGTCAAAACTATAGCAAAGTCAATGAAAGCGAGGAGGAAGGCCCTGAACCTAAAGATTTTGACTCTAAACTTTCAGTTGAAAAGTTTATTAAAGTGAATATAATATGTTGTGTTGCCTAAAGATCAAAAGAAAACATTTGAATGGAATATAGTCTTTTGTTTCTTTGTTGAGTATCTTAGCAAATTTATTTATTTTAAATGGATTTAAGGTAATATAATAAATTAATATAGACAAGTAACATGGTTCACACAGCCTTGAAAAGTCCTTGAATTTCACAGGCAGCTTTTAGAAATCCTTAAGCCCTTAAAGCTTCCTTCCACAAAATGAATTATATTTGGATTTGTTTAAATATTTCTCTAAACTGTGAAATTTTGGTCTGAAATAAAGAATGTATACCAGTTGTCAAAACGCACCACTTACTGGCATTGCACAATATCTGCACATTTAACTGGATCTCATATTATACATAATCATTATAGCCATTACTTTTTCTTAGCAGAGTGATGTTCCATTAATTGAAGAAAAAAATTCTGACATGATGAAAAAGAGAATGATTTTCCAGTTAAGTTTCCTGATGACAACATTGCTGATCAGTTTTTATGTGGTAGGAGAAAGACTTCTTATTTATGTGTTTTGTAGCATCAAAAATATGCATAAACACATTTGTGAAAGTTTACATTAATAAATTTTTAATGGGGCCTTAAAACTGGGTGATAAGACACTTAAAAGTCCTTAAGTTTTAGTTGGAAATTTCTGTATGAACCATGAGTAACTTGAATTCCTTCTTTGATTTCTTCTGTCTCTAGACAATGTTAAATATTTGAACCACTTGAAACAATTAGTGATTGCATGGCCTTGTAGGTATAATTATATCACAATTGGCTATTTTCTCATTAATTGAAGGCAGGACTGGAGGCTGCTGAGGCATCAAGGAAGGGGAAGGAGATGAAAGAGGATATGGAAAAGAAAAAGATTTTGAGTGGACCCTCAATCCATGATGCTGCTAAGGCTGGGGACTTGGATAGGGTTCAGAAACTTATCCAATACTTCCCAGAGCTCAAAGAGTAAGTCTTCTTCATTATTCAGTAACACATATTCAGTACATGTACTTCCCAGAGCTCATAGAATAAGTCTTCTTCATTCAGTAACACATATCCATTCCCAGAGCTCATAGAATAAGTCTTCTTCATTCAGTAACACATATCCATTCCCAGAGCTCAAAGAATTAGTCTTCTTCATTTCGTAACATATGTAAATTCCCAGAGCTGTCTTCTTCATTTAGTAACACATATCTATTACTACTCAGCTACTACAGTTTTGTTGCATGAAAAGAGGTGAAAATAAAACCACCTTGCAACCCTTTTGTCCAGATAGACAAAGAAGTGCCTAGTGCCATTAAATTAAACCCAATCCAAATAGATTGGGGACTTGTTTTAAGTAGTATCCTCTTCATTTGTAATCTGACAGGAAAAAATTCTTCTACAGAACTTATGCAAACAATACACCAGTTTTTAAAAAGGTTGACATCGTGATTGAATTTAAAATTACATGATTGACCTCATAGAAAATTTTGACTTCATGACAATATGAAGGCAGAACAGAAAACAAATGTCCAATAAACCATGTTTAACAGGTACGTAATCCATCACCCAAACCTAATCTAGGCAACATTTAAATTATTAAATTACCATCACACAATTAACATGGGGCAATATAATAATGAGCCCTGTTCATGAAATGAAATGAAATTCATTAATTGTTAGTTGTTTGATGGTAATTGATTGTTTGATGGTCATATTATGACATGAAAAAGGATATAACTGGAGTTATTCTATGACAAAGCATTTTGTCTTCTTGTTCCAGAGAGAAGGATGACAAAGGTTACACACCACTACACCGTGCAGCTCAACATGGCCGTGTTGATGTTGTGAAGTGGATAGCTAATGTTTCTACGAACCTCAATATGGAGACCCAGACAGGTTACAATGCAGTCCACATAGCTGCCATGAATGGTCATGTTAATTGTTTGATGGTAAGAAAGGGGTTAATTACTGCATTGCTGTTTTAAATGTTTGATGGTAAGAAAGGGATTAATTATTATATCAACCTTTGTTAATTGTTTGATGGTAAGAAAGAGGTTAATTACTGTATTGACCTTTGTTAATTATTTGATGGTAAGAAAGAGCTTAATTACTGTATTGTATGATTGTAAGAAGATGGTCCTTTATTCTATTAACCCATGCAAATTTTGTGATGGCAAGAAGGGTTTTCATTGCTGTGTTTTTCATGGTAAGTGGGAGTTCTCTAATGTATTATATGATGGTAAGATGGGGTTCAGTACTGTATTGTACAATAATATACAGCACAGTGTTAAAAAGACAGGTGATTACTGTACTGTATAATATAATGGTTAGAAGGGGCACATGGCTATAATGCATGATGGTAAAATGGTTCTTTATTGTTTTGTGTGATGGTAAGAAGAGGGTTCAATGCTGCATTGTTTTATGGTAAGTTGGAGTTCATAACTGCATTGTTTTATGGTAAGTTGGAGTTCATTACTGCATTGTTTGATGGTAATATAGAGTTCATTACTGCATTGTTTTGTGGTATGATGGAGTTCATTACTACATTGTTTGATGGTAAGTTGGAGTTTGTTACTGAATTGTTTTATGGTAATTTGGAGTTCATTGTTGCATTATTTGACGGCAAGCTGGAGTTCATTACTGCATTGTTTGATGGTAAGTCGGAGTTCATTACTGCATTGTTTGATAGTAATTTGAGTTCATTACTGCATTATTTGATGGTAAGTTGGAGTTCATTACTGCATTGTTTTATGGTATGATGGAGTTCATTACTGCATTGTTTGATGGTAAGTTGGAGTTCATTACTGCATTGTTTTATGGTATGATGGAGTTCATTACTGCATTGTTTGATGGTAAGTTGGAGTTCATTACTGCATTGTTTGATGGTAATTTGGAGTTCATTGCTGCATTGTTTGATGGTAAGTTGGAGTTTGTTACTGCATTGTTTAATGGTATGATGGAATTCATTACTGCATTGTTTGATGGTTAGTTGGAGTTCATTACTGTATTGTTTGATGGTAAGTTAGAGTTCATTACTGCATTGTTTGATGGTAAGTTGGAGTTCATTACTGCATTGTTTGATGGTAATTTGGAGTTCATTACTGCATTATTTGATGGTAAGTTGGAGTTCATTACTGCATTGTTTTATGGTATGATGGAGTTCATTACTGCATTGTTTGATGGTAAGTTGGAGTTCATTATTGCATTGTTTGATGGTACATTGGAGTTCATTACTGCATTGTTTAATGGTAAGTTGGAGTTTGTTACTACATTGTTTTATGGTATGATGGAGTTCATTACTGCATTGTTTGATGGTATGTTGGAGTTCATTATTGCATTGTTTGATGGTAAGTTAGAGTTCATTACTGCATTGTTTGATGGTAAGTTGGAGTTCATTACTGCATTGTTTTATGGTAATATGGAGTTTGTTACTGCATTGTTTGATGGTAAGTAAGAGTTCATTACTGCATTGTTATATGGTAATTTGGAGTTCATTACTGCATTGTTTGATGGTATTTTGGAGTTCATTACTGTATTGTTTGATGGTAAGTTGGAGTTCATTACTGCATTGTTTTGTGGTAAGATGGAGTTCATTACTGCATTGTTTGATGGTAATTTGGAGTTCATTACTGCATTATTTGATGATAAGTTGGAGTTCATTACTGCATTGTTTGATGGTAAGTTGGAGTTCATTACTGCATTTTTTGATGGTACATTGGAGTTCATTACAGCATTGTTATATGGTAATTTGGAGTTCATTACTGCATTGTTTGATGGTATTTTGGAGTTCATTACTGTATTGTTTGATGGTAAGTTAGAGTTTGTTACTGCATAGTTTTATGGTAAGATAGAGTTCATAACTGTAGTGTTTTGCTGGTAAGAAGGAATTTAATTACTATAATTACTGTATTGTATAATGGTAAGAAGGGAGCTTGTTTCATATTGTTGGATGGTAAAAGAAAGAGGCTTGTTGCTGTAGGTAAGGATCATATGAAGGGGATTCATCACTGTATTGTATCAAAACAAAAAGGGCATTTGTTACTCTGTTGTAGGATGGTGTGATAGGGTTACATTATTTTATTAAAGGACAGTAAGATGGGGGTTCATTACAGTATTGTTCAATGATAAAATGTGCTTCATTACAGTATTGTTTGATAGTAACATGAGCTTCTTTACAGTAGTGTTGCATGGTGAGATCTGCTTCATTACAATAGTGTTGGATGGTAAGATGGGCTTCATTAATGTATTGTTGGATGGTAGGATGGGCTTCATTACAGTATTGTTGGATGGTGAGATCTGCTTTATTATAGTATTGTTGGATGGTAAGATGGGGTTCATTACAGTATTGTTGGATGGTGAGATATGCTTTATTACAGTAGTGTTGGATGGCAAGATGGGCTTCATTACATTATTTTTGGATGGTGAGATCTGCTTTATTACAGTAGTGTTGGATGGTAAGATGGGCTTCATTACAGAATTGTTGGATGGTGAGATCTGCTTTATTACAGTAGTGTTGGATGGAAAGATGGGCTTCTTTACAGTGTTTTTGGATGGTGAGATCTGCTTTATTACAGTAGTGTTGGATGGAAAGATGAGCTTCATTACAGTGTTTTTGGATGGTGAGATCTGCTTTATTACAGTAGTGTTGGATGGAAAGATGGGCTTCATTACAGTGTTTTTGGATGGTGAGATCTGCTTTATTACAGTAGTGTTGGATGGTAAGATGGGCTTCATTACAGTATTGTTGGATGGTGAGATGTGCTTTATTACAGTAGTGTTGGATGGCAAGATGAGCTTCATTACAGTGTTTTTGGATGGTGAGATCTGCTTTATTACAGTAGTGTTGGATGGCAAGATGGACTTCATTACAGTGTTTTTGGATGGTGAGATCTGCTTTATTACAGTAGTGTTGGATGGCAAGATGAGCTTCATTACAGTGTTTTTGGATGGTGAGATCTGCTTTATTACAGTAGTGCTGGATGGAAAGATGGGCTTTATTACAGTATTGTTGGATGGTGAGATGTGCTTTATTACAGTAGTGTTGGATGGCAAGATGGGCTTCATTACAGTGTTTTTGGATGGTTCAATCTGCTTTATTACAGTAGTGTTGGATGGCAAGATGGGCTTCATTACAGTGTTTTTGGATGGTGAGATCTGCTTTATTACAGTAGTGTTGGATGGCAAGATGGGCTTTCATTACAGTATTGTTGGATAGTGAGATCTGTTTCATTACAGTAGTGTTGGATAGTGAGATCTGCTTTATTACAGTAGTGTTGGATAGTGAGATCTGCTTTATTACAGTAGTGTTGGATGGTAAGATGGTGTTCATTATGGTGCTGACCCATGTGTGTCATGAACCAGACTGGAAACAGACTAGACCCAGGTCCTGTACTACAAAATGTCTTTGCACACAAATTAAACATGTACTTAATTTTCTCAAGTTTTCATTTTCTAAAGTCTACATACATACATACATACATACATACATACATACATACATACATACATACACACACACACACACACACACAAAAACACACACACACACACACCACACACACACACATGCATACACACACATACATACATACATGCATGCATGCCTACATTTAAAATTTTCCTTTGCCAGGTTCTTGCAGCTTTGGGAGCAGCCATTACTTGCAGAACCATTGAGAACCAAACACCACTGCACTTGGCAGCAATGGGGTGAGAAGTCATGATTGTTTTTGAATACAAAAATTGAGTTTTTTGCATCAGCGATCTGAAAAGTTTGCTTTGTTCTCAGTTCAATCCCCAGTTTTGGCACATATAAGGATAAAACACCATTTTAGTTAGCTATCAAACATATACAAACCTAAATAACTTGGTCACATATGGAATCATACATTTTAACTAGACTGTATAAACAATAAGCCAGTATTTTTTAATAAAGAATTATTGCTTGTGAAATTTTCGGAATATTTAGCATTTTGAAAAATTGATACTTTACATATGTTTTCTTGCTCTACACTTTGTTGAATGTCTTTCCCCAACTGAGCATCATTAATATAGTATGGGTTAGAGTCGCTACTTGTCCATAAAGTTACAGCTGAATGAGCATTTAAAAATTCTTCAAATTTTCACAAGCTGAAGAGCAAATGAGTTCATGTATCAAATACACAAAGAAAAATGTATCATGGTTGATTCTTTAAGTAGGACACAATTATTGAGGTCATATTGGTTTCCACAACCGGAAGATGCATGGTTAATTTATGATATTTTGTAAATCACTTTAGATTTCCCACAGTCTGGTATACTTTTCATTGACTTTAACATTTTCTTTCACATGACTAATATTGTGATTATTAAAATTGTTTATGATTTATCATTTTGCTTCCTTTCTCTTTCAAAGTTAATAGCACTTAGATATAACTAGGTCAAAGATAATGTCATAGCAATGATGTCATAATGTAATCACAATGTCATAGCAATGATGTCATAATGTAGTCACATTTTTTATATCCTGTGTAGTAAGCATCGACCTCACAGACTAACATACTAAGGAAAAAAAGAAAGAGCCAAATATTTGGAACCCAAACCAATGGCCAATATCAGTAGACCAGTTTGTTAAGGTCCAATTTTCTAAAGTTCCACTGTACTCATGCCTAAAGGCTTTTCAAGCAGTTAGGCACTTTCATCCATTCTGTGGAGTACATACAAAACCTGGCATCCTTGACTGGTCAGTCTAATACAAACTTATCCAGGCAAGGTCAGTGTAACACAATCTGTGTATGGCAAATAAGCTGGATAAACCCATTTGTCAGATAAACCAGTTTGGATGTGATATGGGCCTTAAATGAATCATTTCCATTGATAGATTGAAACGTTTTAATATAAGGCTATATGTTACAGGGCTAATCTGTGTAAGTAAATATTTTTACATGTTTCAGGGGCCATCTTGAGTGTGCAAAATGGTTAATAGCTAACAGAGCTAATCTTGATACCAAAGATAGTATGGGTAGAACACCACTACATGTGGCAGAAGAATACAAGCACAAAAATGTGGCCGATTTCCTGCGCAAGTGTGAACGGGAACAGAATAATCCACAGAGCAGTTTAGCTGCCATAAGGAGTAAATCAGGGTACATTTTTATATGCTACTGTTGATAAGGCTAGAGGTTTTACATGTGCAGACAGATTCAGTTATTTTAATGGCTGTAAATGTTGACAAAATGAGTAACCACGTTAGACCTGTCAGCCCTTATGATTTGACCTTAATTCTTATGGAAATGACTCTTAAAATACAGACCTTTGAATAAAAGCAAACATTATGGAAATATGATTCCTGTGGTAAAATCTGGATACAGGCTTGTCCATGTTTGATTTGGATGAGAGATTATTTTTAGATTCAGTGGAATTGGTCAGGGAACCAGGCTAACTTTACAGGATACTTTAGATGTTTTAAACTACACATATTTTTTTATGCTTATACATTTTTCTAAATATGGTGTCCAACAAGCTCCAATTGGTCAAAAAGAAAAGGTCCAATAACCCTTTTAAAATGTTTTAAATAGTCAGTACAGAAGAATATAAAGGAATATTCAGATTGTTGGGAGGAAAATAGCAGGAAGGCAACAATTACATTTAATGGATATTTGTGTTTTGATTTGAGCATTTCTTATGGTGGGAAAGATGATTGAGGTCACCACATAAATTTGAAAAAAATAAAGGTGAATGATTATGTCAAGTTGAGAGATAGCAATAAGTCATTGAGCTCCATAGGGTTTGGAACCTCAATTTGTGAACTGAAATAATTAAGGTCTAAGTGTACTTTACTTTTTTTTTAGTTGAGCATAATATTTACTGTCACTGCATCACACTTCTGAACTTTCTAAATATATGTTTTCCAACTGGAGAATAGCAGTACATGATATTTTATTACACCTAATTGATAACAGGTCTAGGTTATGGAAAGAAATCGACTGCCTTGCTGAGAAGGTCTTGTGAGTGATGTCATGTACATGAACAAGGACATGATGCATCTGGTATTAGTCAGTATGTATAGCTAGGCAGTACATCATATGGCATTATCAGTATTTTCATTATGTAGATATATGTAGCGATATGAAACAATGTCACAAATAATCCTAAAAATGTTTTACCTAGATTGAAGATATTCAGCAAAGTAATGTCTTATCAGTGGAGTTCTTTCATGATAGGAGATGACAAGCTGAAAATATGAAAATAAAATTATTATTCTGAAAAAGATGTAGTTTATTATGGAACCTAACCATGTGGGAAAGGCAAATTGTTAACAAGGGAAATAACTATAGGTACCAAGCAAAAAGATTTATATATCCCTTTTGTACAGTATAGATTTTCACTGTCCAGTATGGATATGGATTTTTTGCATCCATAATGACATGCACAGGGGTAAGATTTAGAAACAGTACAATATGTAATTATAATTGCTGTTCAGATGGTATAAATGAAAAGAAGATGTTGTTGTTGGTGTATGATAAGCTGTACATGTCAGCCAGTATATCGAGTCAGACAGAACCTGGAAAACCCTGGAGGAACCACTGACCCACAGAAAGTTACTTGTAAGATTTCTCACATGCCCCATACTGGCTGAGCCTGAGACTCAAATCCATGCAGAAAGAGATAAGATGTTGGTAAAGGTAAACACTGAGACCACTTGGCCAGCTGGGACCTCCATTAAATTAAAGATTATGATTGGTTACACTATAAATTAAAGATTATGATTGGTTACACTATGAATTAAAGATTATGATTGGTTATGCTATAAATTAAAGATTATGATTGGTTACACTATAAATTAAAGATCATGATTGGTTACACTCTAAAAGGTGTTTAATAAAACCTGTTTATATCTATAATATTTGGATAGAAATATGTCGCCAATAGAGGAAGATACCCAGTCAACACGGAGTGGACGCAGTCTGGACCAAATATGGAAAGAAGATAGCACATCAGCACAGAGAGGACCCAGTCTAGACAAGAAATGGAAAGCTGATGTAAGTGACTGAACCAGACTATAAAAACCAAACTGCTAAGAAATAACAATATTCCACAAAGAATAACAAAAGCAAAAACAGCTGATGATCCCTCACTATATTATTGTTCCGAGTACCACGAAAGTGTACCACATTATAATTGAGATTGCCTTGGACTGAAGTTGTTTTAATATCAAAGCTATATTCATCCCAAAATTGGGATTAATGACCACGTACCAATTAGATGAGGGTCTGCACTACATTGAGTTGCGTTGTAGTGAGGGATAACTGTACTGTGTTAATAGGACCATTAAAGTGTATCATATTCATCACAGAAGTGAGATTTATGACCATACACCACTGACTGCACAATAATGAGGTGCTTTATAGTGAGGTACCAATGCACATTATTAGGAGATGAGACATTTTAAATATTTTGACTATGATAACAGACCTGAGGATCTGACAAAAGGTAGCACAGTTCTCCCTCGCTACAAGGTCCTTCATTTTTGCATGGTTGCTATTATAATATAGGTTTTGTTATGGATCACATTTAATTACATGTTAGTGTAACTATGTGTATGATGTAATTTATGATAAGGCAATCTCACTTTGTACTCTCTGACTACTGTGGACAGTATTATAATGGGGGAGTTATGCAATATGTATTAAAAATAGATAATTACATCCTTGTAACAAGTTACATTTAAATCCAAATCATTTTATACTACTAGATATTCTATTTATAATTGTACATGTTTATTTATACTCCTACTTGTTCATTTTATACTACTACATATTAGATTTATACTCCTACATTATTAGATTTATACTCCTTCATAATTAGATTAATACTCATACATATTAGATTTATACTCTTACACATTAGATTTTTACTCATACATATTAGATTTATACTCTTACATAGACTTATACTCTTATATATTAGATTTATACTCTTACACATTTGATTTATGCTTTGCTTGAATAATATGAGAAAGAATTTCCTAACATGAGGCAATCCCAAGCATACCTCGAAAGATTTAAACTTTGGGGAAACTTGATGTTTTGCACTGTTAGAGGTGCAGAGATTTGAAAAAAAATCTGCTCATAATGGTTGGTGAATGGAAAAAGATGAGTGACATTTTCTGTAGCAAAGGGTTCAAAAATAGTTGCTTTATTGTTTTATGTCTTTGAGTAGCACTTAAAAACATTTGAAGGCTGAGGTGTGTGCTGCATAGCAATCAAATTTCTCTTCAATTTCTCTGTAATAGGTACATTTAAACACATTTTAGTCTCACTTATTGATATTAATTTCTCACAGAGTAAAAAATTTGTTTGGCTACAATTGTTTTCCTTAATATTTTGAAATAACAGAGCATTCCGTGCAAGTCCCTTCATAATAAGATACAGGTTTGAGTAACAATGCATATTATGCATCATTTTTGTCATGATTGCGTGCTTGTTCATGGAAATGCAAATCTTTGTAATATATGGTAAAAATGAACCAAAATGATCTTTCGTTTGCATTTTGCCTGACTGTATATGGATGACCTAGAAAAGAGAATCAGAACTCGCAGAATTGACTGAAATCTCAAAGAATATGTTATAACATCTGATAGTCTGGTATTAAGTAGAATTACATGAATAACCTTTGCATCCAGGTTACATGGAAAGCCAAAATAACTTTATTCATGCAGATGTTTCTAACATATCTTTATATGGAAGCAGAATCTTAATAAAAACTTAACAAAAAGTAATTTAAATAGCATATAATTCAGAAATGATCTTTTTGAGAAGAGAACAGATTTTGGTTATTAGAAATAATTATAATTACAACTGTGCCACCTTCTTGAGAGACAACCCCTTTAAAATTACTTTTTTTAGGATCTGGAGACAGATATTCTTCAGTTATTGAAAAATGTTTAATTTTGCTTAGGTGCAAGATAATGGGATACCATGGGACAGAAAAAAGTCAATCATGCCACACTGAAGCCCAATGTACAATTAACATTCACCTTTAATGTAAAAGAGAAACTGTTTTGTCAGAATTGACAAATTTTGAGCAGTTTATTTAAAATTGTTGACAGTTCCTTCAAAGCAAGGCCTTGAGAATTAATTTTTGTAAACTTGAATGACACTGGAAGTAGTTGTTCCCTAAGAGTGAATGAGCAAACTTTGGATCAGTGTAATTAAAACATTTGTAAAATTTACCTCTGTATACCACAGAGTTTGGGTACATCGTTTTTTTAATACAAATTATACTTGTAGATACAGCTGTATGTCAACTACATTAACTTGTACATAACACTTGTAGATACAGCTGTATGTCAACTACATCAACTTGTACATAACACTTGTAGATACAGCTGTATGTCAACTACATCAACTTGTACATAACACCTGTAGATACAGCTGTATGTCAACTACATCAGCTTGTACATAACACTTGTAGATACAGCTGTATGTCAACTACATTAACTTGTACATAACACCTGTAGATACAGCTGTATGTCAGCTATAATAACTTGTACATAACACTTGTAGATAGAGCTGCATGTCAACTACATTAACCTGTACATAACACTTGTAGATACAGCTGTATGTCAACTACATTAACTTGTACATACCACTTGTAGATACAGCTGTATGTCAACTACATTAAGCTGTACATAACACTTGTAGATACAGCTGTATGTCAACTACATTAACTTGTATATAACACTTGTAGATACAGCTGTATGTCAACTACTTTAACTTGTACATAACACTTGTAGATACAGCTGTATGTCAGCTATAATAACTTGTACATAATATTTGTTTTAAGGTATATTCAAGCTTAGTAAAGTGATTTTCTTTATGGTGGAGAGGAACAGTATACCACACTGTTCATTTCATATTTGAGGCCATCCATATATGACATCATAGAATTTTGGTGGATTTTTTAACCCCCCTCCCCTTGTTGCATTTCATCACAAAATCTCAAGACCCTCCTCATATATGATGTCAAAAAGCTTTGGGCTCAGTAAAATATTTCAAAAGTAAAATTGGTTTGAAATCGCTTTTTTACAGAAAAACATACAAATATTGTATTCTGAATTATTTAATACCCAACAAAATTTCTTCATCAATCTGGGTTTAGTCCTCTGGAAACCTAAAGAGAAAAGTTATGGATAGGATAAAGATTTAAAATCCAAGGAATAAGGTTGTTGACATCTCATCCCATGGATTTATTTCTCAATGTTATCTTCCTCCCATGGTGATATGCTATGTAATATACAAATCAGACCACCTCCCCCTTTGGTGTGTGACATCATATATGGACAGCCCCTTTGTTGACTTTTTTTGTAATGCATGTTATGGTAATGTAGATAGAGAACTTTGAATAATTTGTACATGTGTCAGTCATGAGGAGTTATGCCAGTTATTTGAGTTTTACTTAGAAATTTATTATTCTTCTTCGTATTATTATAATTATTATTATCAGATCTTGCAAGTCAGTACTTGAGACAGTACCAACCAATATATATATATATTTCTATTAACAAGAAGTCTCATGAAAGGCAGAACAAACAATTTAGAGCCTTGATAATTACCTTTCACTTACGGTATGATGCTAGGTGGGCAAAATAAACTTGACTTTTGATCTAAGATACAAAATCCTTCAAATATATGTTCTATTTCAGGCCAAGTCTTGATTCTGACATCATATTTTTGCCATTTAAGGTGAATAAGCTTATGTTGATACCCACTCTGCAAAAGCCTTAAAGATTTTTCCAGCACTTTTCCATCTTAGAGCAGCTATGTGCAAACCAACTCTTTTATTAGGTGTTAGAAAGGAATTATTATTAGCGTATTATTAATGTAATTTTTAATAATAATATTAACCAGAAGTGAAATGGAAGAGCAGTTTGTATAATTTTTTATTATTATTATTATTATTAATATAGAAACTGATGGATATATTTAAAAGAGGTTTCATAATTTAAACAAAATTTCACGTTTGCTCAGTCATTTTTTTAAGGTTTTAATGGATTGAAACCAGATTTTAATGTGGGACTGAACATCAAAACCTAGGTTGATTTTCACCATTATCTGGTAAAATTTGCAATTTATAACCTTTGTTGGACTTAGGAATTGGCCATTTTTGCATTACGAATTTGGTTTCCACACAATAACAGTTGAAAGCCTCAACTGACTGAAACTTGAATTTGCTTGAAGCTAATGCCCTAGGTCAAGTTTTATCTTCTCCTTTTTCCATACAATTTTGCAAATGTTTGGCTCCACTTAAGTGATACAGATCTATCATTATAGTTTGGCCACTGTCACTGAAAATAGAGAAGTTTTTAAATTACTTTTCTTAAAAAGCAGCGAACAAAATTTGACTGAAAGCACTTTGTCATAAAGGGGCCTGCAAATTTATACAAACGATGGTGATTTGCCTCCCAAAATTGACTTCCATTACTAAAATTAGTGACCAGTTAATAATGGACAATTGATGCTTTGATGTATGGGTGAAAAGACAATATATAGAAAACCTTGAAACAGTTATTTTCATTACATATGCAATCTACAGAGATCAGTCACTTGGGTCTCTTGTTTAACAGAAGGATCCATGACTTATGAGGGTTTCTAAAACAATGGCTTTGGAAAAATACTGAGCTAAGTTTTCTTTCTTTTTGTTGATTAGTTTTGTTAAACTGATGATAAATTATGGGCATATTTAAATCTTGTGGAAATGTTGAAAAGCAATTACCGTAATTAATAATACCTGAAAGAAAATATAGATAGCAAAATCATTGATTGGGATATAAATTTTGAAAAATTGTTAGAATTTACAAAAACTTCATAGAGTTGTAACAATATAAAGTTACAGTTGTAAAATTATGCATACTATTCTATTAGTAAAGCAGAGATAACCACACCTAGTCATTATCCTAAAACATAAGGTAGGATCAGAGTATTTTATGTTGACATCTTCTGAATTAGTGTTTATCTTAAGAAGTGTATTTAATATTTAATGAAAAGTGATTTTAAATGTCAATTTATGATGATCTGAATTTGTATATAGTGACAATTGGTTTGATGAAGTGCGTGAGACCTTAATGTCTGACAAGTATATGTACCTGTAAATTAGTATTAGTTGGCAGGTATCAGCACATTTGACTGACATATGGCGATACATTAATTATACCTCTACTCCTTGAATTTGAACTTTATTTTGTTCTAATCAGAGTTATGCACAAATGTATGACCAAATTTCATGTGACCTGATCAGTGTGCACTTATTGCTATTTATATATTTATGCCAAATAATAATTTCTTAAGCATAAAGTGTGGATATCGCATCAGGTATGTTAAATGAGCTATTTCTTACATTTATAAAAACAGGTGTCTCCCAGGACCCAGCATCATGTGATCATATAGAAAAACCCAAAGTAAAATTTAAATGTTGTAGTTTATGATTTAATCACAGATACATTGAAATTTGGTCATATCATCTGGGTCTTTGGCCCTTTGAAAGATTTCTTTGAAAGCAGCTTTGGCCATGGGATAATATATTGCTTGCTTGTACCTTGATGATGGCATTTTTCAGGCTCCATCAATAGCTGAATCATTGCAGGCACAAGCAGGAAGTGATGATGAAGGTAGTAAAGCATGATCTTAAAAGCATGACAAAGTCCTAGAGGTCTATGTGTGACACATAAGTATAACAAAGACCTACAGGTCTATATGTGACACAGAAGTATGACAAAGACCTATGGGTCTGTGTGTGACACAAAAGTATGACAAAGACCTGCAGGTCTATGTGTGACACAAAAGTATGACAAAGACCTACAGATCTGTACGTGACACAGAAGTATGAGAAAGACCTACAGATCTGTACGTGACACAGAAGTATGAGAAAGACCTACAGGTCTATGTTTGACACAGAAGTATGGCAAAGACCTGCAGGTCTATGTGTGACACAAAAGTATGACAAAGACCTACAGGTCTATGTGTGACACAGAAGTATGACAAAGACCTACAGGTCTATGTTTGACACAGAAGTATGATAAAGACCTACAGGTCTATATGCGACACAGAAGTATGACAAAGACCTACAGATCTGTACATGACACAGAAGTATGACAAAGACCTACAGGTCTATGTGTGACACAGAAGTATGACAAAGACCTACAGGTCTATATGCGAAACAGAAGTATGACAAAGACCTGCAGATCTGTATGTGACACAGAAGTATGACAAAGACCTACAGGTCTATGTTTGACACAGAAGTATGACAAAGACCTACAGGTCTATGTGTGACACAGAAGTATGACAAAGACCTACAGGTCTATATGCAACACAGAAGTATGACAAAGACCTACAGGTCTATCTGTGACACAAAAGTATGACAAAGACCTACAGGTCTGTATGTGACACCTAATTATATGCTGTTGATCACCATGTCTAGTATCATTTTCTTGTGTATAAATCCAGAGATTTGTTCTCCATCTTGTGTTTTGGATTCTGTTGCACTTCAGCCACCTTGCTTTTCACAAACTCGTATGTGTAGCTTCTACTTGCTTTTTCCTATCCCAAAATTTTATTTAAAAAATATTAATTTATGTAAGTTTTACACATCCATCTGTCCATCAGTTCTTTAAATAAATTTATTCATAGTAAAGATTGTATCTGAAGTTGAAAGGCAACATTGACAGAGTGCAGCCTACATTGATATAATACTTTTAGCCAATCAACAGGTATGATCAAAATAGCATTTTCATAATCATCAGCCAGTGTGAGCTGTATTTGTTGGCCAGTATATATTCTGGTACACAGTGTGTTTGTTTGATTCAGTAAATGCTAATAAGAAAATTTATAAGTGGCTTTCAGAATCGTGAATTAAGTACACTTTCAGTAATCAACATATTTATTATAAATTAATCTCATCAGTATCTGAGCATTATGTATTTTTCCTTCTTCTTGATAAGATATATTACATAATGATTATATTTTATTGTGTATATTCCAACCTCCCATAATGATCACCTCCATTAACCAGCCATCTTTCATTTCAAGACAGTTGTGTAACTCTCATAAACTTCATGTTTGTGGAGTTCACTTTAGTGGAAAGTGAGACATAGCAGCAGACTGGCATCACTATTGCCAATAGTTTGAGGTTTTGATTAATATTTTCATTTGTCGATATTTCCTGATCTCTTTGATTGATTCTCATCATACATGGTATTAATCATTATGAGTTAAGACAATTCATTCTTCGACATGCTAGCTTGACCCTGCAAGTTTGGGTCAAGTTCAGAAAATCAAATGCTGAAAATTTGTGTTGTGGTTTTGATTAAAGTTTTTCATTTACTTATATTTCCTAAACCCTTGATGGCTTTTCTTCATTTTTAGAATAAAACATTATAAAATTTAAGACAGTTCATTTAGTGGGAAGCATGCTTGCACCTTTGACCTTTGACCATTGTCATAAAAAGTTTGCATTAGGGTTTTTGTCAAAGTTGTTTAACTAGCCTATGTTTCCTAAACCACTTGATGAATTTCTTCAAAATTTAAACTAATCATTATGAATGTAACATAATTCATTTACTGACAAGCATTCTTGCCACTTTGATATTGGGGTCAAGGTCACAATCATAGAAAGTTTGCATGAAGATTTAGGTCACAGTTTTTTGTTTCATTTGCTTATATAACGCAAATGCCTTGAAGGATTTTCTTAATATTTGGAATGAATCATTACGAAGCTAAAACAATTCATTCTTTGAAACACATTCTCATCTTTTATCCAGAATCAAAGTCACAGACATATAAAATTGGCATTAAAATTTGAGTTTAATTTTTTTTCTCCATATATTTTTGTTAATGTTTTATACAATAGATTTTGACAAAAGGCATTCTGTCATTAAAGTCTTTAAGTTTTATACAGTAGATTTTGATCTGTCATAAAATATGGATGCTCATATTATTAATTTTAAAAGATCTCAAAATCCGCTTATTAGAATTTGACCAAGTTTGGTAGAGAGCATTCTAGCATGAAGGCCTTACAGATTTTGATTAATTATTGCATTCTGCCATCAGATATACCCAACATTACTAAAAATAGAAAAATCATTATTAAAGAACCTCTTTTCAAGAACAGCTGAACAGACTTTGAACAAATTTGACAGAAATCATCCTTGCATGCAGGACGTTTAAATTTCTACTGATCCTGTACCAAATCTGGCAGATCTTAGTATAAAAGACTTTTAAATAAGGTCTTTCAAGTTTTGCATGAATCATGCTGATAAATAAGCACTTTCTGTATAGAGTCACAAGAAATTCTATTATTATGAATATATCAAAGGATAGATATATGATTTGAAAGAAGTATTCAGGCAATAAGTGGTTGATGGCATGTTCCGTATAATACCAGATCTTGTAGAAGTTATCCATATAGCTTTTGCCAAAACTCTTGTTGTTAAAATGTAAGATATGACAGTCCTTTCTCTAATAGTGTCAGGAATGATGCCATCATCAACTATTTAATTAATGTTTTCACTGAAGTTTTTCATTTAAGTGTAGGCCGTGACCTTCTTGTCAGCTGGAGAAAGCATTCCTTTCAAAGTGCGTTCAGTTTTACTTCAAAAGTTTTTGAAAACCTTAATTGAAATCGATACCTTATAATATCCTGCAGGATTATTCAGATATATTAAACTCTTTAAAGAAATTTATGTTCCTGATGGCAAGATTTTTTTTGTGGTTTATTCAGCTGGTTATGGTGATATTTATAATAGGTTATTTAAGTACTCAGGATTTTACAAATTATATGATTATTGCTTTCTGAGTTATTTGGCAGCTTACTTTTCACATGAAATTTATGTAGAATAGTCAAGATTTAAGAGATGACAGATTTTTTTTTAATTGGCTAGCTTACAAAATTTACTTTGCTTTTCAGGAGAAAAGAAAAATGTATGATGAACAACATAAAAGAATGGAGGAAAGTGGAACATCATTTTTAGACAGTATTAGGGAAGAGGTCAGCAACAAGAAGACATGAGGGCTTTGAAAGCTTGGACATATGTTTGCTTGACCTCATAGTACTGTGTAGTGGTATAGACTAAAACTGCTGTAAATTAAAACCATGAAAGACACAGGTTCAGTAAATTATTGCTACAGTTGAAATCATGATGATATTTACAACTGTTCTTTAGGCTTTTTAGATAATACTTCACTGTAAATTTGTATGTCCTCAACTTACATTTCATTTAAGGAGTTTAGTTTTATTGCAGGTATGATTAGTTTTTTCCTGTTTTTTTATAAAAAGTGTTAAGTGGGTTTATTATCAGAAAACCTTTGTATTCCTTGCAGCTCATAGATCCATCATGTGGCTAATTTAAACCTTTATGACTGATCTAAATGTGGTTTCTTTCCTAAATGAGTCAAATAAAGGAATGTGATTTATATACTGACATTATTAAATGCCTCTGTTTTACATACCATGTAACCTGCTTTTTATTAGAGTAGCCTTGACTGAAGGATATATTTGTGTATGAAGAACAGGGATAAGTCCTGTTTGAAGATATATGTGTATGAAGAACAGAAATCAGTCCTATTTAAAGATATATTTGTGTATGAAGAACAGGGATCAGTCCTATTTGAAGATATATTGTGTATGAAGAACAGGGATGAGTCCTATTTGAAGATATATTGTGTATGAAGAACAGAAATCAGTCCTATTTGAAGATATATTGTGTAAGAAGAGCAGGGATCAGTCCTATTTGAAGATATATTGTGTATGAAGAACAGAAATCAGTCCTATTTGAAGATATATTGTGTAAGAAGAGCAGGGATCAGTCCTATTTGAAGATATATTGTGTATGAAGAACAGGATCAGTCATATTTAAAGATATATTGTGTACGAAGAACTGGATCAGTCCTATTTGAAGATATATTGTCTATGAAGAACATGTATACGAGGAAATGTAGTTTTCCAAACATCATCATTTGGTTCAATGAAAAGCAACTCAGGTTTTTAACATAACATTTTAAAAAGTGCCCACTCATGTTTTTAACATTTTAATGTTATTTGTAGCACAATGATGTAATATGATATAACATTTGTGTTATTGATTCAGTCATTCCAATCTTTTGTGAGATTTGTTTTAATATCATCTATTTCTGATTTGTTGAGGCAGTTGGTATAGGAGCAAACTAAAGTAAGTATTGGGGTGGGGACTCGACATGGGTGTTGTATGTTGGGAATAAATCCACCTGTTTCATTGTAATAGGTTGCCTTCTTTAGATTACAAAAGCAAGATATTTTAACTAAATAGGTCTGTTGGAACTTTTAAAAAAATATTTTCAGTGAATGTTGACCATAGTAACTTTTTATAATTTATCTTGACACATTGCTTTAATTAGTGCATCAGTCAGTCTTTATTGCATTTTAATTTTAAATACTGCAGTTTAGCTTCATAAATTTCAGTAAATTAGTTTTAGTATAAGTTGGTTTTTCAATATTAGTTCTTTTCATTCATTATATAGCAGATGTTTTTCTTTGATGTAAAATTAGGCAAATTTCTTCAAGAATATGATTTTAATTAAGGTTTCTTTTTTTGAGCAATTATGGATCTAGATAGCTTATACTATTCAGGTGGTAAATATTGACAGTTTATTTTCTTGACCTCACTTCCAGACTGCTGAATTGCTAGCTGTTCCCCACCATTGAAAATTCTTGCTTTACAGTACAGGGATTTTATCACACCTTGTGGCTTTGTGAAGAAAAGATATTAATTTGTACTGCCTGGTTTGCTGTATTTTCACTGGAATCAAATTTTAAATTTAAGACTCTGTTGGACATGCCATCTTTTGGTTCATTCAATTTCATATTTCAGAAATCATTCTGTAAGTCAATGTTTTCACTAGGATTTGAAGTGATGAGTTTCAGTTGGCAGCAGAAATGGATTCAGATTTAAGAAAAACAATTTAAATAGAAAAAGCTAGAAGAAAGTTCATGGTGGACATAAAAACTAGAATTCTATTAAAGATTCTGATGAGGACCCGTTTCTTTTTACAAATTTACACAGAAAAGGGATTAAAAAGGTAGATGGGTTGTACCATGATTATTTTTGTGTAGACGAATTCTAGATGTATGTTTAGTAAACTTATCTTTTCTCAGATGTGTAGTATTTACTGATCTCTGATAGAATCCAATTAGAAAATATTGTTTTGGGAAATGTTGATTGGTTAAATACTAGTTTGCAATTTTTGAAATCAATTGATGACATTATTCATTAAATGCATTCAAGCCAATCTTTACCAACAACTTGGTTGAATGCAATCTAGCATTTACCAGTATTGGTTGAGTGTAGAACAGAGTAAAACTATCCCTAATAATAAATCACAGCGTTTGAGCTCATGTAGTGGAAAGTGGGACACACCAGCCGACATGGTGGAAAGGGAGATACACCAGCCCACATAGTGGAAAGCGAGATATAATAGCCACCTATATGGCACCAATAGTGCCCTGCTAAGGTTTTCTTAAAGTTTGACGGCAAAGGCATGACATGCTGACTCAGGCCTTCTTGTTCTCTTAATGTCTTGGTTTAATAAAAAGCATTGTAAGTGGTATTCAGCCCATGGTCTCTGTGACTTTGTTTTTTTCTAACAACTTTACCAAGACATATATATTAGTTAGCAGTTTGTATTATTGATGTTTTCAGTTTTAATGTTATCAGTTAGAAACTGCCAATCTTTATGCATGTAGCATTGACTGAGTAAAGCGTAATTTTGTGTTTTGGTATGCGTTTTTTCGAAAGTTATGGTTGGCTACAAGCTCTGTGATAGATTTTTGATAAATGTTATAAATGCTCCATTACATTGGTGGGGTTAATTTTGTTCCTTTTTTCATTTAATATGAACATAAGCTTATCATAACAGTATTTGTATTCACTGCTTTCAACTTCAGTGCATTTTAATCAAGCTGTATAAACTATTTTGGATGATAGACTAGCTTATACTTGTATTGTTACTACTGGAATAGTTATTTACACAAATATTTATTAATATTTGAACTTCTCTTTTTGAGTGCTGTTAAATCAAATGCAGAAGAACCTGTAGTTGCTTTATATTAAAGGGAATTTCCATGACATTTATTTTATGCTACTTGAAAATTATAATCATTTTAAATTTTAAATTCATGTTTGTTTTCTTTCCATGGCATGCCATTGTTTAAAACTTAACACTTTTCTGTTAAATTTAAGTTGAATTCATTATTAAATGAAGACTTCAATCTTCCATGGAGTATGGGACAGCAGATTGGAGTCTAAACTGTACTCAGTTAAGTACTAATTAGTAATTTATGATGCCTTTCCTCCATGTTTTTTAGTAACATGACAGACATTGTTTCAATTTATGTAATTTTTGCATATTTTTTCATCTAGACGAATAAAGAATCTGTTATCCTGAACAATTATTTTCTCTCCAGTTTGGATGTCATTCCGTCTTTACTAATTCTTGCACACACGCACACACACACACACAGAGGACTGTTAGTGGGTACCTCCCCTTAAAAGAAGGCTATTCACTGAAACTTTGGCCTTGAAAATGCTATGAGGAAGAAAAACAATCATTTTTTAACAAATTGACCACATTCATTAAAGAGTACCTTATGTTTATTTTCTGAGTACACTCATGCTCAATTATATGGACACAGATAACTCATGAACACACTTAAAAAGCAGGGTCAGGCAAGGATCCCATTTTTGTTTTATTTTGAAATAAAAAAAGATACGGTACCTATTTGGTGAACTTGAACTTTTAACTTTTAATAAAAGTTATATATTTTGTTAAATTATTGTTAAAGAAAATATGCAGTACCCTTAAAATAACAATATATCACAAAATATCAATTATGTAAGTAAGTAATGCCTACTAGTGGGAATACATTAAAAAATAAATACCAATTAAATAAGTCTTTTCAGGTGAAATTTTTATTTCATTATCTTTTCAATTGGTTTCAGTGTAATTATCACAAACATGATGTGCCCTCTTCTATTCAAATTTGACAAGTGTTAATTGACGGTGATGCCCAGCAGTGTTTGTTTCCCTGAGAGCTTAATTACATACTGTATTTTGATCTCCAACTTGTGGAAGTGTTGCTTGCATTGTTTCAGTCAATTCAATTCACATTAGTCTTTTGTATCAAAATAGGTAGAGTACAAAATTTAAAACAGATGCAAATCATATCTGTGTAAGAGCTAGTGGTCATGGTAGCATATTAAGTCAACTAATTTTAAATGACTAATCAAACACAAACACCAAGAGCTCTGTAAGTATATATAACATAATTGAAGTAACTAAAATTATTAGGTGGTTTATTATAATCATTCTCAAATGTGATCAATGATAGCAAAATAACCAAGCAAAAGGCCTCCTTGGGTGCATGAAAAGCTTTCTTTTCCATATATGGATTATTATGGGGGGTGGGTGAGTTCCAAAGATTCAAGTGAACTTAAAATTCCTGAATTGGCATTTCGAGATTTGCTGAAAGATGAACAGTAATTTCACTACAACTTGCAAAGAAATTGCAGCATTAGTATTTTACTAATATAAAACAAGAGTCCTCAAAGAGCATGATCCTTCCAGGAGTTCAAGATAAAACCATTTCTTCCTTTCAACTACCAAGTGTTGAAACCATCATTCATCAGTGATAACTAAAATTAACTACTGTGGTGGACATACTGGATGTCAGACTGGTATTATTTTCATTTAGAACATCGTGTCTAAATGATCATCCATTCAGGGAAGTAGTGACAAGATTTTCACAACATCCATCACGACAGCCATGTCAGATGTACAAATGGTGCCATTTTCATATAGAGCCAATTAGTTATCACCAGAAGTCTATTGGTGAAAACTCCATGTTGTATATAGACATATACTTGGAAGGAGTAGAGATATTAATATTTTCAAGAAAGCCACTTTGGAGGTCATACTGAGGGCTAGTCATTTTTATTTAGAATCAACCAGACACATATAAACTTTATCATAAAAACCCAGTGTCCAAATGACTTTCCATTTAAGAGTAGTGAATAAAAGATTTGCAAGGTGGCCATATATTGGATGTTGAATCAGCACACCATTAGAAAAAGTCAAATATGACCATTCATCCAGGAGAAATAGTGATAAGATTTTCACTGGCTACTGTGGCAGCCATATTAGACTTCAGATCAGTACCATTTTCATTTAGGACTTACTAGACACTATAAGAAGTATTTTGGTGAAAACTCCATGTCTATATGACATTTCATTTAATAGCGGAGATAAGTTTTTAAGATGGCTGCTGTGGTGGCCATATTGTCCATCAGATTGGCACCATTTTTTTGAAGGACCAACTAGACTCCATAAGAAGTCTTTTAGCGCAAAACTCATGCTGATATGGCAATCCATTCAAGAGGAGTACTGATAACTATAAAAAGATTTGCAAGATGGCTGATGTGATAGTCATACTGGGAATCAGATTGGCACCATTTTCATATAGGACCAACTAGGCATAATTAGAAGTCTGTTGGTAGAAACCTCATGTTGCTATAACCATCCATGTAGGATGTTCAAGATGGTTGCTGTCGGGTGACCATATTGGATGTCAAATTGGCACAATGTTCATTTAAGACTCAATGGACATGATATTAAGTCTTTTGGTGAAAATCCCACGTTAATATGACTTTCTGAACTGGAGGAGTTGCTATAACAGGATTTTCAAGATGGCTGCCATAGCTTCCATAATGGCTGTTTGACCAACTAAATATCATAAGAACTCTTATTTGCACAAAAAAAACAACATATTACCATCCATGTATGATTAGTGATAACAAAATTTTCAAGATGGCCACTGTGGTTGTCATGCTGGATGTCATTTCAGCAACATTTTCATTTGACCAACTATACATCATAAGAAGTCATTTAGTGAAAATCGCATATTGATATGACCAACCATTTCAGGAGGAGTAGCAATAACAAGATTTTCAAGATGGCCACTGTTAGATGGATGGATGGTTGATGGATGACAGACCATCCCATAAGCTGTTAAACTGCTCATGTCTATGACCAGTTGAGCTGATAATTGAGTTTTGATGTTGCTTCTCTAAATAAATGTAACTCATTTTTTGAAATAAAGAATTTTGTTTTATTCTGAAAATACAGCAACACTAGAATTTATCTACAACCACATGCAAAAAGTGATGACATAATACACAATGTTTTTGCTGGTCACATGATATGTGTGTGTGCGATTTGGATTTTTAACGTAGCTTTAACAATTTTTCAGTCATATCGCTACGATGTCTGCAGTGTGGCAGTTTATAGTGATGTCTAGCACTGGGGCATCGTGCTGCAGACATGTAGTATAAAGTCCCATCCAGTCACATTATTCTGACAACAAGCCGACCAGTCCTAACACTAACCTCTTAATGCTGAGCGCCAGGTGAGGCTGCCGCAGCTGTTAGCACTATTTTTTAAAGTCTTTGGTATGACTCAGCCGGGTATTGAACCCATGACCTCCCGCATCCAAGGCAGATGCTCTAACGACTAGGCCAGCAGAGTGGTCACAAACAAGATATGTGACTTGGAGTAAGATTGGATATATTGAAAATGAAGTTAATTTGTAATTATTCTCAACATTTTTATTAAATGAATATTCAACCATTTAACACACACCCTTCTCATTGTCAATGTGTATCCCTTTATTTATAGATTTCACATTGTAGATCCAAACCTAGCTTATGCTATGGTCTATGATTTTGGACCCAATTGTGTGTGGGTTAATGAGGGAAAGGTGTATGACTTTAGATCCCATTGTGTGTGGGTTAATGAGGGAGAGGTGTACGACTTTGAACCCCATTGTGTGTGGGTTAATGAGGGAAAGGTGTATGATTTTGGACCCCATTGTGTGTGGATTAATGAGGGAAAGGTGTACGACTTTGGACCCCATTGTGTGTAGGTTAAAGAGTTAGAGGTGTATGACTTTGGATCCTACTGCATGTGGGTTAATGAGGGAAAGGTGTATGACTTTTGACCCCATTGTGTGTGGGTTAATGA
The DNA here is from genome assembly GCA_028554795.2 of Sinohyriopsis cumingii. Taxonomy (NCBI): domain Eukaryota; kingdom Metazoa; phylum Mollusca; class Bivalvia; order Unionida; family Unionidae; genus Sinohyriopsis; species Sinohyriopsis cumingii. Next base: position 152,231,943 of record CM068825.1, on the reverse strand, counting down.
GGGAAAGGTGTATGACTTTGGACCCCATTGTGTGTGGGTTAATGAAGGAGAGGTGTATGACTTTGGACCCACTGTGTGTGGGTTAATGAGGGAAAGGTGTATGACTTTGGACCCCATTGTGTGTGGGTTCATGAAGGAGAGGTGTATGACTTTGGACCCACTGTGTGTGGGTTAATGAGGGAAAGGTGTATGACTTTGGACCCCATTGTGTGTGGGTTAATGAAGGAGAGGTGTATGACTTTGAACCCCATTGTGTGTGGGTTAATGAGGGAAAGGTGTATGATTTTGGACCCCATTGTGTGTGGATTAATGAGGGAAAGGTGTACGACTTTGGACCCCATTGTGTGTAGGTTAACGAGTTAGAGGTGTATGACTTTGGATCCTACTGCATGTGGGTTAATGAGGGAAAGGTGTATGACTTTTGACCCCATTGTGTGTGGGTTAATGAGGGAAAGGTGTATGACTTTGGACCCCATTGTGTGTGGGTTAATGAAGGAGAGGTGTATGACTTTGGACCCACTGTGTGTGGGTTAATGAGGGAAAGGTGTATGACTTTGGACCCCATTGTGTGTGGGTTAATGAAGGAGAGGTGTATGACTTTGGACCCACTGTGTATGGGTTAATGAGGGAAAGGTGTATGACTTTTGACCCCATTGTGTGTGGGTTAATGAGGGAAAGGTGTATGACTTTGAACCCCATTGTGTTTGGGTTAATGAGGGAAAGGTGTATGACTTTGAACCCCATTGTGTGTGGGTTAATGAGGGAAAGGTGTATGACTTTTGACCCCATTGTGTGTGGGTTAATGAGGGAAAGGTGTATGACTTTGGACCCCATTGTGTGTGGGTTAATGAAGGAGAGGTGTATGACTTTGGACCCACTGTGTGTGGGTTAATGAAGGAGAGGTGTATGACTTTGGACCCACTGTGTGTGGGTTAATGAAGGAGAGGTGTATGACTTTGGACCCACTGTGTGTGGGTTAATGAGGGAAAGGTGTATGACTTTGGACCCCATTGTGTGTGGGTTAATGAGGGAAAGGTGTATGACTTTTGACCCCATTGTGTGTGGGTTAATGAGGGAAAGGTGTATGACTTTGGACCCCATTGTGTGTGGGTTAATGAGGGAAAGGTGTATGACTTTTGACCCCATTGTGTGTGGGTTAATGAAGGAGAGGTGTATGACTTTGGACCCACTGTGTGTGGGTTAATGAGGGAAAGGTGTATGACTTTGAACCCCATTGTGTGTGGGTTAATGAGGGAAAGGTGTATGACTTTGAACCCCATTGTGTGTGGGTTAACGAGGGAGAGGTGTATGACTTTGGACTCCATTGTGTTTGGGTTAACAAGGAAGAAGTGTATGACTTTGGTACAGAATGGGAAGATATGAGCATTATATTTAACGGATTTCATTTCCTGCAGAGATGGTGCACAGTTTGAATGTTTTACTGGGATTTACATGAACTGCCATCTTTGTTATCACAATGTTGATGTGCAGCAATTTAGTCCGATTCTTTTCTTATTGTAAATACCATAGTAATGACTTTAGGATCCAGTCTTGGTTGTACCAAATCAATCCATGGGGATGATGGACTAAATCAGAGATTACTAACTGAGGTTTCAAAGCAGTGTTTACTTGTGGAATATAATCCAAGGAATTTCAAATGTTGAATATGCTTCAGGTACTGTTTTAAAGGTTATAGCATAGACATGACCATCAGGTTATGGACAGATGAGATGGAAGAGGCACTGTCAACATGTGTGCCTATTTTTTTTGTATTTTGAACTTGAGAATCTTAAATGTGTTTGCAATGCAATCTTTCTTTGAAAGGCACACAAAGAAATTTGACATTTATGCACATATAGACATCCATTGTTCAAATCATTTCCAGGTTATTGACAATAATGGAATGCATCATCACATGTGGGTCGAGAGCAAAAAATAATATTATGGGGCAGTTGCTTTAAACACTTTTTATCCAGAATTAGGTCTAAATATAAAGCTGATTCCAGAATTAGGCCTATATATGAAGCAGATTCCAGAAATTGTTTCTAGTAAAATAAGTTTCTTTAATAATTCTTAACCCAATCATGATGCTTTACTGCTAACTCGCAAAGCCAACCATCCCAGACTAAAACTTTTTAGCTAAAAACTAAAAATTATCTGCCCACCATGGTGGCAGTTTGATAGTGATCTCCTCTTGATACTGGGATTGGCACTAAATTTTGTGAATTCTTAAGTTATTAATGGAACTGAAGGTACACTTTCTATATGGAATTAACTGCAAGGAGGCTTGGAGGATTTATAATGACTGAGCAAGTACTATCAAAGAAACATATTTTACCATAAAAAGTTGGTTTCTTCTTCAGATACAGTACTCAATCATAATACCTTATGAATAGGTAAGAGGTGAAGGGAGGTACATCCTTTATCCTGAAGAGACCATCTCCTGTCCCCTAGGATAAGTGAGATAGCTTCTAGATAACCAGACTGGAAGACAAACTCCATATGTCAGGAAGTGGCTTCAAAAGGGAAAACTTTTCCCTCCTGCAAATCCAGTATAAGTCTTGAAATGGATCTTTATGAAGCTATCAAATGACTCAGAAAGGTAACCTTTTGAAGCATGGATAAAGGTTCAAATTGAGCCTTTTAGGATAAAAGATCTCTAATAAAAACAGAATTGTAGTCTGATCTCCATTCCACTGCATGGATAATAACTGAGAACAGTTTCACTCTTATCTTTATGGGGACTACCCTAACTTTGTGAGCCAATATATGAAGCAAATTAATTGGGGGGAGGGGGAATTTCTGATATGCAGAACAAATAGCCCACTTTATCCAGGATGAAAGTGTCCATAATGATATATCATCCTTCCCATTTCTAAAGTTTAGATGAGGCATGATATCCCTTGATGCAACAGCTTGATCTTGCCTTAAGGAGCTTGCACTAGGTTCTATGCATGACCTTGAGATGAAATGTCCAGAGTAGACAGGAATTATTACCAATATCTGATTACCCATGAATGGTAGGCTGTTCTTGGCAATGAAAGCTTTGGGGTTTCATGTGTGATGCTGATCCATCTTGTTGGAACTACATGTAAATGGATCCACCAATAGGAAATATACTCACTGATTCTGCCTGCCATTTGCCAGTGCAGTGAGGAGATAGGACTTACATGAGAGGTGAAAGAATTAAGCTCTTGAGAGCAGTTAAAATGGTGACTTGTTCTGTCAGGTTAATACTCATAATAAATTCCACTTGCCTTGGGCAAGGATCCAATGACACTGGACAGGTGAAATTCAAAATGAACAGAAGATAAGATAGGTCTTTAATTTGTCCAATATCCTCTCTTCCATTATAATGCAGTGTGGAACTGTAGGTTTTAATTGTGATTGAACTGGTTTTCATCAAAAAGCCAAAATAAATTAACTGTTGAGGAATGGATGCCTGCAGTGGTACAAAGTGCTTTGTGTACTCCACAGAATATGTTCCATTGCCTTCATATGCCTTTAAGTTGGATGGCCATCTCACTTGAGAAAGCCTCCACTTGTTGTGGGAACTCATTGTTCTTAAGAGTGTATTTTAATTAGATCCAGACATGCAGATTCAGTAAATCTGGGTTGGGATGAAACACCTACCATTATGGTTGCACTTAATATCTCGATTCCTGGTGATTCTGTTGCAAGATTGATGAGGTTGATCCAAGATTTCCGATTGAGTGGAGGAATTTGGGTAAGATGATACTGTTGCAAGATTGATGAGGTTGATCCAAGATTTCCGATTGAGTGGAGGAATCTGGGTAAGGTGATTCTGTTGCAAGATTGATGAGGTTGATCCAAGATTTCCCATTGAGTAGAGAATCTGGGAAAGGAGATGCTTTTGCTTCCAGTATTACCGTGGAACCTGAGGTGTTGAATAAGTGTATACATTTGGCCCTTCCAATCTATAGAAAGTGCATAGATTATCCAGTCCCTTTGGATCCAGGACTGGTGAGGCAAAGGTTGGGATTTTCACCTTGTTGCCAAAAGGTCCATCATAGATTCAACCTATCAAGCAACTAGTGAGCGAGAAATGAGGAATGAAGAAATAATTCCACTTGAATTGGTTCATTCTCGAGGGACAATGAGTCTGCCTATACATTAGCTGAGCTAGCCTTGGATTTGTCAAACTTGGGCATTGATGTGATGTTGAGGACACCACTTCAGAAAATCCCAAACAAGAATGCAAAGGTCTTGGGACTTTGTTCTGCTTTGCTATTTAAGATAAATCACCTCCTTGTCAGACAGAATTAGAACTCCATTCCCATATGGGTTCTCCAGCCACCAATGTAAAGCTTTCAAAACAGTTTTCATATAGATAACATTGATATGTTAATAATAATCCTATGGGGGCCACACACCTATGGCATTCTGAAATGGTAGGAGACCTGCTCCCCCCATCCTCTGTGTTTGCTTTGCTACTGATCGTGATTGCCACAGGTTGGACTTGAAGAGGTATCCCTAACGAGAGTCCATGGTGGTTTCCCTGCCTTTGAGATGCAGCTCCAAATTATGCAGATTATGAAAGTTGGTCCAATGGTGAAATTTTTTTGCCTGCATTTGGACTGTAGAATAAATATGATGGGAGCTCAAGAAAGCGACCTGGGACTAAAATACCCGCATTGAACAATAAAAACAGCAAGCAAGGGATTGCTCTGACAGATGGTCTGCTCCATATAGACAAGAAATTTACCATTGCATTTATTCAATTCTCACTTCTTGTGGAAACGGACTCCTTTTACTTTAATATTAATTCTATACCAAGTTGACTGAAATCATTAACGGGTATGAGGTCGATGTCCTTGTTAACAAGGATATTGAGAATCAGAAGGAATGTAACATGAGAAACCATATCTTGCTCCAAAATATAATTAGCCTGCTATTTTGTTGCCATTTATTTTGGTGTGTGTGGAAGAATCACAGAATGTTTGGAAGCCGTGTGAGTGAGGATGTGAATTAACACCTCTTGCAAGTCCACACTGATTATGTAGTCTTCCCATTGGAAGGCATTTAGAACCTGTTGTTGCATTCCATCATAAACCTAAGATCATGCAATGTTAAATCTTCTCCATTCAGCAATGAATGATCTGAGCCTTCTCCGTGCTGTGATCTGTGATAAAGGGGTGGGTTGTGAATGTATGTCATTTGAGATTGGGAGAGTCTCATGGAAATGATGGTGAAAACCACTGACCTCCTGTTGACTCCTTTCATTTACTTTTGGAGAACTGTGGTTTTCAAGGGTTATAAATCTGGTAGGACTGCTTCCCACTGGCCTGTCCTCACGGGGCATCCCTGTGATGTTTTGTTGGTTGCCTTGCAAATCAACGTATCCTTGGTGGCTTGTTGCAAATTCTGTCAACTTGATCATTAAAGAGGAGATCAGATGATTAAAGTTGCTAGTGTAAGCTTGGCCTATGACTGTCTTTAAGAAAGGTGGAGGTAGAGAGTGTTGCGTCTAGTTCCACCTGTTTTAAGTTCATAGCTGCTGTTACGGACATGGCCATAGTAGTTAGGTTTTATATTTTCAAATAGGCCATTCATGTTCCCACGTATGTATGGTGAGATTCTGGGTGGGAGACAGTAAGCTGTGAAAGATGGCCCTAGATCAGTGGTTTTCAAACTTGGTTATCCTGTAAAAGGCATTATTCAGCATTAGCAGCCCCATAGTAAATTTTAACTCTCTGGACCCATATTTGATATGGAGATAATAATAATAATAATAATAATAATAATAATAATGATAATAATAATAATAATAATGATGATGATATTTTATTGGCAACAAAATTTAATACATTTTTCAAAAATTAAATCAAGTATATTTCTGCCAGAAGTATTGGATAGTAGGAAAAAGCAGTATAGGTCATAGGTTTTGGAAAATATGTGGACTGTTCTTGGAGATTTATTCAATTAAGGGTACTTGTGGGCAATCCCATACCCTCACTCCCTGATTCATCTTAAATTAAAAAGTTAACTTCAATATACATATTTTTGTTTCTTATTCAACTTTGTAGTCACTATATTTCCATGAAAATGTATGCTTAAAATCTGATGCAATTCTTTCTTAAAAATGTGACTATACTCTTATATATCAACTACATATCACCGAGATATACAGAGGGCAGAAAAAAACTGTACTACAGTGGTATGCTACATGAAGACCATGACTCTGGGACAGAAACATTTATTTCATAGGAGTGGAAAGGTTTGCTGTGACAAACAAAGTTACTACTCCCTGTTTTGGCTGTGCATTAATATAAAGCCATAGTTACCAGTGTACAATATCATTTTAATAGAGAATATTTAACTTTTTATTGTCTTTTTGAAACGACTTAGCAATTTATTGTAGATCCCTCATTACCCATGAAATCAAAATGGTATACTTCCAAACTTGGGCGAGGCATGGTTCCTCAAAGTTAGATAAATATGTAACTCTCATTAAATATAATTATTATTACTAAAATACAAAGTCTGTCTTAACTTTGCCTGATTACTCATGTCCATAAACCTATGTAATTAATTTTTAAGAGATAAGGCCAAGATGTTTATGAGCTGAAGCTTTCCCACTTATGCAACGGAAAAGCCAATGAATGACACTAATAAAAATCAATACATCAAGTTGGTATTCATGTTACAATGGATAAATATAAGCTCTCATGTATAGCAGATGAATTTTGTAACTTTTGTCTGGACTTCCCTTTTCTTGTCAGTAACATCTTTAATAATGAATATATATTAACTTTGATTTGCACACAGAAAAGATCTGCTGGTACACATCATAAAGAAACATCATGCCTGCAAAATATGAAGCTGGTACACAGTATAAAGAAACATCATGCCTGCAAAATGTGAAGCTGGGACATAGTACAGTGCGACTCGACTATAACACGGTAGTTGGGGCCCATAGAACCCAACACTGTTATAAACTGAAATTTGTTATAACCAACTAAGTCAATTAGCTAAAGAAAATTACACATTTGCCTAAAATATGGTGGGCGTGGGTGTGTGTGTGTGTGTAATAAAGCAGGCACAAAAATACGTGCTTTTGATTAAATGAAGACAAACTAGTCTGAAAAACACTTGTATATTGACAACTTACATTTGTGTAGCAAACTCCATAATCTGTTAAGTACTGTACTGGTATATAATAAATCCCTGAATTTGAGTACAGATCACATAACTTCATGTATGACTCACATCCCATTAGAATACACAACACGTATTTATTTTAAAAAATGGTCGTCCTTGTTTTGATCTATAGCCGATCGTCACAAAACAATTCACTAGAGTTGTCACAAGTAGTACATGGATATAGCTGTTTACATGCTACATGTACATGTACTCAAACTGGCCTAGATTTTGGTCAGCTGGAGACAGTACCATCCTGCCGAAGCTACCCAGGATATGAGGCTATTGATAGGGAAATGAAAACTTGGACAAATTAAAAAGTTTAACAAACATCTTTGCAGTATAGCCCATCTTCAATTAACTTGACAGCCATATAACTATGGCTTCAAAAGATTGGAAATTTAATTTGCATTTTATGCCACCACTGGTAACGACCATAAGCATAATTATTTTTTCTGCAAAAATGAAACTTTCATGGCACAGTAAACGTGTTCCAGACATTTTGGAAAATGCAACAAATCTATCAGATTCCATTGCTTTTATTTAAGTCTGGTGCTGACTTCCTTCCATGAAAAGTTCTTTGTTGTTATTAAAGATTGTAGTCAGTTTTCCTTGATGAAGGGTACATGTGTTATTGAAGTTACAGCTAAAGGAATGCTTTGGAGGACCAAACAGTTGTTTGTTTAGTATTTATACAGAACGATCAGTACTTCAGTGGTGATCAGTTTTCTTTGAAGTTAAAGCAAAACTATTTTTTTCTGGGTACATTTTAAAAACAAAAGGAATAAGCCTTTGTTTGATTGCAGCAGTTACTCTTCCTGCCTTCAAAAGTAGATAGAGTGTAGCTAGTCCCGGTAGCATACCAACAAGTAGATCTCTGGAGTGATGATGCCTTCCACACATGCATCAGAATTTTTTCATTAAAAAAAAAGCCAACAGATGATGAATACACAGGTGTTCTGTTTTGACAGGGATTACTACAGAAAATATGAGATTCTGAAGAATTTAATTCTATGAGTGAAAATAAGAGGAATTTTACTTACCATCCACATCCAGAGGTCAGTCAAAATAAATATATTAATTATAAGCGAGTGGCCAATAACCCCACATTATTTCATAAAAATGATTCACTATGAGATATGACTCATCTGATTGATCTCCGCTACCAGAAATGTTATTTTCCAAAAATGCAGAGATCTCACAGCACAGAGTACTCAGGCCAGATGTCAGAATAAGCGGATTATGATATAACAATGACCTGTTAAAATGGTTTTAAAATATAAACAAAAAATCTGTTTATCTAACAAAAGATAAATTCCAGTGCATTTTATATCAAGTCTGCTGCTTCCTTTCATGATGTTTCTGAATTTCTTTTATTCCATACCCAAGGCTGTATATACAAGTTTAAACAGTCAATAACGTCAGGGAAAAAAAAATCGACAGATGGTTTATTTTGTTGCCAGTAAGGAATATAAATCCCAATTTGCGACACTGGTGAAGCCCAGCATGAACCCTGAATAAAATTTTTACAATTTATTTTTCGTACTTTTAAGGGAAAAAACTTTTTTTAAGTACGAGAAAAATACATGAATATGAAATTGCAGGAGCCATGTCACGATCGTCTTATATTAAAATTCATACAAGATCTCTTCCTCAAAAATGATAAACTTTTTACATGTTACTCTTCATACTTTTAAGAAAAAATTATTTTTTTCATGTATAAGAAAAGTCCCTGTATATGAAATTTTGGGAGCCATGCCACAATCATGTTACGTTCGAAATTGTGTTATAACAGAGCATACTATAGCAGGGTCACACTGTATATAGAAAGATCATACCTTCAAAATGCAAAGTTGGTACACAGTATAAAGAAAAATCATGACTGCAAAATGTGAAGCTCAAACTTACGCTCACAAGTTGTATAACTTTTGGCCTGGTCCCACTTTCATAACAATGTTTCAACATTTTGTAAAGGCTCAACTCAGTATAGCAAGCTGGTTATCTGTAACCATCGGATATTGCATTAATCTTAGATGTTTTAAAAGAAGCTGGTTATCTGTGGGATCAGCACTGAGATACAGGCCCTAAATAAGACTTTACAGTAAATATGCAAAGGAACAAACTTTTGAGTGGACTATGTACTCAAACTGGGAAGTTTTATGAAAGTGAGGCCAAGTCCCATATTCTCAAAGTGTCTTGAGCAAGAATGTCAAGCTCCAGTTAAAAACACCAAATTTATTTATGTTACTTGGTCAAAATCTGCTTCATTATATCAAGTATGCAAGTAGAGGAAGGGAAGTTCTATTATTCTAATTTGTTTGAAGTTGCAGTGTCACAATTTTAAAACTCTGACCTTGATCTGGAGTTTCTAGCTGAAACATGTATATAATACAGGTCTTAAGGCAAAGGTAAACTGTTCACAGTTACTTTGTGAAATCATCCATTGATAATTCATATATTTTATATATTATTAAGCTGACAATGCATAATTATTGTCTGGATATATTAACATTTGATGATACAAATGGCTATAGTTTACAAGTTGCAGTTTTCACAGATTATTCTCATTCTTGTTAAAAATATGAAATTATATAAAGAATAACAAAATAAATGGTCCCTTTTGATATATGCACATATTTAGATACAACATTAATATTCTTTATGGAAACAAAATATAATACTTGAACAAAAAATCACATTAAAAACATTTTGTTGTGTAAAAAAAAGTTCAAAGCTCCTGTGAAAATGAAATAAAAGTCTGTAGAGCTTCCAACAACAGACAGATTGATGATCTGCCCCCATGTCAGTCAAAATCAACTGATAGATTGCTGATCTGCCCCCATGTCAGTCAAAATCAACTGACAGACTGCTAACCTACCCCCATGTCCATCAAAGTCAACTGACAGATTGCTGATCCGCCCCCATGGCAGTCAAAATCAACTGACAGACTGCTGATCTGCCCCCATGGCAGTCAAAATCAACTGACAGATTGCTGATCTGTCCCCGTGTCAGTCAAAGTCAACTGAAACAATGTTGATCTGCCCACGTGTCAGTTAAACTCAACTGACAAATTTCCAAGCTCCGCCCACCTCCTGTCAGCTGTGTATTCAAGTTCTAGATGAACTACTGGCTGATGTGTAATCTACTACATAACATAGATAATCCATAAGAAGATAATCCATAATACAAGTCATTTAGATTATTAAAAATACTCCAGTTGTATGCATCAGTATTCTCTAGCAGTGTCTCAGTGAACAGAACATCCATTTTCCTGAATTTTTTAGCAAACAAACTCTTACTAAAACCAGAATCCAATACAATGTGCTGTATAGAGTTTTTGTCTCGACAACATTTAATTTTAAAGGATGGATACCCAAACTAGATAGTCCTAAAATTCAAAAATTCTTGATGCATTGTCTATAATTGAGTACACTTTTGATTATAGGTTAAAAAAAACAATGTGTTTGAATTCTTTGGCATTTACATATTTTGATATTTACATATTATTTAATGACAAATAAGATCTCTGTACAAAAATAAGAGAACAAAACATAAATGTGATTTTTCTGGATTTATGGTATATGAAGAAAATGATAACTATTGACATTTTTATGATTATAACACACTGAAAACAAATTACTGCTGTTGTTGTAATTTTGTTTCTTGTTCCCAATATTATTTTTACTTTCTTTCCTCTTCTTTCCCTTATTGTTAAACTTTGTGGCAAACTTTAATTTCCATAAATTTCTATCATGAATACATTCCATGGAATTTATCACAGGCAGATATGGTGCATATAATTCACAATTTTTTCAATCAAAACCAGAAAGAAGAAAAGGAATTTGAGATCTGAGATGCCAGTATCACTGGTAGACATAGTAAATGCATAATGCTTGTACTTTATCTACTTTCAGTTCAAACAAGTTGTATGGATAACCTAGTACCTACATACATATATTCAGTTTTATATGGATATCAGTTGTGCATAGCTAATGAATTACCTAGTACATGCATGTGTTCAATTTTACATGGAGATAAAATGTGTACAGTTTATGAACATGCACATTTTCTTATGAATAATTTTTTCTTAACATAAAATAAATATTTCTTAAAAAATGTGTTGTTCCATAAACATCATGATAATCATAAATCAAAAACATTTTTCCTCTTAAATGAACCCTGAACTTATATATAACAAGAATAAATACATAAATATATAATTATATACATGTGTGTTTGCATTATAAGTAGATTTATAAGCAAAACTGACTGTCATTGAAAAAGGTTCATGTTGTTTATTGATTCTTTTATGTTACCATTACTAAAACCAACAATAAGTCATCATCCTTCACTGTGGTGCAGACACTGACACACTTTATTTATTGAGTTACTCTCTTTACATTGTTGATGTAAGCATTTCGGTTATGTCTTTAGATGAATGTATTTTGTTTCTGGATGGGATAATTCTGTCTTTTGATTTCATTCATTGGTAAATAATTATGTTATCTTTACCTAGTTCATACACAGGATGAGTAGGTGTTATCAATGCTAACTATACAGTTCTTATGCTTCATTCTGAAGTGAGTCTGAAACTTATGACCATTTCAAGTTAACTTAACAGTCCCGATAAATAAATACTACATTAATTAATTTTTGCAATTCATATGACAACCTAACATGTACACATAACCTTCAAATACAACTGTAAATGTTTTATGATGCATACCTCAATTGCCAAACAAAATTACTCCGAGATGAAATTATTGCAATATTTTAACAAGAACTAAGAATAATGAATAAATTACACGTATAGCAATTGTGGATATTTTCCCTATCAAACTTGCTGAATTTTGTTCTTGAATAACAGTAATCTTGCACAAACCTGTTATGAGAGAACACCTGTCTTGAAAGACTGCTTTTTTTAGCAGAGAGGGTGGTCTCACAAGACAGATTCTACTGTAAATGGAAAAGTGGAAAAGGCCACCAGATCAAAAAAGACATCTTGGTGATCAAGATTAAAGCAGACAATGACTCGACATTCTTAAAAGATTCAAGCATCATAGAATTTTATTTGCAGGAGTTTGGATTACATTATGCAAATTCATGTGCAAACTGCAAACAGTTTTGTGTGATTTGGGCAACAGCACAGCCTGGCAGCATCACTGCATCAAGATGAACAGATATCTGAAATTGTGTCGTAAGTTAATATAAGAGGTAATCCGACATGTTAAGATGAAATAAGCAGCTGTAAGACTTAACAAGGAACACATGATGTCACAACTCTCACATCAATGTGTGACAATTCTTATTCAAACACTATCTTCAGTGGGTGGCTGCTCCACCTTAGTCCTGATCCCTCTTCCGCCTGGCATGTCTATGGGCATTGTCCCCTGTCAACTCATCTATGCTGATGGAATCAGCCACTTGCTTGATGAAATGACGACCACCTGTTTAGAAGAAGTAAAATATTAGCTGTTTTAACATAATGTGGCAAATATTTTTTACTATATTTCCTCGCTTATAAGATGAGTCCAACTGCAAACTGCACAGACCCAGATATGCTGTCGCATAATGTGCTGGCATATCTGGGTTTGTGCCGTTTGTTAGGAGTAATCAGTAGAACAAACAACACTGACCCTGACTGGCATCTGCATTATGCTATGGCAGATCTGGATCTTTGTTGTCTGCAGTTTGAGTCGACTTATAAGTGAGTATAGATGATAAATCAATAGTTGTATACACTCCCAGAGCTGACAATTTTTGGGGTTTCCTATACTCAAATTCTGGAATAGAGTAATCACAGAGTGAACTTGAAAGCCTCTATAAATATCCATGAATCAATGCTTGCAGTACTAGCTCAATGCTGGTAAAGTACAATTTACTATAATTATTCCTGCTATAATAGTCAGCTCTATGAACAAGCCACTTGCATGCACTGACTAATCTTCATTTCATACCACACCACAAATTATACCTGGTGCTGCATCTAAACCTGTATTAATGCAATGGCTTCAAGAAGAAAGTAAACTCCTTTCAATCAGATTTAAAAATTTTATACTGTTCTTTTCCCATTAAGGTGAAAAGTTATGCATTAAACACAGCCTAAATGTGTTAAATCCCTTGTAATGTTAATTGTTTTTACTTGCAGTGTTATGCATGCTCCAGCCTTCAGCTTATCTCCAGCTATTTCAGTAATTTATCTCAAACATTTTTGTAAAACTTTTATAACAAGATATCCATTCTTTTAAAGGATCATTTGTTTCTTAAAACAGATAAGATTAAAACTGCGTATCAAGACAGAGATGTCATCAGCACAGGGTTATTCATGGCGATCACTGCTGCAGGGTTGTATCAACCTCTGGACACTATTCTTGGGTGTTGAAAATTTACATAACAAAATCTTTAACTTTGAGGGTGAATAGAGTGTACAGTGTTCACATTAACTGGGAATAAAAATGGTATAATTTTTTTTAAGTCCACCTAAAAAGAGCTCTCTTTATCAATGTTCAGGATATCTTTAGATGCAGCATCAGTTACTATTCACAATTAAATTTCAAAACAAGTACAATTAAGCTGTCTAAAAATTCTTTCCATGTTTTCAACTTTCTTACCTGTTCTCTATACAAAGGCCATTAATAACGGTGTTAATAAATTTAATTTGTATTATTTGATGGCTTTTCTTAATGACTGTTTGCTATGCATATCTGTATTTTATACCTGACTCTGTCCAAAATCAAGTTCATCAGTGACATTTATTTTGTAAACAACAGAATACATAGCTTAATTTGTCTCTATGATTGTGGATTAAATATTTAGATCATTATTTAATGGTAAGCATTTTTATAATCTTGATTCTGACCTTAGAAATTTCTAAAATGGAAAATTCCATTAAATGACAGAGTATTTTCAGAAAATGGTAAACTGCGATATAGATCAAGTAGTGGGGTATATAATCTTATTTACTTGAAAATATACTCATTCCTGCCTTAACATCTGAAGCAGAATCATTCCTATTTTGTGTTTTGATTTTGATTAAGGTCTAATAATTTATTCACATTATTATTCAGTGGAATTACAAAGTGCTGAATAATATTCTTGAACTGAAATTATAGTAAATTTAGACAAGAACATTCTGGATTATATTTTTGTGAGTCATCAAAAGAAGACACTTAGCACATCACCACACCCCAGGCCACTGGTACATTAAGCATATTTGAGACTACAGGCACATCAAAAAATTCCATATTGGAACTTATTTGGAACACCACTGGAATTCAATTGGAACATCTGGCCTTGTGATAAGAACTTTTAGGGATATAATTCAAAATACTATAAGTTCCTTTTAAATTTTCACTTTGTTTTCTAGGGAAATAAATTATTTGTTGAATAGTACAAAATCTATTGGTTTTCGCTCTATTCTGTTACTTACTTTAAGACCACAGAGTCACAACAATACAATAGAACCTGAGGTAAAGACCACATCTGAAAGACTACATGTCCTGAAAAGCCATGAAATGTGAAGTCATATCTGACCAATAATGCTGATGTTGAGAAAGAACTGTATTACAAAACCATGTGCTATCAGAGATAACTGGGGGTGCAGGTGATCTTTTTTAAACAGGTTCCACTGTAATGATAGTTGATAAAAAATTCACAACAAATAATAAAGCAATCAATCTGGTCACAAAATAAAATGAGTTCAGCTGTATGTGGAATTAAACAATTCCTACATGTATATATTTCACCCCTTACAATAAAACATCTCAGTACATCACACAGTCCAACATATAACACATGTTTGAAATCCAGGAATTTATGTTAATTTTGCTAGAGAATAAGTAATGTACATTTGCTGTAAAGCAGCCTTGACCTTTTTGTAAATGGTTGTTAAGAAGCATGTATATTGCTTAAAGTGAAACTAAAAATACATTCAGCAAACTGCCTAACCTCTTTAATTTTCATGCAAAGTTATGTTCACTCCAGAAATCCTTGCTTTACATTAATTAATGAGAGAATAACAGTGACAATAATTTGGATGCCAATGGTGATTGTGATGATTATAATGGTGATAGTAACTAAGGCAAAGAAAAATAGCACAAATAATGGAAAACTAATTTTTGTACAATATACGTATTATTGACAAAACTAGATTCATAACACATGCACATGCTTTCCTCATATCTCTATAAATCATATATTTACCACCATTTTTTCCAGCCCCTGGATGCAGTTTATCACTCTGCATGCAATTAAGTTTACCAAAAATCAATATTAGTAATCTACAGAATATCTGAATTATCAAATGTATGCTTTTCATATGATATACCTTGAGTTGCTAATTACTGGTGTGTGCTACCTGCATTTAACTATTGCAATGATTACAGTCTTTCTCCCATGATTGAACCAAAGGCCAGCTTAATACAAAATTTGCCAGAAAGTAGGGGTTGGGCATATTATTAGAAAAGATATCCCTAGTAAATAATTGTTGAAAATATTTCCAAAAATGTTTGTGTGTGTGTGTGTGTGTGTGTGTGTGTGTGTGTGTGTCTGTGAACATTGAGTAGGTTAGTATGATACTTATACCAAATGAAATTCACTGACTCATCCAATTAAAAAGAACCTAAAACCTTTTACAATAACTCTTAAGAATTTACTTATTAGAAACCCAGTTTTATCTCAATGGTGCTGTATGTGTGAACTTTTCAAGGTACATACATTTTAAATGTACCAAGACAATTTTATAAAATATTTGATACCTCAGTGCATGTTAAGGATATGCATTTAGAAATAAAGAGATCAATTACTGTGAAATTACGGATGCAATAAAAAAAAAAAGAACTGAAATGGTTATAACACTGAAAGAATTAAGTGATTGCAGATAATAATGGTAGAGGTGAAGAAAAAAGACCAGATGTGGATGCAGCTCTCTGTGCTTTTTTAACTGAATGATATTCATGCAAGACGCCCAAGTCAACAAGGAAAAGCTATACAACCCAATAACATAGTATGAATATATGTCAACTAAATTGAACTGAATTGAGTATGTTTTCACAGTGCATCAGCACAATTTATATTATACAGCCATGCAACATGACAACAATATCAAGGGAAATCTATACTGAACAATATCAAAATATTAATATATGTAAACTGAATTAATTTGAATTGAATTTATTATGATTTTGCCGCAACATCAGCACAATTTAGAATATATAGTGCCAATACAGATGCAAAATGAAAATCAAAATGAATAAAATGTGTTCCAAAAAATTATACAAATACTGAAAATAAGATATACAGATGTCTAAAAAGATTTGCTTATACATCTGGATTCTGCGAAATTTGAAATATTTATAAATAAATAAAGTACTGAATGGTCTGGAAAAAGGATGAATAAGTCTTCTGCAAATGTTTCAGTCTGCAAAGTTCACAAGTGTGCTGAAATGTACTTCAAAAAGAGTTGTTCAAAAGTTACTGGTATGAGACTTGTTTTTGTTCTGATATATATGTAATTATACTTTCCACATATAAAATTTTATTTAAATAAATTTTTGAATGTAACAGTAAATGTAATGTAAATGCAATTTTTCTTAATTACCTACTATTTACCTACTTGCCCCATGCTTCAAAGCAGTGACTAATAACATAAGTACAGTAAAAGATAAAATTTCTGCAAAAAGTATAATTTATTACAAATATGAAAACTAATAAATTCATGTACACAACAATATATGCCAAGTACTCAATAAAGACCATAAGCAATAGTATATAAATATGTACCAGGTGTGAGTGGGAATGTGTCTGGAGATTTCATGATAAGAAAAGCGATATGAAAATGTTAGTAATAGCAAAGTCATCCTGGTATAATGCTTGTTCTTTCACCAGCACACCTTGTTTAACTGTACCAGAAGCTACCAGCATAACAACATAAGGAAGAGACAGAGCTGGGCAATAAAGCCCAATCATTCCATGCAAAAACCAGCCCAAACAAGACCCATACTGGTTCAATTTGTATGATATTACAGGGTTTAACCTAAAAGTTCTCATCAAAGTAGTACATCGCCTGCATCTGTAGGAGGGAGATGGGCCACTATCCAAACATTGCTACCATCTGGTAATGGGAAAAAACCTGAAGTAGTATAAATTATAACAAAAAAGCTGAAAACAACATAAACAAAGTTACCAAATCTGAATGTTTAGAAAATAAGAAATATTAGGTAGAATGAGTAACAAAACTGCAGGAACTTAAAAGAAAAAGCATAATAATAAATGAAATTTGTAATGTCATCTTTAAAACAGATATATTAATGAAAGAAGAAATCCTAAAACATTCATACCATTCACTGTACTGTCAAACAGTTTAAGTTCACTAAATAAGGGTCTAAAATGTATTTGCAGTTTTATTGTACAATCATTTTTACTGTTTGCAAAAGTTTTATTTTGCTAACATTACATTAGTGTAAATATCTTGATTATCATGTGTAAAGCTTGCATTGCCACTAAAAAATGGGAATTAAGCATGCAGTGGACTACTGAAAAGCAAAACAGGTTTTCTTTATTCTGAAAACCTATACAAAAAAAAAAAGAAATTATAGATACCAAATCACAGATAATAGGCAATAATAGGCAAAAAAGAGGAAATCATGGGACTACTTTTACAAGATATCAGTAAATATCAGGAGACAACGTAATGAAAAAGGGTATAATCAAAACAGCAATATGTACAAGAAGGATGAACAAAGTCATCAGTATGAAACAGAATAATAACACCAGAGTAAAAGAATTTAAAGCTGCATCACTGGGTTTTAGTCTCTTTATTAGTATAACTGAGTTGGACACCAAACAGTTTTCTTAAGAGTTTTTTTCCCCAGTAATAAATTATTTCCAAAATATACAGTGGAAGAATCTGAATCCAATTATACTGGTTCTAAAATGTGAAAGAACTAAAATTCTTTGTCTCCCAAACATATCAATATTAACAAAGTATGCATGTTATAAAAAATTTAATAATGCAAATCAAATTTAATTGAAATCTGTCAGCAAATAAATATTACAAATATCAAATTTTCTTTAACATGTTTAATTTGAACAGTGTGATAGGAAAGAAACTTATCTTAAAAGGGAACTATCAAGGAAGCACCTGATAATATTTGAGGAAAAGAAAAAAAACAATGAAGGATGTTTGGATAAGTAACAGAAAATTACAAGTTCTCTCTCTCTCTCTCTCTGCCAATAAACAGGTTTATAGGTAGATATATATTCCTAATGATCCATACCTGGCCTAGAGCTCTCTATAGTGCTGACTGCCCCAGGGGAGAGGTGACGGCTTCTGTCAGGGGGTTTTGGTTTGTCTTTATGTTTACTACTGGCCTCCTGCAACATCTTGAGGAGGTAAGCCTTGTCTTTTCCCTCCTAGGATGGAAATAAGGATACACAAAATTCTGATATTTTTTCAAGATACCTAAATGATTTGTTGTCCTTGATCTTCATATAAATGCATATTCTGCATTACAATTTTAGTGTGAATTCATTTATTTTCATGGGTATCAATTTTCCATGGCTTTGCAAACAAGACATGTTTATCAGTACTGTAATTTGTGGACTTGGAAAGTGGTTCTATGCCATCCAAAACTAGATCACTGTACATAAGGATTTTAAATTTGTGGTTTATGGCAACCATAAAATCCACTAAAATTGGTACCCACAAGAAAAACTTTTATTTCATAGCAATCTTGTTAATGTGACTTGTTTTCAACACAGCATCATTTAATATTTAATTCATATATATGGGAAGAACATATAATGCAATAAATTAATTTAAATAAATATAATGGATCTGAGAAATGAGGGTAATTATTTCTGTATTGAACACAATTTCCTTGTTTTTTTCTGTGTACCCATGTCCTAGAGTGTTATCTGGTGGGATATAGTGCCCAAGCCAAACACTTGTGTCAATGGCCCACCAGCAGCACAACAAGAAAATGGTAGCCAAGGTGGAAGGAAATAAAAGATTTAGTACATGATTCCACCAGCTAATGAAGAACAATTACACTTTGCTGTCCATTAATAAATTTGATAGTATCTAAATCTCTAAACCATGACTTGGTTTACCAAGCAAATACTGTACCTACAAAAAGGGTGTAACCATAAAATATTAGCCTGGCAAAAGTGCCTGATGGAACAGTGTAATGACTGTTGGTAGGTATATACCTTGGAGTAGTGTAATGACTGTTGGTAGGTATATACCTTGGAGTAGTGTATTGACTGTTGGTAGGTATATACCTTGGAGTAGTGTATTGACTGTTGGTAGGTATATACCTTGGAGTAGTGTATTGACTGTTGGTAGGTATATACCTTGGAGTAGTGTAATGACTGTTGGTAAGTATATACCTTGGAGTAGTGTAATGACTGTTGGTAGGTATATACCTTGGAGTAGTGTAATGACTGTTGGTAGGTATATACCTTGGAGTAGTGTAATGACTGTTGGTAGGTATATACCTTGGAGTAGTGTATTGACTGTTGGTAGGTATATACCTTGGAGTAGTGTAATGACTGTTGGTAGGTATATACCTTGGAGTAGTGTAATGACTGTTGGTAGGTATATACCTTGGAATAGTGTATTGACTGTTGGTAGGTATATAACTTGGAGTAGTGTATTGATAAGTAGATTATCTTGGAAGAGTGTAAAGATTGTTAGTAGGTACAGTATCTTGGAAGAGTGTAATGACTGTTAGTAGGTACAGTATCTTGGAAGAGTGTAATGACTGTTAGTAGGTACAGTATCTTGGAAGAGTGTAATGACTGTTAGTATGTACAGTACCTTGGAAGAGTGTAATGACTGTTAGTAGGTACAGTATCTTGGAAGAGTGTAATGACTGTTAGTAGGTACAGTATCTTGGAAGAGTGTAATGACTGTTAGTAGGTACAGTATCTTGGAAGAGTGTAATGACTGTTAGTAGGTACAGTATCTTGGAAGAGTGTAATGACTTGTGGATAGGTATCTTGGAACAGTGTAATGACTATTGGTTGGTGTATTGTAACAAAATGTTGGTTGGTATCTTGGAAGAATGTATAATGACTGGTGGTTGGTATCTGGGAACAGTGTAATGACTGTTGATAGGTGTAGTATCCCAGAACAGTGTAATAACTGTTGGCAAGGGTAGTATCCTGGAACAGTGTAATGATTGTTGGTAAGTGTAGTATGCTGGAACAATGTAATAACTGTGGGTAGTTGTAATATCTTGGAACAGTACAATGACTGTTGGTAGGTACAGTATCCTGAAACAGTATGGTATCCTAAAACAGTGTAATGACTATGTAAATAGGAAATGTGTACTGTCCTAAAAGAAATGTCAATAGTCAGTCAACCAGAACTACAAAATTCAAAATCTGATGCACTAATATGTAGCTCCGTCCATACCATAGCTAGCTGTTGCTGAAGCAGAGTGACCATTTCCTTGTGGCCAACCATCACAATCCTCATGTAGTATGTCAGTACACTGAAAAGTGACAAGGTAAATCATGACTTTGGTACTAATTTCACACACAAACTAATTTAATATGTAGCAATATTGAGATATTTTTTGATCTGGTGAGTTTCTTAAAATATTGTGGGATTTTTACACTATTATGATTCTATGGTCTTAAAAGAGTGAGAGCCAAAAAAAATTGTCAAATTCAACAAAAAATTAATTTCCCAAGAATACAATGTAAAAAATGTAAAAAGAACATAAAGTACTGTGAATTACATCCCAAATAATCCATCAATTACTAACACAAGTCCTAATGATTCAAGTTCTAAATAAAATTTAGTGGAAATCCAAATTAAATCCAATGCTGAAAGTGTTGATGTGCCTGTAGTGGCCCATGTCATGGTGATGTGTCAACAGTCTTTTGCTGAATCACAATAATACAATCCATGACTCTATCCTTATTTTAATTTCACTATAACTCCCAGTAAATGTCTCTTTCCAAGAATATATGTGATGAGCACTTTGTATTTCCAGTGAGTAAATAATTTCTGTAAATAAATTCCAACCCAAATAAAATATAAGCCAGTTTAATAAATAAGACAATTGCAGATTTCCTGCATGGTTGTTTTGGTAATAACACTGTTGCTAGGTAAGCCACCATAGTGACAATTTTGACTGATGTCCTAAGGAACTTTCTTTGCCAAAGTTTGATTTAAACTGCCTTATCTGTTGTTTTCTATGGAAGCCACACAACTGCTAAGGAAGAAAACCCAAATCTGTTTTGATAGAGGATGTCCTAAATACTATTTTTTAAATCTAATTAAAACAGGCTATGGCATACTTTTGGAGAAGTAAAAAAGTTTTCAACCTAGTCAATATTGAAATTACACCAATGTTAGCATAGGTGTCAACTTTTATGGTTTACCCGTAATTTGTACCTTTTTCTTCCTATTTCATCAGTGTATGGTCCAATGTTAGCATAGGTGTCAACTTGTATGGTTTCCCGTAATTTGTACATTTTTTTTCCTTTTTCATCAGTGTATGGTTGTACAACTGTTTTGTACATTTTTTCGTAAAAAATTTTAAATCTAAAAGTTTGTTTTTTGTTTTTTCATTTTGTGTGCATACGGGACTCGTGGAATAATTTTTTTTAGCATGAGAATTCAGTGAGACTATGGTGGCCTGAATCAACCAATCAAATCATACTCAAAACCGCACTTTTCCTTTGATAATGAAACGAGTTTCATTCATGGTTCAACTCCAGTGTGCAAAGATTTGTTGTTTATTGCTCGGAGATTAGACGCTCACTTGGATTTCTAATATTGGCTAACTACCTGCGCAGTAAGTATGTTTTCTTATTTTATACATTATTATTTTATTATTTATACTTGTTACTATCAAATGCATAAAGTTTGCATCAATTTTCATACTTTAAATAGTGCGGAAATCATGTTGGTGTAACTGTAATTCGTCCAACTTTTCTGAGTGGAGATAAAGTCAATTTATTAAAAATTTTAACAATATACTAATTTAAAAAGATACTCTACTGATTTTAGCACTGGCATTTTATTGTACTGTTATAGTTTTGAGTTAAGTTTGTCAGATAGGTAATGCAAACAGGAAGATACACTGCCATAATGACGGATGTAGTACAGATATGAGTGACTCAAAAATATGCACATGTAACACTGCCAATTTATATAAAGTTTGTGACCAAAATCGGCACACCATATAGCAAATTCATAACTTTTCAAACACCAGACACGCAATTTTAATAGAAACAATCAACAGCTTACGAGGTATAAACTTCCGGACTGCTACTTTGTCAATTTTTTTTATTTGTAGATTTCAATTTTTTGGATAGCTCATGGCGTAATATCGTAGGGTTTATGGGGGAAAATATAAATTTGTAACATATTTGTAATCGGGAGATCTTCCTCTATCACATGTCAAATCTAAATTTTTAATTTTATTTTTTTATTTCTCTCATCAATGGCTGAGTCTAACTAAAAAAAAAACGCAAGCTTGAAGACAATGAACAAGGTTGTGGCAAGTTTTGGGCTGATTGGATTAAAGTCTTCCCTGGCATTGTAGCTGTATCCAAGTTAGGATCTTCACATGCTTTTTGCAAAATATACAGTAAAGACATTAAAGTGGTGGTGTCGAGCATATATGATCTGGAGGAACACTTCAGGACAAAACTGCATGAAAGAAATTTTGAAATGAACAAGGGAACATTCATCAAAAGCTTCTTTGCTTAGCCAAAGCAGGAAGATGATAGTGTTATAAGTAAATATAATGAAATAAAGTTTGAGAAATGTAAATAATTATGTAAATATGTGTCATAATAATTTGTGTATAGCATTTGTTGTTTTAAAGCTGTCGATCTTAGATAATATATGAATACATTTTTTTGTGTAAGGTTTTTTGGTCTTTGTAAGGTTTTTATTGGTCTGGCGTACAGGTTTTCATCTCAAAGGGTTGACACCTATGTGTTAGTGACCCCACTGCAGACAAGATTTTAATAAAGGATGTCCTCGTGGACATTTATGTCCAATCTGATTCCATCTGGATCATTTGTTCTGAAGATGTCAAAAACGGGGTTTTCCATCTACTGGCTATGAAAGCCACACTACTGTGTAGCATGCCACACTTGACACAATTTTAATACTGGATATCCTAAGGAATAATGGGATAGCTGTTTTAGAAATGAAGTTGAAAATGTGTCTTCAACCTTATTGCTAAGGAAGCCTCACAAGAGATATGAAAATCACCCCAGGACACAATTGTAATTCAGGACGTCCTAAGAAGAATTTGAAAATAGCACATGTTGATGGACAGATGGAGGCAGGGTCATGCTATAATTAAACAAGAATCCCTCAAAAAGGCTGACAATTTATTGGCTAAAATGAATTAATATATTTCATGATAAGATCATTTTTTTACTTTTAACTGATGTGGGTTCAAACCATCTCTAATATTCTTCAGCAATAAGATTTTCAAATTAGCTGCTGTGGCAGCCATACTGGATATAACATGGGCACCATTTTCTTTAGGATAAACTGGAACAATTAGAAAGACTTTTGTGAAAGCCCTATGCTGATATGACCATCCATTCAGAAGAATTAGTGACAAGAGTTTCAATATATTCAATGCTGCAGCTTTGTTTGAGGTCAGATTTAATCAAGACCAACTAGATATCAAAATTAGTGAAAACCCTATATGCTTTTTCATTTAGGACATAACGATAACAGGATTTTCAAGATGGATGCCAGTGGCCATAGTAGACCATAAGACATTTTCTGGTGAAAACCAAATGTTGACACATCTTTCAATCTAGGAGGAGTAGCTATAAGATTTTCAAGATGGCCACTGTGGCTACAATTTTCATTTAAGACAAACCAGACGACATAAGAAGACTTCCAGTGAAAACCCTATGCTGATATAAGTTTTAATTTAGGAGGAGCAGCAATAAGATTTTCAAGATCTAGACATCAAAAGAAGTTTTTCAGTGAAATTCAATGGTGGTTTGACCATCCATTCAGAAGGAGTAGCAAAAATGAGATTTCAACATGGCTGCTGTGGTGGCTATAATGAATGTGTGAGCAGCACCATTTTCATTCATAATCAACAAAACCTTCAGATGAATGTGTGTGTAAAGTTTAATGGCAATCCTCCATGTAGTTTAGGAGAAGTAGCAATAATAAACTAGTGCTGAAGGACCAATGGATGATAGACAACAGGCCATCCCATAAGTTCTCATTGTCTATGACCATTAAAGCTAAAAATTAAGGTGGTACCATAAAGTTCTTCCATACAACAGTTCAAAGATCTCACTTTATAAAGGATGGAATGTCCTCTGTATTCATTGCAAAAAACTTTAGCCCCACCCCCACAGGAAAATAAACAAGAGGCTGAAATGGACTTAAAACTGATCATCTGTCTTGCACAATTTGCCTACTTTGCTATACATATTTATATAGTGCTAATAAAACCACAACCATTTGTAAACTAACTTTATATCCATGGTCTAATCTAGGAGGCACAATTGCAAAATTTACACTTATTTCTAAAAGTCATTTAAAAAATAACTGATCATTTAATCTTTACTTTCTCTTCGAATCTCACTTATATTCTGAAAAGTCCCCGTTTAGTATCAAATGGATGTGTGATTTCCCCTTAAATTGTCAGTTCTAGAATACACCCTGAATATCATGTCAATTATAACTACTGTACATTAATATTTAAAAAAACTTTCCTAATATAAAGGCATAATCAATATCCATAAATCTCAATTATAATCAAACCCACCTAGGATCTTGATGACAAAACTATTTTAGCAATTTTAATAGAGATCGATTTAGAAATATTCAAATCAAAATTGGATAAAAAAGTGGAAATAAGCAACTGATAATGAATGGATGACACGTCTATAGTAAAAGTCATATTGGTCATGTATGCTCATTTATTGATCATAAATTAAATAAAACTTGTTGTTATAAAATTTAATAGTAATTTTCTTTAGCCAAAGTCTATTCAATCCTGATTAATAAATGTTCTGCACCTTAGCCATCATCAAGAAACCTCTAGATGAAAATTATCCATCACTGTGGACTTTTACAATGGTGGCCAGGTATTAAACAGGATCAAGAAAAGAACACAGCAAGTATAATTGTCACAATTTAGGGTAGTATTAAATTGTTGATCAACATATGGAGCTTTAATTGTAATATCAAAGTGCACAATAGTCAATCCAGACTGTACTGGTCACACCTGTAGGATGATCTCATCCAAAAATGTCCACATACTTTAACACTGATTTTGCCAATACTTTAACATTGATTTTGCCAATACTTTAACATTGATTTTGCCATAGATACTTCACAGGGCACGTCAATAATGAAATTTCAAAGGAATATGGATGTATGAGGATCCAAATAAAGTGAATAATTGCCGCTGAAAGGTATGTAGAATCATGTTCTAAAAAAATGACACGTTATTGAAATAATCGATGCTGAATGCAAACATGACCTGTATGGCTTTTGCAATAGTAACATATTGTGATATGTTACTATTGCAAAAGCCATACACGTCATGTTTGCATTCAGCATCGATTATTAGCTCACTTTGCCTGAATGTTAGGTGATCTACAAAAAGAACCATTCACTATGAAATGAACATGTCTGTTGTTCTAAAGGACAACCAATTTTGTTCTTCAAGGAAATTGTAACTAAGTTTATATCGAAAGGAACCAGCTTTATTTGAAATCAAAGAGGGCCTGCCATTGTTGAAACGTGATTTCGTAACTCCCACCATAGTACAGAAGGATTCTGTGACACTATCAACATTTAGCTGATCATGCGATTGCCATCCAGACATCATTCCTCTGATGAAGGCCTTGTGAAAGGTCAAAAGCTTAGAAGTAAAAAAAATTATTTTGCTACTGAAAGGTATGTATTTTTTGTTTCAGAAATATTGTAGTCTCATGGTCTAGAGAGGTAACAAACTCAGCCAACCAGATGCAGTATCATTATGCATTAATATAAAAAGATCTCATTCATTAGAACCGAAGACAATGATCATAAAAGCTAATCTGCCAAGTTGGAACAAAAGTTATCAAAATTCTTTCTGCAATGTTGTAACAAGTTCATCCAACCAGATACAAGATGACAAATGTATATATCTTGAACATGATAAAAACTCATCCAACCAGATACAAGATGACAAATGTACATATCTTCAACATGATAAAAATTCATCCAACCAGATACAAGATGACAAATGTACATATCTTGCACACGATAAAAACTCATCCAACCAGATACAAGATGACAAATGTACATATCTTGCACATGATAAAAACTCATCCAACCAGATACAAGATGACAAATGTACATATCTTGCACACGATAAAAACTCATCCAACCAGATACAAGATGACAAATGTACTTATCTTGCACACGATAAAAACTCATCCAACCAGATACAAGATGACAAATGTATATATCTGACACATGATAAAAACTCATCCAACCAGATACAAGATGACAAATGTACATATCTTGCACACGATAAAAACTCATCCAACCAGATACAAGATGACAAATGTACATATCTTACACATGATAAAAACTCATCCAATATCTTGATGATATTAGCCTATTTACTAAATCAGATTACAATCAGATCAGAAATACCACCTCTTTAGTTCTAAGCTCTGCCAGTAAGATGCAAACTCATCTCATAAATCTAAACAGATTATACTAAAACTCATTGGATATTTTAATGATATTAGCCAATTTAGCTGCAAGTTTGATAAAAGTCTGATCAGAAATAGCGGATAACAATGTTAAAATTTGTGACAGAAGAAGGTTCATGAGTTGGCTGCCAGCAGTTTATGATAAGTCAGATACCAATTACCAAGTTTCACAGTAGGTAATCCGCTAAAATTTGCAAAAGAATGTGCATTCACAAAATGTTGTCATATATTGCATCCAGCTATCAGTTAAAAAGGACAAGAACTGAAACAAAAATTGTGAGAGGTCAGTAATCTGTTTATCAGCCTATCTTGACTATACCATGCATAAAGTTTCATGGCAATACACTAAAAATTGTGAGACTACCCAATGTAATTGCTTATAAATTGAGTCAAACTTTAAACAACAAAGATCCATCTTTGCCGTAGCATAATGCTCCTGCAGATTAGAGTCTGTATAGTTTGTTCTACTGATTACTCCAAACTGCAGAGACCCAGATCTGCCAGCACATTATGTGACAACACATCTGGGTATGTGCATTTTGCAGTTTGACTCAACTTATAAGTGAGTATATACAGTAGCTGTGTTCACAAGATTCTGGCATACATTACATAAGGCCCAAAGTCAAACTGGACAAAATTGCAAAATCACAGTGACAAGTAAATATGTATACCTTAAGTGATGATCATAACATTTCCAAAGTTTCAGAGCAATCCACTAAAATCTGTGAGACAAGATGTGTACATAGCATCAAGCGATCATTTTTACACAAATCAAAGGAGTACAAAGAGCTGTCAGTATGCGCATCATTATATGATGACCATATGTACCAAGTTTCACAAAAAACTGTGGGACTAGTTGCATTCACAAGATTCTGTCAAACACTACATTTAGTTTCCAGTAACAAAAAGCAACCATGTTTACAAAAATTGCAGAAAAACAATGGTTTGTTGATATGCAATTCATAAGATTCTGTCATTTAGTTGCCAGTCAAAAAAAGGCAATAACTTTTATAAAAATTGCAGAAACATAATGATTTAATGATATGCAAGTCACTCAGGTTATACTGCAAAGTTCATAGCAAGTCATACTGCAATAAGCTATTGTCCAAAATGGGCTATAACTCTGCTATTGGCCAAAAAGGTCTATAACTCAAATAACTGTTGTGAGCAAAGTGATTTGTTAGATGAGTGGTTCTTCAAATGACTGTCATAACCTTAATCAAGTTTCATGGTGATCCATCTTAAAATGTCAGAACAGTTACAGTCACAAGATTCTGTCATTCACTTTGTTCATAAAGGGCATTAACTCACATAAAAACTATGGAAGCACAGTGAGTGTTCAAAATGAACATCTTCGGGTGATGACAATAATATTCACCAAGTTTCATGGCAATTCATCAAATAATGCAGAAGTAGATGCACTAATGAGTGTGTGTGTGTGATTTTGATTTTTAATGTAGCTTTGACAATGTTTCAGTCACATTGCTACGATGTCTCAGTGTGACAGTTTATAGTGAAGTCTAGCACTGGGGCATCATGCTGCAGACATGTAGCATGATGTCCCACCCAATCACATTATCCTGACACCAGGCCGACCAGTCCTAACATTAACCTCTTTATGCTGAGCACCAAGCAAGGCAGATGTTAGTACCATTTTGTAAGTCTTTGGTATGACTCGATCGGGGATTGAACCCATGACCTCTCAGATCCAAGACAGACATTCTAACTACTAGGCCAGAGGAGCGGTCAGATGCACTAATGAAACTGACTGTCAGGATGGAAGGACACAAGGATTATTATATATCCCCACCTCTATAATGGAAACAGGAATGAGTACAATTATAGGATAATCTTTAAGTCTACACAATATTCTGCAAAGGCAAGGGCAGATACCAGACAGATAGAATAATCTGAAATGAACAGAACGAATCTCATAATGAGGAGTGAGCACTGTCCGTTTGACTGGAAACCTTATGTCATACTACTCAATTTGTTGAAATAAAATAATGTTATGTTTACTTCTGCAATTTATAATTCCTCATCCATATTTTCATACATTGTCACTAAATTTACTATAATTTCCATAAAAGAAGGCCAAAAAGCTATCTAACAGTATAATTTCAGCTGGAATGAACTCATGATTTAAAAAAACCCAACTCTAAACCTTCAGTTAAAATTACTGTCAAGATTTCTATAATTTTAAACTTAAAACCATATATTGTACCCCTACCCATTCGAAAGAATGATATGTAATGTATGGAACCTTGGAAATGACCATGTACATTGCCCTTATCACCACTTATTATGGCCACTGCATGTAAAATAATTTAAAACTGAATTTTAAAACAAATGCATTTTCTACAAAGAATGTAATGATTTTCAATTCAAAATACCTTTCAGTAATTTGTCTAAATTGGGTCAAATTTATGGTTTTTCTATCTTCTAGTAACAGAACATATATTTGATGGAGGATGGGCATTTGCACAAATTTTAAAGAACTTTATGGCAATGTTCTTACTATAACGTTTTTCAGTTTTCCGTACCACTGATCATACTCTATGTTAAAATGCTCTCTCCATGCTACCCAGTCATATTTTTTAAAATCATAGGGATTTTAATGGGCACTGGTTAATATAATTAAGAAAAATATAGGGATTATATATGGAAACCATAATTATCTAAGGAAAAATTTACATGCTAATATTACCTCGTGTATAACATTTGTTGGAGTACCTGAACATACAAATTAGTTGATAACAAATGCATTAAAATAATAATTCAACATGCATACCACAAACTTATGTGTACTGAGTACATCCATGATAATGAATCATTCTTTAATCATTCTGTCTTTTTTTATCATTTTTCTGACAAACAAGACTTGCAAGACAAATTGGTATGTGATTCTCCTACAAAAATAGAGGGATAATACTGCAATAAAATTAGGAGAAATATTGGGGTAATACAGATGGTATTTTATACGGATTTCTGTAAAATATGGGGATGACTGGGAGGCAGAATTGGCTGAAAATGATTTGGTAATTGCTTTAGAAGAAAATAAAAAAATGTTTGTGGAAAGCTCATAAAACAATGGACAATAGTGAGCTAAAAAGCATTCAATAGAGATAATAAACCTGCATATTTTAATTCATATGTTGATTCTATATGCATTTTTATGCTATTTCAATGCTTTTTAGACTTTCTTATCAGCAGTTGTGATAATTGCTTTTTGATTATAAACTTTTATTACAAGCCTTGTTTGCATTATCATTTTTTGAAGAAATAAAAACTAAATTAGTCACAAATTCAGTACACATGCACTGATCCATTAAATGTAGATGACCTGATTTGAGTTTCATTCAATTAAATTATTTCTATGTACATGTGCATATGCAGTAAACTGATTAGATTTGTCTTCCATTTAAAAGACTGCTGCTAGCTTTAACAAGATTTCTGAGCTTTTCACTAAGACTTTTGTGTTGTTAGAATGTGGAACAAATATAAAATAACCATTTTTCTATTTCTGAGACAACAAAACATCACTTACCACAAAATGACAAGTGCTCCAGCAATGAATCCTGGTGATGAGATAATATTTATTATGACCTGAAGCCAATTCAAGTCATGATTGAGATTGTTGACAAAATCTGTTACTATCTGATAGGGTTTGTCCTTATTTCGGAAAGGTCCACAGTTAAGACTGGGTGGAATGCTGCAAATAAGATGTGAAACTGAGTGAATCTGAAGCATAATTACAGAAAAAAAAGCATTTTTTTAAAACTCTTATCCTGCTCCAAACACTGTGAGGGATAGAGCAAATATTCTAAAACTGTTGTGTATTTTGCTATGTATTCAGTTAACCTTCTCCCAGGTACCATGACCCTAACCATTAGCACTGCATTGAGGGCATATACCAAAATTCTGCAATTGTTAAGAATATCAGCAAAACCTGGCTAAATCATAGAAGGTCAAAGAATCTACCTCAGAACATGTTTGCAGAACATGTTTGTAACATTGCTACAACATGGGAGGTCTGCTGCCATATTGCTAATAGATTATTTTCGGACTTTTGCATTGTGACAAAAAGATGGCATAATGCAACCCCATAATTTTTGAGAACCTAATACTGACCAAAACATAAAACTTAAAGCAGACAAATTTATTGTCAGGATAAAACAAAATATCACTAACATTTTTGCTGGGACATATGCAACCCAATTTTTTTAACTGACCACACTTTTTGACTTGCTAGGGACCCTTGGGATTACTTTTCTATTCCTAGAATGAGAACTGCAGTGGAATGACAACACTACATAACCCTGCCACAATACATGTTGAGGCATAAAAACTCAGCATGTCATAATGTATTTTCCTTTTTCAGCAAAAACATATTATTTGAGAGTAAATATAAATAAACGTACCATAATTGATATGAATCGCTGTATCAGGTTAACTGATAGTGGTAATGTATGCAATAAAAAAGAACATGTAGATGTCATTTGATAGGATCTGAACAGTTTGGATAAGACATATAATCAATCAAAATTTTACGTTACTGAATGGATAATGTTTTTTTCATATATCCCAGTAATATGACAGAAGAAAAAGTTTAAAATCAGTCCACAGTGTGATATACTTCGTTTATTTTTCTGGGTTATAAATCTGTGTGATTTTGTAAACCATAACATTTGTGCAGTTACTTAAATTCATGGAGTGAGTCACTGGAGAATGTTTGTGGGGATGTCCTATCATTTCCACATAAGGTTTACTGTTTGGGTCATTAAATTAATCATTCCCTGCAACCATTAAATCCATAAATATTTGTATCCCATGAAAAATATTCATGAGAGTCACAATACTTTACACCCGAAAGCAAATGCCTGAAATGGCCAGAGGAGTGGGTGAATTAAACACCCCTAAGTCTATGTCTTAAGTTTATTTTTTAAATTCATGCACATACTTACAAAATTATACCACAAGCTACTGCAGCAGCAGACAGGAGAAAGAAGACGAACAGGAAACCCATGAAGATGGTGTGTGCACGTGCTGCCCTCCAGGGTCGCAAAGAGGGTTTGCAATTCAAAATCACACTTACCTATAAAATACAAACCAAAATGACAATTTCAAAAAACATTTACCTTAGTTTTCTATAACATTTTTTTCTGAAAGCCACACTTAAATGCATTCACTGAAAAACAAATCTGAAAAGTTGCATAATTTCATTAGGGAGTTTGTACATTTGATAATCTTACAAAAGATTATAATTTCAGAAAATATTTTGTCAGAAATGTGATGCTTAAATAAAACATTTCAAAGTATCAACTTAGGAATGAATACTACTGAAAAGAAAAGGAATATAGTCTTCTTGCCTAATTCAAAGTTATTTGCAGTTATTCCTTTTAAACAAAATTAAGTTCCCTGTCAACAACCCTTCAAAAAGCATCCCCATTGACTATTTTTGTTACAGGCCTATTTAGAGGATAGGTTGAGATGTTAAATATTAGCAAACTGGCTACCATTCTCTGAGTCATATGATCATCATATGACACCTATAAATACTTTATAATCAGATGGGGATCATTATATACTTATGAGGATAAAATCTGTGCTTTGGGAACAAATGGATTATTTTGGAGCAATAAAATTAGGGGGATTTACATTGTTTAACATAACATACAATCAATGATACTATTTTGCATTGGGATTTAATACTGTAGAAATTAGTTACTGACAAAAAAATATGAAACTAAAACCTCCACAATTACTGTATTGAACTAATACCCTCACATACTTATTAAGTACACGCCAATCGACTGGGGAAAACATGCATAAAATTGCCACTTTAAGCACATATAAATTTGTTACATTTTACATGTTACAGTGGGTAGGAGCATGAGCATGAAGGTAGATGTAATCTTCAATATGTATTAAATTAAGGAATATGAAAAGATTCAGATTCTCTTTTTGAAGTCTGCTGACTGTTATCCCTAAGTTCAAATCTGATCTAATTTTGTCTAGAATCTGTTTTGACAGCATCCTGTATTTGAAAGGTGGCATTTGCAAGTCCATTTGAATTCTGTTTGTTTTTTCTTATCTTGTTTTCTTGCACTGGCAATGCCTATTGATGTGGCTGTCATTACAGAAACAGCAAAGTATTTGTTGAAGTGGAAACCAACTGAACAAGTCCATGGAAGACTGAATGACAGAAATTTCACTAATTGTAGAAGGGTCTGAAGTCCTGTGAAGAGAACATTTTTCATGTCATTTGCTGAGAAGACACCACAAAGAATACCTGCTGTAAAATGCTATGAAAAATTAACAGACCTGACCACAAGCAGGCTGTTTTGCTGATCACTTAGGCAACAAATTCTAACACTGGTTGGACTGTAATATCTCTGGTGGTCCAAAGGAACATTAGATTTTAGTTGGTTTTTCTGAAGCTTCTTCTATCTTCTTAGAGGTGAATGGACAAGTCCAACATAACTCAGTGAAATTGTTCACTGGGTGGAAAGTTCATTTGTAATTATCATTGGTATGGTTCATCAGGTCAAAATGGTCAACAGGAACCTGAATCAAGAATCTCAAAGATGCTATCAGTCATTCCGTTTCAGGCTTTTTGAGTGGCATTCTTGTCTTGTACTTTGACTGGCTTGAAGGATGACTGCAATTTTATCTGTTTTGGCAACAAAACATAGTATCAAGCATTTCTTCTTCAGTTTCCTCAGAACTGGATGGATTTTGTTTCAGTAGAGAAGCTGCTTTGTAATCCAATTTTAAAATCAGAATTACACCAGTAATTAAATCATACACATAATTACATTTATAACTAGTCTTAACCTGACCTTGATCTTAATAAGTTTGGTGCTACCACATAATCACATTTCTGTACCGTGCAGCATTAACATTTACAAAAGCACTTAATTTGGATAACTGTGTCCATAATAATTCTGAAGTATACATTTAGCTTTCTGAAGATTTGGTGATTTTGATTAATATTTGTGATAAACAATTTCAATTATTGGGAAATAACAAATTTGTAACTCTCAGTGAATGTACAGGATACTAGGTAGGTATATTTATCTTGATTTCTACATGTTCCTTTTGGTTTGATCAAAATGTAGCAGTGTATTTATGCTTTGTTTCCTAAACCTTTGTAAACAATATTAATCTGTTTTCCAGTTGACAATAGTTTCCAAGACAATTTATTTGATACTGAGGTCATACTTCACGGGGTGTAGTTATAACTGCATGTAAGAAACCTGGCTGCTAGCTTTTGGATTTTGTCAACTTCATCCTGTAAAACCTGGCTGCTAGCTCTTGGATTTTGTCAACTTCATCCTGTAAAACTGGGAAACTGGGGCTCCAATTCTTACTATTACCTTCCCTAACTGCCACTGAGTAATTACCCATCATCCAGATGTGTAGCACTTTAAAGCTGAGTGACATATACTAGGTTGCCCACACTTGCAGGGAAGTGTGAAAGAGTTTTATCGTAATGTGATTAGATAAGTATTCTGAGACAAACATAATTTACTAAATCCCCTTTGAATCCATTCCATGATAACATTATTGTTAGGAGAATAAGTAATAGAGAAGAAGATGCTGATATCATTCTTTTTCCAAGAAAACCTTTTAAGGGAATAATGGCTTAATTCTCTACATGAAACATAACCTGCTCTCTAAACATGAAAGAAGAACAATTGACAGTCATATATTCCATGATGACTATACACAAAATACCAGTCCAGAAATCCCCCCAAAATGCATTGGTTGTGTGATGCAGTACCTCTCCATGCTTGATGTTGCAGGTCACCACCTCTGAGTTGTTCAACATAATAAGAATTACTTTCGTATTGAGTTGATCTTTTCAGTAATGAACAACATTAACTATATCCTTCATTTCCATAAGGTTACTGTGAAGAGATAACTCACCTGGATCCCACTTGCCATAGCGAAGCACTCTTACCGTATTGAAGTATGACAAATGGTGGACTCCCCAGGCATATCAACTGGCATCCACACATGCCAGAACTTCTTGTTGGGGTTTCTCAGAGGGATTACTGTAGTGTGCCAACATTTGTTGGCACTGATGCAGGAATAATACTACTTCAGTTGTGATCATAACACACCAAGAAAGTTGATCGAAAAAGGTGAAACACTGGGGACTACAAAGTGTTGGCAAAATTTACTGGAACAGAGTAACAATGCAGTTGAATACTTCTGTGAACACACACAGACCAATGCTAAGACTGAACTCAGCACACAAAATTGGTATATTTTATCTTGTGAGCTGGGTGAACTGGGGCATTAAAATATGCACTGGTTAGGTCTAGGCTGACTGTAAATTCGCCCCTTTATAGAATGCCTGGTTGACCATAACATTTCCATTTATAACTTTAGCATGACTATGTACTTGAGGTCTATGACTGGCCTGAGTTTTGCAACAGGCACCAGAAACATCCTGGAGTAAAACTCTGGAAAGTTTAATTTTCAAAATACCTCTACTTGTAATGATCACATCTGTCAAAATTCTGATTTCTCCAAATCTAATGGCACATCCATCATGGAAGGGGGTGGATATATCAAATCTGATGCCATTCTGAAATAACTTGCTTCACCCATTTATTTGTGAAAATAATTCAATCCAAAGTGGCAAAAATAAAAAAGTTTTGTGCCAAACTGTAGGTGGTCTCCAATTAACCAGGGTGGTGAATTAAAGAAGATTGTTGAGAGTCTTCAGAAAAGGGAAACTCTGTTCTTGTCTCCCTTACTGAACTGCCTCCTGAACTGAGGAACCAGTAGCTGCTTAATTATCTTTCTATTTGAAACTGAGACTGATTGAGCCTGAATATTGGTGCAAGCAGCAGGACAAGTTAGAGACGTAGTTCCTGTGCTGCTTGTTTCTGAACCTCCTTTATTCCACTGCCTGATAGAAATTGCACACCTCCTTTATTCCACTGCCTGATAGTGGCACACCTCCTTTATTCCACTGCCTGATAGAAATGGCACACCTTTATTCCACTGCCTACAAAAATGGCACACCTCCTTTATTCCACTGCCTAATACTAATGGCACACCTCCTTTATTCCACTGCCTGATAGAAATGGTACACCTCCTTTATTCCACTGCCTACAAAAATGGCACACCTCCTTTATTCCACTGCCTGATAGTAATGGCACACCTCCTTTATTCCACTGCCTGATAGTAATGGCACACCTCCTTTATTCCACTGCCTGATAGTAATGGCACAACTCCTTTATTCCACTGCCTGATGGTAATGGCACACCTCCTTTATTCCACTGCCTGATAGTAATGGCACACCTCCATTATTCCACTGCCTGATAGTAATGGCACACCTCCTTTATTCTACTGCCTGACAGTAATGGCACACCTTTATTCCACTGCCTGATAGTAACGGTCAGGAACAAAGGAATGGGTTAGCGCCATGACATTGCACTGTTGTGGCGACTTGTGTTTGTATGAGAGCCGCTCCGTTAGATGTCAAAACTCGCATGTAGATGCTAGAATCTTTGTTCTAAGAACAAAGGACCCTTGATGCTGTTGTAAATCTCCCCCCTTTGACAGATGGCCTGAGGCTCATCTGTTAATCTGGACCGACTGGGGTAGAATTGATATCCAATCAGAACTGAGGAAGGGTGGGGCCATCAATTCGAACCAGAATTTAACAGTCATTTGGGCTGGGAACAAGTTGTAGCAATAACTCCGGGAGCCACTCGTGATTTGGTGGGAAAAACCTTGGTACATTCAAAGACAGGAAGCTTCGTAAAGGAAGCTTTTGGGGATAGAACTACCGGGTAGTCAAGTCCCTAGTCTCAGAGAGAGAGGATAGAAGTAGGCAGAGAACAAGCCTCGTTGCTGGAGAAAGAGAGAGAAAAGGAGGAGGAGAAAAGGAGACAAAAGGGGAAGAGGATAAGAAGAATTGGAGGACGGAGAATGCTGGAAGGAGGAAAGGAATTGGCGGAGTAAACACAGATGAGTAGAAACCAAGTACAGGGGAAAGCCATCTCACACTATAATCACATGATGAAATAGGT
Organism: Sinohyriopsis cumingii; assembly: GCA_028554795.2. Lineage (NCBI taxonomy): Eukaryota > Metazoa > Mollusca > Bivalvia > Unionida > Unionidae > Sinohyriopsis > Sinohyriopsis cumingii. The sequence goes on along the minus strand of CM068825.1, from coordinate 152,194,996 downwards.
TGTTACATGGTCGAGAGGAAGAAGATTGGTTGAGAAATTAATATTGTTTAATTTGTATTAAATTGTTATTCTTTTGAATTTCACCTTTGTGTTCTTAATAATTTAATTGTTGGTATTGCTGACTGGGGGCTCGGAGCTTTACCTCTCTCTATTACTAATTTCACTTCCTACAAAATGAGCCAGGGTGGGAATTCCATAGTAATTCAAATAAATATTGGGAGCATTCCACCCCAATGCATAACAGTGGGTCACATAGAACATCACACTGGCTTTCAGGAAAGAATGTCTCAAAATTGCCCAGATAATGAATCTTATCAAGATATGATCTGATATGTCCTATATCTTTGTTGACTGTAGCAGATGCTGGATCTTTTGATATTTATAAGTAAGCTGTTTGATCCAAATGAAAGTAGAGATGATAAAGTTAATGATGTTCACTGAGTCATAAAAATACATTTCAACCAAGCAAATACTGAAAGTGATATCCCCATTGTCCAGGTATGTCTTTATGACAACAGACATGAGAAATGCAGTATTGAAAATATCATTCTATTAACGTCATGCTCAGAAAAACTAATTTATATTTTCCTATCCAAATGCAGTAATCAGTAACTGTGGTTAATACTCACCCTCTTGACATAGAATATGATAAATAATTTGATGATCACAACAAGGGACAATATTGGACAAAAGTATGTACCAAGCCTGGAAAAAATAGAAAGAAATGGAATATATATTAGTACCAAAAAAAATATGAGACACACAGATAAATATTAATTTCTTTGTTACAACCAGTATGACACTTGTTTTGGAATTTTAAATGAAACAATAGCTCAAGAGTGAATTAAATTTTCTTTTTGAGTTTTATAAGTAAGAATGACATTGAATGTTATTTAAATTTTTTCTTTAAATTGATGAAAAAGTACATTTGTTGTTGGGGTCCTGAGTGTCTGAGTGGTCTAAAAGCTTCACTGTTATGGGACACTGCCATCTCAACTCTGTCTGCATGGGTTTGAGTCTCGGGCTCAGCCAATGTGGGTACATGAGAAAGCTTGCAGTAGCTTCTCGTGGTTCATGGTTCTTTCCGGGGTTTTCCCAGGTTCATCCTCCACCATTTATACTGGCCACCATGCATAGCCTATATTGTGCTGAAAATGGCATTAAACTTTACAACAAAAACAACAACAACATTTGTTGTAGCTACTGGAGCCATGATTTTAACATACGATTAAAATCTTTGAACTGTAACTTCGACCCAAATGAAAATTTTACTTGACCTTAAAGGCTATTGTAAATGTATATTACAAAAGAAAATTACAATTTATAAGATATTTTGCTTGAATTTTAATAACCATTAACATCTGACCCCTAAAAACATGCTGACTTTTAAAAAGTGACGATTATAAACTTTTTTGTATGACGAATGCATATGGAGAAAAAAAGAAATCTTTGCTTCTGCTGAGAATCAAGCATCAAACAAAAAATCACTCTGTCAGAGGCAAAGCACAAATACTACTTCAGACTACAAGACTGGATCTCGCTAGACAGGGCAATAAGGAGGGGGCCCTTCATGCTACAAGATTGGATCTAGCAAGACAGGAAATTCAGAGGGGGCCTTCTTTCTACAAAATAAGTCTTGCTAGAGAAGACAATTAGAGGGGCCCTTCATGCTACAAAATAAGTCTTGCTAGAGAGGAAAATTAGGAGGAGGCCTTTCATGCTACAAAATAAGTCTTGCTAGAGAGGACAATTAGGAGGAGGCCCTTCATGCTACAAAAAAGTCTTGCTAGAGAGGACAATTAGGAGGAGGCCCTTCATGCTACAAGACTGGATTTAGCTAGAGAGGAAACTAAACAGGTCCTTCCTTCTATAAGATCAAATCAAGCTATATAGGATGATAAGGAGGGTGTCATTCAAGATTGGGTTTAGCTAGTCAGGACAAGAAGAAGGCAGCTTTATGTACCTCAGCTTTGAAAATGCACATTTTAAAATTGAGAATTTTAAAACCAAGGATAGTGTGTATGCTGCATATTCTTACCAGCACAAAGCTTGAGAGTAGATGAGGTTGAGGGTGTTCCTGCCGATGTCAAACTCAGGGTAGTTCAAAAACTTGCAGCAGTGCTCTTTAAACAACCTGCAATAACAGAATGGTATTCTGTGAATTTACAGCATGAATTAAAAATACTCCTTTATACTTTTAATAACTTTACCATGGGGTGCTGTAGTCTGTTAGCGTAAATAATATAGACAAAGTTCGAAACTGAATAATATGAGCAAGGCACTGTGGAAGGTGATAGATGAGCTAATGGTACAGATAACATATACATGTGAGTATCTATGCTGTGAGCATGGAACTATGGCAATACATGCTACATGAGCAGCAATGAAGCTGATACTACAAAATATGATTCAAATGTTCTTAATCTGATAATCTAAAACAAATGTAGATGGCAAGAGATGGCCAGAATCTGTAAGTCAATAATTATGTGATACATGAGCTGACATTAATGATACCATGTTTATGGCCCTGTTTTACTATGTGTGCTGTAGCTTAGCTATAGGGTGATATGTTGTACATAAATAGCCCTGAAGCCAAATGGCAACCTCAGATAGGCTGGTCATGTGCTCTTTTGGTAAACTTAAATATTAAACAAAATTGTATTGACAAATTTTGTCCAAGGTTACAAAATATGCAAAAAATTGCATCCCAAGCTATTTACAATGTATTTTAATCCAAATATCAAATGCATAATCTGTCCAATAGAATGTCACAGATTTCGTCTAAAATTTTGTTTTATTTACTAAAGACCACCTCTTCTACAAGCAAATGCAGTACAGTAAATTTACATACAGTATGATTAAATTAATAACAACACATACGGATATATTTATAACACCCTAACCTGTGAAAATACACAACAAAATAATGAAGTACACGTTAATTATGTGAAAGTAACATGTGAACATCTTAATGATGAATGTTATCTGTGATAGTGATGAGCATTCCAACACTGAAGTATATATGAACATTCAGTTTTGTCTAAAATACTGATTACTTGTAAATACAGTTAAACTTGCCTACAAAGGTCAGTGATGGTCATCATAGGACTGATCAGGACTGACCATTATCATTAGGTGACATTAACATACAGGTAAATAATTGACAAATCAATGAGGCTTGTTTTACATTACCTGTATCAGGTTTAATGTGCATGTAAAAATGGCATGTCTTATTCTGAACCTTTTTTAAGTACCATCACTAATGTAAATATCCAGACCATTACATTTTCCACACACCACATAGTCAACATCAGTACAAATTTTCAATAGTGAATGAAATGTCTGGAAATCAAAGTACATCAACTAAAAGCCAACTACAAAAAAAAAATTCAGGTTGAAACATAAACAAAGGATTGCTTTACCCATATTAAAAAACAGGTGACTTAAAGACAACTATCAGACCATTTTTGATTAGCCTATCATGTGATTAACTGCCATGGTTCCTGAACATGCCAAGAGCTGACAGGAATTAAAGTACGATATTTAGGACTGGTTACCATGCACATTCAGCACTAACAGCAGTACATTTACAAGAACAGACTGGCATAATTTTATAAGAAGAAAAAGAAACACAAGAACTGCACCCAAAATTCATTACCTGTGAAAGAAAATAAGAAAATGTTGCAAAATACTTCTTTTAATTTCCAAGCAAGGATATAATGCAGCCTTGTTTACCTTGCACACTTCCAACCAGCATTTAATTTCCTATGTGCATTCAGTTTACATAGCACACTTCCAACCAGCATTTAATTTGTTTCAGTGCATTAATACACAATCCTAACTAAAGGGACATTCATTTTTCTGACAAAATATTCTGGAGAAGTCATTTTGTTTTTATGTCTGGATATTTACATTAATGATAGAAGATTTCTACATATGGAGGAATACATCTGAGCTGCACTGTACTAGATATGGTGAATATAATTTCTAAATTGCTTGTCAACAAGACTTGACGTCTACGCTTGCTGTATACCTAAGCTAAATTCAACATTCACATGTCAGTAATTTAGCATTGTCATTCACTTCTCCAGGTATCTATCAAACTTTACTACCCACAGGGTGACCGACTTGAAAAATATCAGTGACCATTTCAAATTTTATGTCACCAAGCTTAAATAATTTAGTTGCCACTGACAATGAGAAAAGAAATAAACGATATGGATACTTTTATTTATGGAACATGACAAAAAGTCAATTTAAAAAAAAAAGCAAATTAAAGAGTACTTAAGAAAAAGAAAAATGTTCTTTTTTAAAGTATGATTTATCTAAGTGACAAAACTGTCCACAGTCATCAGATTAGTCATCAAAACACACATTGGGAGTTCCCTAAAACACTTCTCAATTTGAATGTTAAATGTTCAAAATCTTAATTTTCTTCAGAAAATATTTCTGATAACAAAGCCTTAGCCATCTGCAATATAGCCATTGCCATATCTGTGATCATAGTAGTCGGACTGCCAGTTATTTAACTGCTGACTAAAGTTTCCATATTTGACTACATATCCACATTTGTCTAAAACCATCCCATTAGAGGAGACTGATTATACAAATTATGTATTAGGTTTGTCACCAATACGCTTGACCGGTCACATGTAAAGATGACAATTTACATTAGGAGCTGGCAGTTCTGGAATCAAACAGGGATTCTGTTGCAAATTAAACTGTATCTGCCAAATATTTTTAGCATAAAGCATGGTATATACTTCTAATCAGAGAGTACTTATGTATTTTCGAGTTGCCACATTATGATTCTGAAGATTGATACTGGGTGACTAGGTGACACATTTTTTACTCACCATGTCTGAATATTTTAATAGAAATGTGACCTTGTAAGTTACAACCTGGAGCACTGTCATTAGCAATAAAAAGATTTTAAATTAAAATTTGTTTCTCTGATATCAGCAAATTTTAAATCCCAATAATCTTAGTTATGGTCTATCTGACCTAAAGAAAACTCAAAATCCTGCTTGTATCCTGGTGAACTTGAATCAAATGATTACTAATAACTCAAAATCCTGCTTGTATCCTGGTGAACTTGAATGAAATGATTACTAATAAGTCAAAATCCTGCTTGTATCCTGGTGAACTTGAATCAAATGATTACTAATAACTCAAAATCCTGCTTGTATCCTAGTGAACTTGAATCAAATGATTACTAATTCAAAGGACTTTCACCAAATGTTGTTTACTGTAAAATAACAAATATTAGTGCAATGAAATATCAACAAAGGTTAATTTGAGTACTTGTATAATTAAAGTAAATAAACATATATAAAAATTTCTAAGATATTAGTGCAAATTGATGTTAGTTAACACAGAGCAGCATGCATTTTGCACTAAGGTATTTCATGGGTTATGATTAGCCATTTTAAAGTATTTGATTTGTTTGCAAACCCTGACACATTTGTGGAATTTGTTGTGCAAGAAAACTATGCATATAGGCCAAGTTTCCTCTGTCTTGAACTTCACTCTTGATAATTTTGCTGGTAAGTACCAATTTTCATGAAATTCTGCTTGTAAACCACCCCCACTCCCAAAGTAAATAACAAACAAAAAGCTAAATTTAATACAGAATAAACTTGATCTAGACAACGTGACAACCTAACTGTGCAACATCCAAAGATCATAACATAAACCATTCTAGTGTGCCTAATTTATCCACTGAAAATATTAATGAGCAGTTTTCCTACAAAAAATTCTCCTTGCAAAATGCACCTTAAGCATCAAGCTATTGTCCCCTTTATAATCAGAAATTATTCATCCTGGTCATCCTAGCATAAAAACACCATGAGCTGTGGTTTATGTTGTGCCTTTATGAGAGGAATTGTATGATTGGGTATATGCATGTCAAATGTATGAAACATTCAAGATTTTACCTGTCCCACAGAAAGCTAAACAGTGCATGCCATTAGAAAGAGATACAAATAATATTGGCAAATACGAAAATATGAAAATAATATTCCATTTCTGAGTTAAAGAATGCTTGATATATGGCATTAATCTCAAAATGTCATTACTTTAAGGTTTTGCTCCCACCACTCCTTCTGAGTAACATTTAGGATTTGAAACATTCATTATCTTCTACTCATCTTCTGCAAACATCATGTCATTATCATCACCCTCTCAAAATTAGTGTAGATGGAGTTCAGGTTACATGTATGAGTCCACATTACCTATGAAAATGTTATCTTTGAACCACAACCCCCTCCTCCAAAGGGGAGTACACCTAAGACACAAAACCTTTGTTGTCATCTAAAGATTATTTCAACATAGCTGAGTAAGTATACCCTTCCAATTTTCTAAAAATTAATACACTTCACCAAAGAAAAACACACAAGTACAAAACTTGACAACATGAGAGCTCAAGTATTTTCAGTTAAAAGAAAGTATATTTTGTAACTGATGACAGCAAAGAGAAAATTCCTGTACAAATATGCAAGTTTTTGCAATGTTTCATTACGGGTAACTTTTGAGCAGGGTATAGTGCATAAACTGGTACAGTGTTGTACTTTACATAATTTAACCCTTATATAAACCAAACTTTTTGCTAATAAGAATCTAATACCAATCATACTTATATACCTTGCAGGAAAATTACCCACTTAATGACTTGTAAAGATGGTGCCAATCTGTACTGGAATTTCCACTGCATGGGTGGAAATTTACAATCAACAATTTACCTGCAAAAATAAATTATCTAGCATGATGTCAATATTTGTGTTTGCCATTTTAATTTGGTGAAACATTTTCTCTGAAAAGCTGTAAGGATATATCTACATGACCATACTGAACAATTGTTTACTAAGTCTCATAACTCCTAAAATATCATACCAAATCCAATCACTTTAAATCAATCATTGTAAATGGAGTTCAGGCCACAAGAATAATAGCATCAGGTAGACAGACACACTGACTGATGGACATATCCAGTGACAGACTGATGGACAGCCACATTAAAAGACTGATGGACAGACATTCTGACAGAACTGGATGTGCTCTCTAACAGTGATGGACAAACACACTGATAGACTGATGGACAGACACACTGATGGAATGATGGACAAACACACAGACAGACTGATGGTCAGACACACTGATTGTTTGAAAATAAGAAATTTACATACTGATGAATATACACCCTGACAGACCGGTGGACAGACATATAGATTGACTGATGGACATACGCACTGACAAACTGAAAGGTAGACGATAGACACACACCTTGATAGACTTATGGACTGACACAATGATAGACTGATTCACAGACACTTCGACAAATTGATAGACACCTTGATAGACCGATGGATAGATGTTATTAGGGATCATGCTGGGCTTTGCCAAGGTCGCAAATTGCATTTTTTTTCCCCTTATTGGCAATAAAATATACCATCTGGCAATTTTTTTGGTGACAACATTTTTGGCTGTTAAAATTATATATACAGTCTTGGGTTTGGAGTTTAGAAATCCAAAGGCACCATGACTTGAAGCGGCAAACTTGGACGTAAAATTGCACTGGAATCTATTGTTACATCAACAATTCCTTTATTCATTTTGACAAACCACCCTAACATGGCACTGTTGTATCATAATCCACTTATGCTGATGTCTGGCCTTAGTACTCTTTGCTGTAATATAATGCAAATAGTCATGCTATCTGACTAGCTGCAATCGACCACCTCTGAAGGCAGGAACTGAATGACTACAATCTACCAGATGATGGCAATTTTTTTCCTTTTTGAAAAATGTACCAGAAAAAATAGTTTTGCTGAAACTTTAAAGAAAACTGATTACCTTTGAAGCATCGATCATTCTGTATATATAATAAGCAAATGAACAAAAACAAATTCTGTCTCTGTGAATGTTTTACAATTTTTTGATGTTGCCGCAGCAAAAATAACAGGCATTTGTTTGTTCCTTCAAAAAGCGCCTTTAGCGGCACCTTCAATAACACATGAACCTTCATCAAATCAAGCAGAAGGCCTTTGATCAAAGAAAGTTAGCAACAAACTTAAATAAAATCATTTTTCATTGTGACTGCAACATATTTATTGCACCGTGCAAGTTTCATATTTACAACAAAAAAGTTCATGCTTACAATTGCTACCAATGGCAGTGTAAAATCCAAATTAGAGTTCCAATATTTTGAAACAATAGATATCTGGCCGTCAAGTTAAATGAAGGTGGGACATCTTGCAATAATGTGAAACTTTTTCTTTCATTCGTTCACGTTTTCATTTTCCTATGAATAGCCTCATACCCTTGGTAGCCTCAGCATTATGTAGTTGTCTCTGGCTGACCAAAATCTAAGCCAATTTATGTACATGTACATTTTGCTTATAAACAACTATACAGCCATGTGCTACTAGGATAATAAATATCAGTAAATTTTTTCAGGAAACATGTTTATTGACAATTGAATATAGATAAGACGAGTACTACTGTTTTTTATATATACATTTTAGTTGCGTTTTCTAACAGGATTTGACTGATACATGAATTTTCTAACATATGATCAAATACTCGAATTCATGGAATTTTCATATGAATGTATATATTATTTAACACATTGTGGAGTGTACTATATAAATTAAGTTGTCAATATGCAAGTGTATTTCTGACTAGTTGTCTTCATTTAATGCAAATTTCCATTTTTATTTCTCTCTGCGTAAATCCTAGTCACTGATGACAGGTCATCTCTTACAAATTTCACTTGTATGTGAAATTTCAATTTATTTTCAGACACCCCTCCTTTCATTTTCTAAACATCCACTCATGTCAACAACATTACCTTGGTCCCAAAGATGTCGAGATAAATGGATAATACTTATTATGAAAATGGCGACATGTTTTAAATATTGGCGACAAAATATTGAGGGTCCAATCTGACAGACTGACTGACAAACTAACAAAATTATGGATGGACCGATAGATATAACCTATCACAATACGTCAACAAAAGTGTGGCAATAATAAATGATTTCAATTTCTTGATATTACAGTAAAATATTCTTCAGGTTCTTGGTAAGAAGTTTGCTGTGGTAATTTTATTTCATATCCTCTTAATAAATAATTGAAATCAAGCATATCAACTAGATAGTTTATTATTTACATTGTGCAAATATGGTCATGTGATGATTGACATCAACAGAATTTGCATAAATTTAGTTTTCTCACAATATATTTGAGATAATTATATGTTTGTGAAAATGTTGTGATTTACATGTGTTACCTTGAGATATCTTTACTGTACATTAATTCAGTTCAGCAACAATCTCAAACTGGTGTGAATTCACTGTTTATCATTGGGTACTAGTTTTCATGGGATACCAATTCTCATGGGCTACCAATTTATGCTTGCTACAAACCACACTTTTCATACCCAATGAACAAATAACTCAGTCCAAGAATTTCAGTACCAATGCATATGTCATATGAAAATTGAAATATCCTTTGAAAATTGATATCCATTGAAAATTGACACCCATAAAAAATTAAAACACCTGATGAACGAAGAAACCCAATATAAGAATTTCATTACTAATGCAAATGTAATTTTTTTCATGGTGGTCTAGATTACCAACACAATATGTATATGTGCAATGTAGGTGATAGATTGTATCTATGTTTATGTTATTGTATTATGGGCTGGTGACCTAGATTACCAATTAGAATTCTTGAATCTTGATTCTCGTTATGCAAACCAATGAAAATTGATACCCAGCAAAATAAATGACTCCAAAGTAAACTGTTAAAAATTTGAACTTCAAGGAAACATGTAAGGATCAACGAAAGGACAAGTTTACCTCCAGTAATTTTGAATTTCTAAGCTATTAATACACCTAACCTTTGATAACCCATGTTCTCAGCAATATGGTTTATGAACATTAACTGTGGTATATATGGGAACAAGTCAAATTCTGCTTAACTGTTGGAGTTGTGGGGCATGTGGTGTTAGCAACTGTCCCTGAAACATTAATTATAATTTCCACCTGTTTTACCTAATGGATTTAAATACTTATGAATTAGAGTTCTAAAGAATTCATATAAAGTTAAAAAACTGATAAACAACTTTTAATATAAATCAAGCCATCACACAGTACTCAAAAGGTCTTGAATCAGTAATGTTGGAATTTTTTTGTTTTCCTCCCTTTCAGTATCAAGGCACATGAAAACAAACAAACGAAAGCTTGATATCTTGAATTACACTGCCTCAGCTGACCCTATCAACATGTCAAGATAGTAATTTTTAAATATCAACATAAACTACTGCAATGATATCCACATGGCAAATGAATGAGTACAAATCCATGTTACTTTAGCTAATGAACACATGCAGCACATGGCAGTCACACAGTCAAAAAACACTGCATCTGGATGGGGGAAAAAAGAAGCAGAAAATACAGGAGTTTCTTGAAGGGACTAATGCTGTACTTGGTGAAAATAATTTCCAGGAATTAAAGATATGACCATTTCTTTCTTTTAACTGTTGAGTGTTGAACCATCTCTGATATTCTTCAGCAATAACAAGATTTTTAAATCTGCTTCAGTGGTGCACATTTTGGGTCTCAGATTGGTACCATTTTCATTTTGGGCCAAGTAGACATCATTAGAAGTTATTAGGTGAAAAGCCCAATGTTATAATTATCATCCATTCATGGGGAGTAGTGACAAGATTTCTAAGACATTCAACATAGCAGCCATACTGGATACATGACGGCACAATTTTCATGTCTGATCTACTAGGTATCATAAGAAGTCTACTAGTGAAAACCCCGTGTGGATCTATCTATCTATCCATTTGAGAGGAGTACAGATAACATTATATTCAAGACATATTGGATGTCAGATCATTTTGATTTAGTGATCAATGAAACATTGTAAAAAGTCTTTTAGTGAAAACTCCATGCTGATATGAACATTCATTCAGGAGAAGTAGTGATAACAAGACTTTCAGACTGGCCACTGTGGCAGCCATATCAGACATTAGATAGGCACCATTTTCATTTAACCAGACATCTTAAGTCTACAGGTGAAAACACTATGTCAATATGACTTTCCATTCAGGAAAAGGATGTCAGATCAGCACTATTGTCCTTCAAGATGAACAGGACATCATAATAAGTCTTCTGATGAAAACTCAATATGAATATGACTTTCTCTTCTCTTCAGGTGGAGTTGTGGTAAGAATTTCAAGATGGCTGCCATGACGGTCATATTGGATGTCAGATTAGCATAATTTTTATTTCAAACCAACCAGACATCATAAGAAGTCTTTTAGTCAAAACCCCATGTTTATATGACCATTAAGGTAGAAGGAGCAGCAAAAAGATTTTCAAGATGGACACTGTGGTGGCCATACTAGACATCAGACCAGTACTATTTTCATTTAGGACCAACCAGACATCATAAGCCTTTTAGAGAAAACTCCATGTTGTTATGGCAATCCATTCAAGAGGAGTAGCATAAACAAGATTTTCATGGTGACCACTGTGGAGGCCATACTGGATGTCCAGGCAGCACTATTTTCATTTAAAACCAATTAGACCATTGGACAAATGTGTGTGTAAAACTTCATGGCAATCCTCCAAGTAGTTTAGGATAGTTCTAATGGACAGACAGACAGACAATGGACAAAAGACCACCCTATATAAGCTCTTCTGAATCTGACTAGTCAAGGTGAACACATTTTATAAGAACCTACAAGTCACATGTAAATATATCTGCAGTTTTTGAAGAACATTCCACAAATAAGCAAAAGGCAAAACTTACGATTTGTTTATGGTGTGTGATTTCAACAAGAAATTAAGCAGACTTTATGTCTTGATGTGACTGTGATATGGCTTCATGCATTACTGTGATAATGGCTTTATTCGTTGATTGTAAATGGCTTGAAACCATTTATCTGTTAATAAATTTGTGTTATCATGTCAATGGACCATTAAGTTGTCAAAATAGAGACAGCTTACCCTGCTGAATAAGTACAGTTATTATAAGCTATTATAAGCTGGTTTCTTTTCTATCTTTTTGACTCATTAGACTTGAGCAGCCTTGTGTCAATATTAATATTTATATGTCAATATTTTCATTTATTTCTCTTAACCTGCTTTAAAATCCAAAGATAATCATGTCTTTCAAAATGTACAATGTCTAAACATTAGGCTCTTACTTTGTTGTCATCCATTTCTTAATTCCTCTTGCCAAACTCTAAAAAAGGGAGCCAAAAATCATATCATTTCATATGCAGGTCCACATGGACTAACAAGGAAGTGGTGTTTGCTGAAATTTCCTATAAGACATAGTCAAATATGTTTACTAGATTCTGAGTTTTCATCAGAATCATATCAAATGATAAGCCAGTATAAACATTTTTAATGATACTATAAACATTTCTTGATGATTAAGGTAATGCACACAAGGTCTCTGAATTTTCTCATTAAGGAACGCAGATCATAGAAATAACTGGCTGATCATGAGACTGTGCCAATAGTGCAGAAATATTTGTTAAAAAGTTCATGATCAAGCCTGAAAATGTGAGATAAAATCCCCTGCCCATGTACATTTCAATCAGAATTTGATGTCTCCATTACAGTAGATCTCTTAAATGCACAATATAAATATTTAATTTCTAGGGACCTTTGGAAATCCTAAATCTTTAATTTTAGTTGCCTCTCGGGTAAAGTACTGACTTACTTGCTATCCTTATGTTCCGATTTATATTTTTCATTCTTAGAAATAAAACAGCTGTAATATGATATGTGAATCAAGAAATTAACAGAAAACGAACTGTGTTATGTATATTTAATTTAATTGTTTTTTCTATTAGTTATTAACTGTTTTATTTCATTACATGTTATTGTAATGTAACAATGTTTGCTGGACTTTACCTTGTCCAGCACTGAGTTCATTTCTGCTCGACCTGACTGACCTGTTTTTAATTTTTTAAAATTTCTTTTATGTAAACAACTAATAATAGCTTCATTATTCTCTATGTGTATGAGCTTATTAACTGAATTACTATTTAGGTAAACATGTTGATTTGGGTCAGGGTTTTGGAGATTCGAAAGTGAATTTTATAGGCTATTGTGTTGTAAGTAAACAAGGCTCATTAGATCATTCTAGAAGGTTATTTTCCATCAGGTAATGGTTGTTTTTAGAAAATGCTAATTGTGACCTGAGGTCAAGCAGAGAACTATATTATCTTATGACTGTGAGGATTTTACCAGTCATGCTTTAACATCTAGCACTTTAAGCTGTATTATGTTGTGACCAGTTTGGGCTGAATTTTACTTTATTCAAATTACAAAATTCAAGTGATTATTTTCTCTGGAAATACAAAAGTGCTCTGACAAAATTATTGGATAAAGCCATTCATTGGAATTTATACTGAATTCAAACCTGGAATAATATTTCTGTGATTTAACAAGAGACTGTTGACACATCAACACTTTGCAGACCATAACAGACACATCATCACCTTTCATTTTGGATCACTTCAGGAAATGAACTGAGTTTTATTCAGGAGTTTTTATTACTAGGACTTGTGTTTTCATTTCTTGGATTATTTTTGGATTTAATTCGCAATACTGTAAGTTCCTTTTTCTCATTTTTCACTTTGTATTCTAGGGAAATAAATTATTTGTTAAATTTTACAAAGCATGTTGTCTTCACTCTTTTCTGTTACTTATTTTAAGAGCATAGACTCGTAACAAACTGGTACCAGTGTCAAGAGATGAACTTACATGTAGGTCTTCATTTCAACAGACTGATGGCCATTTTAGACATACCAAATGTAATGTCTGTTTTCTTCAAAAGCAAGTAGACTCAATGGAGACTACCCTATACTCGCTTGAAAGTCAAGTCAAACTGCAAACAACAAAGATTGTGATCTGCTATAGCATAAAAGACCTGCAGATAAGGATCAATGCTGTTTGTTCTACTGATTACTCCTAAGAAACCACACAGACCCAGATGTTCCAGCACATTTTGTGATGACAGATCTCAGTCTGTGTAGTTTGCAGTCAGTACTTTACCCGAGAGGCAACTAAAATTAAAGATTTAGGATTTCCAAAGGTCCTTAGAAATTAAATATTTATATTGTGCATTTAAGAGATCTACTGTAATGGAGACATCAAAAAATGAGTATATGAGGTATTATGAAAGATACATTGACCCATCTGGTGGAATCAGTCACATGTAAACAATATTTATGTTGCATTTCTTTATTAAATACTTTCTATGCTTGTTTTAAAAAAGAAAAAAGAAAAAACTTTACTAAAGCAAAATTTAGTGTAAAACTTATGACTCACCTTCTAATAAATTCTATGAAGAATGTCACTAACAGTGTGAAGATGAAGTCCACAATGACAAGACGATAAATTTCCTGCCCCACATAGGTCTCCCAGCACTATAATAGGAAGAACAGAATCTATCATGTCCATTTCAAGGTCAGAGTTTATCTATGCCTATGAAAGATAAAAAGTTTCACAGAACCATATTCATCTAAAGAAAACAATTTTTTATAGTAAAATATGTTTCTTCAAGAATACTTACCCAATCATAATATCTTAGGAGAACTATAACTACCTTGCAAATCTAGACCTCCCAGGTCAAAACTTTAAGGTAAAAAGCCAAAAGTTATCTGCCCACCAATGTGGCTGACAGGCACAGTGATCTCCCCTTGTTGATGGGATTGGTGCCAAATCCTAAATATGTATTAGTTACTACTGGAGAGGAAGGCATGTTCTCTATATGGATGTAACTGCAGGGAGGCTGGGAGGGTGTATGTGTATTTTGATTGGATAAGTATTCTTGAAAAAACAAATTTTTGTAGAAAAAATTGGTTTCTCTTTTAATTATGTTATCCAATCAAATACCTTAGGAGAATATGTAAGAGGAGGATTGCGGTACATCCCCTTACCCAACAGATGGCATCTCCAGTCACCTAAGTTATTTGAGACAGTCTAGAGATAACCAAACTGAATAAGACTCCAATTGTCAGGGAGTGGCTTCAAATAGGGAAATTTTTCCCCACGCAAATCCAGCAGAAGTCGTGAAGCAGTGTCGTAAGAAACCATCAAATGACCTGGAAAGGTGACCTTTTGTGCCAAGGCTATAGGTCCTACCATCAAATGATATGCTTGTGGGAATCGCTCTAACTTTGTGAGCTGAAATGCATAATAAATTCATTTGTGCTGGGATTATTTCTTGATATACAGAGCGAATAACCCATTTGATCCAGGATGAAAAGTCTGTGCTGATATCTTCCTGTTCCTGTTGGAAAGATAAAAAGTGTGATCTCCCCCAATGCGATGGCTCTGTCATTTTAAGATAACATTTCAAAGCTCATACCAGATCTTATAGGTGGTCTTGAGCTCAAGTGTCTGGAGCTGACAGTGATTTCATTACAAAAGTCTGGTTAACACTGGATGAGAACCTGTTCTTGGCAATGAAAGAGGTTACCATCATGAATGAAACTGACTTGTTTTGTTGGACCTGCTTGAAAGTCCAGCTGATAAGCCATATATTTTGCTGAATCTGCTGCTCATAGCTAATGCAAATGAGGAAGCGGATATTGTCAAAAAGTGTGGTTGTAGAACAGTAAGTTTAACTGTGATAGGTGCAAACTGTTTCTCATCAAAGAGCTAAGAAAGTCAACTACTGTGGTATTGATGTCTCTTTGAAATATAGTGCTCTGGTGTGAACCACTGAGATTATATTCTATTGCCTTCCTTATTTCACGGGGTTGTCCTGTAATCCTATTTTAGTAGTGTAATCAGATACTTTGGTTCCTGTATCACATTCAGAATCCACAGTGTTTAGATGTGTGTACATTCAGCAATTCCAATGTATAGAATGCAGTAATCAGCCTGACACATGGGCCCAGGATTGGTGTGACAAAGGTTGAAAATGAGCGATGAAAAGGCCATTCCATTTGTACCAGCTCCTGTTTGCAGAAAAATGAGCCTGCCAATACCTTAGCCAGCTTAGGATCTGTCAAATTGAAACCTGAAATGTTGTTGAGGTCAGAGCTTTTGTTCTGAGTACTTGTTCTGCTTTGCTTTTTTTGATCAGTCACCACAGTAAAGTTAGTGGGCAGAATAAGAACCTTATTCCTGTGTAGGATCACCAGCCATCAATGACATGGATATATAAAGTATCATGAAAGATCCATGCTCCCATATCAGTCCAAAAATATAGGAAACATACTACCCCCAGCCCTTTGTGTGCACATCCGTAGTAATTGTGATTGCCAGAAGACATGTTTGCAGAGGTATTGCTGATGCAAGTCCAAAGTGCCTTTGTAATGCAACCTCATATGGTCCAATTGTCGAAGTTCGGTCTCAACTTGGACTATGTAGTCATTGTTATAAGAGCCCAATTAAGCAACCAAGGACAAAGGTGCCTGCTGCTGTAATGAGCAATACTCAGCTGGCAAATGAATACTCTAGCAAATGCATTGCTCCAAAGAGCCATAACTTATCATTGCATAAATTCAAATCTCTTTCCTGTGGAACATGTTCTTTTTATTTGAACACAGAGTCCAGACCAAGGATACAAGGTGAGGTCTAAGATGTTCTTGCTGACAAAAGATTGAGAATGGCAAGAGTGTAAAAAGTAAAATCATGTCTCCCTCCAAAACCAGTTGGTTTTTTATAGCTTGTTGCAGACGAGTTGCAGATGAGTCACAGAACTTCTGAAAGCCATCTGAGTGGGGCAAGAAATCAAATCTCTTGCAAGTCCATACTGATTGCACAGTCTTCACAACAGAAAGCTTTAGGACCCTTTGTTGCAATCCATTGCAAACCCAAGAGCATAACAACATTGATTGAATGTGCTTAGGCTGAGGATCAACTGATAAGTGCTGCACTGTAACCAAAAGAGCTGTAGTCAAAAGCTTAGGACATAAGCTGAGCATGATACTGAGTCCCAGGGAACTACTGTTGGATCCCCATTACATCATGGTAAATCTTCCCCATTCAACCAAATGTTTAGAGCCTCCTCCCCACCAGGATCCATGATAGTGGCGGAAGGGGGGGGGTCTGTGTGTATGTCACTGAGATAAGGATGGTCTCGTGGTATGCTAGTGAAAACGACTGACCTTCTGACTCTTTCACTTAGTTGTAGCATTGTTTCCCAGTGTCATGTGTTCTGGTGACACTCTTGTATCTTTGATGGTTGCTTTGTAAATCTCTCTGCTGTACCTGACACTGAGGGATGGTGGTGTGCTGCAAATTTGGTCATTAATGAGGAGAAAAGATATGAAAGTTGTGAGCATATCTTAGACCATGATTGGTCTGTGAGATGGGGGTAGAAAGCATTGCATCTTTTTTGAACTTGTTAAGTTCACACCTGCTATTATGGTTACAGGATATTGTCTTTATTATGAAGTCAACCATCCTACATAATATACTGTGACTTATGGATACGTGATTGAGGACCAAACGATTTCTTGTATATGGCCAAGTCCTTTCCAAGCAGAAGTAGGTTATTTGTGATGGGAGAATGGCATCTAATTCATTATGCTGGGATGGGTTATGGGCTGTTAGATCCATGTAACTGGTTCATACATCTGCTGCATGAGAGGGTACTTGGGCTGTTTTCTTTGCTGTTTCCCTCACTGTACAGCAAAAAAATAGAGTTGCACTCTGAAGTGGCAAGGTCTATAGGAATCGCAAACAAAGATGAATCCTGTGTTGGTGGCCTATAAAGATTCTGATTGTGGAAGCAATTGAGTGTACAATCTTCCATAGATAATTTTCACCTGATATAAGAAGTGTAGACCTGGCAGGTGATGTAGAAAAAAGAGGACAAAGTCCAATGGGATTTGGTGGTAAACTTCAGTTGAGTCCTGCAAAGTGGACTTTCACTCATACAAGTTGCAACGAGAAGAGAACTTAAATGTCAGCATTGTCATTTATAGAGGAAGGTAGTGAAGTCAATGTCTCCTGCTCTACATGCATAGTAGTTGGAGAAGAATGTTGATGATGGTGGCCCAACACAAGTGCAGGACCTATGAGTCAGATTTTTAACTTGTCACTAAGGAGAATCTCTTAGATGTCAGAGGGCTTGGGAGGGAGGCATGAAGAGACATCTCTGTAAAAATGAGCCCCAAAGTGGACATCATACACTGTAAGTGTTTGAGGTACCTTGTGGTAAGATACACTGGGCATTGTTCACAGGAAATGTATATTCATGAAGAGCTTAGCAGCACTATGTGAGTCACAGAACCAGACAAGTTCATTTTTGGCTGATGTCATAAAATTGAATTATGATTTTGGCCAATTATGATCAGACTTATATGGAAAAGTCCAGTCATGGAGGAACCTGGCTGTCTTGGCTTGCATGATACTGTCCAAGTCTTGAGGTTGGAATGGGGTACAGAGTATTTCATCAATGTATCCAGTCTATATTTCTGATATGAGAGACTGTAACGGCTTATTGCTGCTCTCCTGCCTTGTGTGCAATTAGATGTATTCATTCCCCAAGTTATGATTGACATCTGTCATTAGTATGCAACACCGACATGTAGTCAAGCAGTGACAACCAGAGAAACTATGCATGTTGACTGGTTGTCCAGTTGGTCTTGCCCATAGTCTAAATCTTCAAGACAAAATAGAGAAGACCCTCTATACAAGTTGTGCAGAGAGTGTCCTGTTTTATGAGCAGATTAGAACATAGCTATGAATATTTAGAAAGTGGATGTTAAATAATCAATTCTAGCCACAATCATGGTATAAACTGACAGTTGCAGAATCACACAGCAAATAATGCCCGAAGGACATTATGTAAGATGTGTGAGTCAGCAACTGACATTTTATCCAGGATAAACTCTATAAAAAACTATGTTAAACTCTTATAATTGCAATTATTTATTATTTTATTTAATTTTTATTGTCATTTTGTTTTTGTAAAGATATTTCCTATCAGTTTTAGAGCGTGTATAAGCGTATGAATTCTTGTTGAGGCATCTGCTATGTAGATATTTATAGAACAGGGAATACTTCATCTGCAATGTAATAGCTATGTCAATATCAAACTAAAAATTCTACCAATGGTAGGTAAACTAAGGTTTTGAACATTCCACAGCATGGTCTTAATCTTTGATCTAAAATGGTATATGTTTTGTGCCTAGAAGTTCAATATTGAAAGCAAAGGATGTTTTGTTTTGTTCGACATATGAATGACTCATGGATTTGATGCTATCATGAGTTCATTGTGACTTGTGAATCGTTTCATGTCTTTAAATCTATTTTCTTGTTGAGTAACAGTTTAAGTTACCTACAGGTGCTACTTACAAATGAAATTAAGACTTTTGGTAAATGGTTATAGTGATGGAGGTCCAATAGTCAAACAGTGCAAGACATCGACACTGAAAGTTATGATGGGGGGGTGTAGCGGATCTCACACCCACCCACATCCTAACTATCAAGGTCGGCGTTTTACACTGAAGGACTGTGAATCCAGTTGTTATAATGTTAGATTTTGACCCACCTCCTCTCAATCCTTGTATCCATTCACCTATTGTTTTGAATTCATTTGTAATGAGCTGAAGTGAAAGTTCTATAGCCCCAGTGTTCTTGGCAGATTTTGAGTTTCCAAGCTTTTCTTTTTCAAATCTAGTAAAATTTATATTCAATATACAGCAAAGATGTGTTATTTGATTCTGTCAAATCAATTTATTCCATTTTCTAAATAAAATATAAATCCACCATTTTTATTTCATTTTAAAGGCATGCAATGTGTACGCCTTCCAGTTCAGTGTTTATGTTTGTTGCTTTGCACATGATTCTATTTATAGAAGTTAGTATAAAGTAGTTCACCATAGAGTTTATAGAGAAATAAACACAGTTGGGCCTGATCACATGATTATGTTCTGACCAATGGGAATCTTCCCTTCATTTATTAACTGATGCAACTGCAATTATGTGATTTTGACTGCTTGTACAGGTGGAAACACTGGAGTGTCACTTACAGTACTTACGTGTATGAACAGGAAAACCAAAAAACAATTATAGTTACAGCCTACCCTAAGAAAGGACAATGGATTGCCTATACAGATAAATATCACTCAAGCATTACCTACAGTAACGTGCATGAGCAGGACATGACTGAGTAAACGACATATAGAAAGCTTATCCATCACCCCGTGTTTGTTTGTCAGATTGGAAGCTATACAATAATATACACAAGCGTCTATGTTGCACACAAAAAAAACCTGCACATAAAAAAGAAACTGAAACACCATTATTAGATTCTTACAAAGCAGGTGTGACAATATCCATTATCAGAATTTTACCTGTAGGAAAAGGTCCTGATGACATTCTACTGGTGCAATCAATAAAGTGTAAAGTGTATGACTATGAATTAGTGCTAGTAGATGACCTAATGAGGGCAATGAAGCATCAAGATATCATCATCAATACTACCTGCAGGAAGATTCAATGATGGCCAGTACAGGTGTGTTAAGTGCATCTGTCTTTGAACACTGCATGGGTGCAGAGCTAAACCATAAGATATTTTACCTAGAAATTAGTGATAGGTGAGCTAATGCAATAAAGTGTCCAGGTATAATATAATTTACAATACAACTTGTAGGAAGGCTCAAGAATGGCCTGTACAAGTAAAATCATTGGAGCTTGGTGCCTGGATACTAAGAATGCCATGGAATAAAAAAAACTCACCTGTATGCATCTGTTTGTAGTGAAATTACACATATAATAAAAGTTTTCTATTGGCATGTGCATAAAATATCTATAGCCCAAACTTTATGTGAAGATGCATAGGCTATCTGAGAAAGTACCAAAATGTGAGATAGCAACAAAGTGTTAGAAAACAGTAAAGGCAGAACTTTGTCAGCACAGGAAGAGAAAAGGTTGGAAATACAGATGGAGTATACTTTCCTTAGAAGTGAAAGAACTCATCTTCCAAGTAGATTCTGGCTTTTGCAAGGTCTCTTGTAACGAGTGTGTGCTTCTTGGCATGAGTGTAAGCAGTAACTGGGATATTCTTGGGATTTGGTGCCAATCCCTGTAACAAGGGGAGGTCACTCTGCCCAGCAACCAACAAAGTGGGCAGACAACTTTTAACTTTTTAGCTAAAAGTTTTTAACCTGGGAGGTCTGGATTTGCGATGTAGTAGTAGTTCTATTAAGGTATTATGATTAGGTAACAGATTTAAAGAAGAAGCACATATTATAATATTTCAAGTGTTTTTAGCATAGTATAAATTGTTCACTACTTTTTCCATCTCTATGCACTTAATTGACAATATTAAACCAACTGTGTGCCCTGTTAGTGTTACACATTTATTCTCCTAATTAAAGCATACATAACTGTGAAAGAGTTCACAAAATATGATGCATTTATGCCTGAGACATGTATACAGCAATATTTTGTTTTTTTTGCAGTCAGGCAAAAGTGCATTATGTTTGTTAAACTGTATAAAATGATTATACAACAGAATGTTGTGATTGTTGATCGATTGGCATATGACATACAGTACAATGACTAGACAATGTAGGTAGGGAGAGCCATGAGCATAATTTCACTAAGTATTAATAATTTCTAATTATTTTTATAATTAAACAATATTGAGGTGCAAAACCTATTTTTCTATGCTAGGCCATGAATTACTGGATTTTCCAAGTGAAACAATTGTGATAATTCAATGGAGTGAAATACAATAAATATTTTCACTGCCAAGTCAATAACATTATAACCAAGAAATCTGAGCTATATTTAGACACTTGCCAAGTCAAAAGGCAAGTATGGCAGCTTCACATCAGATGAACCAAGTTAAAATTCAATAATGTGCAAATCTTTTTTTTCTCAATTTTTTTAATGTGCTGTTTTGCCTTGAATGAGGAAGGAATAAGTGGCAAACAGATGATATTATCATGAAGAATACATTAAGAAATCTGCTATCAATCTGTTATACATATTGCTAGCTAATAAAAACAGCATTTAACAAAGTGGCCCAAGTGAGTCTAAGATCACTCACCCAGTTTTCTGTTAAAATGTCTTCTAATCAAATATATAAATTGTGACAAATAGTTTTTCAAGGTTATATATATTTTTGTACCTTCACCTTTATTTGATGGAATATATCATCATTTGCCAATCCTAAAAGTCTTTAATCCAGAAGGCTCTCTCCCAAATTTGGTTAAATTCTGATGAGTGGTTTTTGTGATAAAAGCTGTTTAAGTCCTTTTTTTAAATAGTGGCAACCTTAGCAAATGGTGGATTGGCATCATCTGCAAACAATTTAAATCCCTCTGTGACAGGGATCTTTCTGTTCAATTCAGTAAAATTCTGTTGAGCCATATTTGAAAAGAACTACACAGAAGGTAAATGCTAAGTAGTCCAATGTATGCATTATTCTAATACTTTCTTAAAAAAAGGAAAAAAGGGAAAAAATATGCCCCAACATATAGATGTTATGGAAATTTATGAAATTTTCCAGAGCCTAACTAACAGTATGAACTAAATCACTCTTGTGTGAAAAACACAGACTTGCCCATGCAAATACGCATGTCACATTAGTGTTGAAGTTCTGTTAGATTTGAAAAGGGAAGATGGTGACCATCAAAGGAACTGATTGGTGATACTCAAGTTAGAAATTATACAATTAATAAAATTAGTAGGTTTGTGCATTTTTTTATATCCCTGATGCCTTTTGTTTTTAAAATCTTTAGGAGGTACAAATTGCTGAAGGGAGGCAGAAACAATACAAAGTTAAAAGCTCTTCCTGCTTGGATGCTTTATGACAAATTTAGTTAAATTCTGATCAGTGGTTTTAGAGAAGTCCTTTAAAGGTTTTTCTATTTTTAGTCACTCTGGCCATGTTTGATAAAGGATCAGCATAAGTTGTACATATTTAAAACTTTTCATGCCACACTGCTTTCTGTTGAATTCAATAAGGTTCTGTTTTGCAGTTTTGAGAAGCTTTTAAAAAAAAATTGTTTTTAAAAATGGCAGCCTTATATGTCTGTGGATTGACATCATCGATACAAATTAGATAGGCCTTCATGTTAGTGTGCTTTCTCTAAACATTTTATCAAATTCTGTTCAATAGTTTTGAGAACTAGTTCAATGGCAAATCTGGTATGAATTGTTCATTGGTATTTTTTGAGAAAGAGTTAAATTAAAATATGTTAACATATGACAAACAACAGAAAACATATTATGCATGATTGATAACATATGTCTGATGCAGAGCCATACCTAAGCCAGTTGGCCTTATGACCAGGTAGACTAAACAAAATTCATAGATAACCATGTGAAAAGTAAACTTAACACAACTACTAATCCAATAAAAAGAATTCCATTTTGCAGTAATCCTACACAGTCTGCCAAATTCTTGAAAATATTAGTCCCTCTTTGCTTACTGAAAAATTAATATAAAACAGTATTGCTCCCATGATAAGGCTGGTGGGCAACCTAATGACATTGGCAAAAGCATGATGTGGGTTTACTTTCGAAGATACTCTTAGTAAACATTTGCCAAATTCGATAAAAATGGGGGTTGGACCATCATTAAACATGGGCTTGTCATGGTAAAAAATACAATGATTGCTAAAATATTATTATTTATTTTACTGGATGGAGGTTTCTGATAGTGCTCCGGTACCAGGATGAGACTAATACAGCTAATACTGTGGCCTTCAGCAGCATGGTCCTGAAAGTACAATATATTAGCAAATGTAAGAATTTACCTTTATATAGCAATATATCAGACATTCATTTTTCTCTTACAGCAAAAGCATAAACTAGAAAATAAGAATTTTTCTATAATCTGAAGAACAGAAATGTAAGATCCTGATTATGAAACTTACAAATTGTTTACCAAAGTCACAGAGTAAATTACCAGAAATAGATTATTTTCGAAACATGCCTTTGATAATTATTGTTTTCCTTTACAGTTCCTTTAATTGTATTTTTTTCAAAGAACTTTTTACAACATTTACCAAAATTCAATATAATGGTGAGACAAACTATATATTTAAATTCTGAATACTAATTGCACAAACATTTACTGCAATTCTTTTTGTATGTGAGTTACTGAGGATTGACCAGCAGAACTAAAATAACTGCAATTACAGGGACACTTTTTAATATTTTTTTATATAAAACTTTGTATATGCATTTGTGAACATACATAAATGTAATGGATGTTGGCTTATAGCTCCCATGTCAAGGTCATATGGTGGTGGAGGTCAAGGAAAATGTGTGAATTTGCCATGGTGAGACATAGCTTGAAATAAAGACTATAACCTTTACCAAAATTTCTAAAGATGTACATTGTATACAATATCCAAAATGATATCATTTAAACAAATCAACCTCAAACTCACACACACCCATACGCATGAGTGGAATTCATTAGGACTATTATTTAACCATATGTACAGTGTATGATACTGAAGATCTGAGTTGACACTCCCCATCTTGGGTCAATTTCTTACACATGTTACATGTAAAGAAAACAAATCAAAAGTTGACTTACCTAAACATGCCAATATAAAGCTCTGTTTTGGGTTTCTCATATTTCTCCATCTGTCCAATGAGGGAAAATATGAGAGGGAGAATGAGAATAATTCCAGATACACAAAGTGGCATCACCATGTCTTTCAGTTCCTCTGGCGTTATCTGAAAAATAAAAATAAAAACATTAACGTTGGTTTGCTTAACCTCAAGCAAATCTCATTTTTGATAGTGCTACATTAATGAAAGAAATTAGATCTTTGGAAATCTTTAGCAATATATGGCCACCCAATCAACCTGCTGTACACTGTTTACACAGGTTTTTCATTGCAGAAACTGATGTGTTCTCAATAAGTGTGTTGTACTGAAAAAATTCATGTACCACATACCATTAACCTTTTGTATATTTCTTATAAGGAGTGTATGCTCTTTAACCTTCGATGAATTGCTAAATACCCACTCAGCTATTATTTTATGGGCAATTAGTGTCTGTTTTTCTCCCGAAACTTGCCTTGTAATGACCCTTACTTGGGAATAAATATTCATCAAAGAGTAATATATAAACATGCACGCCAACTTATACATCTTCAATGAGTTAAAGATGCTGAAGTGGGTATGAAATTGAACTCCTTCTAGATTTGACCATGTAAATGAGTACTGTTGATTATTTCCAAAAGCTTAAAATCTCTATTTAAAATATCATCCTGAAATCATGAAACTGGAATTAGAAGCAGCTCAATAAAATATGAGCAAGCAGAAAGAGGGTAATAGTTCATGTCCATCATAACAGTTAAAGGTCATTAAATGACCCTGATCATTTGTGCTGACTGTACTTTGCTCAATAATAAAATAACACTATGCCTTTTTGATCAAAGTTTATCTTTCATTTTTCAAACCAGACAAATGAATTATGGTAGTATGGTAACTAAAGAATTCAATTAAATGTCCAGATGTGGCAAATAAAGAATTCAGATAACTGACCAGTAATTAACAATGCATGGCACAGTTAATTGTTGTAGATATATCTGTATACCTCTATGCACGATATATATGTTCTTTTATGTTTACAATGTTTTTACTTTATATTTTAATTTAGAGGTATGGCCTTTTGCAGTCTGAAATAAAGAATTCTTATCTTATTAGCTCATAACTCCCACCTTGTAAGTATCTTCCTGCTCTTTGATACAGCCAACATACCAGGTTTAATCACAACCAAAGCAGACATCAAATCCTGAAGTTCTGACATGCAATCCAATAGCATGTAATATCATTAATATGCAGACATGACCTGACTATTTCAAACTGAATGGTGATCTTAATGATGATGGCTGACATAGATCTGTTTAGAAAAATATCTTAATGATTGGTTGTGCTGCCTGTACAGTATCAATATGCAAGTACTACAAGTACTTCACTGTACAAGGTGGCTATGAGACCAACCCATCTGCATTGACAAAGCTGGCCTTGACGAAGGGGTGGCCTCTCTTAAGGGGATAAATGGTAATGAAATACTATTTCGATGTCCATGAAGATGGATTCAATTCAGAACCTGCTTCTCTCTTAAGATGGGAAAAATGTGTTTTCATGAAACAATACTTTTTTCAATGTAGTATCTCAGTCTAATGCAATCAAGATAACCACAGAAGATATTTCAGTGAAATTTTACCAGTTATGTATCATGGCTATACCGTATTTCACATAAAATAGTCATAGCCCCTTCCTCAAAGCCACAACAAGAGAAAATAAAAATTAGTAACCTCTGCCCTTGAACTGGAATAACTTTTGAATCACTGTATTTTAATAACACTTTAGACTGTTGCATTTCTTGACTTGACAGTGTCAAGTGTATTCAGTCATTCATTTGAAAGATGAATAGAGAATATTTATGAAGCAGTCATTGAGGTTAAGCAAACACATCACTGAAAAAATTGAAACAATATGTAAAAATCTATTTTTTATTCAAAATCAAGATTAAAATAATAATCAAGTGGGCCATGATAATGACTGATGTAAATTAAGATCCCCAGTGGACTACTGATCATGAAATGCTATCATATTTTTTGGTATGTAATGAATGCCTTTCAGTTGCCAGCATGAACTCAGATCTGTCACTGCATAATGTGCTGGTGTTCTATCTATCAGTTCATGTGAGAAGCATATACACAGATCAGTTAACAAATACCCCCAATCAACAGTTTCTGAGACAATGTAAGAGTTACATCCCTTTATAAAAGATCAGAGGTCAGTGAAAAAACAAAGACATCATTTTCAATGAGGAATTTTTTCAAATGCATCAGAAAAATTATGGATAGACAAATATGGAAGAATTTAGTCTTATTTTAGTGAGCAAAACATATCAACTTCTGTTTACTCAGAGCATATTTAACAAAATTGCTTCTGTCATACACATCAATATTGTGTTTAACTTTCGTCCAGGATTGTAGATTGTAAGGGTCATTTGTTAGTAACATATTTCAAAGCTAACTTTTGTCCATGATTGAAGATTATAGTTTTATGATAATAATCATTTGTAAAGAACTTGCGTACTTGGATTTGTGCTTCGGACAATGGGTTTTTTCCTTGGTCAAAAACCTGGTTTATATGATCATTGTCATGTTTTTTTTAACTAAAATTGAAGTAAAAGACCTGACCTTGTTTACAACTTACCATGTTCTGGAAATAATCTTTGGACCCACATTCTAGTCATCTCAATGTATCTTACTTTTCTATATAAGGTTGTTTACATCAAAAGTATTCTTTCCTATTTTAACATCTGCCAAGTGGAATCAGTCTTCTACTTTTGTTATGTCATGATTTGAGAGGATTTATTACTTTAAATGTTTCATTGAAATTACAAAGTGCTCATTGACTTTTTGGACTAAATCACTATTTTCGGATTATTGAGAATTCATTCAAGGACATTCTAGATTATATCACTGATACATCAAGACTGCTGTTACATCATCTCAAACAAGAATATTTTCATCAGCACATTCAATACTGGAATTCATTCACAACATTCTATACATTTGGACTTGTAATAGAACTTTAAGGACTATTGGGATTAATTCTCAATAACGTAAGCTCCTTGTATATTTTCACTTTGTATTCTAGACAAATAAATTATTTGCTGAATTCTATGGAACTTGTTGGTTTTGCCTTTTCTGTTTCCTAGTTTAACCCTTTACCTCATAGAGCATAGTTACAAAGTGCAGCGTGCTATAAATAGAACACCTGTTACCTAGTTGACTCTATACGCATACGGTTGCCTGTGAACTGTTAAGCAATGTAGTGTATGTTATGTTTAACAGCAATTTTAACCATTTTACATGTTTGGTACACATCTATTATATGTGGAAAAATTTAAGAGTAAAGTCTGATTGTTATAGCTGTGTAATTATTTATCATGGAAAAATTTATTATGTGCTTTAAAATCTGGAGAGAACTTGTTCACCATCATGTCAGTGAGGCCGCATGACCAACCATAGCTGCCATTTCCCATACTCGAAATTTACAAGTTTTTCGTCTGCGTCTACATCATTAAGTCATCTGAATTTGATAATTTATAAAAACTAATTGCTGCCTACATCAATATCACAGCCTTTACCTAGGTTATTTAATCTATTTATTTGGAGAGTGGAGGTTACGACCCAGTTACTTTAAATAGCAGATATCGACCAGTGCATAAACAGTGACCACGTGATCTGATGTAATTGTCATTCACAGAAATGAATGTAGTATCTAATAAGGGGTTTTCCCCAAAGGTGGCGCTATGAAAACCGGCTTAAAATGGCTGATGTTTACAGCCGACGTCAAAAGTCGCTTCCAATCGAAGCGACTTTTGTAGAGGCGTCAAAAGGCGCTTCCATGCGACTTTTGTAGAGGCGTCCAAAGACAGTTGCATGAGGTAAAGGGTTAAGACCATAGTTATTTTCTCTAGTAAACTCTGACATATAGTAAAGGGACATAACTCTTACATGTCTTCAGGGAATGTGCATCTTGATTACTTATAGCATAGTGGGTTTTGGTCTATGCTGTTTGCACTTGAGTGTGAGCTAGATGTGGGTTCATCAAGTACAGTGATGTGTGTAATTTGGATTTTTAACAGCTTTAAAAAAAAATCAGTCATATCACTACAATGTCTGCAGTGTGGCAGTTTATAGTGATGTCTAGCAATGAAGCATCATGCCGCAGACATGTAGCATGATGTCCCACCCGGTCACATTATCCTCACACAAAGCCGACCAGTTCTAACACTAACCTCTTAATTCTGAGAGCCAAGTGAGGCAGCTGTTAGTACCATTGTTATAAGTCTTTGGTATGACTCGGCCAGGGATCGAACCCACAAACCTCCTGCATCTGAGGTGGATGCTCTAACTACAAGGCCACTGTAGCAGTCATCATCAAGTACAGTAAACAATACTTAAGTTTCCATCAGCCACCATAAACATTAATTATCATGCAAAAATGAAAAAAATGAAACGAATGTGTGACTGTATATATATATATATATATATATATATATATATATATATATATATATATATATATATATATATATATATATATATATATATATATATATATATGAGTTAACATATTCACAAAAAACCAGCAGGTGCCAGACAAATTCTTTGTTATGGCCATCAACACTGCCATACTCTCATGGATAGAAAATAATTCAACTTCACCAAGATTATGTCAAGATAGACACATGTGCTAAGTTTGGTTGAATTTATAATTAATAAGTTATTTATATACACATCAGATATGTCCACAAACTGATTTTTATCAAAATCCCATCCACAGTTGCTTGTGTTATCATGCTCACAAGCCTGTACACATAAAAAAACCTTTGACATTAAAATGAATGGAGAGATTGCCAATATTTTACATGCTGTAGGTCAGAAACAGCTTCACACTGCAATAATGGTATTTTAGTGAAGACCCCTTCTGCCAACAAAATTGAGTCTCTCAAGACAGGTGGTCTCTTATATCAGGTTTGTACAAAAAGATGTTTCCAAGGTCCAGTTTCAGAACAATTTCAAGAAAAATAACCACAATCACTGCACATATATTCTATTCTTTATTAATAGTTCTTACTAAAATATTGTATGCATTCAGCTAAAGACAAAATTATATAGCAATAAAGATATACTTCTATCATTAAATATGAAATCACATTTACATCTAAAGATCACACATTTTAGCATATGAAACTGTTTCTGAATTACTCGTTTTCCTTTATAACAACCTAAATTAATTTTACGGATGTTTAAACTGCTTTTTTGCAAGTGGTCTGCTCTTTTTCTCTTCTTTCAGTTACAATAATTATTTTCTCCAGCCTTAAAATTTGTCTCTTTTTAGTTGGAGGTTCGTCCATTGTTATTAAGGTTCTAGGTGTTAACATTATTAGCGCTCAGTTATAATATTGAACGTAAAGATGGTTTTGACTGCGCTGTGGGAAAATATGAAAAATCTATACATGTGCATTGCATATCTAACAATTACTGAAATAAAAAGAAACATCTCATCCAGAAACAGAACCATTTACTCTGAGACAAAAGTCAACGGCTTCATTCAAAAATGACACACAGGGATTAACTCTATAAGCAAAGTGTGTAACCCGGTCACACCAACTTGAAATGACGACAGCTTTGTGATTGGGATGTAATCACTTAACATCGGGGGGAAATACAACAAACATCACAAGTCTTGAACACTATCAACTGAATACCGCAAACCATTCTTTCTTGCTGGTTTAATAGACAATGACCTTATTCATCCCCTCAAAATGGATTAACTCTAGACTAAAGACAAACATTGTATGCAACCACTATATCAACTTCACAATGGCAATTTGTGACTTGTACATTAGCCTGGTTTACGGACTGAAGCATCTATTACTGGTAGCAAAAATCCCTTTTTTTTATAAATATTCCTTTTATGTTTGTTTTTTATCAGTACAATCATTATTAATCAAGAGGTCATTGTAACAACTGATTACATATCGGTCAGTGGTGTCTGTCTGTTCTCATGATACAGTTGTTGGTAGGGATGCCGGGTCATATGATAAGGCCAGGAAGCAGGCTAAGTGCAGGAATAATTAGTCTGGTTCCCTGCTATAGGAATAGCGGAGAACAACGCAGGGAGCATACGAAGCAGGGAACCAGACTAGGAAATAATCCACATATACTTTAGTCTGGTTTGTGACAGAAACTATAAAACACTATAGGCATAGCTAAACAAATTCAGACATCGGTTGACAGACTTGTTTTTAAAAAACATTTAAAAAATTTAGAACGGTATGAGCAGTCATTTTTACAGGGATTAAATAAAGGTCAGTGGAATTTATCCTCATTTTGCAATGCAGTCATTCATAGCAGTGTCGAAATGTATATTTTGCCAAGACATTGCGGTTGCTGGTCAAGTTCAGCAGGTGGTCACTCATAACAGCTTTTACATAATAAAATCAATCTGTGCATTATAACTGTGGTTGGAAATGACAGGTGATTTCATAGCAGAGGTCACTCACAGCAGTTTCTACTATACCAATAATAACATTTTGAAGATGGCCACCAACCCTACCACACTGGAAATCCATTTATTACCATTTTCATTTAGGGTCAACAAGATACCATTAGTTGTCTTTCAGTGAAAACCTCGTGTCAATAAGATCATCATTCAGAAGGAGTGGTGACAGTAAGATTTTCAATATGGCTACAATGACAGACATACCAAATGTCAGATTGGCAACACTGTAAGTATGTCAATATAACCATCCATAATGATAAGATATTTGAAAAGGGCACCACAGCAGCCATATTACACTTAGGATTGGCACCATTTTCATTTAGGAACAACCAGACTTCATACAATGTATTTTGGACAGAATCCCATCTTTATATGACCATCCAGGCAGAGTGGTGATAACATCATTTTCATGATAACCAATGTGGCAGCCATAGTGGATGTGCAAGATGCACCATGTTCCTTTAAGACCAACTAGACAACACAAGAATCCTTTTGGTGAATCCCTCATGCTGATTCAGGTGAAGTATTGGTAGAGTTTCAAGATGGCATCATGGTGGCCATATTGGATGTAAGACTGGCACCACAGTATATGTGTAACATTTCATGGCAATCCTCTTCGTAGTTTTAGAAGAAGTGGCAATAACAAACATGTACTAATAGACAACTGATGAACAATTTAGAACAAGCCATCAAGAAGCTCATCTGGTCTTTTAACATGAGACACAAAAATGCAGTACTTTATACCCCATTTTATTTTTAGCTTGACTACGTAATACCACTGCATATGACCTGGCATCTAATTGTGTAAAACTGTTATATAAGTACTTGCACATCAGGGAACATACAGCTTCAACACCTCAGCATGTGCTAATTCTCAGACCAGGTGTTTTTACTGTTGGTAAACTTAATTCACCTTTATAAGCAAATACAATAAAGGCCACATGCAAAGCATACACTGACTACTTACTGGCATGCATAACAACATTAGAACTGTCACAAAATATAATGTATAGTCATTAATATTAACAGCTTTCCACTAAATAAAGATATTTACTTCAAATGCACTGCTCACAAAGGTCTTCTAGATGAATTATCCTGCATGCAAAAATCTATCTGGTCATGAGCTAAACATAAATACCTAAATCAGTAAAGTAAAATGAAGGATATTGCCATGACCTTTGGGGTTGCATGGGTGTAGTTTGAACAAAAACCGCATCCAATTATAAAGTCTCATAATTCTCATCAACAGTAGCCAGAAAATGAACTTAAAACTCATCAACAGTACCCACAAAAATGAACTTAAGACTCACAATTTAACTTCAGTAAATCAAACATTAAAGATAGGTTATACTGACCTGTTTCTGTGTTAAGAGTGTAGTATTTATAAAGCTGCATCACCTCGGCAAATTTCATGATTAAAGGTAGGATGATATTATCATCAATCAATTTAGAAATGTGTCCATACAACACCAACCTCCTGCCAATATTATGTAATTACAAGGTTGTTGTTGTTGTTGTTGTAGGGTTTAACGCCACTTTTCAGCACAAGATAGGCCATACATGGCAGCCAGTATTAATGGTGGAGGAAGAACCCGGAAAAACCCCGGAAAGAACCACCGACCCACGAGAAGCTACTGGCAAGCTTTCTCACATAACCACATTAGCCGAATCCGAGACTCGAACCGACGCGGACAGTGTAATTACAAGGTAAAGTTCTGAGTAAAATGTAGGCTATAACTCTAAAACCTTTGGCCCCCCCCCAAAAAAAAAAACCCAGTAAAAATCTACTTTGACTTCGACTTCCTTGATATAATGCCTGATGCTAAATATGACTTCACAATTAATCTAGTCCTACAACAGCTATTTAGCAAAACCTGAAGGGCAAAGTTCAGAGTCAGGCTGGGGTCAAACTCTGTAATAGCCTGCTGTCAAAAAATGAACATTCAAACTTGACGTAGGCATTTTTAAACTAAAGGCACAGTCCAAATTTGATTCTAATCCATAAAGTACCTGAAACATTCATTAAGAAGAAATGAAACAGAAGGGCAAAGTTTTAAATCAAGGGTCACAGCTATATAAAGTTTTGCCAAAATATTATAAAAATCAAATTTAATATAACTATATATGTGCATATAACATAACATGTTGAAAGTGGCTCATACCAAATCTGACTTTAATTCATTTAGTCATTTACAAGTTACTGAGCGGAAATGTAATTAAAATTTTAAGGCCAACAGGTGCTACAAATCTGATTATCTACCAAAAAACTGCACTGCTCTAGGTATTCTGAGTAAAGTAAGATTTTAATCTATGAAGCTCTTCAAAAGTCAGCAACAACTAAATGGATTTGCATTGTTTGTAACTCAAACAGGGGCTATAACTTTCCAATATTCTACCAGAAAATAGTGTAACTTGACCATGGTCTTTTTAATGTAATGTACCAAATTTGATTTCAGTCCACAAAAGTCCTTCAAAAGTGACTGAGCAGAAAGGAATTTTGTGATGGACATAACCAGACATCAAGGACATAAGGGTTGGGTGGTCATGGATAATAATATTTGCCCCTTCATAGATATGCTGGAGCATAAATACCTATAATATCAAGAGCTAAATGCTAAAATTGTGGGCCAAGTCAAAAAAATATGAATAATAGATCTTAATGATACTTTCTGTTGTATGGTGTTGTATGAACAGACAAGTATCCAATCAACAAGTTTTATGTCTATAATTTGAACAGTGCCAGAGAAATGGACTTTAAACACAAAATTTGTGTAATTTATAATATGCAGAGACCTTTCACTAAAACAAGTGTGCAGTACTTACAAAAATGCATCCAACATCAAGTTTCATGATTCAAAATAGAAGTACACAGTATGCAAAAAACCTATGTGTTCATGAGTTAAACATAAAATCCTAACCAAATCCAGTCAAAGGTCACAGCAACTGTCTTTTGTTGCAAGGGTGTTAGAACCCTGGCCGAGTCAGACCAAAGACTTTAATAATGGTACTAACAGCTGCATCGCTTGGTGCACTGCATTAAGAGTTTGTGTTAAGACTGGTCGGCCTGGTGTCAGGATAATGTGACTGGGTGGGATATCGTGCCACGTGTCTGCAGCATGATGCCCTGTGGCTAAACATCACTATAAACTGCCACTGCAGACACTGTAGCAATATGATTGGAAAATTGTTAAATTTACATTAAACATCCAAAACACACACACATACACCAACAATGACACCAAAATCAATGCAGACAGTACAATTGCTTCCTCTACTTCTCGGATGCAAGCTAAATATGTTATGCTTTATGTGAGTCCTTCAAAGAAAAATCACATGAATCCATCAATGAAATGAGTACTAGATACCATATTTAGCTATTATGTCATGCACCCAAATGTAAAAAATGTAATGCATTGTGTCCTTGCACATCAGAATGGTCATCCCATTGAGATTATAATGAAACTAAAAGCACAGATTCTGCTCTGCTGGCACATGATCAATGGCAGATCTAGGTCTATGATGTGCTGAATGAGATATATATGAGTAATGTCATTTATGTGCCAGAGGTCTCTTTTAGTATGCATACTTACATCAGTTATGATCTTGTTGGTGGACAGAAAATAGACGAAGTAGCCACATCCCCCAATTGATCCAAGTACAAACAAGTTTGTTGCTATGCGGATAAAGATCCATTTACATTTCTCTCCACATGTTGCTTGTTTTTCCTCTTTTTGAATCCCAGACAGGTACTCCTAAGTGTATAGACAATAAATACAATGAAATCTGGACTACATTTGATGGATGCTGTCATGTAAAGGACATATGTTCATATAAGAAATTTATAAATACATCCTTTATTTTTATATCCGAAAGCTGTGCAAATGATGTTCCAGTATGTTCTTCACAGAGATTACATAATATTGCATTCCACAATACTTTTTAACAAATATAACATTTAGTGAGACAATTTAATAATAATTTCATAATTAAGTGTTAAGATTTAGATTTGCAAGAATTTAATGGTGCAAAAACACTGTACTGTACATCAATTAGCTAGAAACAATTTTTATTTCAGTCACAAGGAAATTATTCAAAACCATTTTAAGTGTTTTATTGCCATTGCAAATTTTGAATATTTACATCTTAAATCTTTGTCATGAGGATTTTTGTTTGGCTTTGCTTTGTTCATTTTGTTTTGTTGGCAATTTGCAGTTGATGTTTTGCTGCACATGCCACAAAGTGACACACAATTTTACACGTATAGGAATGATTACAAGAGTTATTATTGATTGATAAATAATAAACAAACCTGCTTACTGCAATCTGTTTGACAGGGTCTTAAACAGAGGAACTTGGGTTGGAAACTAAATTCAGGGGCTATAACTCTTCTAAATAATGAATTATTATGCTGAAAATCCAACTCATTTAAATTCTCACAAATCTACAAATGAGCATGCTAAATTTGTTTGAAATCTACGAATCATTAGAAAGGTAAAAGCTGCAGAAAACAAAAAGTTTTAAGAATAGGAAATCAAGGGATATAACTATTCTAAATAATTTTGCAAAACTGCAGGAAACCAAACTCATTCAGGGTCTCATCAATATAAAATATAAAGTTGCATGCCAAGTTTGGTTGAAGTCCTACAATCTATGGTTTTTGGGTTTAATGCCATTTATCAGCACTAGATAGGCGATATAAAGCAGCCAGTATATTTAGTGGAGGAAGAACCATCAACACACATTCAGCTACTGGCAAATTTTCTCACATACCCAAATTAGCCAGGTAAAGACTTGAACCCATGCAAAGGTTAGATCTCATTGATCTGTAAAGGTGATTACATTAGACCTTTCAGCCACCTCAGGCCCCCCTCCCTACAATCTTTTGTAAAGTTATGCTGCAGAAACCAAGATAAAAGAAAATAAGGGGATCTCCTTTAAATCATGACGTGGAGTGGTTGGAAATCAGATTCATTCAGGGTCTCAGCTGATAAAGCCTCCTACTGAATTTGATTGAAATCCTACAATCCTGAGTGAAGTAATGCTGTAGAAACTAAAGTCAGAAAATGTATGCTGTGGAAAACTAAGCAGACACATAACTCCTTTTAATTAAATTATATCATAGAATGCTGGAAATCAAACTCATTCAAGTTCTCATCAATAGAAAAACTGCATGACAAATTTGGGTGAAATCTTACACTCTAACACTAAAGCCAGGATAATGGCTAATCGGGGGCATAGCTCCTTTAAATGATGTTGCAGAGTAGGTGAAAGTAAAACTCATTCATGATCTGGCTGCCAAATTTCACTGAAATCCTACAATCTTGGGTAAAGTATTGCTGTGGAAACCTTCAAAAGTTATGCTGTGAATCCAAAGTCAGGATTAAGGATAATTATGGGTCATAACTCATGTAAATGACATCATCAAATGCTGGAATCAATCTGGCTTCATGAATATACAGCTGCATGCCTAAACTGAATGGAATCCAACAATCGTTGGTAAACTTAAGCTTCAGAAACAAACGTTAGTAGGACAGGCAACTTGGAAATGTTAACTCCTCCAACTGATGACAAATTCTTTTGAGGTCTCATCAGTATGCAGCTGTATGTAAAATTTGGTTAAAATCCAACTTTTCTCAGTAAAGTTCTTGTGTGGAAACCAAATTGTTATTGGACAGATTAACAGCAGCCTTGATGTGATTTCTATCAAGTTGCAAAGAGTTCATTAAGTGGGGCTATAAGAAAATGTTTGTGGGTTTTTAATGCCATTTTTAAGGATAGGATGTATGGTGTCCAGTATATTTTGGTGGAGGAAAACCTAGGAAGAACCACCGACCCACGGTGTGTGATAATGACAAGATTTCTAACATGTCCAGTTTGGCTGAGCTGAGACTCAAATCCACATGGACAGAGGTGAGTAGTGTTGAGTGATCTGCCTTAGACCTCTTGGCCACCTGGGGCCCCGTAATAAAATACTGAATTGTTCCTGAACTAGATCAGTAAAATGCTCAAAACGTAGATCTAGAT
This sequence comes from Sinohyriopsis cumingii, assembly GCA_028554795.2. NCBI lineage: Eukaryota > Metazoa > Mollusca > Bivalvia > Unionida > Unionidae > Sinohyriopsis > Sinohyriopsis cumingii. Next base: position 152,157,896 of record CM068825.1, on the reverse strand, counting down.
AAGAATGATTCAAAATGGCCCAAGATGCAGCAATAATTCTGACCCAACAGGCTTTAATTTTCATTAAAGAAAAATATTTCTCTGTTAGAGATTGATAATTTCTTTTATTAGTCTGAATAATCCATCTCAAGATAGTGGCTGCCAAAATATCTGAGGTACCTTCAAAGGAAAAAAAACTAAAATCAGAAACTGCAGCTAAAGCAGAGCAGATGGGAACAATATATTCCCTACTGCACCAGTTACCAAATTTTCCACTCTGCATTGTAAAAATTGGAAGCCTTCTAGCCTGAATGATGCATTTTGCAACCATGCTCGATGAAATGGTCCTGTTGGACAGATCATTTCACATAAGCCAGGCATTGAGGTGGAGAATCTGAGTGTGTGCAAGAGGGGTCCTCTGTGATTCTCAGTCATAATTCCCTCGGGTTGTCAACCATTATGTCAAGTAGATTGCTTAACTACAATCACTGGGACAACAAGAAAGCAAACAGGATGAGTAAAAGCTTGGAAGTCCTGGCACTATGAAGAACCTGATGGATTAATTGGAAAGGTCTGAAGGCATAGGCATACACTTATTTCCACCTCAGACTGAAGGTGTCAGTGACTCATTATACTCCCACTTCGCATTAAAGATACGTAAAGAGAGAGCTTGCTGTTCAGTCTCATTGTGATCCAGTCTACCATTAACTTTTCCTATGGATAAAAATGTATCTCTACTGTAACCAATTGGTGCAGAAACCATTCCATCAGGACTTCTTGCCCCTGTTTGGATAGGCTGTCCACCATGCCCACAACAACATCTAGAATATTTCTTTGGCATGGATTATGGTTCTGAGAGTGATCTCCTCTAAAGCTGTACAACAGAGGAGATTCCAGACTTCCAAACAGAGAGAAGGGACAGGATGCCTTATGCAGTTGATGCATACTTGAAGTAAAAAAAGCCAACATTTCCAGATTGATGATGTGAAGGGAAGATTCTTCCTGAGACCATGGCTTCTACAGGGCTTTGGGTGGGCACCACAGCTTGAATCTGGGGTGTCAGTGTAAATAAAGGGAATGAGGTTCCAGTGCATGAACTGGAACTCGTGTCTGAAACCTGTCCTGATTTTTCACCTACTCAGATGGTGATGAAATTTTTGGATCAAATAGGGACCTGAGCAGGAGCTAGGTTCTTGAGAGATTTCCAGTTAGCTAGAAGCAAGAGCTGGAGCCCCAGGAGAAAGTAGAGGTGACCAGAAAATGAAATCACCCAGTTTGGCCATGAAAGCAAGTATTTGTGAGATTCTGTTAGGAAGAACATGGACTGTCCCCTGAAGGGTGGAAAAATCCATTCCCATAAAAGCAAAATTCTCAGAAGGGATCAGATTTGACTCCCTTGGATTTGGAAATAGACCAATACAAGTCACAGTCTCCCAACAGGCCCATACAAGTCACTGTCTCCTAAAAGAGAGATATATCATTCAGAAGGATATATCTGATGATGTACATCAATCAATCATCAAAGCAAATGAGGACGGATCCCAAACAAGGACATTAAATGAGCCACTGTTACATTCATCACTTCGCTGAAGATTCTGGGAGAAGAAGTTGGACTCAAAAAGCCCCAAAATGGAAGATCTCAGACAAAACCACAGAAATTTCCTGTGGGTTGGGATGATGGGATGTGAAGAGAGGCATCCTGGATACATGTGGTTCAGTCGCTCAGCCTGATGGCATTCCTGACCACATTTACCCCCACTTTTACTGAATTCTGCCAGGAAATACAAGAAGTGAGTAATGAAAAGGAACAAGAAATAGTTACATAATACTTACCCTAACACCAGTCACTAATAGAAGAATGAAAAATGAAGAAGTAATGTTTCACTAACAAGGTCCTCAAACCCTCAGATTTAATGAAAATGGGCAGATACAAGAAAATTATGCAAAGACTGGAGAGAAAAAACAAACAGAACACAAAAAAGATTTGACTGACAGTAGAAAAGTCAAAAGATGTCTTAAATGATGAAATTGTGAGACATGTTGGAACTGTATAAAGTCCAAGGATAAGATGGACAATCAGAATGGGATCATGTTCTTTTTATTTTTGCCATTAATGTGTTGCTGTATTTTTCCTGATGATAGTCCCCAGTCCATGGAGATTAGTCTCTATTTAGAAGTGTGATTTTATGAGATAGCAAATGCATAAAATGCAAAAGATAGCACTGATATTACAATAAATTAAATATAACCACAATTGTAGTAAGTATAAAAATACAATTATAGAGTATTTGTGAGCATATTTTATATCTAATTTCATTTTGTTTAAACGGAGATTATACAGAAGCAACTAGAGGTGATCATGTCTTACTTCAGTGGAAGATGTTTTTTACGTTTGCATCACCTTGACCACATCATGGCTTGTAAGATGTGAAACAATGAGTAAAGAATCTGTCCTGTAAATCAGTTCAGAACAACATCCTATGTGGAGATATGTTAAACATCAAAGGCCATGACTGTATCCAAAATGGAATTGACAAAACCAGTACAAGGCACATCTACATGTATGACACAATATACAATGAGTAAAGAATCTGTCCTGTAAATCAGTTTAGAACAACATCCTGTGTGGAGATGTGTTAAACATCAAAGGCCATGACTGTATCCAAAATGGAATTGACAAAACCAGTACAAGGCACATCTACATGTATGACACAATATACAAACCCAATTGCATCTGAATATGTTGAATGGTTGCTATGTACATACCATATTGCATTAGAATGTGTTCACTGATTCCATTGTACATACCAAATTGCATCAGATTATATTATAAGATTCCAATGTATATACCAAACTGCATCAGATTATGTTGAATAACTCCGATGTATATACCAAATTGCATCAGATTATATTGAATGATTCCCATGTACACATCAAATTGCATTGTGTGTGTGTGATCTGGATTTTTAACGTAGCTTTAACAATTTTTCAGTCATATCTCTAGGATGTCTGCAGTGTGGCAGTTTATGGTGATGTCTAGCACTGGGGCATCATGCTGCAGACACGTAGCATGATGTCCCACACAGTCACATTATCCTGACACCAGGCAGACCAATCCTAACACTAACCTCTTAATGCTGAGCATCAAGTGAGGCAGTTGTAAGTACCATTTTTATAAGTCTTTGGTATGAACCTGCTACCTCCCCCATCCGAGGCGGACATTCTAACAACTGGGCCACTGAAGTGATCTCTAAGTGCATTAAGAATATGTTTATTGATTCTTTTGTTGCTTGTTACAAGAATCTGTTGTAACTGAGATTTAAATAGTACGGAAAAAAGGCAATAATTCCAGAAAAATTACAGTTGAAGAGATACAACCTTAAAAACGCTCATATATACATATATAATTATAATAAGCAATTCAACTATCAAAATGGCAGACAACTATTTCCAAGTGTTGCAGAACTATAGTGGTTATAAGAAGTGTGAACTGACATACAGACAGATGGATGGAAAAGGTGATTACAACAGGGTTTCAAAATCTCAAATCAGGGCCCTAAACATCTGAGTATCTGATTAGCATAAATCTTTTTCTCATAAAAGTAAATTAACATTAAGCTTACTGCTAAATTAATATTTACCCAATGAAACACAAAGCACATATTTGATTTGAACAAACAGCATAGTAATATCAAATCTACATGAAATAATATTCTGATATCTAACTGAAGAGATGACAATACTAAATCAATAATTAACTGAAATAATATAAAAAATATCTCCTAGACTTATTTTGCTCATTCATGAAACGTACTTTAAGTTCATTCCAGATACCCTTGTGTTTAAGCTTTGCAGCATCCACAGCCATAATACCATAGTCCCATCCACAGAACACACGGGTCACATAGTAAAAGTCATATGCCCCACTTCCTTCAATATAGTTTGTCTTGTAGGACCGAGATATACTAAAAAAAAAGAAACAGAAAAAAACATTAATTTCAATAATAGGTTAAAATAATGATCATACACTGAAGCCTGTTTCTAACAAATCCAAACAGTCCACAAAACTTTGTTTGAAAAGAAACTTTCACATTAAACCAAGCTAACACTCAGTTATATCAAAGAATTTGCTGTATATCACTTTATTTGAATGTCTTAAACTGTATTTTAAGAGTCTGAGTGAACAAAAGCATGTCAGATGAATTGAAACTTTTGATATCCATTGATTGAGTAGCTCACAGATGAAAGATCTTGAGACAACAGTCTCCAATTATCCTATCTTTTATTTCATAATTGATTACTGACATAAAGATAACATAGGCAAACTTGTCAACAAAAACTGCTAAAATCATAGCCTGTATGTGCAGTAGCATTCAATGATTTACTGAATATACTTGCTTGTAAGCTGAGTCCAACTGCAAATTGCATAGATCCAGATCTGCAACTGCAGAATATGCCAGCAGATCTGGGTCTGTGCAGTTTGTTAAGAGTAATCAGTAGAACAAACAACACAGACCTTGATCTGTGGTGCATTCTGTTACAGCAGATCATGATCTTGTTTGCGGCTTGACTTGACTTATAAGTGAGTATATATGGCATGTGTCAGCAGATTGGACATAATGAATATTTGCAACAGAAGGACAAGAAACATTTTACATCCTTGAATACTCAACACAAGACTTCTATACCCATTCTAACATACTTTATTGCATCACATCACATGGGACATTGTGAAGCCACAACTGTATCAAAAATTTCCTAAAGTATATCACAAATTTTACTGTGACATTCAACCAATCAGAATAAATCAATTTTCTTATGTACAGTGTATTTAATATCATCAATAATCTTGATCTCATATATGGTAACATGTGTGAGGCCAACAAAAGACAACTTAAACACATCAAACAGAGCATCATATGGATGGCAGGTCTCATCTTTGAGTTAAAAGAATAGTATTATACTCAACTCTTGTTACCACATCTCAGTTCTAGCCATTACTGTTGTTGAATGAGCTTGCCATTGAAATAATTTAAACATTTTTGGCAAGTATTACATTTCTTGTTAGCCCCAGTTTTGAATATCAATCTTCTTTCCACTGGACATTATAATCCGATAATGAATTTTTTACTATCACTAATTTGGGTTATTTATTTCAACAGACTGACTCAAATCAACTTTCATAGCACTACATGAGATTGCTGATTGATAACAAACAAATCTGATCAAACATCACTATCAAATGCAGTTGTCTCAACCTTAGCACATTACAGTTTACATTTTGCTGTGTCAGAGTGATCTAAGGTCAATTAGTAATCAGTTAAGAAAAAGTCCATTAGGGCAATTGTTATGTAATTTTATATTTTTTGCAAATCCTGGTACATGATTTAATTTAAGTTTTGTTATTTTTTTTTATGGTTGTAAATTGTACTGATTATCTTTAGTCAGACTGAGTGACATAGGGTCTGTTAAGAGCATACAAATTACATAGGATCTATAAATAGCTGCTTATGTATGTGTTGATAATTACTAATTATAATCTTAATAATAAGACTTAATAACACCATTGGATTAATTTCTCATTATCTGATGGGCTTTGGATGGTTGAAGAAGAATTCAATCACTTTCCATTGGTTGGGCTAGGTCACATGAATAGGCGATTTTGAGACAAATTGAGTAGTAAGATCTGCCATGTGGGGTATATTGTGAAATATAGTCATAAACATAGTCAGGTTCTATGGACCCCAATTACCAAGTTATAACGGGGTCACACTGTACAAGATTCATACAAAGAGTAGTAGTAAAATGTATAAAACATTACTGATGCGTATATGATATAACAACGTTCTACAGAGTAGTAGTAATGAAATTTAAAAAATCCTACAAGTGATTGTTTCTCTAGATATTGACTAAGAAGCTTTCTGAAAGCAAGGCATGAGTCAGCTGATTTATATAAGGTGGTATGGAATTCCATAGTTTGGCTCCCTAAAAAGCAAAACTCTTCTTATAAAATTCTGAATCTTTGTTTAGGTAAATGTAACTTGTTGTTTGAGTTAGATCTTAGTTAATATATATGTACATTTTCAACAAATTTAAATTTTGCATTTAAGATAATCATGAGCCAATCAATTAAGGATTTATAGACTAGTAAACCCTTTTGAAACTGAGTTCTCTACTGAAATGGAAGCCACTTTAGGGTTTTAAAAAGATTTGTTGATGGTGTATCTAATTCAGCATGAAAAATAACTTTAAGCAAGTAAAGACCATAAGGAATTGGGTCTCAGTCTGTGGACAAATGAATCACTCCTGATTCTCTGACATGCGAGACATACTCTGGATTTATTTAAAATTTAGGTAAAACTACACCTATTCCTGTAGCCCCAATGAAAACCAACTGTGATTATCATTGACTTGAGTTTCATGTATCTAACTTTAACAGTGTAGGAGTTCAAGGACATTACATATGTACAAACTCTACGTCTGTAAGTACAGACTGCGTAACATCATCTCCAGGCTTCTGTTTGAAAGTACAGGATAAAACTATTAATAATCATGTTAATACAACAAAACTAACCTCAGTGCAATTATGATGATGCACATGATGTAGTAAGCCCCACAGGTCAGCAGATAAGCAAACTGCATTTCATACTTGTTTGAAATGGTTCCATTTGTGTAGAACCCAAAATACATTATGGTATCATTAAACCAGCCCTGAAATTAGACAATATAAACACTTTTAATTACATGCAAGCTTAATAAATGTAGACATCTGGATGAATACTGTACATGAGAAAATATCGTATTCCTATGTATCTGCAAAATTCATATGAATACAGTCACAGGTATGAAACTTTTAACATATTACTTTCATGTTAAATATGAAAAAGATGATCACCACCCTTTTTTAACAATAAACAGTGAAACCTGCCAATAAAGGACTGAAGGATGACAAGTATTTGTCCTTTATAGACAGCTGCTCTTATGCTGAGGTACTATATGCAGGCAAAGTTAAAAATGGCCTTCTTGATGTTGTCCTTTGTGAACAGGTGTCCTTCAGCTAAGACATATTTCACTATATAAAGTTCTTAGATGTAGGCTCGAGAGTACATTTAAGTTCACCACAAAGGCTTTTTAATTTCTGATACAGAATTAGTCGAGTGGAGGCAAAATCAATTTTTTTACTTCTAGTTTTTAAAAAATGACCAATCAATGATAAACTGCTACGTTCTACACTGAAATTCACACTGAAGATGCAGAATTGTTTCTATATTAAAATATTATAAACTGTAGTTATGTTTGTGAGGAATGCTTCTTGTAATATGAATTGATGGTGGAGAATGTGTGGGCTGTTGTGTAGGAGGGAGACCCTGTATTGTGACAGAATGTGTGGGCTGTTGTGTAGGAGGGAGACCCTGTATTGTGACAGAAAATCCTTCCTGTGAGGTGGAGACCTGGGCTCATTTCACAAAAGACTAAAACTATCTAAAAGACTACTGAACCACAGTTGTTGGGGAGCTATGAGAATGATATCACCAACAGAAGTTCTGACTTTTCGTAGAAATTAAGGTATCAGTCAGAACAGTGGGAAGGCATACACAAACATATGATCCGACCTGAAGCTAAATGCATCCACTGCCCATGCTCTCTGGTCCAGAACAGGAGAAATATAAAAGGGAAGGCTGTTGTTTACCTTGGTTACTAACAAGTACATAAGAGGCTTATCCCACAGTGTGAAAAGGGACTCTGTTACCAAGCAGTGAAGAGGCCATTCCATAAGGACAGTTTTGCCTATCATGGATAGACTGTCCACTAATATATTCCTCTTTCCCAGAGGAGACCATGACACACTGATGTCTTGTCAATGCACTCTTGAATAACTAGAAATATTGCTTTCATTTCTAGATTTTTGAGGTGATGGTACAAAAATGTCCAGAGTCAAATGACCCTGGAGAATTACATCTTCCAGTTCTAAGTGAGCACCCCAACAGGGATGGTATGTGTCAGCAAACAGATAAGAGTTGGTATCAGGTATATGTATGAGAACATAGCTAGGAACCTGTCTGATTCATCCACCAGCAGAAACAGTTATAAAATCTAGTCCTAATGAAATCAAAGCTGAGAAAGAATCTCAGAGTTGTTCCCACCTTGAAAGATGGAGAAACTGTAAAGGACGCATATTTAGACATCCTAAGGGAAACAGATCTGCAATGCCATTCAAGGTTCCCAATAGAGATGGGTAAAGACAAGCCAACAAATATGTTTTTGCTTGCAGCACTTCAGGAAGTGTTAGGATTTTTTATGTAACCGATCCCACGGGACCTGGACTAAGTTCTGGTTCGTAACGAAGTTCATACCCATGTAAAAAAGTCCTGGGATGGAATGAGCTCTCACTCCCCACTGACTTAATGCAGACCAGAACTGGAAGAGATCCTGATGGAGGGATTATAACTGAACACTGTGTATCAACCAGTCATTAAAATACTGGAGAATCAGAGTTCCTAGTAATCAAAGGTATGCCACTACTACTCCCATAACCTGGGTGAAGATTTTGGGAGTGAAGGGATTCTAAAGAGCTGAACCCACAATTGGAATGGTTCCTCCAGAACAAACTGGTTCAAAGTGGAGATATTGATTGTGAGACAAAACTTCCCACTTTTCTTGGTGACCGGTCAATCATGCCTTGAGCCTGAGGAAAAGGGTTAAACTGAGGTTGTAGATTCAACTGAGGCTGCATCTGTTTAAAGAAATTTGTGGATGGCCTCTGAAGGTGATTTGTGTTACCATGTTTCCTGGCAATTGTGATGCAACAGGAGCAGTTTAAAGGATCTGTGCCCATGATCCTTCAGATCTTGGGAAGTCAGGGTAGAATGAGTCCTCTAAAGAGGGTCTTGGCTTCCAGAGAAGCAGCTTTTAAAAGGTCTTTACTATGGTTAAGTAAGACCTCTGAAGAGTCCAATGCAACATCACAGCAGATGTAAATAATAAGTTTTGCCAATGACTTCAATGAAATAGAAAGCATAAGCCTGGAGGTTTTGGCCACAGTTTCCAGCACACATTGTAATGCAGTTGGATTCATCGAGGGCTCTTACAGAATTCTGAATGAAGTAGTTGAAAAGAGGCCAGCATGAGAAGCTATGGTGACTATAAACCAGACTTTCTGTTCAACAGCATCAATTCTTTTAATGGCAAGGCATGTCCAGTTTCCAGATAAGATACCCACTTGGGATGATCCAACTGAGGAGATAAAACCGCCACTTCAGGGAATATAACTGATAACTCAAGGCAGAGGCAATAGGTCTCATCATTGAGAGAGGAATGGACCACCATCTACATTGCTGAGCAATGTCTGTAGAGAATCTAGTGGAGATTCCCTCAGTCAGGGAGGAATGAAGAAAAAGCAGGAGGTCTGGTTACATCTGAGACCCTTATATCTTTTCCAACATGTAAAGAACCTTCTTGGACTGTGCCCAGATGATTTTGGGCAATACAATACATATAATGATATTTACCTTTAATAAAATACATATCACAACATTACTGTGTATTGTAAAATATACAACAGCATCCATGTTTGCATCACTGCAAAAATCCATTGTAGAACTGACTGAATCCCTGAAACAAAGTTTTATTTATCATTTCTTTAAGTTATTCATTTCAGACTCAAGTTGGGAAGAAAACAAAACTCTTTTCCAGAATGACTCAAAATGTACATGCCATAAAAAAAACTTTCAAGCCTCAATTGGATTAATAACTGCTCTATCTTGATATAACTGATATACTTTCAACTTAGGAAGAGCATGTGTAGCAGCATCCAATGTTCATATGGTAGATTTAATAAAACACATTTTTGACTGATGGATTCAGCAATCTTGTTTTACTTCCTCCATAGGAAGAGAAAGAGAACAAGAAAATGTTTATTTTTGAGACCATTTAGTTTATGTTTCATTCTACTAATATCTAACATAAAGGTCTGATTCTGATACTCCATCACCAGAGAAATTATTGCAATTTACTGATGCATGGATGATAAACCACCTTTATGAGACAAAAATGGTATCAAGAGAGAAATAATGACTTTAATTCATTTATGCAAAATACAAGAAAATTAGTTCTTTTCCAGTGCAAGGAACTTCTTACAGATTGAGTGGGAAGACAGGTACCTTTAGCAATAAGGGCACTAATTTTGTGATAAAAGAATTTGATGCAGCTGTCAAAATTGAAAATGTCATCTTTTTGGAAGTAGAAACATATGAAAAGCACATTTATATATTATCCAATATTAAACAAACAGGGAAATAACTGATATAAATAGACAGACAATAGACAGAAAAGTTTATAAGATCTGGAGAGAGGCAAAAGGGAATGGCCAGCTAGAAAGGCACTGAGGTCACAGGGTGAAATAGTCTCTCTATTTCATCTACCTGGAGCATTGTTTTCAGTACATACTGTATTTACTTGTGTATAGTGCACAAGCAACTGTGAAAAGTAGAGACTCAGTGCCACCAGTGTATAATATGCTTGAAACCATCAAAAGAACATAGTACAACCCTCCTGCACAATATACCATGATAAATTTGATTCTATTCTGTTCATTGTTAGACAAAAAGTATTCACAGGAAAATAAATTTTAACTCACAGTGCCCAGAAGCAGTTCTTTTCCAGTAAAAGTCTTATTGCTACCAATGTTTGAAGAGTCCAAGAGCTGTGGCACAATGACAAATCCAAATGTCACGATGAAGACTGGAATATTAATGTAGAAAATCCACTGCAGGAAAAGAAAATATGACAATACACCAGTGCCAAAGTGACCCTCTATCTGTTTCATATGACCCTTCCAAAGTTGTAGATAGAAAGCAAAGTCACTCATCTTCTGCCTGAAATGCATCCATGCCTGTTAGAAAAAAATAAAGAACAGATCATTATCATTTATTATTACTTTCATCTGAAAAAAAAAGAAAAGAAATGAATTTGTAGGAAGAGAGCAAAGCTTGCATGCCCATATTTATTCAGATAGGTGATGCAGTACTTGTCAGCATATACACTTATATCCAGTTTGATGATGGTAAAGGTAACCGGATACTGTTACGTGTTTAGGCTCAAATTACAGCAACACAAGAAAGAGTGAAAACAACAAGCTTTGAAAAATTTAAGAAATAATTTATTTCCCTGGAAAATATACTGTTTAAAAAAAAAAAGAACTTACAGTTTTAAGAATCAAATCCAAGAATAATCCAGGAAAACAATTTTAGAAGTCCTAATACTGAAATGTTCTAATGAATTCAAGTTTGAATCCCAACAAAGAATCCAAGATGGAAGGCGATGACATATGCTATATCCTGTACTGTACTGTTGTCTACAGTTCTTTGAAGGAACACAAGAAATAATCCAGTGTTTGAATTAATGAAATTCCTTTGTTCAAGAATTCTGCATGAGCACTCAAAATATTTCCAGAGAAATGAACTAATCTATTAGAATCCAAATAATCTGAATAAACATTAAAATGTAATTCCCAAAATGACACACAAAAGAAACACCTTCACATCCTAGTGTTTAGAAGCCCAACTGTGATCTCTCTCTCTCTCTAAGCAATGGTTTAAATCTTGAATATCACGAAAAACAGATGCCCGGATAAGGGTCACATGATCATGTTTACATCATCTACTCTCAGCATGACCCTGACAAGAACCAATCATTTTACTCTGAGAATAAAAAGTTGTTTGCTTCGCTAAAAACTATTTACAAACCTAGGGTCATTTATTAAATTCAGCCTTGATCACACTCTTATTATTTCCACAATAAAAATAAATTAAATAAACATGTTGACGTGACAGTTACTAAATTTGAATTAAGGTCGGGAACCAGGTCAGCCTTATGTGTTTACAAAATGAACAGTCAAGGTCAAACTATTTTCTGGAAAAAGTATGAGTTCAGAGTAAACAGAACTATATGTACATTATTTTGACATATAATGAAATTAAAAAACTTGAAAGATTTTAAAACTTACATGCAATTAAATCAGATATAAATTAAATCAAGTATACATGACAATACAATAAAACCATCTAAACATCAATTGTCAAAAGAACCAAGGAATAGGTAACTGTGACCTACTTTTGAAATGTTATGTAGAACTCACATGGATGTGAGTACAAATCAGTTTAAAAGCTTATATGGTCCCTGAAGCCTGAACAATAGGTTACAGTCACTTATCTGTGAAACTCGATTGTGCAGGCAAATGTGTCAGAGAAACCAATTCTTTTAGTAAAATATGTTTCTCCATATTTACCTGATAATAATAACTTAGAAGAACTACTACTATCTTGCAAATCCACCCCTCTCAGGCTAAAACTCTTTAGCTAAAATGCTGCCCACCGAGAAACAGAGGCTTTTGCCAAATTTTGTTAGGAGAAATGTGGTTTTCGACAGTTGAAAATTAGTAGGATTGTTTCCCAGTGTCATTTGTCCAAGGGGCATTCCTGAAATCTTTTAGTTGATTGCTTTGAAAATCACTCCACTGTAGCTAAGACTGGAGGATGAAATTTGGTCTTTTGGTGAATTGTTTGTAGATTTTCATCAACCTTACCATTAATGAGGAGATTAGATGATATAGGTTGCAAGTGTAGCTTGGCCTTTTAATTGTCTTAAGAAAGTTGGAGATGCAGAGCATGCATCTTGTTTTGTGAGTTGTAAGTTCATTGCTGCTTTTATGGCGTTGACCTCAGTGTGTTGGGCAGCTCTGTTAAGATGTTGACCATTCTGGAAACAGATTTCCATGCATGTCCTATTGGATTCGGGGTGGGAGAAGATACATTTTGCTCTGCTTGTTGAAAGATTGCCATAGATACTAGATCCAATATAGAGCAATGGCCACGATATTCAGCACTAACTGCTGTCTGTTGTTAAGACTTCTAATCCATTGTGTAGGCCTTACAGAACCACCAACTAGTTTGAGGGAAGGGGTCTTTGAGAGAAAAAGAATTGTTTCATGCTTGGGTCTTGTAACTAATGACATAAGCAGTCCAGAATGTGGAAGTAATTTAAAAGTAAAGATTCCTCCTTTCTAGTCAATAATAAACTGATGCTGGAACTTAGATCAGGCAGTAGAGGGAGGAGGAGGACTTCATAACTCCAGTGGCAGTAGGCAAAAACATTCTTCAGTTGAAGTTGTAAGGCTGAGCCTTCATGCATCAAGAAATATTTAATAAGAATGAGGGGACTTGTGAGCAAGTTTTGTCATCTTCAGATAGAGGTATTGAAGCCGACATCTCTTGTGCTACCTGCGAAGTACAAGAAGAATGTTGAGGATGGTAGCTCACCAACTTGCAGAAAGTCCCAAGTATGAAATGATTCCAAGCTGTCTCTAAGTATAGGCTTCCTTTGAGTGGCAAAGACTTGAGAACAAAGTGATGTGAAATGTCTTAGATAATGAGGCACAAAACTGGGCATCATATGCAGGGAGTACCTGGTGGCACTATGTAGGTTACACTGATCCATGAGAGTGCCTATATAGCCTGGGTTCATGAAACTGGACAAAGCTTGTTCTTCTGGTGGCTGAAACTGAATGGATCAATTGTGGTCATGACACATTATGATCCAAGGTATATGGCAGAGTCTAGTCATGATGGAACAATGCCAACTTGGTTGGCATGATGTTGTCCAGTTCTTGAGATTGGAATGGGATATGGGATATTGATCCAAGTAGCTTGTCTGTAATTATGATGTACAAGATGGTAACTGAGACTGTTTGTTTGCTCTCTACTGAGCTCCTCAGTAAGTGATCTGGTGTCAAACATCCAATTCCCTGAAAAAGCGCTTGTGAGCTTTGCCATCTAGTACCCCTTGTATTGCTGCCCATTGACTTCTGCGCATAACATGCAAGTCTGACATGTATTTAGTGATTGACAACCACACATATAAGGGTTATCTGTCTTCTCATGCCCATGGTCTAAATCTGTAAGACAAAATAGATTGGATAATATATACAAGTGTAGTATGGCATGCATCCTGCTTTCTGAACTTCAGAGTGTATGCAAAGAGCTACACAATATAACAATTACTGGTAAAAGGACATATGGCTGCCACTACAGCTGGAGTACTAAAGCATCATTATTGATACTTACTAAGTGGACACTATAATATTAATTATAAGACAATCTTACCTGTAGAAAAGGCCAAATGATGTCTTATAAAGGTAAAATCAGTATGACAAGGAAGTGGATGATAAAACAAGATTAATATAGAAAACTTATCTGTATACAGAGCATATTATACGAGTTTTCTATATCACATACGAAACATGCGCCTATTTAAATACAGCTATAGCAAAGTGAGGGGACACAATCACAACCCATGCAGGTGTTTATCAAGGGCACCAAAGTGCTTTAAGGTAGAAATCATCAAAAATGCTTGAATGTGGATTGCAAGGCCCCTCAAATGGACATAGTAACTGAAGCACTCATTGGATTTGGCATCAATCCCTGTTTCAAGGGGAGATCACTCTAACTGCTACCTAGGAGGGCAGATAACTTTAAACATGTTAGCTAAAATGTTTTAGCCTGGGAGGGCTGGATTTGTGAGGTAGAAGTAGTTCTCCTAAGGTATTATAATCTGGTAGTGTATTTGAAGAAGAAACTGGCTTGAATATAAATGGCATATATAATTACTTGACTATCTGACAATGTCATGCAGTGCTCCTTTGTATGCATGCTCGTATGTATTTTCATGACAATACCAGTAACAGTTTTATAGAAAGTAACCTAAACATAATAAGAGTACTTGTTATCATAGTCATGATAAGTTGACCAAGTATCATACTCTTGACATGGTTATGCAGTGCTCCTCATGATGCATGCACATATATCTTTTCAAGCAACGATGTTCCAGAAACTGACCTCAAGTTAAAAACTGTACATGATCACTAGAACATAAAAGCTGGTCACAGTGAACTGTTTTTCATATTGTGGTATTGAACCCTCATGATGTACATGAATAGTCATGGGAGAATAGTCATTATACTAAGCGAGCTAATCTTTGTAAATAATTATTATCCTTGCTATTATTAATATTGTCTGAAAATTAACCTAAAGGAGTACATAATGCCTATGCCACCATTGATGACTATGATGGGGGAACAAAATCTTCAGACTAAGCAATGTGTTCTCATAGCATGCATGCAAAATCTCAGAACAAACTCACTCATTTTACTGTTATATTAATGACATGGCAGTACCAAGATCATAGGTCAAATAGTCTGTCAGTTAATTACAAACAGAAAAAATACCACATTCATAAAAAGAGGGTTTGTTTTTTATTTGACTTGACCAACTAATAACACAAAGCCATAACTTTTATGATAGCTTTTTCTTTAGATTTGACCACCTGTTGACATGAAACTGTAAGTTTTCCTATAAGGCACATTTCATCACTTAAGATTATATGTTCTTAAACCTAAGCTCGTACATTTCATTTGATTTTGCTGACAACTCATATGGTGAAATTTCACATCATAACCAACCGTGTGAACCATCTCTAGAAAAAAAAAACATTCATCCATTTGAACAAGTATTAAAACTGTGTTCTTGCCCAGAATAATCTATTACTGAACGAGTCATGATAGAAATATAAAAGATGACATTAAGAGTGATTGTGTGAAAGACTTTTTCCAGAATTGATTCGGTGACCCTTTTAATACCTTTGTAATTAAAAACTAAGATCAGTCTGTTCTCCCTCCTGTCAGCATTTATCAGTACTGAAGACTGAGAACCAAGTGCTTGTACAAGCTATGACCAAAAACAAAATGGAAAACATACGAGTATGGCATTTCAGTGAACAAAGTTGACATTATTCTCTCAGAAAATCATTTTTCCTCAAAGAGAAACACTTCAGCCCTGAATCAGCACTTGTCAGATCAG
The DNA here is from genome assembly GCA_028554795.2 of Sinohyriopsis cumingii. Taxonomy (NCBI): domain Eukaryota; kingdom Metazoa; phylum Mollusca; class Bivalvia; order Unionida; family Unionidae; genus Sinohyriopsis; species Sinohyriopsis cumingii. The sequence goes on along the minus strand of CM068825.1, from coordinate 152,142,006 downwards.
GTGGATGACTGGAAAATTCACTTGACCAAATGATATTTTCATTTGCCATTTCAAGTTCAACCCCAGACTAAATATTTTAATTGCTACTAATCCTGCTGGGCAAGGGAAATTTGCGTAATCATAACTTTTCTTATTTGTAGACAAAAAAGGTGTTTACTCTTATGCACAAATTCACTTGCCTGCAGAAGTGTACATGGTGTAGATGACAAGATAAGACTGGTATGGAAAAATGATGCAGTACCAATGGGAATTAATAGTTTGCAGAAAGATCTTCCACAATCCCAAACTTGTCTGGTTTGGCCAGGTTGTGAATTTAAGCTAATGTCTGAGCCACCATATGGAAGAGGGAATAATTCTGTAATACATACTGCCCATTACACTGCCTCAACATATACAAAGAATTGTCCACATAAAAAATCTTCATTAGTCAAGATGTGTATAGTTCAAGATACAAATGATGTGAAAAATACCAAGGATGTAATGAAAAGGTAAAAAGTAACCGATGTGTCAAATTTAGGTCACCATGACCAAGTTTATTTATGGCTGAGATGCATCCAAACACCAAATTTCATGAGTACAAGTTTAAAAAGGATGCAACATACTGAGGGTGTAATGAACAGACACACAAATGAACAAACAAATGAATACCAATCCAAAGAAGGAATTGTTTAAAAAGAACTTTCAATACAATGGTCCACTGGTATGTAACATCATTACCAGTGACATTAGATGGGTTCCTGGCCTTTCTTCTTTTCATAATCAATGTCTCATATGGATGAAATATAAAGACAGTTGAACAGTTCCAAGTAATATTAATACCTCCCATTTTTCTCTGTGTAAACATCTTTTTCACAGATGAATTTTTAATATAATATGAGACTTTATAAATATGTATGTGTTCACTATTTCTGTAGATATGTCATGGGCCTGAAAATCAATTCTTTAGTTTTAAGTCAAATTTAACACACTGTGCTGTATATATGTTATAATTATTACCTTTTCTTGCACAAACCCAGTAATCTGTGAAGGAAAATTGAAAATTTTAGTTATTCAAATATGGTAAAATTTTAACTAATTTTACTTACAATTCCACAGCTGTATTTCAAACTCTTGAATCTTCCAGGTCGCTGCTTGGTTATGCTCCTGCGACACAGAAAAGGGAAAAGTTTTTGTGCAATAAACTATACATTGTTATAAATGTATCATATAGAAAATCATACTGGTGTCAGATATGCCTACAATATAATGGTCTAACCATCTAACCATAACAGGATGCAAGCTAACAAAATAAAATTCAATCCAGTCACACTGAAAGCCACGCGTGTGTGTGTGTGTGTGTGTGTGTGTGTGTGTGTGTGTGTGTATATATATATATATATATATATATATATAGCAAGTCAATATAAAATCCGATCTGGCCACATCAAAAGCCATGTGTATATATATATATATATATATATATATATATATATATATATATATATATGGTACAATGGCAAATCAATATAAAATCCAATCCAGCCACACCGAAATCCAATCCAGCCAGATGTATATACTTATAGGATGCAATGGCAATTCAATTTATCCATCCAGTCATGCTGAAAGCCAGATGTATATACATATAGGGTACAATGGCACATCAATATATCCTGGCTATTAGAGTCAAGAAAAAGTTTGGTAGTAAAAATGATAAATGGTAAATTCCTAAAATATTTAGAACAATACAGTTTCAGATAAAAATAAACATAGTTATCCAGAAAAATAGAAATAGATGGGTGCTGAAAGTTGTCTTCAATGCCCTCCAGCATTATTCTATTCCCCCCCCCACGTCTATACAAGTGCCCTATGCTTATCTAAAGATCATTAAAATAAATCTGTGTTATTTTCTATTTAGTCCTCCTATTTCCATTCATTTAATGTTGGATAACTTGCAAATGACTTTATCTATTTCTATTACTTCCAAAAAATATTAAATTCTAAATTTTCATTCTTGGCATCAAGCCTTTTTATTATAAAAATTGTCCTTTATTGCAAAAAATGCCCCTTTCTTTAACAAAAGTTCCTGTCTGCTTTGTAAGAACTTCCAGAAATGGAACACTGATATGATTAAAAAATAAAAGATAAAAGGTACAGATGTAACATTTATATAAATACAACTTTCATAACTTTTTTAATAGAAAAAACAATGTCCAATTCCTGTAAGTATAATATTCAAGTCTATAAGGACCATTGTCGCAATGAGTTTATGCTATTCCCTTATTAAAGCCACTATAACTCACAAATCTGCTTATAATGCAGAGACAGGTTTGGATCTTTTTTCTCTCTTATAGAAAAATACTCCTATTTGATTAACATTTAAAAAAAGCAATAAAATTTGGTGAATAATGGCTTTATATATCACTTATCTTATTCTTGAAAAGAGCAGTTCTGTGGTTTAATTTTGAACCAACACAAAGAAATTTTAAAATTTCAATCAATCATACAAATTAAACAACTAAATAAGTTTTGTCAAGTTAAATTCATGTTTTAATTACATTTTTTAATTCTGTTTACTTTGTAATCAATATCAAAATCTGATATGCCCACTTCTATTCTAATCACAAAAACAGTCCATTGAATGCCACAGCAATGAAAACAAACTTTTCTATCAGAACTTATCTAAAATGATTAAACGATGTAATGTTCCAAGACTGTGCAAATGCTTTTTGTACTTAAGAGCTCAATAGTCCTATGCTGGGGCTCCAATTCTAGGCTGAATCCCTCCCTTATCCTAAGTTATTGTCCTTCAGGCTTGTAAACAAAAAAGAAATAGACTTGTCATTTCTGATCTAAACTGTCAAACAAAATCTTGAGACATGAAGCATTGCTTTTAGAAGGGTAAAACTAATTTTAATTATGTAATAGTTAATACTGTGTTGTTTTGTTTTCCTAGACCTAGTCTCCAGTTCAAAGAGATTACTCCCTCCTCCAATTAACTGTTGGTCATAAATAAAATATAGCATGATCCCTGATACCTTAGTAAACTTCCAAACTGGAATATCAACCTCCTTTGACTTGGACCAAAGCTGGGTGGAAAGAGGAAATTGAGCAATAATTGCAGATATGCATTACTTCCTGGTACTGTTTTGCTGAATTTGCTAGTCCAGATGGAGGCTTATGACCAAAGATAAGTTATCAAGTTACTGTTCCTGACATTAACGTGCTCTACTGCAGGCTGGTGGATGGCTTTACAACTTGTTGGGCTGATATAATTGGGCGCAAAGCATAAATGCCCTCACATTGGTGTGACAATACAAAAGATAAAACAATGATAAAGTAGAGTGAGATCACCAGAGGTGACTTTCATGACAGCATCCAAAAAAGAAAATGTCTCAAAAAGGTCCAAGATACAGCATGGGCTTTATTTTTCATGAGAAACTGATAAGCTCTTTTAACAGTCTCAGCAACTCACCTCAATATGGTGGCTGGTAATGCATGAGGTACCTCTGAGAGGGAGAAAAATATGGTTATGACCCAGTCATATCACTTTTTATTTTGACATATAAAATCAATAACTCCGAGTGAGCAAAGAAGTATGCGTTGATCATTCCCAGCACTGATGATTGACAATGGGGATTTCAACCGGAACAGCAGTTATTAAATGTAGCAGATTTTTTGCCAAAATCCTTGAGGGGCAAAGAAGAGAGACCAAATCATAGTTGCCAATGAAATGTAAACAACCCTTTACAACTGGCTAGAAATGAATTTCACTCTTTTCCCTCAGTGACATCAGGAAGATGGATTATTGTTTGAAGGCTACGGTTATCAAAGGATGCATCAAAAGATTCATAAGGATGTTCAGATAGCACCCAAAGAAGACACAAGAGGTTCCAACTTAGCATCAGTGAGCAAGATACTGGTCTCTGGAACTCAATCAGTTCTGAAAGACATGCGCCTGACCCTTTAGTGCAGTTTGGAGAGGACTTACGAGTATTGGAGAGGGTTGGTGTAGAACCATTAATGCTGGTTACTGGGCAATTTTTACCCTTGAAGAGAACAATGTCAGCATGTGTATACACAACCAGGTAGAGTATATGTCCCATGCAGCTTTTTATGACCCACACCTTAAGTTATACTAAATGCCGATAGGAAATACAAGCAAGAAACAATGACCCAGAATAAGAATTCAGCATTGTTCAATGTTTGTAAATTCAATACAATGACCTCGTTTGCAAGATAAAATTTTCATTTATTAATTGTGGGCTAAATATAGATTACACAGTAACGATCTAACAAAAACCTTGACACAAATTCTTAAAATTGACAAAATAACACCACTGCTGCAGGAAAACTAATACAAATTTCATGAGCAATGGCAAAGTAGGCGTATCATAAAAGTTGGAAAAGGAGGCTTTACTTTCTATTTTCATATGTACCTGATTCTCATTTTGCTAGACAAAGGTAATGTTGTGTCCTTGATGTCAAAATCAGTTATTAAATTGGGGTCTTCCTCATACTGGTCAATCAGCTCTTTTGACACATCCTTCCCGCGTGGAATGTGGATTGTCCCATGAAGAGATTTTCTCTTTTTTGATTTCTGTCTAAAAGAACTCTTCTGAGCAACATCACTGGCAAGACGCTCTGTAAATAAAGTTAATTTCTTATAATTACTTCCTCATAAATACATGTACATGAAACAATTTCAGCGCTGATCAAAAGTTTTCAAGAGCTTGTCTTGAATAAGTGGTGTAAAAAAATTCACTTGTCCTACATACAGTTACACTTGTACAAAATTTCACCCTCTTGCTAGATTTGATGAGATGTGCCAGTATTTTAATCCATAGAAGAAACACCAAAAAAACAATAATGCACAACAGATTTATTTCTTCAAAGGGCTTAACTTTTTATTATCAGGGTATCTTATATACACTATTTCTTGCTCCAATATGGCTGCATTTGTACTTTCATCACGAAGAACAAAAATGAGTTTACCAGAATTCAGACTTTCCCTAACTTTTTCTCTCAGACTTTATCAATTAATGGAAGACAGTTTCTTGCCGTGAGTCTGTTCTTATAATCAGCACCAAGTTCATCACCATTCTTCTTCTGGAGTGCACAAAAAATTTCCATCCCTGAAAATGCTTTTATTTATAGGGCATGGGTAAAGGCTGTTTAAAGAGAACTCTCGTTTTCTTTTATTTTTCATTTCATTCTCATTTAATTTTAATAAAGTCATTCAAGTAGAGTGTTAGTAACTCCAACTTCTGAGATTTTCAGCGCTTGCCCGACTTGTTTTAAAGAGAAGAAGCACTTGTCCTAGACTGTTACTTAAATTTTTGTTTAACTTGTCCGACAATGAAATATAAATAGTCATGGACTTAGTTTTGGGATTTGATCAGCCCTGTAAATGGAGTCCATCATATTGAAACTATCTCGGATATTCCTGAGAAACTCAAACATACCAAATTAGGTGATGAAAATTATTTTGTTACAAAGGTAAGTTAAGATGTTCACAGGACACCTTGAACTGCAACACAAAATCTGTAATGGTCTATAACTCTGAATCTGACCTCTTGGACAGATGATAACTTAACTCATTTCAGACACTATCAAGATATCCTCACATGCCAAGTTTGGTTAAATCTATTACTAACATTGTTTGGAAAAGGTCAAGTTATCAAAATGGCACCACTCAAGGTGTTCTTAAGATATATTCAAAAACTGCACTTGACAACAATAATTGGTTATTACAAGCCAATACAGCTAAAGTATTAAGGACAAGACCTTTAACCTTCCAATCAATAGCGTGTTTTCTATTGGATTATTTACCAGAATAATAATAAAAAAATACAAAGTCTGGTCAAATTTCATTGGATATATACAAGAAAATTACTTCACAAGTGCAGTGAGGTACAAATATAAAAGCACTGACTCTGACCCAACCCAATAATCAGTTAGGTCTTAACTTACACACCTTCACAAAGTGTGTACATGCTGGTAGTCAGATCTGCAAGTTTTTTGTTCAGAACCAACTAAAAATTGCAAGAACTTCTCATGTCAATGATGCTATTCATTCACGATGAGTAGTGGTAACAAGATTTTTTTTGCTGGCCACCTTAATAATTAAGTTGAAGTTTAGATGAACACCATTCTCATTCAGACCAGCTACAAACTGATATAATGATTTAGTCCAACCCATGCCAATACAACCATCCATTCAAGAGAAGTAGCCATATAAGCATCTTCAAAATGTGTCAGAGTCGTTGAAGGCAATTGTCTTTACATATCATTCACACATCTCACAACTGTATGCCTGAGTTTAAGTCTTGGCAAGACCTGTGTGGTATGTGAGAAATCTAACCAATACCTCGCATGGGTCAGTGGCTCTTCCTCAACCAAATAAACTGGCCACCCCACAAAATTAACCAAACCAGTCAAGATGGCCATTAAGGCAGCCAGTTTAGAGGCTAGATCAACAGTATTTCAATATAGAAACAACTGCATGCTGTAGAAAGATGCATTTTTAAATAAAATAACAACATGACACTATGACTATACATTCACAAGAAGTAGCTTTAACTATATTTTTCACAGTGGCCTGTGACTGTGGTGGCCAATTTGGAGATCATATCAGCATTATTTTAACTCTGGACCAACTACATATAATGAAAAGTGTTTTAGTGAAAACCACATGTCAACAATACAACCTTCTATTAAAGACTAACAACAATAACAAGATTTATTCCAAATTTATGCTATTGCCCAATGCTAAGACAAATATCAATAACAAGATTTATTCCAAATTTATGCTATTGCCCAATGCTAAGACAAATATCAATAACAATATTTCCATGATGGCCACCATGGCTGCCATGTTGTCAGTCTGGTCAGCAAAATTTTCACTGTGGATCAACTACGTATCATAAGATATATTTCAGTAGAAACCACATGTCACTATAATTATCAATTAAAGAGAAGTAGTGTTCAGAAGATTTTATGACAAGCAACCATGGTGTTATTCATGAATGTTAGATTGGCACCATTTTCAGTGAAAGCCCATGTCACTATAACCAGTCATTTAGGGGAATTATTTCTAATATTTCAAGATGGCTCCCGCTGTGGCTATATTGGAGGTCTGATCAGCACAATTATCATTTAGGGCAAACTATATATCGTGATTGTCTTTTAGTGAAAGATCAATGTCAATAAACTGTTCCTTCTAGTGAAGATTTTTAGTTATTTTCACGAGAAGCAGCCATAACAAGATTTTCAAGATGAATAAAATCCATGTCAAAAGTTTAGTGAAGTTTAGTATTTGCTAAAATCATCTGACAAACAAATACACAAAAAGATGTTACAATCCTCTATTTTTAACATAATACATTTTTTACCTTTTACACTCACTTCTTTGTATTTCTGCCATCTATGTTCTATTCTAGCTGGAGAAAGAAGACATTGTGTCCAAATATTAGAGTCCAGCATGTAGCCTGGTCTCCATGACAGAAATGAAGTGATCGCTTATTAAACACTAAATGGTCTTATTATCATTAATATTTCCATTTCATATATTATGACTAAGTAGCTAATGACTAAGATGATAAATCAAACTGATGCAATATAAGTCAAAGATTCTTCCACCCTGTTAAAGGATGGCATAGTCCATGCCCTGATACATTGTGCATGTACTATGTAAATATCAGAATCCACTAAGTTTCTGAATACATGTACCATAATTTCCAAATTTTTAACAATTACTGGTTGCCAGGTAAGTTATTTGGCTGACATAAAAAAACTCTTATCTGAAGATAAAGTAAATACCATGCACATACTCACAAACTAGTAACTGACTAGATGACCATCACACTTTGAAACCACTCTGAATATCCTATTTATTGCCAGAGTTCCTCTAGCACACACAAAACTTATTTTTTCCTTTTCTGGCTAAGAGGGCCAGAGACCAGCAGGTAGGCCTAACCAAATTGAAGGATTTCATTTCCCCAAGGTATTAGTGCATTCTCACCACACTGTCACCTAATATAAACCATTTCTAGTCATGAACTTATATACTGAAAAGGCCAAAATAATTATCAAGGCTTTACAAATTTTATACAAATCAGCTTTCCCAGGGCAAGCTGACTGAAAAACTGAACCAGCCCTAGGGAGATTTAAGCCTGGCCCAAAATATGACAACAAAATATAGGAGCAAAAAACATACAGTAAAATAATAAAATGATTAAAGGAATTTGCATTGTATTTATTTTACAAATATAACTTTTGTCCTCTTGTTAGTTTTTATATGTGCCTTAAAAAAACATATCAATAATTAAAGTTATCACAAAAGATAAGTGCAAACACTACATGTGTAGACAGACTGCAGACAAAGAAAGAAAAGAAGATATAGATAGAAGCACAAAGATAGACATACATGTATACAAGTATAAAAATAGATATAAGGGTTCTGGAATGGCTAGATTTTTAAGAAAGAGCAATGTTTAGGTAAAATAATTTTCAGAACTGCAACCAGTACTCTTTTTACATGAAAGAAACCACCATTGCATGATCATGGAAGTGTTCGATATTTGTAAGGATATAATGTAATATAAAAGAACCTGTCCCACCTCTGGCTACCACTGAACTTGCCTGCTGCATCAGTACACAACTGAGATATGAATTTTCCTAAAGAGATTATTAGCATAAAATTTATCCCGACAATGAGGAAAGCATAAGCAGCTGAAGAAGTTTATCATAAAAGTAGGCCACTGACTTGTTATTAACCAAAAAGGGTCTTTATGGGCAAGTGGTCTTTATATACATCCAAATATGAAATTCATTATTGTGTGCCACTTACAAACCCCTGGAAGACATTAATTTGAAGACTTTATTTTTCACAAGTGCCTGAAGTATGCTGGACTGTATTGTTAAACTGGGTTTCGTTTTGTTGTTTTGCTTTAAAGTTTACGCTGTACTGACTTAAAGCTGACTACTTAAAAAGTTCTACCAACTTATCAAAATGTGCTCTCAATGACTCATGTGTTGGCCTGATGTGGTCTTTCATTATGCAGCAAGATGGAGAACCTGGTGAAAACCACCAACCGTGAATCAGTGATCACATACACCTGCAAATGCCAGAATCAGAACATTCAAAGCAAGCGTTATTCACTGTGCTATCCAAGACCCTTTCTTTTCATACACATTTCCATGACTGTAAGAAACTAACTAGCAAGAATTACAATGACTTTTGCACCCTACACAGAACATATGTACATGTAAACCAGCATTAGTTATTGTTATTGTTTGTGTGTGTTTAGTATTTTGGTGTTAAATATTCAGTACAGTGATGTCCATATACATGTTATTTTGTTGCATGTATGGTGGGTAGTATGTGCATTGCTTGCATTGCACTTGCCTAATATGCACCTGCTATTTCTATTAACAAGTTATCTGTTCCAATGTTCACTCCTCCAACAACTCTCCAGAAGTCAACTTCAACATTTCCGGGTACATTAAGTTATTCAATACTTTGTAAACAGTATTGAAAAAAATAACTATTGTACACCATACTACGCAGCACAAGTAAATTTTAGGATACATTGCGAGAGTTTTATAATTCCACACCATGTCATTTTGTGAGTTGTCTGTGTGTGACAGATAATTCCACACCATGTCATTTTGTGAGTTGTCTGTGTGTGACAGATTGGTTTATTTTTTAATTATTTATATATTTCATATGTATATGTTGTAGATCTTCTGGTGATTCTTTTTCTTTGTCATCACCACGTCTGATTAAATCCCAAGAACCCACAAAGGCATAACTGTGTTATTAACTTTCTTTATTCCTCCCATATACTCACCAGAGGTACTGCATACAATTATTAAAAAAATTATTATTACCAAGCTGTCTGCTTGGAAGTCTCTCCAAAAGGATGGAAGTATCCCTCATTTCTTGAGCAGCCCATCTATGCCTTGGGCCAGTGTTTGTGTCAGAGTGATAACTAGAGGCATCTGACCCTCGCCTGTCCAGTGGAATGTGTGCAGATGTGTTGGCATTGTAGCCTGGATATAAGCCAGCTGAAGAATTGACATCACTGAAGTAATGGAATCCTTCTTCTTCATACCCAGGATTCACTGTAAATATTCACCAATTATTGCCAAAACATTTAATGACTTACAAAAAGCTTTACTGAAAAATCTGAAAAGAACAATACATTAAATGAGTGCTTATTATAAATGAAATTTAAACCATTTTATAACTATTTATCTCTTGCAATAAACCAGAAGATTACAATTATGGAACTTGTTTCTTAAATGTAATTAAATAAGCACAAAAATGTATAAGATTCAATTTATTTCATGCCAGAATTTGCTACATTTTATTCAATAAGTCCTAATATGGGTACAGCAAAATGACTACAAAAATATATTCTGATGCCTTAAAACCTGTACCTCTCACCTGTTAAACATAAGAAACACTTTTGATGGCATGGTATAATATTCAAGATATGAAATATGAAAAATATTAACTTGATGTCAGCCTGAGCAATGATATTAATTACGGTATTAATTAATCTGATTAAGACCATGCAACCTAAGGACACATTGGTATTAAAAACACTTTCAAGCCTCTGCTAAGAAAATCTATATGTGATTATGCTTGGTACACAGAATACAGGTTTTGTCCTTTCCTGATGCATATAAAACTCACTTCAGATTTGAAGATGTATTTCAGCTGCTAAATTCAAACATTGATATATATGGTCCAAAAATAGCCTGTGGTCATGCCTTAAGTAAAACACAACTGACACATGCTGGGTCAGATTATTTATGGTTAGCAAATACTTTAGAAGTTTTATCAGTGAGTCAAAAATGTCCCAAGTGTGAAAATGTTCAATGTGTGTTTACAGACTGTCCAAAATGAACCTAATCTGCAATCTTTGCACCATGAAGAAAGGTCAGCTTTAAATGCAAATCTTGTGGATAAGTCTAGTTAGACTGATTTTATTATTCTGCTTATTGATGCTATTTGTTGGTATAAATAAGGATGAGAACTTTTATTCATAAATGAAATACCCATGAGGTTTTAATAATCACGCCATTTTTTTAGCCTTTGGGGACTAAAACCAACACAACAGTAACAATCACATTCACTTAACTGATTTTCAAAGAAGAAACATCATTTGATAAATGTATTTAAGTAACCACAACTGTCATTTGATGTCACATGCATGCCAAATACGTCAGAATGTCCAGCCAAATTCCATAACACTGAACTATCGTTATGAGATAAAATTAGTCTGAACAAGGAGTATGACTATGTGCCAAAACCAACATTGTAGAAACAATGGCAAACATTTGATGATAATGTGCTTTTAAATCTACTTATGTAATAAAGACAGTAAATGAAAAAGCTCCAAAAATTGAAAATTAAATTTGGTCTCAAGAGTTTTTGGTTTTGAGGGATTTCATCGTATATATCAAGTTAAAATATACTTATAGCTTTTTCCTAAATACTTCTTGTTGTTACTTCTTTAGATGAATAATCTGATTGAAGATCATAAGATTCAGGGAAAATTTGGTAAACCTCAATAATTACTATTGATTCTTTTGCCATTAATTTGTCAAAGTATTCTTTCGAGATCAGAAGGCTAGAGATAAATCTTAGGTTTATTTGCAAAAAAGAATGAATGACTACATTTAGTAACTTAATGTGCTTCAGATTAGAAGATTCAAGTGAAATTCAAGGTATTTCTGTTAAATAGCACCATTTCAATAATGCATACCTGTTCCAAGAGGAAAGTGTTCCCTTCCATTCTGCTGCTTGTATTGGTCCATCTTGAATTCCCAACTGTCATCTAGTTTTAAGCTCCAACTTTTAACATGACCTTAATCAATAAAATAAATGCATTAATAAGTTTTTGTATAAATTGTGTAATGAAAATTTCATGAAAAAATCTGGGTCCAACAAGTAAAACAAGAATATGTATTTGTCAAACAAGTATGCCTTCACTACAGACCCAAAAATAACTGAAAATGGAATCAGGAAACATTTGGAGAATTTATAAAGAGCCAGGAGCTTGTAAAAGATGATCTCATTATTCATTTTCTGACAATTGTTGCACCATAAGAAAAGACGGTGTATGCATCAAACACAATGAACATACACTGTATTGCCAATGACTTCAATAACATTTTTGTTTCTACTGATGATAATATTAAAGAACCAATTACTCCTTGTAATCATGATGAACTTTCACAACTTTGCACAGAAAAAATGTCTGACAGTGCTTTCTATGAAATAACCTTCATAACTAATAAGAAAGAAATGAAATATATGTATCTGAAAAAGAAGTAACAAAGTTCATAGATGCCAACATAACTGGATTAGGAAACACTCACCTTTAATTTTGTGTGATAAAATAACTGGCAATTTAAATAAGTCTTGTTTTGGTTGGAAGCAATTGCATTGAAAAAATTGTCCTGTAATTTGTGAATGCCATGATACAGTTTATTAAATTGTTTAACCTTTTACCTTATTATTCTTATATTTTATAAACCTAGACCGTCAGCCAAATGAGGCAGCTGCTACCATTGTTTTAAGTCTTTGGTATGACTCAGCTGGGGTTCAAATCCACGACTTCCCACATCCGAGACAGATGCTCTAACCACTTAGGCCACCAGAGGAGTGAGAAAAATGGAGAAAGCATGAAGAGAGTATATGAAGTATGAACATGTATAACAGTACAGTATCAAGCTTTTTTCTTTAGCAAAGTACTTTTAAAAAGCTTAAAATGTATAAAATACAAACATATTCTTAGCTTATATGACAAATATTGAATTTTCCATAAAAGATAACCCTAAACATCTTTGGAGTCATGTAAACTGCAAAAAACACAAAGGTTTGTCCTTAGAGCAATTACAGATGGAGCTTCCAGATGTAATTCTACAGACTCATTCGATATGCAAAAATGTTTAATAATTTATTTAAATGTGTCTTTAACTTGAATCCCAATGATTATTTAGCAGAAATCTATTGGACAGATTAGTTATTGTGAGGTCATTTAGAGAGCTGAGAACAGTATGTGAGTGGTGTGAGAAATAGCAGTTGAAACTGAATGTGAGGAAGTGTTGTGGTATATCAATTTTACAAACAAACAAAAACCTATATGCTGATGCTATTTAATGCAAGGTGTGAGACTTAAGGATGAGAGTTATGTGTAAGATTTGGACATATAACTGCTGAGTACCCTAAGTTTTAATGTCCATGTTATCCAAAGTAATGCACACGCTTTGCATCAACATTGTAAATATATGTCACATGTATTTTGTACATGTATCTATCTTTCGCGAACTGTAGACTTGAATACTGTTGTCAAATTTGGTCCTCTCAGAAAACTGCTTTAACTAAACAAATATAATGGTTCAACATAAGTCTTTGACAGTTATGTTTAAAATCAGGTCAGGATTATGCCTCTCCTCCTACCTAGCAAATTTAGACAATTTAATTTAGCACTCTTAGAGAGTAGAAGAAAGACTACTGACTTTGTAAATGTATAAAGTCATTTTAACTGTCTTTACTTAATATTCAAACAGCCTACCAGCACATTCCAAAAAATCTTTGACAGAAACTTCTTTTTATGCACAAAAATGTGCGTCAACATAAGAAAGCAAAGCCCTTAAATAAAGAACAAAGATAACTGTAGCTAATTTTTAGAAACACACAACACCAATACTATGACTAACAATATTTCAGGTTTTTTAAAGTTCTTTGAAACAGATGTTTCAAGAATTCTGAACAGACAAATACACATGTGTTATCTGTACATGTATAAATGTATGTAGATGTGAATCTAACCCCAGTCCTGTCATATGTTATTGTCCTTTTAATGTTATTTCTTATATGGGTCTTTTTAAATAAATAAATAAATAAATAAATAAATAATCATGCTAATAAGGTTTATCACAAAATAAAGACAAAGTCCAAAAGTTTCATAAAAGGTGTAGAAAGTGAGAAATTTGTTTTAATGGCCAGAAATTCTAATAAGGTCATTGACCTATGTCCTTGAGTAAGTGTGTAAATTGTCATGACTCTAAATTTAACACTTTTGTGCCATTATGCAAAAATAAATTATGGATAGATGGACAGTTGTACCAGTATAGATGTATGAACAGACAGCCGCAAAATATGCCACTTCTGTTATTGCAGTGTGATGGTATCAAATGACAAGAATCCCTCAAAGGGACTGACTAGGGCATCTTGATATCTGACACACCTTTCTGCAATAGCAATCATGCCATCTACATCCACATAATCAAATGTGAACCAAATGTCAGGATTTTATTCTTGTAACTGCGCCAACAAGGCTGTTACCACTCAAATAAGTACTGCTCAACAATATACTGTATGCAACAATGTCTTACGTGGCACATGAATCTAATTACATGTAGGTCTACAAATGTATATAAATATGTCTACAAAATGTCAGGTGTTTGTTCAATCATGCTAAAGAGCTACAGTAACTGTGGACAGACTGATACAAACATATATTTTATCAAAATAGTTCAAATGAAACACTCTAGAATTTCCATGGAGCAAAACCTATGCTTGAGTACAGTATCAGTTCAACTTATGTACAGATTAGATACACAAGCATTATAAACATGTAGCATTCAAAACAGTTCTTCTTAAGGTAGTGCACTTTAGTTAATGCTTGCTCCAAATGTGATAATTACTTTATGAAATCATCACTGTGATGTTATTTGTTACCTAAATGCACTGCAGTTATATAAATTCTGCAAGAGTCTGGATGTAAAATGCACATATGTGACTTTTGTTTCTTATTAAAAACAACTTTCAAACAGATAAATGCTTATTTAATTTTACTAATCAGCAATTTACAGTCATGTAAAATACAAATGATAAAAGTCAAGAATAAGTTTGAGACTTTAGGAAATCTTTAGATATTTATGAGGTGCCATCGTCAATTGAATGCAGTGCCTTTCTTTTGTGGGAGGGGGGATTGATGTGATCTCATTAAGTGTGTTAGCCATCATAGCCATCTCCATACAATTAAATGATCTTAGATCAGTATTTTTTGTGTACTAGTATCTTCTTACTTCCAGCTGACTATACTATCAAAATTCACTTGCCAAATGCACTTTCATTCTGTATCTGGTAACAAACTTGTCCTAAACCTATACAAATTTGATGAACTATTAAATACTCATTCATCAATCAGTTAATGGAAATTAGTCACAAGGCACTTTTCCCCAGGCTTTTCTATGTAATGATGACCCTTAATCGGGGATATATATTCAAGCAATAATACATGTAGCCAGTGGCTACATTTTTCGAAATAATAGTAAAATTCAGAAAATATAGAAAAGAAGAATGAAGAAACCCTAGAAAGACAAAGTCTTCCAAATGAAAATATAAAGTACATGACAGAATATAAAAATTAGTGCAAGAAAATGCACACCAACCAAGTGATTTCAGATAGCTTGGACCCTAAGCTTTGCAAAACTACAGATTAATCAAAATGTTTATTATGCAAATAAATCTATTTCACAAACAATCATCCTTAAAACTGCTAAATAGTTATGTTAATACAAGTATAGAGCAACCAGCCATAGCAGACACTTCCAAGACACCTGTTCATTAAGAATACCACTGACTGGTCCTTTTCTGATTTTTGTAATGTTTTAAACTCCATAAAAGACAAAGTGTGTGGTCCTTTGAGTGTCCTTTAAAGACAAGTTTCATTATAAAAGAAATAACAGCAAAGTATTCAGCTGCATATCTGTATAATTTGTACCCCAAGTATAACATGTTATGGAAAATGGAATTTTTACTAATGTTCTGTTATTCCAACATGACCAATGTAAAAGTCCTCAAATTTCCTAGTGAAATTGCCAGTCAGGTTCCTGGCCTTGTTCATTGAAACAGGTCAGTTTTTTTTTTTACATATTATGATGAATACCAGATGTCCATCAGTGACAATGCAGGAATCAGCAGCCTATATCAGTTCCTGAATTTAACACCCATTCACTCGCAAATGTGAGCTATTTGTGGAAAATGCAAGTTGTCATTTCAGGTTCTTGCATCTACTGATAATATATAGCAGACTAGGGTACAACCATTATATTTTCAAGAAAAGCAGGATACCTTTGTGCCAAACCACTTCAATCACAAATATGGAAATATTTCTCTGACAGCATTTTCATTTAGCTGTTTAACTTGTCACCCAATTTCAACATATTTTCAAGCTTACTGTCTTTTGCAATAACAAAGCTGTAATATAATTTTACTAAATCAAACTAAAAACAATTTAAATATATTCATAAAGTTTCATTAACATTTCTTTTGTTTTGATATTATTTGACTGAAAAGGTTTAGTAAAATGGCTGTTTTAAGCAACTTCTATAAACATTTTAAATTTGGACTACACTACACATGGTTTATCTCTTGAACAGAATAATATTGTATCCTCCTCAAGAAAAAAACCCATAAAAAGATATTCTACAATGCCTATGTCATGCCACATCTGGAATAATACTGTCCTATCTGGGGCAATAGTGATACAGAAAATCAAGAGAATCTTTTTTATATAAAAGAAGCAGATTATTCTTGATGCTATTTTATATACACTAACAACAAAATATTTTTAGAACCCCTGGGTGACTTCCATTTCAACAAAGAATGCAGCTTCACAAGGGTTTACAAGGCTTAAATGTTGATTTTATGACTTCAAACTTTCAAAAGTACTATATAAGTAATTATATTAATGCCCAAATACAATAGCAATATTATATATATATGAAATTTAAAAAAAAAACGTTAATCAAACTCTTGAAAAGAAAGTACAAGGGACCAATCCTTTTAATCTGGAACAAGGGGTTTGCAGGTTTAATATTTTTGAACACATACCCCCTTCATATCTTGAAAAACATTCTTATCTGATCTTGTGAGAAGAAAGAAAAATTTTTTTGGGACCAACCATTTAATTTTGGTTGTGTGGGGTGGGTTAGAATGGGAATTTTTAAACAAACATTTCAGACCTCAGATAGCTGAAACATATATTCTTGCTCTGATTTATAAAAGAAGAACCTATTATATCCATTAGATTTGTTGAAAAAAAATTAATTATCTTGAGCTAAAAGAAAAATTATATATTCCTGCTTGAAAGACTGGAGTGCAAAGTGTCTCCCACATTTCCATCCTGAGAAATGTGAAAGATATGCAACAAACAAAAGGCGTGTGATGCCCCTCAGTATACTATAAACTATGATTTAGACAAGACTGACTTAAAAGTTGTGGAGATGGAGAAGGACATTGATGTCAACACTGACAAGCATTTGGCATTTTACAAACGTGTTCAGATTCAGTTCAACAAAGCCAATCAAACTGTAAAGTTAGCATTATGGAATAAACATTAACCTCCATACATAATCTTTATGTCAACTATTTAAAACCCTCATCAAACCCCACATAGAACATGCTGACAGTGTGTGGAGTTCATAAAATATAAAGACACTGAATCAATGGAAAATGTGCAAAAATGAGCTACCAAAATATTACATTACCTTATCTGAAGGATAAAACTTATGAAAGACTACTAACTATTCTGAAATTACCCATTGTAAAATATAGCAGGCTGAGTGAAGATATGATAGAGACTAAGATCTTGTCTGGAATTTATGGTCAGAGAGCATCAGCCAAGTTGTTAAAGTTTAACCCTAATACTACTGCTTCTGGATACAAACTAAACATGCAAAAAGTACTGTATGTTGCCATCTTGACACACAAAGACATTATTTTACCAACTGAGTAGCAGTCACCTGGAACAGTTTAACAGAAAATATAAAACATTTGAAAGATAATCAATACTGGAAAGGCTTTTCATAGTCAGAATTCCTTCTGATCCTTTCCAGCAAATTGTTGATCTTTTGAAATGTATACTGAGGTGTGGGTTCAGAGTCAATTACCTATCTAAAAATTGGAATAGACTGCGCCATGATGGCATAGGATAGCCACTTTCTAATTGGTCTAGCAAAATTAAACAACCTTACATCAAACCACACCTTCAAGAAATTTATAGGAACACAATTTATTTCTCAGAAATTAAGAGCGTAAAATTCTTTACACTTTAATCTGCTGTTAAATGAGACAAAACTCACACCCTAATATAAATGTCAAAATATCAAAATAGAGGTGGGATGGGTAAGAGGAAACAAGGACCAGGCCATCTGATTGAAAGATGTCTTTAGTGTGTAGTATCCAGAATACAGAAACAATGGAAGTATCATATTCAACCAAGCTGAGATAATTGAATCAGAGATGAACACAGAGGAGCAGCAGTTCCTGTAACCATAAAAAGGCATACTGAAATACTGAAAAGAAATGCCAGCCTTTCCTCCCCTCCCTCTCAATAAATAGCAGACCCCAAAGCACCCCGAGACAAATACAAAACTTCCTCAAAACACCATCAGCTACCCAGGAAACATGAAGACAATTAAATAAAATTTAAAAAAAACTGTGATCAGTTTAACATTACAAATTTAGTAAAAATCTGCATTGCATGATTATTGAGTAAGATCAGAAGAGTTATTTTCCTTGTTGGTAATCACCACAGGAAAGAAATCTTCCACTCTTAATACTGGCCAGGCAAGAGATAAAAGACATTTAAAGAAATAATGCTTTTAAAAACAATATTTACACAGAAATGCAAATGATGTTCATGTCTGATAAATTACAGTAACTTAATGAAATATGTGAGTTTTGTAGCATTCTCTCTTTCTCTCCATCGCTCTTGGATGGTAGATAATGACACAGTTATTCTAGAAAATTAAGACTAGATAATGACACAGTTACTCTAGAAAACTAGATAATGACAGTTATTCTAGAAAATGAAAACTTAACAAACATTAAGTAAGCCACGTGTGTGTGTGTTTGTGTGTGTAATAAAAAAGAAAGACAAAATAAACAGAACAAAGTGCATATATAAAAATGGCCAAGAAGAGCATATATACATATGGATAAATGTAAAAAGTGAGTATTTAATCACAGTGCAATGCATCTGATATTCTTTTATCCATATGATACACAATGCTTTTAATCAGTCTGATGCATACTATCTCTTTGGTCATGGTGTGGAACTATGCTATCAGCTTAAAAACATTTCGGGGATTTAGAATTTTCCACAATTTTGGGTATTTAAGATTATATTAAATGATTTCTATTCAAATGAAAAATGAGTTTCAACTGTAAGACATAATAATGAAATGTCTTGGGGGGAGGTCATAGAGTCTTGAGGTTGTATTGGGCGTTTATTCGCTCCAGTCGTTTCCGTTTTATAACCATTATAATTATATACTTTTACCAAAAAAATAACTATATTTCTATAACTTAGGTATTAAACAAAATTATATTCTCAAAGATATTCCCAAACCCCATCCATAAAACGAAATGGTCGGTCCCTAAATAAGAACGCATTTTAGGTGTGTTCACGTTCCTGAAGGTGTAAATTACACAGGTATGCTCTATTCAATTACAGTCACGATTATCATTGTTATGTTTTGGGGCGGGGTACTGTGCAGTATGAATATGTGGACTTCACAATGACAATCTTTACTGGAGAGCCAAAGTAAATTTCATATTAAGAAGATAAATTTATAAAGATAATATATCAAGATATCGGTATGCTTACTTTTCCTGTTGTCATCAACCGTTCTTATCTGGGACTAGCTTCATACTTCCGCGATGTTTGTATATACAGCAGAAACAAAAACGTCGAATGAGATCAACCTGTTTGAATGCTTGGACAAAATGCGTCCATTTAACTTAGATCGACATTCATGCCTCTCCGCATTTCCTGGAGCAAGTTAGGACGAGGTCGATAAGAACTAACCTTTACAAACCGAAAATCTTCAAAGCAGCTTTGGTACATAATCTTTGTCTGTCTTCAGTTTCTGTTCTTTTCTTTTTCTGATGCATACAGACTCATCTAGAATATACTGAAATATGCTTACGTGAACAATTTTAGACGCAGTTGTCACTGTACTGCAACTTTTTCTTGGCGGTTTATGCATCGGATCGTATCGTTGGTTACATTTCATATGTCAGTCAAACATGTACTATTATATGCCCTGTAGGGCTTTACAGAGGAAATACAAATCTACGTTTTGCCTGTCGTACAAATTTCAACAGGATTGCTTACAAGTTACCTATCAATCATGTACTATATATAAATAAAATTACAGCGGAGGGACATTTCTCTCTCTTCTTGGTTGATTGAAATCAGTAGGCATAGTACATCATTTTCAGTTGACCATGATGTATTCTGTTCAGCTCGCTGCACTTGCATATTAAGCGGTTACGTTTATGGCCATATAGAACAATAACATAGGGGGAAATGGTCTCACATTCCTTAACGGTATGATGGAAAGTCAAACCACAGGGGCTAGTATCGTTGCTTACAATTGACCTGTCATGCATATACTATATAATAACTACAAGGGAGGACACTTGTCTACTTGCTTGCGTGACCTATTTAAGAGTAAACGGTGATATTTCAAGTTACGCTTTGCATAGCTTAATAAATTTGGTACCAATATTTAGCTCAGGCATTCGACTATGCATCCCTGTCAAAAGTTTGACTTAATATCATACCTTTATTGAATGACAATTCATTTTCCCATGCTACTGCTCAACATGGCCATGATTGCGCCTGCTTAATATGCAAGTGAGATCCCACCGAATGGAACATTGTCCTCTCATTGCTTAAAAGAAAATGATGTCCTGTATTTATTTAGGACTTATTTTCAGCTGGCCAGTGAGAAGGTAGTATTCCATTCAGCGTGTTATTTTGTGTTTAATGATGGAAGTATATCTTTATTGCTATATAAATGTATTCAATATTTTAGCAACAACTTCTAATAAAGAATAGACTGTGTACAGTGATTGTGGTTAGTTTTCTTAAAATTGTTCTGGAACTGAACCTTGGAAACTGGTCCTTTTGTACAAACCTGTTATGAGAGACCATCTGTCTTCAGAGACCTTTTTTGTTGGCAGAATGGGTGGTCTCTCATAACAGGTTTTACTGCATTTAATAAAATTATTTTGACTGACATTATTATGTAGATGATTAAGTAAGATTACTTACTGCAAAATCAAAAAAGTTTGCATAATCATTAATGACTCAATGATTAGTCAGTAAATACCATGTTTATGATAATCTTTATTATTCAATAACAACAAATGTTCTGAAGTCATACAATATCATAGGTCAGCAGGGATGGTCCTGGCTTTCAAAAAGCTGTCGCCAAAATAATCGCCAACCTCAATATTTTGTCGCCAATTTTCAAAAAGTGTCGCCAAAAAAAGTAGTGTACATTTTTCCAAGTGTTAATTTAGTCTATTAATGTAACAGGCAATGAAAATTACAAAAGATGGATTAGTTAATACTTTCATTACAACAAGCATTAACAAAATGTTACAAAGTGTTACATGAAGATCCATCGCGATTTTAGGGCTGCCCACTTGTTGAATGCAGTTTCAAAGTCTAATTTTTCACATCTGTACATGCTGATTCTCATTAAATTCTCGAGAGATGAGATGCAGAGCTTATTTCTGATGTCAGTTTTTATGAGGTTCATCTTACTGAATCCACGTTCACAGTCCACAGTGCAGACAGGTGACACCAGTAGTCTCTCAGCAGCCCCCACCCCCCATGGCTAGCTTCACAAAGCTTGTAGCGAATTGCTTCCTAAATCCCAAGAATGATCACTGAATGCTGTATAAATTTTCTCGACAAGAAAAATAGGATCTCCATTCCCACGAATGAAACTTACACGAGTCAACACTTGGCAATATTGGACCGTATATATAAGCGTAAATTCACACCCAATTTAGGGATTCTTTCACTCCTGTATTTTGAGAAATAAATAATTATTATTAATTATGCAAAACTGTTTTTTTTTTTTTTTTTTTTTGCTATTTCTTGTTGCGGAGTTTAAGTCTCTGCAGCCGTAACACGGGACTGATGGCAAAAAAAAAAGATCAATGAGTAAAATGCTGCACTGGCGACAGATGTAATTGTGATTGAGATTTTTTCCATTTGCTTTGTATTTATACACAGTAGTCGGTACTTCAAAGGTTATCAGTTTTCTATGAAGGTTCAGCGAAACTATTGTATTGGTATACGTATAAAAAAAAAAAACAGAAGGATTAGCCATACAATTAATTGTATCTGCTCTATTCGCGTCTTCAGAAGTCGGTCAGTTGTAGGTATAGTGCGGTAGCATGATTGACTGTATCGCAGCATACAGTACTCAGCCCAGATGTCAGCATAAGCAGATTATGATGTAACAATGCACTGTAAAGATAGGGTTGTCAATAAGAACAAAGGACCGTTTGTGTAACTGATTGATTCCAATGCATTGCTTAGTCAAGTTTATGGCTTCCTTTCGTTCTGGCTTTAAATTTATTCAGTCCAAATCCATGATTGTATGTACAAATTAAATAACCAAAAAGTATGTCGCCAAAAAAATCGCCAGATGGGATATTTTTGTCGCCAATAAGGAAAAAAAATCGCAATTTGCGACATTGGCGAAGCCCAGGACGATCCCTGGGTCAGGATCATATACCTCTCCCCTATATCTTTTTTTTCTCTTTCTTAACATGTTGTTCTAATGATTTCTCATATAAATTTGGACTGAAAAATCTCTTTGCTGTGGATTTACTCTGCAATGTGCTGATTATATTTTTGGGCAAAAATGTCCAGATACCACAGTCCTCAGGCTCCCAAGTCTGTGCCACCATGCCTTGTTAACCATACATAACTACCAGATATATAACATGGTGTATGCTCATGGTACTGTTTGATTTCCATGGGCAATCTGTTATGTTATTGTAGGGTTTCATGCCATTTTTCAGCACAAGATAGGTTATACATGGTGGCCAATATAAATGATGGAGGAAGAACCCGGAAAGAACCACCGACCCACAAGAAGCTACTATAAAGCTTTCTCACATAACCACATTAGCTGAATCTGAGACTCAAACCCACTCAGAGATGAGATAGCAGTGATCCATAACGGTGCGTGCTTTAGACCACTTGGGGCCCCTGAGCAATCTGTACATTTGTTAACTTATTGCAGCCTAAATATTACATGTTTCATATTTCTCATGTCCTCATTATCCCAGGAATTTTGTATCGGGAGGGACTCAGTAGTTCATATCTAAAAATAACATAGTCTTACCACCGGCCTATTAAGTTCTATCACTGTAGTAAGAACATGGCAAAATATCAGTGAGGGGGAGGGGGAATCCTATAATAGCACATGCTGCAGGATAGACCTTTATTTGTTTTGATGTATTGTCAACTCAAGTCACATGTAAAACAAAGGAATATAAATCTGATTGCAAATATCATTTCATGGATATTTACTGCAGTGAATATGATGTGACCTTGCCCTTAGAAACACAGCCTTGACTTTGAAAATGGAGTAACACTTCATGATTAGCATTAAATCTTATGATTTGTATCTTGGATGGCATTGGAAAAAAAATAAAAAATTGTTATATTGCACACCTACCCACCAAGGGCCTGAATTGTCAACTATGTATGTATGTATTTCCTCACCCCAAGACATTCAGCCATTTTCTTGCTACAGTGATAGAATTTCAAGGTCTATAACTGCTTTGTTTCCAAGAAGTTGGTTCACACAACTCATATATGAAAACACTCTTTAATGCATTAACAAAAAATGAAATTGGGTGATATTCAGACATTTCCAAGTGTGAATAAACATTGCAAACAAAATATTTTCTCAAAGGTATTTTGCCTCTGTGGTAAATTGCAGTTTGCATAATTTTGATTTACTCCTAAAATGTAAGCATAATTCAGAAAAATTATTTTAAAAAATTACTTGTTATAATGTTATTTTTAAATTTATAAGCATTATTGTCCCAGAAAACAACACTAAATTCAAAATAGCAAAATTGCTTCAGAACACTTGCCAAAAACTACAAAATAGGGTCCTGTGTTTGAATCATTTTATGTGGAACTATGGTATTTGCTTATTCATTTGTTAATACCACACCTACTGATTTTAAAAACAAACATCACCCAGGATATAAAAATGCACAAAGCTTAGTCATTTCATTCATCAATTTATAATTTCTAACCTGATTGTTGGCAGGTGTCCCTAACACAGTCAATTTGTAGGCATTTGAAACTAAATGGGATTTTCTTTAGTAACACCATCACCATATTTGCATGGATTACTCTTTCTTTTCAGGCAATAGATGGAATCTTCAGTAAGCTCTAAATAATTTTTCAAATTTTGTTACATCTCTTTAAACACGTATGTTCAACATTTCTTCCATTTGACATGTTTAGTTATGCTTAGGGGCTCAGCCAATGTGGATATGTGAGAAAGCTGCCAGTGGGTCTTTCTAATTTGTTGTTTTTCAGGTTTTTCCTCCACCAGCTACCTTATGTAGCCTATCTTGTGCTGAGAAATGGTGTTAAACCCCCAGAACAACAACAATCAGTTAATTTTAGAAATTTTAAAACTTAGCAAATGTTGGATATAGACAGCTCAGTTTTTACTGAATTGGACTACTCTGGAAACTAGAAAAGGACTGATCAGTCTTTTGGTCATCTACATTGACAGTTCCATAATCAGCCATGTTGGCAAAGTGTCTTACTTCTGATTTCAGTGAAAGGAATAACCTATCTAATTCAGAACTCAATTGCAACAAGGCATATCAGTTTTAAAAAAATTAAGTTTTTTGGAAAAACGTTGGAAATGTTGCCCTTTCTAACAACTGATATGTTGAGCATCTATTTTGCAGTTTACAAGGATCAAATGCATTTTGCACATATTGTCTGTCCTTTACTCACCTCAGAATGCACACTGAAATTGCGGCCAGGTACACATTAGTTAGGGTTTTCACTTTGCAGGCATGTAAGTACCCATAATTCAATGCAAGAAGTTATCATGTGATTTCAAACTAACATAGACATATGTTGAAACCGTCCAGTGCTGTTTTATAAAAGTTGTTTATAATTACTTCCTCATTGCTTGAGCATAGCTGCTATAACCACTTCTTGCAAAAAAAGATGTCCATATAGTAGCAACTGCAAAGGTCATTTGCAGCCATTGTTTGTCTTCCCCAAGCTCTTTGTGCTGGATCCATGCACATCCGGGATCCTTCTAAGTTAGTATTGAACCCTAAGGTTCTTTATATCCTTCTTATGAACCCTAAAGGATGATAACTTTCTTGTAATCATGTATCTTAAAAGGACATAATAAATTCATTATTATGTCAGCATTCAATATGGTATGTGCACATTGAAAGGCAATGTTTTATTCAGTCAGGCAATAAGTTGTATTTTTTATTCGTAAGTGAATGGCCTCTGACAGCTTGAAGTTTCCATAATAGATACAGGTTGTGAAAATGATATCTTTTGCTAATTAAAAACAAATTTCAGAAATATTTGTTAATTTCCATTATGTTTTTAATTAAAACAATGATGAAACCACCCTATGTATAAACATTTTGTTTCAAATTTATTTGTTTTCAGATTGTATATTCATATTATGACCATTTTCCTAATGCTTCACTTTAATCACTTAATAAGTCTGTGTACTGCAGTTGCCATTACAGCAGTCAAATGTTTTATAATTAATGACATCATTCTATTATTAAATAATGGAAGCCATAAAAAGAAATATCTAAACATGAATAAATTGCAGCATAGTTCTAAATAAAAAAAATGAACTTTCTTATACAAAATTTATTGAAATAATTGTATATTTCCATTGTGCTTTTACAGTTACAGTCTACAAAGTAAGATAGTGTCACGGTTCAATTGGTTTCCTATTCCTTTTTTGATGTATATGCTTGTTTTGGGGTTTTTTAATGCCAAATTACAGCTTATGATAAGCTAGCTGTACATACCCATATATGGTGGCCAGTATAACTGGTGGAGGAAGAACATGGGGGGTGGAAAACCCCAGTATGGATCACTGACCCACAGAAAGATGCTGGCAAGCTTTCTCACATACACATATTGGCAGAGCCATATACTTGAACCCACTCAAACAGAGGTGAGATTGTGGTGATCGGTAAAGTCTGGTGCTTTAGACCACTCGGCCACAAAAGGCCCCCTTCATGGCATATAAATGGGAGGAGCATTATGTTATCATCAAGTTATAGTTTTGGAGATCTTTAAATACTTGAGATAAAATCATTTTCAGCATATGTGGTATCATGTTATTGTTTCATATACTTTCTTGTGTAATTATCTTTACCATTAGCAGATGTTATGATGAGTTTAGTACTGCAAAATGCACAGCAGCCTATGAATTTCTTTGTTATTAGATTGTTCTGACTCTTGTTACAGTAATGCAATAAATAAAATACTTTCTTGCATAAAAGTAAAATACTCTGACATTTCACTGTTGGTCATCCATACTATTTAAGCCTAGACTTTCAATTTTCAAAAACTGACAGCGATAAAAAGAAAAGATAAAGTTGGAGAGAAATACTGATAACTCATCCTCCTGAGAGTGACAATTCCTTAGCCTCGCAACTATTTTTGGGAAGAAAAAGAATGGCAAACAAAACGTTTGAATTTCTTTACCATTTGTTTCTGCATCACTCATGCTGGGCTAGTAGGTCTAAAATGGAATCGTTTGCTCTGCGATCATGGTATTCGGGTAGTATTAAGTATATGGTAAATGGAAAGAAACCTGAGCATAATGAATAATGATTAAGTCAGTAAGATATATTTTAACTTGATGTGTGTTTTTAAAATGTATATACATGTACCTATATTGGACACACTTGACCCATCCATACCTCCTGAAGGGTGAACCTTGACAGGAGTGTACCCTGCCAGTGTCTGTTCACGGTGGAGTATGTCAGTTTCCACCTTATGAAACAGAGGTAGTTTTACCAGAACTGCTTGAGGAAAGGAAACTATCACTCAAAGAAAATCTTGGACATGTAAGAGTCTGAAGTTTATACAAAAAATCCTTATAATGTTTTAAGGATTTTAAATACTGGTATGTTGTCTTGATCATTTAATAATTATATTGTTGAGAATTTTAACATCTATACATACTATATTTTTTCTTGTTCAGCTGAGTTCAGCATTTTTTAAAAGTGTTTATCTTCCAAAAAAATTTAAGTTTTTGAACTTAATCTTTTGTTAGCACAACAGTCTCCTTTGTGCAGAAGTGCCATAAAACACTACTACATACATATATACATTTCTATGTCTACATAATTAGAAACTTCAGGTTATTTTCATTAAAATGCCTCAGATTTTGCTTGCCAGCGTCAAAATGTTCTAAAAGTCCAAGTGCATTAAGTTCTAAAATGTGTTTAAAAAAATTGATGACCAGATTTTCAAATCAGTTTTCTGCTAATGAACTTGATAGAATTTGTTAACTTTCATGGCTCAAAGTCATGGGTGCCAGCACGTAGGGGCAAGGGAAGTGGCACTAGTCCCCACACACCTTCCCGATTTCGCCTCTAAACATGTTTTGGCCTACATCTGTAAAACTTAATAGCTGACAACTACATGTTTGCCCTACCCCACCCCCAATAATACTGCGGGTGCCCTTGCTCAGACTTCAGTAGTTTTTGTGTTATCATGCTATTGCAACTTTTGGAAGGCTGTACAGAATTAAGGACAACAGCAGAACAATATGCCCCCTTCTGCTAGGACATTGGTGAAGTTATAGAATTGCTTGTACTGCACAGAACAGTAAAGGACTCCATGATGCTTCCCATCACACTTGCTCTGCACTGAAACTCCACAGTGTGTGTGGGATGGGGGTAAAACTTAGTAAATCACCAAAACTCAGCAAAACAAGTTGTGCACCCACCAATGCAGGGTGGGCTGGTAGACATTGAATAACCAACGCATGAACAACACCCATGGAAAGACTTAGATGTCAGAGTGATTTATATTTCGGTACCAAATGAAAAAAATGTCATGTTTATGTCAATTATATATTTGGACAACACAAATTGTATTCAAAAGTCTTCATCATTTAGTACATGTGTTCATTTGAAAGTTTGGTCTGCTTTCTGTGCACAACTTTTTAGGCAGTTATTTCCAATGTAAAAATAAAATTCCAGTCAATGCCTAATTCATTTTAAACAATGTATCATAACAATGTTACAGCATGATCAGTGGAGAGCATATCACTTATATTCTTGCAGTTTGCAGTTTTTTAATCTAAATGTTGAGATGTGAGCGTTAATCAAGGAAAAGTGGGATCAAGGCAAGAAATGCAATATTTATACAGTGGTCCCCCTCTTGATCCCCCCTGACCAGCGGCCACTCGCTTCTCATGGCCAGAATCAATTGTTGTGTGCATCTTAGAGAACTTATTTAGAAGGCGCATTGCGATTTATCCCCACCCCACTCCTAGAGTTTCAACTGTAAGAAAATTGGAGACCTGATTACACTGAGCTCCAGATTTGTCCATAACCTCATTTGGTTCAGGAATCAGAACATGTTTCTGGCAGGGGAGGAGAGCTATTCATCCCTCAGAACCTCACTACTTCCTGTATACCAGCACCTCAGTTTGAAGGGGGGTGGGCTTATCTAGGAGGCAGACGAGACAGTCCTTTGGGATTGTGATCTGGGTAAAAGTATGTGCTACATATTTTAAAAACTAGAAATGCAGACTGTTCAATACCTGTTGGGGGGTGTCAGCGGTAGGTGATTCACAGTGATAAATGTTTCTTTCTTGAGAATCAAAGCCCATTATATTCAGATTATTGCTTCATCTGGAGCCTTTTTTAATTATTCCTGTCTGGATAATATCATAAAAGCTGCTCGGAGATTCCACATTTACCTTCTTCTACTTTTTTCCATGACACAAGAGAGATAGGTCCAGTTGCATGAACTCGTCAAATTGTTAGCAAGCAGGTAAGTAAAGCACAATTAATACACACACACACACATGCATTCCCTTGTACTGTAACAATCTGGGCCAAGGAGTTGGAATAAATTGACAAACAACACATTCAGTCAGTAAAAATTGTATTGAAAGAAAGTATTCAGGAATAAATCATCTTATAATAACCTATTTATTTTATACATTTTAGTTTGTGCCAAAAATGAATATCCCCCAAAGACCCCAGTGAGGTGGGAGACTGTAGCAACGCTTATGACTATTGATTCAGTCAAACTACTTTAAAATAGTTTGTTTACACTGGTTTAAAAAAATAAGATATGCCCAACTTGTTTGCACTCCAAACTTATACCCTATATCAGCTGGGCTATCCCATGAAGCTGAATTAGTTACGATGTATCGGTTTTAAAAATGGCGCCTTTGTAACTCGGCAGATTCATTAAGCAGTAGTCGATGGACATCAGCGCGTTATAAAATGATCCCGTCCCTTTTATCACGTTTTGTGTCCCACCTACTGTTCAATGAAAGATAGTCAACGAACTGATCATCCAATATCAGTTTTGAAGATTCTGGAGAGACCAGGACATTGTGCTAGACTAGACAAGTTTTCTTTAACTTTTAGTTGCAATACGTCCTCTTTATTCCGGACGTGTATTCTTTTTCAGCCCGTAAATCTCAACAGTAGGCCTTTATACATACACAGACAAACCCAATTACCGGTGTGTTCTCTTTATTGAATGTTCAGATATGGTAATCCTTCTTTAATTGTGAGTTCAACGCTTTTATTCGTATGTGAAAATATACAAATAAATTTAACAGAACACAGATGATAGGCCTACATTTAAGTGGCAAATCAAACGATTTTTCAATATGTTAAACTTTGTTTTGGATCAAAGTACTGAAATTCTGTGCAGACAACTATATATGACGACATGCATGACTCGTGTCGCGATGCGGTGAAAAATAATCCTTTCCTAAAGATTTAATGTTAGAGTTATATGCTTGTATATTTTGTCAAATTTTGGTTATAAATTATCAATAAATGGTCAAAAATGAATCAGTTTTTACGACTAAATGATGCATGGCCTATTAACGGTAGAATATGGCTAATATAGTTCCGGGCCTTATCTACATACGCCACCTCGCTTGTAAACATGGAAAACTTTGGAAGAATTTTGTTCAAAACAAAGAAATATTTTAATAAAGGTATATATGAATATAAGATAACAATCCAGTGAGACAGTAGAGAGCAATTCTGCATGCGCATCAACATTATAGCTCAGGAAGGCATGTTCATCATTTTTGTTTTGTGGAGGTTACACAGCCCACCCCATCGTTATGCAAGTATTACCGGACTTCGTTTTTCTCCAGCACCAATAATTCTAAGGACAGATTTCCACTCATATCACGCTCATAATGCAAATTGAACGAAATTTATACATTTTTTAAACGTGAAATACGTATGTGAACATCGTAAATTGACCGTATCCTGTAATACTGATTGTACAAAAAATGTTGCCGTCTAATTCTATTGAAAATCGTCAACGGATTTAAACAACAATACCGAAGCATAATTGGAAATGTTACTTGCCATTTACCCAAATACTACTGTACAGTTTGTATGGGGCAGACTCCACCACTGAATTTGCGGTGTACAGATTGTATGGGGCAGACTCCACCACTGAATTTGCGGTGTACAGATTGTATGGGGCAGACTCCACCACTGAATTTGCGGTGTACAGATATTCTTAATCATAACATGTCCGAAAATTACCATGATTATTGTGGTAAGGTTAAACACAGAATATTTACTTCAGCGGAATAAAGGGTCCAAAAAATATCTTTTTTTCACCGCTGCACTTTTTGAAACTAGTAGAAA
Source organism: Sinohyriopsis cumingii (assembly GCA_028554795.2). Lineage (NCBI taxonomy): Eukaryota > Metazoa > Mollusca > Bivalvia > Unionida > Unionidae > Sinohyriopsis > Sinohyriopsis cumingii. The sequence continues at coordinate 152,111,207 of CM068825.1, read as the reverse complement.
CTCCCATCCAAGAGAGGTTTTCCTCTGAAAAGGTCATTTTTAAAAAAAAAAAATTTTGCAACACCAGTTGACAGATGATGAAAAGGTTTAAGGATCCAGGGCACCAATCTGATTTACAATGAAGGAATATTATGAGGTTCATTTTGTTTGTTTTTGTTGGGGTTTTTTTGGTGCTAAAAATACCCTTGTGACAGGTTGGATGGGGTAGAGTTTTCAAATGGTTTGTGCCAAATTTGGAATACAGCCTTTGTCCAAAACAAGTTTAATGATCTGTTGGTGATGTCAATGTAAAAATTGCATGAGGAAATTGCCCTACCTATCAGTTAAGATGGCAATATTTGCTAAACAAAATCTGTATCTTTTGAAGATAATTTAATACATACAATTTGAAGAAAATCTTGGAAGTTATTGTTGAGAGCTCCAACATTGCGAATCTGTAATGCAGATCAATTTAAATAATAATTTATTGATTTTTTTTTAGTTTAAAGATTTGCAGATCATAACATTTTTTTAAAAATTGTAATATATTACTAAAATAAAAAAAATTGAGATATTTATCCCATTTTCAGTAAAATATAGAAAAATATTAATTTTTTTATAGAGAAGATGCCACTCTTTCCATTAGGAAACAAGTTTTCCCCAAAGAAGACACCACCTAGAAGAGCCCAGTCTTTATCCAATCTTCACCTTGATGCCACTCAGGCCAAACAGGAGTTTGGACTGGATACAGGGCCTGTCAAGGTCAGGCTTGGTGGCCAGGAAGTTATTTTTCAGGATGGCATGTGGGTTCAAGGTCAGTGGTTTCTTTTTCTGCTTTAATATATCTTTTAGGGATAGAGTTAGAAACAAACATAACACACATCCTCCCTTCGGCAACGTCATGGTCTTTTGAAAGTGAAAACAACTTTATCAGATGGAAGCAGGTAGGAGGTAGCTTGATGAAATTTTTTGCTAATGTTAAAGTGTATAAAAAATGAAAATTTACAGCAGAAAAGTTTGTGTAAAAATGAATCAAACAAGAATAACTCATAACTGCTAATGATGTACCTGTGGATTAATTACTTTTTGTGAAATATAATTTTTCTTGAATTGTGTGGTTACTGCAAACTACAGCCGGGCATCACAAAAAATATTGTACCTCTGTATTTCTGAACCTGCTGGGATACATGTCACACTTTATCACAGTTATATTAAGGACTAAGAATTCAGTGTTTTGGGGCCTGACTTTTTTAGGGTAATTTCCATGTGTGAGTAGCTGGAAGAAAATATCTTGCTCTGATTTATAGGAAAATAAATCTATAGAGGTGGTGAGGAATTTTTTGTTTTGTTTTTAAAAAATCTGAGTTTTTCCTCCTACATTTTGTGAATTTGAGTTTTTCTTGCCCTGCAAAATTGTAAAATTTTCCTGAGGTACTTGACAGTTGATAGAAATAATCCTGGTAATGCAAGTACTTAAATATCTCTTTCAGATGCTGGTCCTGGAGCCTCTAGTCACAAAGAGGTGATGAAGTTGAGGAGAGATAACCAGCTTCTACAGGAAGAGAATAACCTTCTCAAACTAAAGCTGGACATGTTGTTAGATATGGTGAGAAAAATAGCCATGAAAACAATTTAACAAAGCATGTAACAAACTTTAACTATCCAGTAAAATGGTTTAAAAAAATAATAATTTCATTAAAACTGGAAACTTATGTAGAATCAGTAATTATTTGAAGATAGTTTGTAGTTTGCTGTATGTTAAAATTTGCTGTATTGACTATAAAACAAATACTTTCTTTGTAATTCATTTGTCTCTTACTCCATGGAATAGTACACTTTTATGCTTACAAAATGACATATCATTATGTTGGCACATTGCTGCATCAGAACAGATTTGCAAAAGATTACTAAGGAAGTCGTGAGCTTTACGTCTGTCAGTTGGGGTGAAAAAGGAACATTTACTCACGCTTCAGTGGTACTTACCTTTTTAACGAATTGCACTGGTACAGGAGTTGGACTAATGTGTTCATCCATATGGTTTAATAAGATTTTGCTTCCTAGCAAGTTTGCAAAGTTTGTGTCATGATTTCAGAACATCATATTGGACAAAGTATGATTTATTGATATTTATTAAGAAGGGACTTGTCCGTTGTTCATGAAATGCAAGATAGTTACCTTTATTTCGACTTATGTTAGCTTTAATCAAGATTTATGCTGTACTTCTGCACTGTAATAGAAATGAAGATGTAAATGAAGGTTATAATTGATTAGTTCAGGTAACAAACATTAGGTTGCGGTACACCAAGAAAACAGGCATTGTACTCAAGGGAGGTGTCTTCTAAGATCTGCACCATCATATCAGTTGGAGAATCGTTATTCCCAATCGTGTGGTTTTACTTACAACCAAATTGATGCAATATGAATGCATTGATAGTACAAGTTCTTTCACTGTATATTTTCTTGCAGCAAATAAATTCCTCAAATATATCGACCATCTGTACCCTAAGTGTTTGGACACCCTTAATTTTCCTCTGATCAGTTTTTAAATACACCAAATGATATGATTCATAAGTTTATTTGTAATCTAATTTTCAGACCAAAGGGATTCTTAGTATGTATGACCAAAGGGATTTTTAGAGTGGGAAAAAGTAAAAAATATAGCATTATCAGGTTTCTCACTAGTAATATGTTGGGTGTGTTGATATGGGAAATTCAGAGATGTGAGAGAAACAATGATAAACATGGGTAACTATGTCAGTATCAGAAACTAGTTGGGTGTGAGAACATATCACGTTTTTGGGTTTCAGGAAGGCTTTGATAAATCTGGGTAAACATGTCAGGATCATAACATATCTGGATAACTGGGTCATATTCCTGCTGTTTCAGCACCATTTAGTTATGGTATGAATGGGGGGAAGAGCTGTCTTTCATCTAGTAATGGTTAGCCAATCATGTTCAGAATGTGGGGGAATGGGTGTGGGGTTACGATATGTGTATATAGATAGATACAAAATATAGTATATGGTAGAAAGAAGAAGACAGAAGGACACAAAGCAGAAAAATGGCAGAGAAAGAAAAAGGAACAGCAGAGATAAGATGTAGTTGAAAATAAGAATCAGACAGAGGTATACCAGATGGGGAGTTAAGAGAAAGGATACCTAATAGACATAATGGAGTGATAGATAGATATTCTGAGTGGACATCTGTTGTATCATTTCCATCTTGTAGTTAATGTCAAGATCAGTCTTGCTTTTTCACACAGATGTGATAATATGAATATATATTATTTAAAGAAACGTTTGACATATAAAGAAATAAATATTTGTATTTGAACTTGGTTACATTTTAATTGTAATATTTATACATGTCTGGGATTGGCTGACTTTCAGGTCCTATGTTAGCCTTGAACAGTTTGTCAGATTGCTGACTCTAAACAATCAGTTTGTCAAACCAATATTTATTTACATAATGTATAAATGCATCTGACTTTTCTTTAACATATGTTTAAATTCTGTCAGATAGAATATTGATTAAATAGAATTCTCCCTGATTTATATCTAGTTTGAAAGCAATATAAAGTCTGTAGTTTTGTTTTCTTATTTTTGGGGGGAATATTCATCTCAAGTTCTTAATTATTTTTGTTATCAAACCTATCACTATCTATATATATGTACACATTTTAACAAACTAACTAGTCTGTCTATTATTAATGGTAACAACCAAATTATCTTTGTCCAGAAGAATTTTTTTCAAGCCAGATTGTTTCATCAGAATTATTTCTTTGTACAAAAATTCAAAATGCCCATTACTTAGCATGAATGGCTTGATTTTATTTTCAGGTGGTTCCTTGAACTTTGAAATACTTAATTTTATACAATCCATTAAGTTTAGCAACATAATGTTTTCAAAAGTTTTCTCATCTAAGTGGAGAAACATTTGATGATTTTTTTCCTAATACATCCTTGACTTTAAATTTACCTTCAACATAAACAACTATTTTGAGTCTCTTGATAGCATGAGTTGAAGATGTAAAGTTTCCAAAATCTGACAGCTATGTCTCGAATATAAGCACAGTTTATCTTGAATAAGGTTAGATTTAAGATGGGTTCTAGTACTCTTACTATCTATAAAGTGGTTTGAGAGTTGAACATAAAAACCTAAATTGGATATAACTAACAAATGATTAATTAGTCTTACATTATTCAGAAAATTATTGAATGTTATGAGTTTTAAAAGATTACCCAGTTGGTTTGTCATTATGACCACAAGTTCATTTTCAAGACTTTACATCTGCATAAATTTATACCACCGTTATTAGCAAAACACCATTTTCTCCCTCTGGTATTTAAATCCCATGAGATAGTAATATCTGAGGATTTGGTACCCCTGAATTATACCTGGGTATAGGATTCGTTAATTTCTTACAGAGATTGGAAGGGTTGTAGCCAATTAGTTTCTTACACCAAGTTGATGTCATTTGGGTGCTTGAGTTGCACACTTGCATCTTATATCTAAGTTTATATCATTTCCCTATTTAGGTAAATTAAATATGATCTAGTCTGTCTATTCATCACTGAGTAGTTTCTTCTTTTTATATTCAAGCAAGAGAGATAGAGAGAACTATACATTAAGATGCTAAACCATTAATAATAGTGTTCACTCGACTGAATACCAACCAATACATTCCAATATCAGCTAGAACTTTGAATTGTAATAATAATACAGGGCATGGCTTTCATTATGAGACATGCTAAATTGTCATTGGTACATAACAGTGCATGTACTGATTGTCCAGTCTGTATAAAGATAGCACACAACAGTGGGCTTCACTCCAAGGCTCTTAGAGACCCAAGCTTTCGATGTCAGATACATGTGAAATTCTCAAAGGATCTACCTTTTCTCAATGTAATGCATCCCTTTACTGAGTCTCATTTTCCTCCATGATGCTGCCCTTTTTATGTGTGTGGTCAGCTATGGCCAGTCTACAAAGTAACTAATGGCTAGACTTGGATAAACAGGCATTTTACTTGTATGACTGATAAACAGTTAATCCATCTCTTATGTCACTTTAAAGAAACCGATATTCAGTCAAGTAATCTCTGCTTTTCCGAGTTTGAGTTGGACAAGATTGTCAATTCCACATGTGCAGTAATAATAATAATAATAACTACTTCACTTGAACATGATTGAGACTAGAGCACTACAGCATTAGTAGATATTTTTTTCAAAAAGTTCAGAAAAGTCCTTTGACTCATAAAAATGAACCAGCAAAACATGTTGAAATATTTTGGGAAACAGACTTACGATGAAAACGACATTAATGCTAACAAAAGGCAAAATATAGATGAAAGTGAGAGTTCAAGTGAAAACAGAAATGAGAATTCATACTTGGAATGTGCATATAGTGCTGACTCCATCTAGACTCTGGTGTAGGATGTTGACCAAAAAAAAGCAGCAAAACTATGAACATGAGAACTGTGAGACTGGGATGTGAAAAGCAGTTTTCAAGATTGATTAAAAGTGGAATCTTGTGTACATTAGAATTAATTTGTGAGTGGTGTGAGATGGCTGAAAAGCCAAATCCTTGCACTCAAAATGGAAATACTAACTTGTGACAGTCATCCATTAGCTTTCGTGAATTTAACCTAGATCTGATTGATGTTGACAGTTTCTGTGCTACACCAAGAAAGACAGTCATATATGCTGTTGAGAAAACTAACGAAATTTGTGTCAGAAAAGAGTACTACAAAGCAGCACAATTCTGTTTAATAAAACTGGTCAAATTAATCATAATAATTCAGAAAAAGTGTCCCGTGCTTTAAGAATTGGATGTACTGAATGCCATACATGCATTTGTTATGTCAAAGGTGGAAGAGGCAAAGAAACTAACTCATTTGAATAACTAATTTGCTTATGGTTGAATGCTTTATGATATAAAACAAAATGGGACAGTTACTGAAAAACAACTTCTCTCCAATGTGATTTTGTGAGGCTAAGAAATTAATCCAGAGATGTATTAAAATAAAGAGCATATACTTTTTCACTTTCCTTTCTGTACAAATATGAATGAGGTACATGTAATTGTAAATTTAAGCCAGGGACTCAAATAAATAGGCTGAGGACTCCTGAGTTTCATGAAGAAAGAGCACAGGACTTGTTATACTGAATCTCTGTTGAGAGTCCTGCACTCAAAACTTTCACAGCGGAAATTTAAATAAAGGAAGCAATATTTCTCTGATATTTTCTGAGTTTTTTTTTTTTGTTTTGTTTTGCATGAGGGTTTAGTAGCCTTTGACAGTCACTTTAAATCCTCCAGCTGAAACAATTTAGTGAGATGATCCTGTGTGTCAGTTCCAATTAAATATCGATATCAGTGAACTTCTGTTTTGATGTTGATATTTTTTAAGTTGGAAACAACAGTATCAACATAAACGATGTGCAATTGATATATAGGCAGCAAAGATTTTGATTGCAAGCACGAGTGTTAATTGGCCAACTCCAGAAACAATACTATCAGTCATTATCACTCCACCCCCATCATGACTGATACCTGTTTATCATGAGACCGGTTTCTTTTCTCATAGAGCAGAGTATGTATAAGCAGGGCTCTCGCACATCTTTAAGTTGGCTACTTGTCCTGCAGGGAAGGTGATTTGATCCTGTTGCTTCTCTGGCATAAATTTTACTCTTCCTAAATGGTACATATCACTGATCCCATTTAAATACCACTTGTTCAGTTGGATGACATGGCACCTTGACACAGTGACTTGCCCTCATCCACCAGTCACAAATACAAACTGAGTGGAATTTTCAGGTCCTGACAAGTGCTCATTTTGTATGAAATTTACAAACTATGACTTTCTGCTTAGCAAACATTGGCAGGTAGGAAAAATTACTCAACAAATTGCATAAACTCATTATGAAATGATTAAAAATAAAAGTGTAAAATTATTTAGCATAATGAAATTTACTGATAGGTTGTATTCTATAAACACCAAGGCATGATTTGTGTAAGATATGAATGACTTAAGATGCCTTCAAAGTTGAGCTTTTTAAGATTGAACTTTGACTGATGCAGTTAAGTGATATTACACCATGTGAATATTGAAAATACGTTTTAAAAACTAATTTTAAACCTGTTACTGGTGGTGTCACTTAAATTGATAATTTATTGTCCTGTATTTCAGCTGGCAGAAACATCAGCAATATCCCACTACCATGAGAATGAACTCAAACAGCTAAAGACTGGCAAGAAGAGATAATCAAGTGATTGATTTAGATGAGTGCTTATTCTCCGACTTTATAATCAGTGGACAGTCTATGGTTATTTATGACGTTGATTTATTTAAAAATGTTTCAGTAAAGACAGGTGAGAAATGCATGCTTTGAGCTTCTGAGAATAAAGCTGATTTGAAAAGAAGCATCTTTATATGCACCAAACATCGATAGAAGTGAAAATAAACAATTTTTGTAATCAAGTAATTCAAGTGCATGGCAGCGTTCACTTACTTTTACTGTCCAAACCATCGTTCAAGTGAAGTATATTAGTCTTTCATGGTGGGAAAATCCGTGTATCTACTTGTACAGTATTTATATATTCCTGTGCCTCGTTTCACTTTCAACCACTTTACAAATGATGAGTCCACAAAGGAAAAAAATTGTGGTCTTGTGTTTTTTCCATTATATTATATAAAGTTTTTTCAAATTTAGTGGAGAGTCTCTATAACTGTCATAACTGGCTGGATGTCTCATTGTTTTATTTTATTATGTGGAAGTTAATCCTTAAGATACACAGGTAGAAGAAATAAAGCATAAATGTTGAGAGGATGAATCATTGCCATGGTCATTTAAATTACAACAGTAAAATAATACTGCATGAATATTTTGTTAAAGAGTTATTGTTTGCAAATTAAATTGGCCAAAAGCTTAAAAAATAAAACTAGCATTGTGCTTAACTCTTATTTTCATGTAGGGGTTCCAGGAAAGATGAGTGGTGTTAGGTGCTCGCCTTTACAGACCACTGACATCTCACCTCTCTCCATGTGGGTACGAGTCTCAGCTCAGCCTGTAGTAAAAGTTGTGAAGGTTAATTAGTCATTCAACACCAATTATTTCAGTGATGAGTGTCATTTTTTAAATTTGATTTTACATACATGTAAAGGGCAATTATTTACTTTATTTGGATCCTCATGTTTCCATGTTGTATTGGAAGATTGTTATTTACATGCTGAGAGAAGTACGTGTGGCAGAATCAAGGTTAAAATACGTGGACAAAATCAACCTTAAGGAGTGATGCAGTACAATCCGGATTGAATGTCGTACACTATAATGTCACTATGAAAACTGTGCTTGCTGATAAACAAATTCATACTATACACTTGTGACAATTATACTTAACATGCTCTTTTCTTGACCCAGTTTGGTACCTGCTACCATTGTAAAAGTCCATAGAGACAAATAATTTTTGTCTGGACGTTTCTTGATGAGGTGCAGAGCATTCAAAAATCAGGATTGAATGGACTTTGGTTAAACAAAATTAGTATTATATTTTAAACAATAAGATAGATATATATATATATATATATATATATATATATATATATATATATAAGATGAGTAAATCTGCATACATGACCTGTATAAGTGGCTATGTGAGAAAGTTTGTCAGTAGCTTACCGTTGGTTCGTGGTCCTGGTTTTTTCCTCCACTAAATATACTGGCCACCATGTGTAGCCTATCATGTGCTGAAATGTATTAAATCCAGATAACCAACCAACCAGTTTCATGTATATACAATTTTTATTGGGTCAGTTATTTTTCCAACTTATGGGCTACAGAGGAATGAAGAAAATTGTTCATGTATGTATTTTCTTGAAGGTAATGATTATTTCATAGGCTAAAGAATGATGTTAAACACAAGGTCTAATTACACTTCTGTATTTTTATAATGCCTAAAAGACAAGTAACTTTGTGAATAAAAACAATTTTGTTAGATTTGCAAAGTTCTTTTTTTTTTTTTTTCATTATTTGTTCCATTCTGCATGAAACTCTTTATTCCAGTTTTTACCCATAGTTTAGCTTGGCAGAAATATGGGTTCAAAATTGTATGAAGCAGAATGAAAATAATTACAAAATGAAATTTTGGACAGAATAGGTAAAATGCCATTACAGGGTTTATCATGATTTGTCAAAACCATATTTATCAGTACTGAATTTTATTTTCCTTTTGCTGCATCTGTCCATATTTAGTAAATGTGAAATAGATCTGTTTAGTCAAAAGTCTGTATTGCTTAAGTACTATCTAAAGGTCACTATTTGAGATTGCAAAAAAAGAAAAACTTGGGGTATAGTGGATGAACTTCTGCATCTCCTTGCTGGTGGACAAAGTTTCTTATACTTTTGGAGCTACTGACTTTGTTGATGGACTGTTTCTAGTGCTTAATATATACCATATATAGTAGCGTACAAGTTGGGTCCAACTGCAAACATAGATCCTGATCTGCTGTCACGTAATTTGCCAGCAAATCTGGGTCTTTGTTAGCCGTCACAACCTGCACAGAGACAGAGCTTCCAGTGCATTGTGTAATGGCAGATCTGGATTTGTACAGTCTAAAGTTGGATCCAACCGTAACAAGAGTTTATATGGTACATTCAGGAAAAAGATCTTAGAATATGCATGTCACACCCTTATATTTATACATAGTAATATATACCTGTCATTCATCTTGGGATCATCAAAGAAAAAAATTATTCTATTCTTGTGAAAGGTTTGGGCAAACATTTTGAGCATAGTAGTTAACTTCATGATTCTAGTAACTAGATTAGTTGATATCATTGTGTCATGTCAGATATCAAAAGAGTGTAATCTTTGCAACTATACTACTTTGTTTATAAATTGTGTAGTTTTTATATTGTGATATTTTACTTTATGTTGTTATTTGATCTTTGTGATATTTTCTTAAGTATATAGAACACTTTATATACAATAAATTATTCTTTGTAAAATCTTGTTGATTTTCAGTCTGCAATTTTGTTTACACCCTGTATTTCTCTTAGCTGCACAGGTATTATTTCCAGTATTAGTGCTGTGTGCAGATTTCAGTTTTCAAGGGGAAAAATTCGTTAAGCTGCATAATTGAATATGGCGCAAGAAAAAATATTTTCATATCCCAGGCTTTATGCCCCTGTGATTAATGTGGCAAAAACATCCCATATGTTCAGCGAACAAAATCTAGCATTATGAGATAGTCTTTATGACCAGAGTTTGAACATTCAGAAACCAAATTTCCTTCCTTTTGTTGTATGGCCAAATGTCCTTGTATTAGGATAGTTCTAAAGATGGAGTCATGGTCGATACTGCTATTGCAACACCACATGGTATCATCTCAGACCAGATGCAGGATAAAACTTCCATTTTTACCAGAGATTATCATACTAAGATCCTTCAAGTACAGTAAAATAAAAAATAAAAATTTCATCATCTTTTTTTGGATTTCCTTTCCATACTGAAAGCCTTAAAATCTTATATTGACCACCTATTAATATCCCACATGCATAGTCACAATGGTATTATTAAGTGTAATGAAAGGTCAAATAAATCCACCAAAGTTGCCCTGCAGTCACCCATCTCTGAATAGAAGATTACATATATTAAAATATATAAATAGGCATGTTCTATATACTTGGCAAAATATGTGGCATGAAAACTCCACATACAAGATTCGGAACATCAAACCCATGTGAAAAACAAATTACAGAGAGGAGGTGATATTGTACTGATTGTGTATAGGACACACATATCTGACTTGTACAGGGTAAACCTTGACCAGAGTGCATACCCAGACTCAGGAACACACACTGTAAGATAAGTTTTGTTATGATGTGAATTAAAATTTAAAATTAGCACCAAAAAGCTGGTATGCCACTGACCCCTAATACATTCATACCAACATGTTCTAATTTCTTATGTGTGCAACACCTACATCTTTCAATGGACCATTTTGAAATTTTATACCTTATTTGCAAGGTGAACATGAGCATCTCACTCTGATGCTTTTGTCCTGAATTATACCCCTTTAGGGTGTTAAGTGTATATGCTATATATGATGATTATTGTGTGCACAACTATTTCCATGCCTTTTGATGAGATGTCTATAAACCTGGCATTCATTTGCACAAGGTGAAGTTGGACTTTGAGTAACCTCAGAGTGACAGCCAGTATTAGAAATATAGTTTATATGCATCAGTTAAATACTTTTATTAACTACTTTATCTGATTCATCACCTGAAATTCTAACTCATATACTTTTTCACATGTACAAAACTTAGCTAACCTGAGGGAAACCTATCATTATAATCAGTATGGAAAGGATACCACTGGATAAACATATTTATTCTAACTTCCAGCTACATGGGTCAGAAAGGGACTTCTTGGCAGCCAGTGGTGTCTGTAGTATGGAACATCTGTGGTCATCAGCTAAGCACTGAGCTGCACAGTACTTACTACTTAACCCATGTTAGTAAAGCTTAGAATATAAGTCAAAGTAACCACCTTTGGTTGTATGGGTGTAATACTTATTCATGACATATTCAAGTATCATAATTTAAACAAAAACAAAACACAATAAATGGACTTTAAACAAAAACTTTCAACATAGCTTGAAATATGTCACAGAGACCTCTTTCTGCAAAAAGTTTGTATTATATGATATGTACAGTCCTTATGTTTTCAAGGACTAACAATTTTTCAAAGAGTTTATTTTTTTCTTATGGTAAATGAACTTTTGTCATATGTTACTTTTATCACTGCATAAATGGGTATAAATGTGAAAGAAAAGACTTTTCCCATCTATCCATTTCATGTCATATGAGACACCCAATATTTATCTAATTTTATATATTTATTCATTATTTTTGGAAAATGTGTATAAAGAAGAACAAATTTTGAATGTATGCAGGGAAATGGTCTTAAACCATGTATCAGAAAGAAGCAAAACCAACAAGTTCAGTAATATTTGACAATTTATTTCTCTAGAATATGTTAAAAATTCAAGGCAGTATTGTGAATTAAATCCCAAATCATCCAAAATGTTATATCACAAGTCTAAAAGTATGGATTATTCTGAATGAATTCCAATAATTTTGAATGTGCTTATGTATCAATATTCATTAATGTACTGATGCACCAGTATTATTGACGTACCAACAATCTTGATGTATCACAACGATGTAATCCAGAATGTCCTTGAACTCATAAAAATCCCAAAGTTTGAGTCCAAAAAGCAAATGAGCACTTTGTAATTATAATGAATAATTGAAGTACATGATTCCTCTCAAACTAAATCTGAACACAAGAGTAAACGATTTTATCAACTCAAAACCAGAATGAATAATATTTGTTTACCACTTCTTTTATATGTCACCTCAACTATGGTGCATTAGTATTTTCTGGAAACTTCACTAACTTTTAAACAAGGTAAGGTTTAATGTTTACAAACAACATGACAAAAATCAGGTAGTCAACCCTCAGCCATGACAATAGTCAGGTAGGCTAAAATTACAACAAAACACGGACAAAGGTCAGGCACAAAATATACTATAAATATACAAAACGTTTTCTATTCCCCCAGTCAAACTGAAAATCAAAAAACTTGAAGAATAAAAATCCTTCTCATATATGCTGTCAGTGTCTTACATTCAAGAAGCAATTTTTTAAAAAGGAACTCGTGTTTCTCTGACAATACTTACCCAGTCACATGAACCTGCTACCTGCCCCATCTAGCCCCACTAAAGAGACAAAGATTGTCTTTTCTATCTCTTACAGACTAAGGACAATTACTCAGCCAGTACCTCCCCTTGCCACCACCACCAAGTTCCACTTGTTATTAATGATGATGCTCTCATAGCAGGGTGGTTGGAAGGGTTTTTAAGTAATATGTTTAAGTATTCTCGGAGAAACAATTTAAGTGGCGCTCTACAGTTTTGTATTTTGCATAGGGTAGAATTTTAAAGAAAAAGGATTTCCCCGGCTTTCCTCACTGGTTATACTGGCTATTTTAAAAAGACCTTGTATATCATGGGTATAATTCAAAGAACCTTTAATTCCCTTTATTTTGCTGTATAATTGATGGGTGTAATATGGGTTATAGAGTATACAGCTTGGCCTTACTCCAGATGTATACCTTTGAAAAAAGTGCTAGCTCTACTTGGTCATTTTTACTTCCTGAACTTCGGAGGTAAATTGTATAAAAAAGAGCTGATAACATTTTTACATTTTATATATTTGGTAATTCATTCACTGCACTTTCAGAAGCTGGTATTGTCTAGTCTAGAAAAATTCATTTTCCCTATTTTAATAGCTGCTATGGATAGTGTAGTTTAGACTAATTTTTTAGCACAAGGGATCAGTCATTTTAGTTATCAGTGTACTTAAATCATGTACAATTTCCAAAAGTATAATATCCAAAGAAATATCATCCACATTGCATTTATGTAGCATAGAGGTATGCCAACATTCTCTCCACTGAGCATGTTTTAAATGCGAACTACTTCACCTTACATACATCACTCTCTCAAAAGTACATAATAACTGGTGAGCGCCCCCTTAAAATTTTTTTCTTTATTTGTCAATTATGTTCACCAATCACATTAACATTAGAAGAATAGATAATATAAGGAGCGGATGCTCAGCATCCTACCTTTACCTCGGCATCTGTCTTTAGAAGAAAGATTGGATTCCCTATGTGAACGATAACCCGCTCCACTACATAAAGCAACATAAAATATGGTCACATGAACCATGACTGTTATAACAGGTTGAGAAGATGATAATTTAAATCTTCTTAACGTAAAAATTCACTAGAGAATTCAGCAAAGCTAAGAGGCTTTGTTGCTTTAATTGGGTCTGGTGGTCATTCATCTGTGATGGAGCCACGAGACTCACCCAATTAGGGTACTGTATCAGCGAAGCTAAATCCCCGAGATAAAAACTCAAGAAGATTCACTCTGCATGCCCGCCAAGAGCTGTGATGTCTCAGATCAAAAGGTTGTGTTCCAACACTCATAAAGAATACATTAATTTCATGACCTGAAATTCTCACAAGGCGACTCTGATCCATCGAGAGGTCAGAGTACGAAGAAGATTGGGCTGGGCAGGAAGAGGAGGAAACTTCTATTCATGAACCATCAATGTCACATGACCCATATTTTCTCCCATCCTCCTCCTCTGAACCACAACTCGTAACACAAGGTAACCTGAATTACCTTGTCAGAGTTTTTGGACTATCCAAGAGTAAGGCAGAGCTGTTGGGCTCCAGACTACAGTAGTGGGATCTCCTGGCAGGTGATATTAGAGTTTCCATGTTCCGTGACCGTCAATAGGATCTTGTCCCATTCTTCTTCATGGAAGGTGATCTTGTAGCCTGCAACAACATCGATGGTGTGATGGCAGCCCTCAACATCGTTCATGATCCTGATGAGTGGAGACTGTTCATTGATTCATCGAAGACGAGTCTTAAATCTGTTTTGCTGCATAATGGCAATGTTTCACCATCAATTCCAGTTGGCCGTGCAGTCCATATGAAGGAAACCTGTGAAAATATGAAACAACTTTTGAGGTGCATAATCTATGACCAACATCAGTGGCAGTTTTGTGGTGATTTGACGATTCTTGTTCTCTTGCTTGGCCTGCAGAGTGGATACACAAAGTACTGCTGTTCTCTGAGAATGGGATTGTTGTGCGAGAAATTTCCACTACATCAAGAGAGATTGGCCACTCCGATAGTCATTGGAGCCTGGGAGGAAAAGTGTTCAGCATACACCACTTGTTGAATTAAGGAAGATTTTGTTACCACCCTTGTACATCAAAACTGGGTCTGATGAAGAACTCTGTCAAAGCCATGGACAAAATACAAGCAGCTTTCAAGTACCTCCATGGAAAATTTCCAAGATTAAGTGAAGCTAAGATAAAGGAGGTTGTCTTTGTTGGTCCTCAGATTCGCGAACTTCTTCGAGATGATGCATTTGACCGTGCACTGTTTGGCAAGGAAAAGACGGCATGGAACGCCTACCAGTTAGTGGCAACACATTTTATCTGAAACAACAAAGCAGACCACTACAGGGTGCTGGTGGAAAACCTCAAGGCATACAAAAGCCTTGGTTGCAACATGTCACTATGGATAAATTTTGTTGCACTCTCATCAAGATTTTTTTCCACCGAACTGCAGAGCAGTGAGTGACGAGCACGGCGAGCAATATCAACAGGACATTGCAACAATGGAGAAACGCTATCAGGACAAATGGAGCCCATCAATGGTTGCAGACTCTTGCTGGATTTTGACAATATTAGCTACGATGTCGTAGCCTCAACTTGATTTGTTGTGGTTGAGGCTACGAACTGATCCCATATCATGTAATGGAGTAAAAAAAAAACATCACTCAAGTCAGATAAACAAACTGTGTAGATATCTACTACATAAGTATAATCATGTTGTGAAAGAAGTTTGGCTTATTGTGAATTTATTAAGCCCTTACACTATACAATAAATTGGCACGGTTACACTAACCTCATTGTGTCCGCCATGACAGATAACGCGAGACTCTCGCTCTGACCCCTTTTCTACGTAAGGCTTGCTAGACCATTTTTGGATATTTTACGCTATGTTATTATCAATCAAGTGGCGAATAATGGCTTACTGGTGGAATTTTAAAGTTGCCGACAAACCGTTTTTACTTTTAATGCGCAGAATTTCTGACTCAAACCGCGCCAAATTTTTACTACGATTTGTTTACGTTTCCAAAAAAGGCCTCAATATCCTTATATGGCACACAAACAAACGAGGCTGAGAACGGAAGTAATCATTATTTGAACTCATATGGCGGACGATCTAAACGAAAATATCGGATAAAAAAGGTAAACGAAATTTTTCAACTATTTCTACAATGATTTTCGATACTTTTGGTATTAAATAAGAGGACTACTCAATTTATTAGATTATATGCAAGGAATATGTTCAAATTGTTGATATTAGGCTAAAAGAGCGCCGGGTGTGATTCACACCCGGCTTGCTCCATTGACATGTATATGCTCATGTTAGTACCCTGTCCACGAGGTAGGAGTAAGGGTACTAATATTAGTACTATGACAATATATGCTCCATTTAATGAATACAAGAGACAAAGCAAGAACCACCGAGTAGACACTGAATAAGGATTTTACACACTAGTTTTTTCTTTGCCTTTTGTTTCATAATACATTTTATTTATATGACCCTTTTGCTGTTTTTCAAAGTGAAAAGGCAGGTTTACAGTTATGACTAAAAACTCTACTGTCTACACAATATACATAGATGAAAAATCTAAAAACCTAAATATCTTGGAAACACTAGCCAATCAGTTGTGTGTGTGTGTGTGTGTGTGTGTGTGATTTGGATTTTTAACGTAGCTTTAACAATTTTTCAGTCATATCGCGACGATGTCTGCAGTGTGGCAGTTTATAGTGATGTCTAGCACTGGGGCATCATGTCGTAGACATGTAGCGTGATGTCCCACCCAGTCACATTATCCTGACACAAGGCCGACCAGTCCTGACAATAACCTCGTAATGCTAAGCGCCAAGCAGGAACGCTGTTAGTACCATTTTTGAAAGTCTTTGTTATGACTCGGCTGGGGATTGAACGCATGACCTCGCGCATCCACTAGGCCACCGGAGCGGTATCCAATCAGTTGTTTTAATTGTCATATTTTATTTCAGCACATCAAAATCCATAATAAATATCAGATTTTATCTCTGAAGCAGACGATTTTTAAAAAAATGTAGACCAGTAATCAGCAAACAGTTTTATATGATAACATCTTCAGGGAAGTCAGATCTAATGGTTAGAATTTATCCAGGACAATCAAAATTGTCCGGTAGGTCGGATAGATATTCATCATGACCAATATCTCTTCTGCGATGATGCCTGAATGTATCAGTTAACATGGAGCAGGAGCCAGCGATAAAAGTCGGCAAGTTGAGGGACTGAGGTACTCAGTAGGACGATGTTATGGACTCAACACTAGTCCCTTTAAACCCGCATCTTGCCCTCATAAGTGTTCAGAGTGGCGGGCCGTCTTGCTCGTGGGATTCACTCCGTAATCGAAGGTCTTCTTCATTCTTTCTTTTCCAGGACTGTCCTGACAAGAGCCAGGTGTGAAGGAAAGTACGGTCCGAGCAGGGGTGAAACACATGTGACTGTGGTTGTTTGAGAGATTCAGTTTGGCGTTGATATTCCTGCGTAGGTCTAATGCTAGATCATTTAGATGGTTGACCCAGGACTTGTCCCATCAGAGAGGTGCTATCAACATTATCTTCATATTCTGACCACATATTTGTATTATTTTCGCTAATGAGACCGGGGTAGTGGGGCAGAGTGGGCAAATCCCCATAACTCCTCCCAACTGATTTAAAGAGCATTCAAGGCCTAAGCTTCTGGTTCCGGAACCCTTGTTTGAAAGCATCGATCATCAGACACCACCAAAGCGCACCAATGAAAATCCGATAGATGAAGGAACCTTTCCGTATGGATAACTTCCTCAGGTCCCCATTTGATGTTGACCGTATTTGAAGTCCGGCAACAAGTGGGTTCATCAACCATATGTAAAGGCATTTGAACATAGCGTCTCTTCCAATTGGCGCTTGTTCAGAGGAATTCCTGTCGGGAACCAACCGTGGTTGGGCCACTGACACATGAATGATCATAAATCGTTCGCGCTATTTGATTTTTCATAGCGTAGACTGGAAAAGTGTGCCATGGAGCAAGCAAAGTAGTTTGTAACGGGCCAATATAATGGCAGACCAGCGAAACCACAACCACTGCCACATTTAATAACCCGAGGAGTTGCAAGAACTCTCTTTCAGAAATCCCCGTCATGTTGGAAACGACTGTACGAGTTGGGCAATCTGAATGATACAGACATGAGAGAAACGTACAAACTTAGGTTGGTTATTACCTCTATACCCAGGTTGACAAAACACTGAGATAGGTGAAGGTGGGGTTTCTTCCAATTCACGAAAAACCCGAGATGAGTCAAAAGTGAGAAGAGATTGCTTCTACAGTTGAGAATAGAACTTTATGTTTTTGGAGAAGAACGTGCAGATATGCCATCCTTGCTGTGGAGGAAGTCGACTGGAACAGGGTGACGATGCAATCCATAAATTGGAAAAGACCTAGGAGTTGATTTTGGGGCTGAATAGAAGGACTCGAAATTGGTAAACTTTATCTTGGTAAGCAAACGGACGAGACTTTCGCGACACTTGGTGAATAGGGATATGAAAGTACGCATCTGTGAGATCGAGACTGCTGGCATATTCATCCCTTCAGACTGAGAGATGTATAGATTTCGCCGTGTCTATCGTGAACCTCTGCCGAAGAATGAATTCGTTTAGGATACTTAAGTCTATGATCGACCCGAACAAGCTGTTACGTTACGGTTGGCCATTTAGGTACGAAACAGTCTTGAATAGAACACGGAGATTGTGTTTTTTGTACAATCTCCACGTCTCGCTTGTCAATGAACGACTTTATCTCTTGGTGTAAAATGTCGGCATTCTCCCGATCTGACGGCACATATGTTAAACGGGGAGAAATAAAGACGAATGGGTTGGACAAACGAAATTTGAAGCTTCTCCGAAATTACTTGGATCATCCATTCGTTTTGCGGGAGACAGGAGGCTGGGGGGGGGGGAGACATGGTTTCTTGCCTTCCCTTTAACGTTGTCTAATAGACTGGTTCGTTTGTCTCCTGGCATGAGTTAGAGATCTGAGTGGCACTTGGGACATAAAATATCCCTTTGCGTCGTTTGTTTATCTTCCGTCTATTTAGTCAGAGACAGCTGGTTTCTATAAAGCGAAAATTTCGAGGGGTAGTTCTTGAGCTGCCTGTCTCCGAACTTCTTCGAATTCCCCCCCCCTCCCCGCCAGCAACTCCAAGCCAATGGAGCCATCCTTAAAACCAAAGCGTGGTGCTTTTTTAAACGTTGTTGAGCCCATATTTAGTCACAACATATCAAGTTAAGACGGACTGAGGCAATCAACACATTCACCATTGAATGCTGCTCTGTTGATGGCTGAAATTCGGACAGTCGACTCCTAGACGTGTTGATTTCACCGAGTTTTCCCAGCCCGTCCGACAACCGCCAAGGAGGCCAAATCCAACATCGAAGACGTGGCGACAATGTTCCAAACACTTTTCGATGTGGAAAGAAACGGTTTTGTTTATAAATCCACATTTATAATAAAAAAAGGGAGGCAGAGAAGTTAACCTTCATTTAATTTTAAATGTAACGCCAGGAGTTCAGTATGATAGGCGGTTGAATGTGTTTTGTACCATACTGTTCATGGTCTGCTTCCATCCTAGGAGAAACCATTCCCTGTGGCAAACGATGACGCAATGTCATCGTCTCTATAGAATCAATGGCCAAAACTTTGAGGATAAGCAGTGAATAAAGGAGAAGCCGGCTTTGAATAACAATTTTGTCCAACCGAAACGGACGGCTAGTTCGAAGGAGTATGACCGGCAGTTACCGGCCGTGCGGAATGCAGTCCAGTTGGTGCAAGTTCTGACCGTCCCGTGAACATGGCTGGACGGACATATCTATCGCTAAAATCTCCGTCATAATGTGCTTTGGTGGTCTTAAACCAGGCAAGACGGACGGATCTATCACAAGGATCACCACAATTATAAGTGTATGTAGGCATATGCATGTTAGTATGGAAAAATCCGTCGTCAAGATCTCCATAACTGTGGAGATATAAAGTCGTCGACCTGGCGAGATGGGTGGATCTATAGCTAATATTTCCGTAATTGTAGTTGTATTTAACCGGCGGCATGTTAGAATGGAAATCTATCATTAAAACTGTGTAATTATCAAAAGATGAAGCCGTAGGCCATGTGATACGGATGGATCTTCCGGTAAGATCCCCTGAAGGAGAAGGATGGCTTAACTGCTTGGATGATCGTGGACGGTTTCGTACGGCGATACATTAGTAAAGGATAGATACGTCAGAATCGTTACAAACCCCATGTGATCAGAATTACAGGCCCAAAGGCCATGCTCGTACATGCATGTGTGGTTGTTGTTGTTGTTATAGGGTTTATCGCCATTTTTCAGCACAAGATAGGCTATACATGGCGGCCAGTATTAATAGTGGAGGAAGAACCTGGGAAAACCCCGGAAAGAACCACCGACCCACAAGAAGCTACCGGCAAGCTTTCTCACATATCACGAACCAAAATGCCTAAAATGTGGATACACCCCCTCATTGCATCATAATTACTTGAAGAAATTTAAAAATTAGCATCGTCATCGCCCTCTTTCTTTGCCTTGGTCGAATTTTACAAAACCGTTGTCTATACCCTCTCGAATCGTATGGTGCACAAATTGCATGGCACCGACAAAGTACATTTTCTAAACGCAAGACACAACTCAAGCGTGTCTTCCTTAGCCATGAACTTCATATTTTATAATGTTTAAAACTGTTCAATCACATACACACACAATATAGAAAAAGCTAACCTGAAGCTTTCGTCCTATATTGTTTTGTGTATGCGATTGAACAGTTAAAACATTTTAAAATATGAATAATACTGCTATACAGTTAAGTTTTCACCAACGCCTTGAACTTGTTGCATCTATTACACTTTCAGATTTCACTGAAACAACAAGATAAAACAAAACAGGACGAACATGTATAATTTGACCCAACGTGTCAATAAATCGCTAAAACAACACCCGTTACTAACTGGTAAGCGAACAATAAACAGTGTGCGCAAAACGGTGACTAGTTGTTATTATTATGGGATTTAACGTCATTTTCAGCACAAGATAGGCTATACGTAGCGGCCAGTATAACTGGTAGAGGAAGAACAACGGGAAAACGCCAGAAAAAAACACCGACCCAGCTTGCTGGCAAGCTTTCTCACGTACCCACTCTGGTTGTGTCGGATACTAAAACCCACGCAGACGGAGGTGAGATGGCAGTGATCCGTAACGGTGAGCGCTTTAGATAACTCGGGGCCCCCAATCCGTGAATAAAACATGAATTAACAATACAGTCTTGTATCACGTCTAAAAATGAACAAGTCCGAGAATGTAAATGTTACAGCACTTGCCTTCTACTCAGCTTGATGCTGAAGGAATTGTATCTCCGTCTATCTTGTTTAATCCACTTCCTCCTTCCATTATACACATACACACAAACTCGGCTTCAGCACAGTTTGTCCCACGGTGGGCGCCAAATGTTACAGAACTTGCCTTCTACTCACATAATAGATGATACAAGTCCAGTACGTTTTATAAGAAATTTGGTTTTATTGTGCACGGGGTTGGTAAATAGAGATAAATATATTTCTCCTGCTTTTTTACACACATATCAAATGAGACAAAGGTGAAGTCATATTTTCCTTGAAGCAAAAGAATCATCAGGCATTTTTCTTACTGCAATGCCATGACCAGCACACTGCAGAAGCTCCAGTGGAATGACCACCACTAATCTGCTGTTCACACTATGTTGTTTATACAGACAAGTAGCAAACTAACCAATAAGAAAGTTACAACTTGTCATAAAATAGAACAACCCAACATGAACAGTAATCAGGGTAGCTTCATTGCTCAGTGAACAAACCTCGAACAGGTAATCCTGGTTCAAGGTTGCCTAAATGGCTAAATATGTGTAAAATGAGAATAACACAATAGTTGCAACTGATTTTATTTCACTCATCAATGAACATTAATTACATCAAATAATAAAATACCTACTTCTGCCTAATTAAAACATGAATGTGTAAAATTATAAAATATATGCTCCTGCTACACACTTCCTTCCACACATTTAAATGATGTCCTCATAATTTAGGGGTATCCATCATGACGGAAATTATGGCTTTGGAAATGGTATCAGGCATACTGTTAAAAACTCCGTTTGTGTGAAATGACTAGAAAATGCGGACTTTTCTTAGCCAGTCTAGCTCATTAATGGCTTGGGACAGAGGTCATCCGTAAAGTTGCTTTCGTCACTCGACCAGAACGTCGTGGTGCTGCAACAGGCAAGGAACTCTCCTCTGTTCGTAACTGATCAGTAACTACTACCTTACTGGGGCTCTCAACCCTGGTGTGACCTGGTACTGCAGAGTCATTATCAGTGTTGATCACAGTGTCTTCTATATTCATAGCTCTAGACTGTTCAGCAGTATGACCACTCTGCTCATTATCATCAACTGCACTAGCTGAAACCAACTCTCCTCCCAAACTGGGATTACCATCATCTTGGTTTGAAGAGGTTTCAGCATCCACATTAAGACTCTCACTGGAGGAGTCTGTAATTTAATTTTCGCCGGCTAAATCATCTTCAACACTGTTCCTGACAGACATATCTCCCGTATCTGTCGTTTCGGAACCACCAGACACACCAATCATTTCATGATCACTTGGAAGATAAAGCAATATAGAGTTCTTTTCATCCTGGTCTGAATCTGTTTCCCTGAAATTATTCTTGGGTGAATTTCTAGTCCTGGATGTCGCAGACTTGAAAGCTTGTTTCTCTTGCTTACGATTATTATGCTCCGACTGAATTGGCAAGGCGCCAATAGGAAGCAGAAAATTCCTATGAAGAGTGCGTTTGGGTCCTTTGCCATCTCCCGATCGTACAACGTATACTTGGATATCCGGGTTTTGTTGGGATTCCACAATGTAAACATTAGTCTCCCAGCGATCAGCAATTTTGTGTTTTCCATCACATGCCACAATCTTCACAAAAACCTAATCCCAGGTTGAAGAGTTGCAGCTCTTGCTTTCATGTCATACTCACTTCTGTTTTTCTTGAGATTTTCCCGTGAGACATGTGGCTAGTTTGTACGATTCTTCCAATCGGTTCCGAAGAGATTTGATATAAATGGACAAATTACCCGATCCACTACCCTTATCTAATCCAAATGCGAGGTCAATAGGTAGACGTGGCTCTCTTCCAAACATCAGGAAGAATGGAGTCTGGCCTGTAGACTCATGGCGCGTAGTACAATCATATGCATGAACCAATGGCACTAAATAGCTCTTCCTATCCCTTTTCTGAGCTGGGTTAAGAGTTTCCAACATATCTAGCAGTGTCCTATTCCATGTTCACACATACCGATGCCCATTGGATGAAAGGGTATCGTGCGAAACTTCTTTATTCCAGTAATTTGACATAATTACTTGATGACCTTACTTTCAAAGTTTACACCCTGGTGTGAATGTAAACGCTGGGACATACCATAATGCACTATAAAACTATTAAACAGAGCCTCAGCTGTAGTCATGGCTGCCTGGTTTCTTGTCCAAATGGCCTGTGCATACCTGGTAAAATGATGTGTAAGAACCAGTATATTTTGGTAGCCTCATTTGGACATCTCAAGAGTCAGAAAATCGATGCAAACGAGTTCCAATGGCTGTGTGGTCACTATGTTGACAATAGGTGCTCGAACATCCGTTGACGATTTTCTATGCATGCAACAAAGGCATTTTTGGATCCATATTTCCACATCTTTTGCCATGAGCGGCCATTGGAATCTATCCATTAGGAGAGAAAGCGTCTTGTCTCAGCCTAAATGACCGCAATCATCATGTAAGTAGTGCAAAGCCTCCTCACGGTGAGACTTGGGAAGTACCAGCTGTTCTTGATCATGATCACCAGCACTTGTCCTCCGGTACAGCACACCTCTTCTCAGGCATACATTGTCAAAGGTTCGAAATAATGCTAAATGATCTCTTCCAGTAGGTACGTACTGTCGATTAGGCTTTCCTTTGTCTCGTACATGCTTTACCCATTCCGTTATAACAGGATCCTTGGATTGAGAAACCTGAAGATAATGTTATACTCATGCATTTCTGCCTCTTGAACATTGGTGAGAAAAATGTCGCTGTGGCCATTTTTTGCATGCATCTGTTACAATTTTGAGTATTTGCGTTCAAAGAATTTCGAGGAAAACTGGTAAATAATTTAATTCATTTACTCATGTGGGTACCCGACATATAATTTTTGGTTTGGCAAAATAATCTAATTCTTATCTACATTTAATAATTCCGACTGAAAGTAAATTTTACGTCAAACGTGTTTATTACATTTATCTTTCCGACCGTTGGATATCTCGAGGTATCATTATTACATTTGGAATTACATCACAATTAATACTTCCAGTTCAGTACCCACGAATGTAGTTCTATTCTATTTTTAGAACATTTTTTCCTCTCTCAATTTGGTGGTGACAGAAGAGTTTTATTTATGCCTTTTTGGTAGGGATTTTAAGGTAACTGTTTATTCTTGATAATATGAGCTCAGGGTGTTGTTGTCTGTATGTATTTTGGCGACAGCGCACAGTGAGTAATAAGGCCTTGGTGATGATCCGGAAGTGAAATATGTGTTCTGTTTACATGCTGTTATGTTGACAGTCAATCATCTAAAAAAGAGCAGGTCAACCTTTGACAAGAACTTCACCGTGAAGTCATCTTTGAAGTTATTTTAGATTAACATATGATTTGCATTGATTGTCACACAGTGGAAAGGTCAGTACTGAGAAACAAATGTAGAGAACATATAGTAAAATTGATTGTGTACTATGTCGATTTATCTTTCCGACCGTTGGGTATCTCGAGGTATCAAAGTCGAGGTCTATAACTATGGCCTTACAAGATCGGGTTTGTCTAGAAAATTATAGGTATGAAATAAAAATTTACAAACAATAGTACCCGACTGGTATGAAACCACCCCAAGTGCTTTCAGAATCCCGCGATTTTTTTCAAGGGCACAAAGTCACGAAAGACGAATATACAAGCAAACAAAGAACAAGCACCCCCCCCCCCAACACACACACACACACACGCGCGCTTATTTTACTGTACAGAATCAACATGATGCGTGCTGCATATATTTACATAAACTATACAATTATGCAATAAATCAAACGAGCACGTTTGAACGGAGTTGAATGCTACTACTTTTGACATGCATCCTCATAAAATGCTCGCAAGGTGGAAATTTCTGAAACAAATGAAATCTTAGCGCCATCTACAATTGTCAAATTTTACTATTATATATATATATATATATATATATATATATATATATATATATATATATATATATATATATATATATATAATCCCTTATCTAGTATTTTGTTGAACTAGCACTTTGTTAAAACTTTAAAGTAGTATTTCATAATTGAGTCGCTACTAATTAATAGCTTAAATATATAACAGTTAGGAATTTGGCCAAAACGATCGAATCTTGTACCAGAGAAAATGTTGTATCCATGAAAATAATAACCAATCTATACTGCATGTTGTTGTTGTTACTGTTGTTGTAGGTTTAACGCCATTTTTCAGCAAACGATAGGCGGCAATATATGGCGGCCAGGGATGGAAGAACCAGGGAATACTCCGTTAGAACCACCATTCTACTGGAAGCTACTTGCAAGCTTTCTCACCTACCGACATTGTCCCGAAACTCGAACCCATGTGAACAGGGGTGAGGTAGCAGTTATCAGTAAAGGCGCACGCTATAGACCACTAGAGCCCCCCTCCCCCCCCCCTTCCCCGTAATTTGTACAGGTTTTCTTAATAATAATTTAAACACTTTGATTTAAATCGTGGGCATTCAACCTTCTTTATTTGACTGGGGAGCAAAACATAAAATTCGTAAGGTCGTGGTCCGCAGGTGTAAGAGCAGTTCCTTATAACGAATTATGCATATTTTGAAAAGGACTGCCTACATGGCCGAAAACTGCAGTGTGAAGGACTGGTCCGAACGCAGCCAGCGACTAGGACACGTTATTTCAAATAAAATCTTTCAAAGTTGAACTAATGTTTTAATATAAGCCTGCATTGATAAAAGAAAGTATTTGTTTTGATAATTGTATCACTTTTTTAAAAAAGAAAAATATATATTCCTTATATATGGTCAAATCAAAATTTGTTATAGAATCAATTGTTACATGCTATTTATAGTGATTACAGAGGAGGCAGATCATTGATTTTGCAAAAAAATACTGCCTTTAATGACTGAAAATCAGCTTAACAAAATATCCATCGATAAATTTCCCAAGAATGTTATTTGTGTGTTTTACTCAAATACGCTACAAGCTTTGTTTGGTTGGAGTTGCGTGACCAAATCAATATGTCCCCTCTCTACCAGCTGAGAGGAATGAGAAACAAAAACGAGAAGGAATGTAAAAAAATATTACCTTATCAATCTCAATGCGCATTGTGTGTGGTGAAACGAACACAATTTATATGTTGTGACATTTCACACGTTTCACTGAAAATCTGTTTATAAAGTTACGTTCGAAGAAGGAATTTGAATAGAATATTGTGAAAATGAATATTAGATTATTTTAAATCAAGTTAGAACCCTTACCAAAATGAAGACTGGCAATGGAATTTGAATATTTTTATATGGGGTAAAATATACATATAGAAATAAATTTTAACTGAGAACAAGAGAATAATAACTGCAATAAGCTTTTATTTAAAATCGGCACAGCAATACAAATAAGATATTCCGACCAGAGGTAATTGGATTACAGTGCACTGCCCAGGGATATACCATGGTACCCAATCCGAGATAATCTGATGTAAGGAATCCTGATCGAAATGAATACAGGGATTTTTAAACCATGGTTATCGTATACATGCAGAATGCATCTTAACTGACAGAGAACAAAACATCAACAACAAAAAGTTATTTGTAAGAATAGTCCATTTGAAAATAAATTGGTTGAGTTAAGATCAGAATTCGTTAAAATAATTAAATCATAGCATGCTAAGAAACTATCTAAGATGGATGGAGAGAAGTTAAAAAAAGGGAGATATGGGCAAATCAAGATGCCCCTCTGCATTTGCAACAGAACATTAAAACAAAATAAAAAAGAAAGAATGTGTTGTAAAAGTTTTTTTTTTTTTAAAAACCGGTTTTGACTTTTGTGTAGAATATTACCATAAAGCTCATAGCGCATCATATACTAAATATAAACGAAACTCTGTGTATGTGTGTGTGGTTAGGATTTTAAACGTAGCTTTAACAATTTTTCAGTCATATCGCTACGATGTCTGCAGTGTGACAGTTTATAGTGATGTCTATCACTGGGGCATCATGCCGCAGACATGTATCATGATGTCCCACCCAGTCACATTATTCTGACACCAGGCCGACCAGTCCTAACAAAAACCCCTTAATGTTGATCGCCTAGCGAGGCAACTGTTAGTACCATTTTTGTATGTCTTTGGTTGGCTCGGCTGGGGTTCGAGCCCACGACCTCCCGCTTCCGAGGCGGACGCTCTAACCACTAGGCTACCTGAGCGGTCCCAACGAAACTGAATATAGTTTCTATTTTATTTTTACGTTTCACGTGTTGTCTTCACAATTGATTCTAAAGTTAGAGAAATATTCCCTTCTCCAATTAGCAGTTGGAGGCTCAAAATAGAAAAGAATATGAGCCAATTCTGTTTCGTTAATATGGCCAACATATTGAATACTTTCCTCTTTTGACTTGGACCGCGAGTATATGGTATCAAAGCAGGTTGGGAAGGAATCTTGACAATAATAGCAGGTAAGTACGGACAAAAAGGAGTCCATTTTGGTGTTATGAATATTTAAAACTTACACTGTTAGATACTTTTTTATATATGTATTTAATTACATGCTATTGTAATGAAACATTGCATGTTGGACTTGCCCTTGTCCAGAATTCGGTTCATTTTTGCTTGAACTGAATTGACCTTTGTATTTTATTCTGTAAAAACAACTAATACATAGCTAAATTATTCTCTGTGTGTATGGGTTTAAAATCGTTATTATTAATAATAAAAGTAAATATGTTTATTTGGGTCTAGTCTCGGTTTTGGAATTTCCTCAGTGTATTTGACTATTTTGTAAACACCAGGATCATTCTAGAAGGTTGTTTTCCATTAGGTAAGAATTGATTTTTTGTTGTTTTTGTTTTATAGAAAATGCTAATTGTGACCTGATGTAAAGTAGAGAACTATATAATCTTGTAACTGAGAGGATTTGTCAGTCGTACTTTAAGACCTAGCACTTTCAAACTATGATATATTGTGTCCAGTATTTCATTTTTGGGCTAGAAGTGTTATTTCTTCAAATTATTCAAGTGATTATTTTCTTTGGAAATACAAAGGTGCTAATATAAAAATCATGGACAGATGTAATCACTAGAATTTACAGTGAATTCAAACCTGGAGTTATATTATTATGATTAAAAAAAAAAAAGACTGTTGACATATCAACACTCTATAAGCTACCACAAACAAATCATTGCATTCAGTTTTTGGATTTATTCTGGACTTCTACTGAATTTTATTCAGGATTACAAATTATTAGAATTGTGTCTGCAATTCTAGAATTATTTTGGGATTTAATTTGCAATTCCGTAAGTTCTTTTTTTCTCATGTTCACTTTGTATTCTAGGGAATAAAATTATTTGTTGAATTTTACAAAGCTTGTTGCCTTCACTCTTTCATGTTACTTATTTTATTAGCAAAGACTCGTAACACTTGGTAATCCCCAACAGGTGCGATCGAGACTGATTCTTGGGCAGATATCCCAGTTACTGGTGAGATCATTTATCAGATGCGTTGATAAAAATTTAAAAAAAAGTCTGGGAGCTATATATCTGCATGCTCGTTCAGGGTTCCAAGGACAGAGGGGTAAATTTTAGTCAACAATAAAGTTTTGGTCATAAAACCCAATATTAGGGACAAAATCGGATGGGTTATGTCTGGTGAAACGTGAACCTTAGCTTGACTGGTGTGGAAATTCATCCCCAAGTTTTCAAATATGACTTCTGTGGGTTGGCGACTAGACCCAGACGAGTCACGGTCAGAGGGATAGGTCCTCCAGGAGAATATCTCTGAGGAAGTTGTGCATCAACCAGTCATCGAAATATATGAGGATATGGATCCTTAAAGACATCAAGTGAGCTGCTATTACCCATTTACGCTGGTAAAGGATTTGAGGTCAGAGGCGACGCCGACTGGAAGAACCCAAAAATGATATGAGATAAAAACAGGAGTTATTTTCTGTGCGGTGCGAAGATCTTGATGTGAAGGTAGCTATCCTGCGAACCTTTGGAGACTGCCCGTTGGTCGAGTCTCATTGCATTCCTGACAGAGTCGGTAGTCTCCGTCTTGAAGCATTCTTCCCGAAGAAATTTCTGTCTAAAGTATATTTTAAAAAATCCTGCTGTTGTTGTTGTTGTGGGGTTTAATGCCATTTTTCAGCACGATAGGCTGTACATGGCGGCCAGTATTAATGGTGGAGGAAGAACCCGGAAAACCCCGGAAAGAACCACCGACCCACGAGAAGCTACTGGCAAGCTTTCTCACATGCCCACATTGGCTGAATCTTAGACTCGAACCGCCGCAGAAAAAATCCTGTAATAGAGACCAGGAATTTGGTAATTTTCCACACTCGACAGCTCCCTTCTGCAGAAGGTATGTAATGTGTCCCTTAAATAAATCAGTTTGGACTTAGAGAAAATAGTGGGTTCTAGATGTAGGAGGAAGTTGACTGATGCAAAGTTGGTATCCCTCCTTGAAAGTGGAATAGAAAGAAACATCATTACGCCCAACCAAACCTTTGAAAAGAGAGCTAGCAGAGCACCTACTGGGGTGCTGGGAGGACGAAGTCACTCCAAGAAAGGGTGCGAATCCTTAGGGCCAACTACCTCACTCCTCTGGGAAGGGGAAGGAGTCAGAAGACTTCCTTCCAAAGCCTCTTCAATTGCACCATCCATAAAGTTGGGTTAGAGGGAAATTTTATTTTAACTGGGGCGACATGTTAAGGTTGACCCTATAGAAGAACTTGTGAAAAGGTCTCTGCAGTCTGTCTAGGTGTGTGCACTTCCTAACCGGTTGTAGCGCGCCTATAGTCGAGGCCAGGGTATGGTGTTGCTGGTCCCTCAAATCCCTCGACTCTATGAATAAGACCTCCGAACAGCATCACTGCTTCAAGTTGTGCAGACCTGAAAAAAAAATTGCCATGGTCCAGAAGGAGGTGGTATCCCTGCGGAGGTGGAGAACTTAGCAATTAGTGCCACTGACATGAACACATGATTTTTGACATTTTTGCAAGTCTTCAGCAAGCGCTAAGTTCCACTGGAGATAATGATTCCTTCTTCAATGGATTGAAAGAGGCAGCCAAAACGAGACTGTCATGATATCGACAGAGGCAGCCAAAAAGAGACTGTCATGGGACTGAAAGAGGCAACCAAAATGAGATTGTCACGGAAGACGAAAAATACCTACAGCTAATCAGTGTACAACTAAAGCAAATGGACACTACTATATCTGGTAACTACCATTGTCATGTGTCATTTGATCCATCAAACGTCATCCCATTTTATGTAATTATCTACAGGCACTTATTATTTTTGGAATATACATAAGAAACAAAAATTATAAATTTTAAGTGATATGGAATGTGTGTGTGTGTGTGTTCATTAGCTTATTTGACTTATGTCCTCCATTTCTCAGTGCATTTAACATTGGTTTTAAGCAATACTTATTTTCAAGTTGAAAAACCTGTTACATGTTTATTATAAACACATTTTGAATGTGTATTAAAAATTAATATATTCATACCGATTGAAGCCAAACTTGAATATGCCTGTATGGAAAGACGCATGCAACGTATTTTGGTCATATGAATTTAAAAAGCACAGTTGAAACTAACTATACACCGTAATTATTTTAAACGATAGGAATAAGGGGTCGTCGATTTAGTACGTAGGCATGGAGTTTTTTTAAATTAAAAAAACCAAATGCATACGCTTGCGTATGGGTGGTGAGGGTGGGGTGTCTACTGATAATGTACGTACGCAGTCAAAACAATTTCCAAACTATTTTTAAACAATCCCATAACATGTATATGGCAGCAAATGCACAACTGACTTCAAACCATACTGTTCATCCTAATTTCATTGTATCCGATCAAACATTGCTTAAGCTATTCAAAGACAACACACTGAAGTATTAAAGTCAATATATAACTGAACTAGACCCTTCTTTCCAACCGAATCAACACAACCAAATAACAGGTATGGCACCATGCATAACACGTGTATGCATCTATTTTTAGAAAGAGTGATTTTCTTAATATAATTCTAGCTTCAAATACAACAATCAATTGATAGGAGTACAAATTTATGGTTTTATTATTTGCCTACATACTTATAATAACGTGATGCATTGTTTAAATAGTATTTGCTTCACTACTTTTTTTTGTATCTTCACAAAAACTAGTCATGTCGGAAAACAACTTTGATATTACAAGTTTACAGCATTTTTCATACTCCACAACATAGCATTGTTCCATACAATTCTGACCTATATGAGAACATTTTTAGGTGAAATCATCTATAACATAAAATTTAGAATTTGCTTTCTATGAATTGTACAGATGAATCTTTACAGTAAAATGTATTGTGCTGATGAATCTTTACAGCAAATTCTATTGTCCTGATGAATCTTTACAGTAAAATCTATTGTCCTGATGAATCTTTACAGTAAAATCTACTGTCCAGATGAATCTTTACAGTAAATTATTTTTCTTAATTTGCCCAATTATCTATGAAAACAGACAACTGAATATAGTGATATTTCCTGGACAAAGCGATGTCTGCCATTACAAGATGACTTACAGTTTCAAACTGATTTTATATAGAAAAATGAGGAAACACAGCAGTTAAAATCTTCATTTTTTAAAAATTTTAAATTAGAAAGGTGCTCCTCACCAATTCTATTCTGAAAACACAAAATCCTTTTCACATATTGATCTTAAAGTTTAAAAAATTAATTATGTTTTCATCATTAATGATTAAATGGAAGGCCTAACTTGCAGAAACCAGGTAGTGATAGCTTTCTTGGGAAAGGGTTAATGGTCAGTCAGCTATTAACACATGCCTGTGAATGTGCAAAAGTTTGTTTGCCAGTGCAACTGATATTAATACTGCATACAAAACGTTTTGTTTTGAGCTACAATACAACACAATACTGCCAGAACTAGCCTAAATACCTGGCTACAGTGAGGGAGCATCTCACAGGTCATAAATAACTGTCAATCAATGTACGTCAAAAAAAGATCATGGTGAATTCATTTTCTCTTTCCTGAAAGAAAAGGGCAAAGTTTACACTTTTTAGGTGACTTAGCCACCCACTTTGCCCGGTAGCATGACCCCTGGACAACTTTCTACATGCAACATCCAATTCTTAAGGCCGATGTTCAAGCGGCAGACAAAGTGTGTAGTCTCGCTATACCAAAGAAAGGATGGCAAGAGTTATCTTAATAATGTTTGGTAGTGTGCATATTAGGTTTATAAATAACTTTTCACCAGTGATAGTTACAGGACTTGTGTAAACAGACATACATGCACCTTAAGATAATCTCATTATTCCCAGGTAGGAATAGTTCAAATGGAAAACAGGTCAGCAATGACAGAAGGTTATCTGAAATAAGGTAAGTTATTTTCATAGTTACTTTTAGAGTTGCTGAAATAACATAAATAAGTTATCATAAAAAAAATCACTGGTTTAAGTTCAGTTAAACAAATGACCCTGACTGCCAGGCAACCAGATTTTCAAAGCTGGCTGCACAGGGACAATCCTGGATTTTAAAATTATTTCTACCTCCCTGCATAGGTGTCTTTCTTATATCAAATGCCATTGATAAAGATTGGTCAAGGTTACTGGTATACAAGTCAAATTACTATGTGGAAACAGTTTTCCATCTTTGAGTCTGTGTGACCTTAACCTTTGACTTTTTGAACCCAAATAAATAGGTTTCTTCCTTGCCCCACAGGTAAGGTGGGTAGTTACACAGCTTAGTAATGGCAAATGGAGGAAAATTTTAATTTTTATGTGGAAACAAAATAGGAAATGGATGGACGGATGGATGGATGGATGGATGAATGTATATCATAACAAGATACTCTATCTTATGGAATGCATATAAGAAAAAGGAAAAATGAAAGAAAAGAAAAAAAAATGAGGTAGGTATTGAAATATACAAAGTGATATGTGTACCATTAAGAAAATGATTGCAATAAAAGGTATAACTGGACAAGAAACTTCTACTTTTAAAAATCCTAGTTGGATATTTTATAACAATTACTGTTTTATGACAGTCATCACAGTTGATTTCACTGGCAAACTGGTGCAATGAGCCTGGCATAACTTGGGTCCAGTGCATACCTCTCATAACGTGCTACAAAAAACATTATTTTTTAATCCCAAACCTCCTCACATGGTCATGTTTTGAAAAATGCAATCTTCAGTAATCTTCTGATGAAAAAAAAAAAAATTAAACCAACCACTTTAATACATGCCTGTAACATGTACAAATGGCAAACAATCCTGCTTACAGCTCATGTAAGACTATCCTTAGGGAAGTTTATACAGCAAATTGTCATGTATGTAATTAAAAGGAAAACAGATAAGGTATAAACAATAACCATTTCATGTATTACTTAACTGGTTGACAATAGCTAAGGTGATGTCTTCCGGGTTAATGAAATTAAGTTTTAAAATATGAGGGGGGGGTTTGTGTGGCTTTTTCAAGGTTTTAATTTTTTTTTTAAGGTTCAAAACTCAAAGTAGTTATAACATAATCTCCATGGTGAGCATAATATTTATAACAAATTTCATAAAGTATGCTATGCTGTTGTTGTTGTAGGGTTTAACACCATTTTTCAGCACATGATAGGCTATACATGGCAGCCAGTATTAATGGTGGAGGAAGAACCTGGGAAAACCCTGGAAAGAACCACTGACCCACAAGAAGCTACTGGCAAGCTTTTTCACATAGCCACATTAGCTGAATCCAAGGCTCGAACCCATGCAGACAGAGGTGAGATGGCAGTAATCCGTAACAGAGAACGCTTTAGACCACTCAGGGTCCCAAGTATGCTATAAGGTTGACGCAAACGGACTTCAAACTGCGCAAAGTGAATGTAAAGCTAATGCTGTTGCTGATTCAACATTTATATGCCATTATTGGTCTATCAAATGAATGATAGAATAAAATGACAAAATGTCTTTAATTTGCATAATTCACTTGCCTTTTTGACCGCTAGGCTAGGCTAACAAATAAAACCATTTAAAAGCATTTTTTGTGGGGTCACAGTAGAGTTGTTCATATTTTAAAATTTTTTTTGTTGTATTTTTATTCAGGTTTCTTTTATTTTTTAAGTTTTTTTTTTAAGGTTTCTAAGGACAAACTGAAGCCATAGGTTTTTTGAGGACTACTTCTAATCCTGTGTCTGGAGTCCTTTGAAAACTGTTGCTGGGGAGCCCATTGTGCTAATCTGCATAGGTAAAGTTGACAAAATGCAACGACCCAATTTGTTTTAAGTTATAGGTAAATCAATGCTAGACTGAAATGCATGCTGAAGAATGTAATTACACATCATTGCCTGGGGCCCCGAGTGGTCGAGTGGTCTAATGCGCTCTCCATTACGGATCACTGCCATCTCACTTCTGTCTGCATAGGTTCGAGTCTCGGATTCGGCCAATATGGATATGTAAGAAAGCTTGCCAGTAGCTTCTCGAGGGTCGGTGGATCTTTCCGGGGTTTTCCCGGGTTCTTCCTCCACCATTAATACTGGCCGCCATGTATAGCCTATTGTGTGATGAAAAATGGCGTTAAACCCAACAACAACAACAACATCATTGCCTTGAATGAGAATGTTTAAGCCATCAGTATTAAAGATTATCGGCAAGTCTGTGAACAGCAACAATGTTTGATGTAGGATTTTACTTGATACATAAATGCTAAGCATGATTGTATCAACTGTCAGAACATTGTTGAAGTGTCATTCATTTTCGATGCTGATTCAGTTAAGTCGGGAAAAAAGTCAGAGAGCAACTTGTTGGTCTAGGAAGCAATAAGCTATCAGCAAAGCAAGCAAAAATAAATTTCAGAACTCCATGTTGATGGAGTTTTACTTTCTGAAGCACAACAGCAATGGGGAGCATTTAATTCTTTACACATACTGCAGACAACCTCTTGACACAAGTCATTCTGGAGTGTATGATGTCAATCGAAATGGGAACACACCTGTATGAAACATTCAACACACTGCATTGAACATTCAGATTAGTTCTCTTTATTATTATTCATTATTTTAATCTTGTGAAAATACTATTAATTGAACCATGCCTTTCAGGATGATTTTAGACATAAAATAGACTGAACAAAAGACAATGATAAGCAAACAATCATGTTTGCACTGTTGATTTGTGTTGATATAGTGCTAACATCCTTACTGGACAGAGGTTTTAACTACTGCATTATTATTTGTAAAGCCACCATTAACCCCCACTCCTTCACCAATGAAATGGTCAGTTCCAAATGTGATGTACATTCACTTATTTGTCTACAGAGACAAGCATATCTCATAATCAGACTGTATCAGATACAGTTTGACAATACTAAAGTTATGGACATCAACAAGACCAGGATTCACTCAGAGAATCCAGCAGGGAAGATTGAACAACAGTATCAAGTAGGCTCTTGACACTTACATTACTGTACCCAGCAAATGTTAACAAAAAGACCAAATGCAAGGAAAATTTTGTGTCTGCAACTAGCAAATATACCACATAAAATTTGGAACAATTAACAATCATGTGGTGACTGGTTCCATGGAACAATTAACAATCATGTGGTGACTGGTTCCATTGAACAATTAACAATCATGTGGTGACTGCTTCCATGGAACAAATAACAATCATGTGGTGATTGGTTCCATGGAACAATTAACAATCATGTGGTGACTGGTTCCATGGAACAATTAACAATAATATGGCGACTGGTTCCATGAAGTCTAGACCCTCTATTTGCATAAAAAAATGCAACGAATGCTTATCTGTGAGAGAGTATTTAAACATGCATTTTTCCAACATAAGATTTTATTGTATCAAAAGGCATCAAACTATTGTACAGATGATTCTTTACAGTAAAATGTATTGTCCTGATGAATCTTTACAGTAAAATCTACTGTCCAGATGAATCTTTACAGTAAAATGTATTGTCCTGATGAATCTTTACAGTAAAATCTATTGCCCTGATGAATCTTTACAGTAAAATCTACTGTCCAGATGAATCTTTACAGTAAAATGTATTGTCCTGATGAATCTTTACAGTAAAATCTACTGTGCAGATGAATCTTTACAGCAAATTCTATTGTCCTGATGAATCTTTACAGTAAAATCTATTGTCCTGATGAATCTTTACAGTAAAATCTACTGTCCAGATGAATCTTTACA
The DNA here is from genome assembly GCA_028554795.2 of Sinohyriopsis cumingii. Taxonomy (NCBI): domain Eukaryota; kingdom Metazoa; phylum Mollusca; class Bivalvia; order Unionida; family Unionidae; genus Sinohyriopsis; species Sinohyriopsis cumingii. The sequence continues at coordinate 152,074,879 of CM068825.1, read as the reverse complement.
GTAAACTATTTTTCTTAATTTGCCCAATTATCTATGAAAACAGACAACTGAATATAGTGATATTTCCTGGACAAAGCGATGTCTGCCATTACAAGATGACTTACAGTTTCAAACTGATTTTACATAGAAAAATGAGGAAACACAGCAGTTAAAATCTTCATTTTTTAAAAATTTTAAATTAGAAAGGTGCTCCTCACCAATTCTATTCTGAAAACACAAAATCCTTTTCACACATTGATCTTAAAGTTTCAAAAAATTAATTATGTTTTCATCATTAATGATTAAATGGAAGGCCTAACTTGCAGAAACCAGGTAGTGATAGCTTTCTTGGGAAAGGGTTAATTGTCAGTCAGCTATTAACACATGCCTGTGAATGTGCAAAAGTTTGTTTGCCAGTGCAACTGATATTAATACTGCATACAAAACGTTTTGTTTTGAGCTACAATACAACACAATACTGCCAGAACTAGCCTAAATACCTGGCTACAGTGAGGGAGCATCTCACAGGTCATAAATAACTGTCAATCAATGTACGTCTAAAAAAGATCATGGTGAATTCATTTTCTCTTTCCTGAAAGAAAAGGGCAAAGTTTACACTTTTTAGGTGACTTAGCCAACCACTTCGCCCGGTAGCATGACCCCTGGACAACTTTCTACATGCAACATCCAATTGTTAAGGCCGATGTTCAAGCGGCAGACAAAGTGTGTAATCTTGCTATACCAAAGAAAGGATGGCAAGAGTTATCTTAATAATGTTTGGTAGTGTGCATATTAGGTTTATAAAAAACTTTTCACCAGTGATAGTTACAGTACTTGTGTAAACAAACATACATGCACCTTAAGATAATCTCATTATTCCCAGGTAGGAATAGTTCAAATGGAAAACAGGTCAGCAATGACAGAAGGTTATCTGAAATAAGGTAAGTTATTTTCATAGTTACTTTTAGAGTTGCTGAAGTAACATAAATAAGTTATCATTAAAAAAATCACTGGTTTAAGTTCAGTTAAACAAATGACCCTGACTGCCAGGCAACCAGATTTTCAAAGCTGGCTGCACAGGGACAATTCTGGATTTTAAAATTATTTCTACCTCCCTGCATAGGTGTCTTTCTTATATCAAATGCCAATGACAAAGATTGGTCAAGGTTACTGGTATACAAGTCAAATTACTATGTGGAAACAGTTTTCCATCTTTGAGTCTGTGTGACCTTAACCTTTGACTTTTTGAACCCAAAATAAACAGGTTTCTTCCTTGCCCCACAGGTAAGGTGGGTGGTTACACAGTTTGGTAATGGCAAATGGAGGAAAATTTTAATTTTTATGTGGAAACAAAATAGGAAATGGATGGATGGATGGATGGATGGATGGATGGACAGATGGATGGACGGATGGATGGATGGATGGATGGATGGATGGATGGATACATATCATAACAAGATACTCTATCTTATGGAATGCATATAAGAAAAAGGAAAAATGAAAGAAAAGAAAAAAAAATGAGGTAGGTATTGAAATATACAAAGTGATATGTGTACCATTAAGAAAATGATTGCAATAAAAGGTATAACTGGACAAGAAACTTCTACTTTTAAAAATCCTAGTTGGATATTTTATAACAATTACTGTTTTATGACAGTCATCACAGTTGATTTCACTGGCAAACTGGTGCAATGAGCCTGGCATAACTTGGGTCCAGTGCATACCTCTCATAACGTGCTACAAAAAACATTATTTTTTAATCCCAAACCTCCTCACATGGTCATGTTTTGAAAAATGCAATCTTCAGTAATCTTCTGATGAAAAAAAAAAAATTAAACCAACCACTTTAATACATGCCTGTAACATGTACAAATGGCAAACAATCCTGCTTACAGCTCATGTAAGACTATCCTTAGGGAAGTTTATACAGCAAATTGTCATGTATGTAATTAAAAGGAAAACAGATAAGGTATAAACAATAACCATTTCATGTATTACTTAACTGGTTGACAATAGCTAAGGTGATGTCTTCCGGGTTAATGAAATTAAGTTTTAAAATATGAGGGGGGGTTTTGTGTGGCTTTTTCAAGGTTTTAATTTTTTTTTTAAGGTTCAAAACTCAAAGTAGTTATAACATAATCTCCATGGTGAGCATAATATTTATAACAAATTTCATAAAGTATGCTATGCTGTTGTTGTTGTAGGGTTTAACACCATTTTTCAGCACATGATAGGCTATACATGGCAGCCAGTATTAATGGTGGAGGAAGAACCTGGGAAAACCCTGGAAAGAACCACTGACCCACAAGAAGCTACTGGCAAGCTTTTTCACATAGCCACATTAGCTGAATCCAAGGCTCGAACCCATGCAGACAGAGGTGAGATGGCAGTAATCCGTAACAGAGAACGCTTTAGACCACTCAGGGTCCCAAGTATGCTATAAGGTTGACGCAAATGGACTTCAAACTGCGCAAAGTGAATGTAAAGCTAATGCTGTTGCTGATTCAACATTTATATGCCATTATTGGTCTATCAAATGAATGATAGAATAAAATGACAAAATGTCTTTAATTTGCATAATTCACTTGCCTTTTTGACCGCTAGGCTAGGCTAACAAATAAAACCATTTAAAAGCATTTTTTGTGGGGTCACAGTAGAGTTGTTCATATTTTAAAATTTTTTTTGTTGTATTTTTATTCAGGTTTCTTTTATTTTTTAAGTTTTTTTTTTAAGGTTTCTAAGGACAAACTGAAGCCATAGGTTTTTTGAGGACTACTTCTAATCCTGTGTCTGGAGTCCTTTGAAAACTGTTGCTGGGGAGCCCATTGTGCTAATCTGCATAGGTAAAGTTGACAAAATGCAACGACCCAATTTGTTTTAAGTTATAGGTAAATCAATGCTAGACTGAAATGCATGCTGAAGAATGTAATTACACATCATTGCCTGGGGCCCCGAGTGGTCGAGTGGTCTAATGCGCTCTCCATTACGGATCACTGCCATCTCACTTCTGTCTGCATAGGTTCGAGTCTCGGATTCGGCCAATATGGATATGTAAGAAAGCTTGCCAGTAGCTTCTCGAGGGTCGGTGGTTCTTTCCGGGGTTTTCCCGGGTTCTTCCTCCACCATTAATACTGGCCGCCATGTATAGCCTATTGTGTGATGAAAAATGGCGTTAAACCCAACAACAACAACAACATCATTGCCTTGAATGAGAATGTTTAAGCCATCAGTATTAAAGATTATCGGCAAGTCTGTGAACAGCAACAATGTTTGATGTAGGATTTTACTTGATACATAAATGCTAAGCATGATTGTATCAACTGTCAGAACATTGTTGAAGTGTCATTCATTTTCGATGCTGATTCAGTTAAGTCGGGAAAAAAGTCAGAGAGCAACTTGTTGGTCTAGGAAGCAATAAGCTATCAGCAAAGCAAGCAAAAATAAATTTCAGAACTCCATGTTGATGGAGTTTTACTTTCTGAAGCACAACAGCAATGGGGAGCATTTAATTCTTTACACATACTGCAGACAACCTCTTGACACAAGTCATTCTGGAGTGTATGATGTCAATCGAAATGGGAACACACCTGTATGAAACATTCAACACACTGCATTGAACATTCAGATTAGTTCTCTTTATTATTATTCATTATTTTAATCTTGTGAAAATACTATTAATTGAACCATGCCTTTCAGGATGATTTTAGACATAAAATAGACTGAACAAAAGACAATGATAAGCAAACAATCATGTTTGCACTGTTGATTTGTGTTGATATAGTGCTAACATCCTTACTGGACAGAGGTTTTAACTACTGCATTATTATTTGTAAAGCCACCATTAACCCCCACTCCTTCACCAATGAAATGGTCAGTTCCAAATGTGATGTACATTCACTTATTTGTCTACAGAGACAAGCATATCTCATAATCAGACTGTATCAGATACAGTTTGACAATACTAAAGTTATGGACATCAACAAGACCAGGATTCACTCAGAGAATCCAGCAGGGAAGATTGAACAACAGTATCAAGTAGGCTCTTGACACTTACATTACTGTACCCAGCAAATGTTAACAAAAAGACCAAATGCAAGGAAAATTTTGTGTCTGCAACTAGCAAATATACCACATAAAATTTGGAACAATTAACAATCATGTGGTGACTGGTTCCATGGAACAATTAACAATCATGTGGTGACTGGTTCCATTGAACAATTAACAATCATGTGGTGACTGCTTCCATGGAACAAATAACAATCATGTGGTGATTGGTTCCATGGAACAATTAACAATCATGTGGTGACTGGTTCCATGGAACAATTAACAATAATATGGCGACTGGTTCCATGAAGTCTAGACCCTCTATTTGCATAAAAAAATGCAACGAATGCTTATCTGTGAGAGAGTATTTAAACATGCATTTTTCCAACATAAGATTTTATTGTATCAAAAGGCATCAAACTATTGTACAGATGATTCTTTACAGTAAAATGTATTGTCCTGATGAATCTTTACAGTAAAATCTACTGTCCAGATGAATCTTTACAGTAAAATGTATTGTCCTGATGAATCTTTACAGTAAAATCTATTGCCCTGATGAATCTTTACAGTAAAATCTACTGTCCAGATGAATCTTTACAGTAAAATGTATTGTCCTGATGAATCTTTACAGTAAAATCTACTGTGCAGATGAATCTTTACAGCAAATTCTATTGTCCTGATGAATCTTTACAGTAAAATCTATTGTCCTGATGAATCTTTACAGTAAAATCTACTGTCCAGATGAATCTTTACAGTAAACTATTTTTCTTAATTTGCCCAATTATCTATGAAAACAGACAACTGAATATAGTGATATTTCCTGGACAAAGCGATGTCTGCCATTACAAGATGACTTACAGTTTCAAACTGATTTTACATAGAAAAATGAGGAAACACAGCAGTTAAAATCTTCATTTTTTAAAAATTTTAAATTAGAAAGGTGCTCCTCACCAATTCTATTCTGAAAACACAAAATCCTTTTCACACATTGATCTTAAAGTTTCAAAAAATTAATTATGTTTTCATCATTAATGATTAAATGGAAGGCCTAACTTGCAGAAACCAGGTAGTGATAGCTTTCTTGGGAAAGGGTTAATTGTCAGTCAGCTATTAACACATGCCTGTGAATGTGCAAAAGTTTGTTTGCCAGTGCAACTGATATTAATACTGCATACAAAACGTTTTGTTTTGAGCTACAATACAACACAATACTGCCAGAACTAGCCTAAATACCTGGCTACAGTGAGGGAGCATCTCACAGGTCATAAATAACTGTCAATCAATGTACGTCAAAAAAAGATCATGGTGAATTCATTTTCTCTTTCCTGAAAGAAAAGGGCAAAGTTTACACTTTTTAGGTGACTTAGCCAACCACTTCGCCCGGTAGCATGACCCCTGGACAACTTTCTACATGCAACATCCAATTGTTAAGGCCGATGTTCAAGCGGCAGACAAAGTGTGTAATCTTGCTATACCAAAGAAAGGATGGCAAGAGTTATCTTAATAATGTTTGGTAGTGTGCATATTAGGTTTATAAAAAACTTTTCACCAGTGATAGTTACAGTACTTGTGTAAACAAACATACATGCACCTTAAGATAATCTCATTATTCCCAGGTAGGAATAGTTCAAATGGAAAACAGGTCAGCAATGACAGAAGGTTATCTGAAATAAGGTAAGTTATTTTCATAGTTACTTTTAGAGTTGCTGAAGTAACATAAATAAGTTATCATTAAAAAAATCACTGGTTTAAGTTCAGTTAAACAAATGACCCTGACTGCCAGGCAACCAGATTTTCAAAGCTGGCTGCACAGGGACAATTCTGGATTTTAAAATTATTTCTACCTCCCTGCATAGGTGTCTTTCTTATATCAAATGCCAATGACAAAGATTGGTCAAGGTTACTGGTATACAAGTCAAATTACTATGTGGAAACAGTTTTCCATCTTTGAGTCTGTGTGACCTTAACCTTTGACTTTTTGAACCCAAAATAAACAGGTTTCTTCCTTGCCCCACAGGTAAGGTGGGTGGTTACACAGTTTGGTAATGGCAAATGGAGGAAAATTTTAATTTTTATGTGGAAACAAAATAGGAAATGGATGGATGGATGGATGGATGGATGGATGGACAGATGGATGGACGGATGGATGGATGGATGGATGGATGGATGGATGGATACATATCATAACAAGATACTCTATCTTATGGAATGCATATAAGAAAAAGGAAAAATGAAAGAAAAGAAAAAAAAATGAGGTAGGTATTGAAATATACAAAGTGATATGTGTACCATTAAGAAAATGATTGCAATAAAAGGTATAACTGGACAAGAAACTTCTACTTTTAAAAATCCTAGTTGGATATTTTATAACAATTACTGTTTTATGACAGTCATCACAGTTGATTTCACTGGCAAACTGGTGCAATGAGCCTGGCATAACTTGGGTCCAGTGCATACCTCTCATAACGTGCTACAAAAAACATTATTTTTTAATCCCAAACCTCCTCACATGGTCATGTTTTGAAAAATGCAATCTTCAGTAATCTTCTGATGAAAAAAAAAAAATTAAACCAACCACTTTAATACATGCCTGTAACATGTACAAATGGCAAACAATCCTGCTTACAGCTCATGTAAGACTATCCTTAGGGAAGTTTATACAGCAAATTGTCATGTATGTAATTAAAAGGAAAACAGATAAGGTATAAACAATAACCATTTCATGTATTACTTAACTGGTTGACAATAGCTAAGGTGATGTCTTCCGGGTTAATGAAATTAAGTTTTAAAATATGAGGGGGGGTTTTGTGTGGCTTTTTCAAGGTTTTAATTTTTTTTTTAAGGTTCAAAACTCAAAGTAGTTATAACATAATCTCCATGGTGAGCATAATATTTATAACAAATTTCATAAAGTATGCTATGCTGTTGTTGTTGTAGGGTTTAACACCATTTTTCAGCACATGATAGGCTATACATGGCAGCCAGTATTAATGGTGGAGGAAGAACCTGGGAAAACCCTGGAAAGAACCACTGACCCACAAGAAGCTACTGGCAAGCTTTTTCACATAGCCACATTAGCTGAATCCAAGGCTCGAACCCATGCAGACAGAGGTGAGATGGCAGTAATCCGTAACAGAGAACGCTTTAGACCACTCAGGGTCCCAAGTATGCTATAAGGTTGACGCAAATGGACTTCAAACTGCGCAAAGTGAATGTAAAGCTAATGCTGTTGCTGATTCAACATTTATATGCCATTATTGGTCTATCAAATGAATGATAGAATAAAATGACAAAATGTCTTTAATTTGCATAATTCACTTGCCTTTTTGACCGCTAGGCTAGGCTAACAAATAAAACCATTTAAAAGCATTTTTTGTGGGGTCACAGTAGAGTTGTTCATATTTTAAAATTTTTTTTGTTGTATTTTTATTCAGGTTTCTTTTATTTTTTAAGTTTTTTTTTTAAGGTTTCTAAGGACAAACTGAAGCCATAGGTTTTTTGAGGACTACTTCTAATCCTGTGTCTGGAGTCCTTTGAAAACTGTTGCTGGGGAGCCCATTGTGCTAATCTGCATAGGTAAAGTTGACAAAATGCAACGACCCAATTTGTTTTAAGTTATAGGTAAATCAATGCTAGACTGAAATGCATGCTGAAGAATGTAATTACACATCATTGCCTGGGGCCCCGAGTGGTCGAGTGGTCTAATGCGCTCTCCATTACGGATCACTGCCATCTCACTTCTGTCTGCATAGGTTCGAGTCTCGGATTCGGCCAATATGGATATGTAAGAAAGCTTGCCAGTAGCTTCTCGAGGGTCGGTGGATCTTTCCGGGGTTTTCCCGGGTTCTTCCTCCACCATTAATACTGGCCGCCATGTATAGCCTATTGTGTGATGAAAAATGGCGTTAAACCCAACAACAACAACAACATCATTGCCTTGAATGAGAATGTTTAAGCCATCAGTATTAAAGATTATCGGCAAGTCTGTGAACAGCAACAATGTTTGATGTAGGATTTTACTTGATACATAAATGCTAAGCATGATTGTATCAACTGTCAGAACATTGTTGAAGTGTCATTCATTTTCGATGCTGATTCAGTTAAGTCGGGAAAAAAGTCAGAGAGCAACTTGTTGGTCTAGGAAGCAATAAGCTATCAGCAAAGCAAGCAAAAATAAATTTCAGAACTCCATGTTGATGGAGTTTTACTTTCTGAAGCACAACAGCAATGGGGAGCATTTAATTCTTTACACATACTGCAGACAACCTCTTGACACAAGTCATTCTGGAGTGTATGATGTCAATCGAAATGGGAACACACCTGTATGAAACATTCAACACACTGCATTGAACATTCAGATTAGTTCTCTTTATTATTATTCATTATTTTAATCTTGTGAAAATACTATTAATTGAACCATGCCTTTCAGGATGATTTTAGACATAAAATAGACTGAACAAAAGACAATGATAAGCAAACAATCATGTTTGCACTGTTGATTTGTGTTGATATAGTGCTAACATCCTTACTGGACAGAGGTTTTAACTACTGCATTATTATTTGTAAAGCCACCATTAACCCCCACTCCTTCACCAATGAAATGGTCAGTTCCAAATGTGATGTACATTCACTTATTTGTCTACAGAGACAAGCATATCTCATAATCAGACTGTATCAGATACAGTTTGACAATACTAAAGTTATGGACATCAACAAGACCAGGATTCACTCAGAGAATCCAGCAGGGAAGATTGAACAACAGTATCAAGTAGGCTCTTGACACTTACATTACTGTACCCAGCAAATGTTAACAAAAAGACCAAATGCAAGGAAAATTTTGTGTCTGCAACTAGCAAATATACCACATAAAATTTGGAACAATTAACAATCATGTGGTGACTGGTTCCATGGAACAATTAACAATCATGTGGTGACTGGTTCCATTGAACAATTAACAATCATGTGGTGACTGCTTCCATGGAACAAATAACAATCATGTGGTGACTGGTTCCATGGAACAATTAACAATCATGTGGTGACTGGTTCCATGGAACAATTAACAATAATATGGCGACTGGTTCCATGAAGTCTAGACCCTCTATTTGCATAAAAAAATGCAACGAATGCTTATCTGTGAGAGAGTATTTAAACATGCATTTTTCCAACATAAGATTTTATTGTATCAAAAGGCATCAAACTATTGTACAGATGATTCTTTACAGTAAAATGTATTGTCCTGATGAATCTTTACAGTAAAATCTACTGTCCAGATGAATCTTTACAGTAAAATGTATTGTCCTGATGAATCTTTACAGTAAAATCTATTGCCCTGATGAATCTTTACAGTAAAATCTACTGTCCAGATGAATCTTTACAGTAAAATGTATTGTCCTGATGAATCTTTACAGTAAAATCTACTGTGCAGATGAATCTTTACAGCAAATTCTACTGTCCTGATGAATCTTTACAGTAAAATCTAGTCCAGATGAATCTTTACAGTAAAATCTACTGTCCCGACAAATCTTTACAGTAAAACGTATTGTCCTGATGAATCTTTACAGTAAAATCTACTGTCCAGATGAATCTTTACAGTAAAATCTACTGTCCAGATGAATCTTTACAGTAAAATGTATTGTCCTAATGAATCTTTACAGTAAAATCTACTGTCCAGATGAATCTTTACAGTAAAATATATTGTCCTAATGAATCTTTACAGTAAAATGTATTGTCCTAATGAATCTTTACAGTAAAATCTATTGTCCTGATGAATCTTTACAGTAATATCTTATGTCCAGGTGAATCTTTACAGCAAAATATATTGTCCAGATGAATCTTTGTAGTAAATTCTATTGTCCTGATGAATCTTTACGATAAAAAATGTATAATCCTGATGAATCTTCACTGTAAAATCTACTGTCCAGATGAATCTTTACAGCAAATTCTATTGTCCAGATGAAACTCTGCAGTAAAATCTATTGTCCAGATGAATCTTTACAGGAAAATCTACTGTCCTGATGAATCTTTACAGGAAAATCTACTGTCCTGATGAATCTTTACAGTAAAATGTATTGTCCTAATGAATCTTTACAGTAAAATCTATTGTCCAGATGAATCTTTACAGTACAATCTACTGTCCAGGTGAATCTTTACAGCAAGATCTATTGTCCAGATGAATCTTTGTAGTAAATTCTATTGTCCTGATGAATCTTTACGATAAAAAATGTATAATCCTGATGAATCTTCACTGTAAAATCTACTGTCCAGATGAATCTTTACAGCAAATTCTATTGTCCAGATGAAACTCTGCAGTAAAATCTATTGTCCAGATGAATCTTTACAGGAAAATCTACTGTCCTGATGAATCTTTACAGGAAAATCTACTGTCCTGATGAATCTTTACAGTAAAATGTATTGTCCTAATGAATCTTTACAGTAAAATCTATTGTCCAGATGAATCTTTACAGTACAATCTACTGTCCAGGTGAATCTTTACAGCAAGATCTATTGTCCAGATGAATCTATGTAGTAAAATCAATTGTCCTGATGAATCTTTACGATAAAAAATGTATAGTCCTGATGAATCTTCACTGTAAAATCTATTGTCCTGATGAATCATGACAATAAATTCTATTCTCCAGAAGAATCTTAACAGTAAAATTCTGTGACAAAAGGAGTAAATAAAAGTGCATATAAAATAGCACGTCAGTAACAAATGGTGTCTGTACTAAAATAATGAAGCTGAAGACAAACAAGGCTTTGAAGAAAAAAACTGTCTGTCGAGAACAGAAGCCATTATCGTTATCTCTGAATGTGGGTCAATAGGCTGCCTGTTTAAACAAGATACAGTCAATGGAAGCATATTTTGTTATGTGCAATGATCTTGATGTAATTTCAGTCTACCTCAGTTGTTGTTGTAGGGTTTAACGCCAATTTTCAGCACATGATAGGCTATACATGGTGGCCAGTATTAATGGTGGACGAAGAACCCAGGGAAAACCCCGGAAAGAACCACTGACCCATGAGAAGCTACTGGCAAGCTTTCTCACATACCCACATTGGCTGAATCCAAGACTCGAACCCATGCAGACAGAGGTGAGATGGCAATGATCCAATGGAGAGCACTTTAGACCACTTGGCCACTCGGTGCCCTGTCTACCTCAGTAACAGTATTTAGAAAAACAAAAGAAATAATCAGGCTTCAGGCAGCCTGTATGCAATGGGATAACACATTTATTATCCAACTTCTATGCAATCATATTGTATTTTTCTGTGAGAAAATACATACTTTAATGCAGTCAGTAACAATTATGATCCAGTAAAAATAAATGATGTATAATACCTCAAATTTTAGAACCATGAATTCCTTAACATTTCTGATCAAAACAACAACCACACATATTACTTTTCCTCATAATTTATCTGCATAATTCTTTTCTCTTATCTCTGCTGTTATTTATTTTTGACATATTTATAGTCTAACCATTTGGCTTCTTGTTATTTACATTCTATATTTTACACAGTACCAAAACACCTGTTAAGATTTTTATCAATTTTTGTTATATTTTCTACAGTTGCATCACAGTCATTGGGGACTGTAAGGATGAGTTTCAAAGGGATACAGATCTTCAAGAACTCCAGTTATTAAACTTTGCATTCTCCCGATATCACTTGCATATCTAAAGGGTCCATCGGACTCCATTGGTTCTCATACTAATCTATCATGACTCAGTGGAAATGTAGGAAAAACTAACCTCAATTTTATGCATACTGGTAGGCTGAACAAGTGTCATCTACCATATGATTTGAGCATTTACAGCTTGCACAGCAGCAACATCCTGGACCTGGTTTCTTTCCAGTCAACTACTACCTAAGTTACTATGAATGACTTGGATATAGAGCCTCAACACATACCTAAGCAAATCATTAACTTCAACACTATCTAAGACCAGTCTTCTTGCAACCTGAAAGACTTCATTCCTCAAGACAAGGTTGAACTTGGGTGGTACAACTGATCAAAATAATATTTCTGAATTACTTGCTTTATTTTATTGCAACATGCAACATACAAGTTGCAGTCTGACACAAAATAAAACATCACTACATCAGTCCGAAAGGTCCTTTCTTCTTAATTGCCTATCTTGCCTTAAAATGGAACAGATGCAAAATTCACAACTTGTAATGTTCACAGGTATATTTCACTGATGTTGCTCATAGCTGCCAGGTCAATTTTAAAATTAAATGTCCCATCAGTGTTGTATTCAGTCTCCTTTGTGTGGACATTTGGGTCTTGTGTGGCCTGAAACAAATGAAAATAATTTGTGATTAACAAATGCTACAATTCTGTTGACAGCAGTATTTCAGATGAGGCTGTTGGAAGATTTAGTAATGATGGTCACACTTGATTGACATCTGAACAAAACTGAAAGGACTTCATTGAAGTATACTCTCAAAAAGTTCTGCCGAAATTTTCCAGTGGTTATTAGAAGAAGCTGAAAATAGCAACTGTTGATAGATGCTACACGATGCATGACAAATACAGAATCATAACATAGGTTAACTTCGCTTTATGGAAAGGTGAGCTAAATATCTGATGCCTCACAATTCTGATTAAGCTGTTTAGAAAATTCGACATAAGAGGAATCAGGGCCATCCAATTTGTAAATCAACCCAACCACTCACCTCACGCAAAGTATTATGTATGTACCATTCTCGACTTGTTAAAACAATGATTTAATACTCCAATCACCTTTTATTTATTAACTCAAACAGCAAGCATGTATTCTTGCTTAGAAAAACATAAGAAACTTATGGTTTATCCCTTGAGTGGGTTTTATACAAAGATTTGATTGTAATTAGTAGACGGTGGAGAAAAGCAACCAAGCACAGCTGATATATCAATACAAGAAGGCCAATATATGCATTTAGAGCCCATAATCAAAGCTTAATGTAAAATGTGTGACCTTGATTAAAATTATGATTGATATCTGAACCAGATGTATTGCTCCTGCAATGCAATAGAAACTGCAAACAATTTCTTCTAGACCAACCAAAATACTCCAGAATGAATTGTCTTCCCTTGATAATTAATCACACAGAAAAGCCATCAATGGGAAAATAAATGCAAATAAAAAGCTCTAACCTTAATACACATTTTCTCTAACTGTGACCTTGACCCCAAAGCAAAAGGAGTGACTGAGGATGTTGTAGAATGAACTGTAGCTGCACAATGATTCAAGCCAGGTATTATAAGAATTTATCAAGAGTTTTATCCAGGTTTTTTGTTGCCTCCACCTCAACAGAAACATAATGCATTTTAAGTGTACTATCAAGCCAGTTATTTTTATGGTGTCAGTTTCATCAGTTTCATGCTCCCCATCCTCTAATGTTTCATGGTGTTTTAAGTTTACACCACACCAAATAGTATTTTGCTTATTCATTATTTATTACTTTCAATAAAAAAAATATTCACATTTTATTTTGGCAGTTGTCTGCCTGGTTGCAAATATGGCACAATAAAACCTCTGCCAAAATGACCTGGTATAAGGAACTTATTAAAAACTCTAAGAACCTCTTCTGTCCAATCAATTGTTAATCATACAAGATTTTGGTTAATGTAGGTGGGGGAATTTTCATTTGGTGTAATTTTTTAATTTTCATGACCTTGTAACAAACAAGCCTTGGAGAAGGCTATAAACTACTATAGTTTGAAAAATATAAAATTGCTTGCATCAAATTTTTCAAAATAGTAAATTCACTTAACAACATGGAAATCTCCTCAATGAGGGCTACTTATGAGACAAGGTCTTTTAAAATATATTTTGAAAGGTCCAAAAAATTTTAAAAAATGTAACCCAGGAAATATGGTTTTGAGTGAAGATATTAAGTAGCTGTTTTAATACAGTAGAATCATTATATTATTAACGCATTTGTCAGCATACCTTCCTCTCCACATAAACCACACTTTCTTCCTTTCTTTGCTTTAGGCTCTCCTCTCTCTCCTGTAGCGCCTCGCTTTGTACCACCTGTTTTGAAACCTCCCCCTTCTCTACCACCACCTCCAGCTCCTACAATAAGATAAAATTAAATTGTGAACAACGAATAACAACAGTACTGAGAATGGCACATTACATGCACGTTCCATGTTTAATGGTGATCTAGGTGTGTAGTACTGAATGGAAAACACTCATTTTTATTAGACTTACCATGACCTCTGACCTTCAGGTTTCTACAGGTTTATATTTCACCCCAAGCACAAGTCATCCACATAGCCAGGTCAAGAAATTTACTCAAGAGCAAAAGTTATTCAACAAAACTCTTGTTTTTTCAATCACGATGTTCTTGACCTTTGCATACATGCCAAGCCCCTGAGAGGTATTAAGTTTAATTACTGCTGTTATAAGTGGCAAAGTAAGTGTAATTTGGGCATAAAAAGTGTCATCTATAAATTACATGACTGAATTACAGCACATCTGAATAAGATTCATTTTTACTACTAACCTTGTTCTGTATCTGGTCAAAATTCTTGTCACAATGGACAAAATCCGTATGGATTAGAACCAGAATACCAACACAAAATTTACTGAAAATTACTGATATTCACTGAATGACCGTGAACTGGAAATCTGCAATAAAGTCAGGTATTTAGACTGCTGTATTACATTACTCTCGTATACTTCTTTTAAAGTTTGTAAAGCAATGTTGATTTGAACTTTTTCTTATCTGACAAGTTTTTGAAGTTTGAAAAGATCCATCTGCTCTAACATTTTCTGTCACATATCATCTACAACTCACACCGAAAGGTGTTTCACTTAACATCTGGCTCCATTTTCTTCAAAGGTACAGACTGGTTCACAACTTAACTGCGAGGCAAAGTTCACATTTGAAGAAACCCATCTGTTTACTTGGAAATGGGTCACATACAGTTGCTATAAATAGCAAATAAGGAAAGTACTTTTATTCTATTCTCACGCAGCAGTCACCTTTTTAAGAGTATTCTCAAATTTATATCAGTGGAATTAGTGAGATGGTAATAAAAATGACAAAAAACAAGTCTTTATTGCTTTATATTTATTTTATTTTTTAATGTACCAAAAAGGAACAAGCCATATATAGTCTAGCATAATGCATAGTTTGGTGGAAAAAATCCTAATGATTACACCAACAGCGTAATGGTTGGCATGTATGCCTTTGACCTTTTGACAATGTTACGTGTTTAGGCTCTTACAAAATGCAACAAGAAAAAACTGAAGACAACAAGACTTAAAAAATGTAACAACTAATTTATTTCCCTAGAAAAACAAGTTAAAAATGAGAAAAAGAAATTACGGTTTTACAAATCAAATCCAAAAATAATCCAAGAATTAAAAAATAGAAGTCCTAGAAACAAAAAGTCCTAATGAAACCGAGTTCGAATCCCTATGAAATCCGAAATGGAAGGTGATGACTTATGTTGTGGTCAGCGTCATACTGATATATCAACAGTTCTTTGTTGAATCAC
Source organism: Sinohyriopsis cumingii (assembly GCA_028554795.2). Lineage (NCBI taxonomy): Eukaryota > Metazoa > Mollusca > Bivalvia > Unionida > Unionidae > Sinohyriopsis > Sinohyriopsis cumingii. Next base: position 152,059,359 of record CM068825.1, on the reverse strand, counting down.
AGAAAATAATATTCCAATTTGAATTCTGTATAAATTTTGATAAATGTTCTTGTCCAAGAATTAATTTAGAGCACTAGTATTTCCAGGGAAAACAAAATTGAAATCCAAATAAACTGAAGAAAACAAAATAATTAGCCCAAAAACTGGTCACAGCATAAAACGCCTGGATGTTTCCAGTGTTAAGGCAAGTATGACTATTATTTCTCAAAATATCAACAATAAATATAGCTACAATGAGTAGCAGCATTCCTGCCAGAAATTTTGTATAGGAGTGCGGAAGGTATGAGCACTTTTGACGTGTCAAGAGTCCTGCTATTATGACTTTCATAATGAAATTTACACTGGTTTTTGTTTCTTCTCAAATTGCAATAAAACAAGTGAAATTTATGTAAAATAAAGCAAATCAAAAAGCTAACATTATGGACCAATATGTTTTTAAATAAAAAATCAAGATTTTAAAAAATGGCAAGTTTACAAATTAGATTGTATAGTGAATTGATTAATATGTAGCCATAATCATAAAAAGATAACATGCCAGGTTAATCAGGTAGGTATTTAAGCTGGGATAGCAATACAATTATGGTTGCACTCCACAGATTTTACATACTTCTGACAGAGTACAGGTGTATGGTGAAGTTGTTTGTGTTTGCAAAATGCACATTGGACAGAATGTTTGCATACATCTTTGTTACTTTCATGTACTGTGGCTAACATTTCTTTACATGTTGCAGTTATGGAAATCATGCATGATCTAAGTACACAGCTGATCAAAATGGCTTCTGCCCTGTGCTAAAACAATCAGCTTGAACATGTCTAAAGTACACTTTCTTTAGCACTCATAAAATTAAGGAATCTAATTTTACCAGAGTAGGTAATACCAGCACAACGATTTAAAAATATAAAATAAAGTATAATCAAAACTTATTGGCTCATTTTTTAAAAAACGATTTACCTTTAAGTCCAGGAAGTTAAATGACTAAACGGAGCTAGCAGTTTTTTTTTAACAGCTGTACATCTGAAGTAACGCCAAGCAGTATATCCCAAAACCGAAGTTACACCCATCAATCATATACCAAAATAAAGGGAACTGAAAGTTTAACAATACCAAAGATATAGGAGGAGGTATTTAAAAAAAAATAAAAATACATTGGATAACCAGTGAGGAAAACCTGAGAAATTCTTTTTCTTTAAAAATCAAACCCTACACGAAATACGAAACTGCTAAGTGCAAGCAATAGTGATGTTCCTTGTTTTACACAATACCAATTAGTCATCTGTTTTATGGTCAAAATCATTGTTGTGCAGTCATCCAGAATTTCACTGAATAGTTCACTGTCCGAATTCATTATAATGCTTAGAATTTTTTTCAATGTCTACATTTCGATTCTGCTTCTGTGGCTTGTCATAATGAGACTGGAGAGAGCGTCATTAAAAAATGAAGGCTTGTAATAGCTTACTCACCAATAACTATAAAGTGTAAAACATTTATCATAAAACTCTAACAATATAGTTGTCACATGCATCAGATGTGCAAGAGGGAGCTTTCAGAACGATGATACACCTCACAAATTAACACTCCAAAACTGAATCAGACAGTTAAGACCAGTGGATGAGGCACTGTTGTTAATGATGATAAAATAGGAAGAGTTGTACCACAGATACACATGTCATCATGTACAATTTACCTATAAATAGTATAGCTATTATGTATAACAGTACATTATATATAGTACAGATACTTGTCTCTTGAAAATAAGCATCTGGCTGCATAAGATGAATTACAGTCTTAGACTAGTTCCCTAAATGGTCATTTCACAAGATTCAAAATTCTCTCCTTTTCTGTTATAGACATCTAATAATGTCATATACAAGGAATATGCCTGTAGGTATTTTTTTTTGCATGCTGACTGAAAATTTATATTTCAATACACAAGCATCAATCATTCGGTATAACACATCTTCATGATTCTCATGCTTTTTTCATGAATCTTAATGTCTGCAAGAAAAAGAGTGGGCCTTTAAGTGCGAAGGACCATGAAAAGAACGAGTTTCAAGGGGGAGGGATAAAAAAAAGAAGAGCTCTTTGAAGGACTGATGCTCAGCTAGCCACGAAGAATTTCCAGGAATCAGGACCATATACTGCATGTTGAAACTATCTGATGGCCATAGTGGATGCAAGACAGGCATGATTTTCATTTAGTACCAACTAGATATTAAACTATCTGATGGCCATACTGGATGCAAGACAGGCACAATTGTCATTTAGAACCAACTAGATATCAAACTATCTGATGGCCATACTGGATGCAAGACAGGCACGACTGTTATTTAGAACCAACTAGATATCAAACTATCTGATGGCCATACTGGATGCAAGACAGGCACGATTGTCATTTAGAACCAACTAGATATCAAACTATCTGATGGCCATACTGGATGCAAGACAGGCACGATTGTCATTTAGAACCAACTAGATATCAAACTATCTGATGGGCATACTGGATGCAAGACAGGCACCAATGTCATTTAGAACCAACTTGATATCAAACTATCTGATGGCCATACTGGATACAAGACAGGCACGATTTTCATTTAGAACCAACTAGATATCAAGCTATCTGATGGCCATACTGGATGCAAGACAGGCACGACTGTTATTTAGAACCAACTAGATATCAAACTATCTGATGGCCATACTGGATGCAACACAGGCACGATTTTCATTTAGTACCAACTAGATATCAAACTATCTGATGGCCATATTGGATGCAAGACAGGCACGATTTTCATATAGTACCAACTAGATATCAAAAGAAAACCCCATATCAATATGACTTTCCATTCAGACGGAGAAGCAATGGCAAGATTTTCAATATGCCACTGTGATGGCCATATTGCATTTCAGACTGGCATCATTTCCATTTAGGACCAACTAGATGTCATAAGAAGAAAACCCCTTGTCAATAAGACCATCCATTCAGGTGGGATTATGATCAGATTTCCACTGTATCTCAGATTGGCATCATAGTCATTTAGGATCAACAAGACATTCAAAGAAGTCTTTTATTGAAAATCCCATTCTGATATGACCATTCATTGAGGAGTATTGATAAGAAGATTTTCAAGACGGCCACTGAAGTGGTCATGCAGGATGTCCGAGTGGAACCTTATTCACGCAGAATCGACTGGACATCATAAAACGTCTTCTGGTGAAAACCTCATGCTGAGTTTCCATTCAGGAGTAGTAATAACAAGATTTTCATGATTGCTGCTTTGGTAGCCATATCTGATCTGCACCATTTTCAATTAGGACCATCCAGATAACATAAGTCCTTCAACAAAAACCCAATGTTGACATGACCACCCATTCATGAGTAGTGATAAAACGTTTGTCAATATAGCTTCTGTAGTGGCCATACTGTATGTCTGAGAGGCACATTGTCATTTAGAACCAACAATAACCTGGAATCAATGTGTTTGTAAAATTTCATGTCAATTCTCCAAGCAGTTCTGGAATAGCAACAACGACCTTGTGTTAATGGATGGTTGGACTCCGGATGACAGATGACAGATAATGGACAACAGACAATAGGCCATCCCATATGTTCTTCCAGTCTATGACCATAATAGCTACAAACATGAGCCTAAAGAGCTCGGTCACTACTGGAGAAGCACACCTTCTTGGTATGCAAGTAGATTTTGTTGTTGTTGTTTTTACAGGGAAATACATTAATCTGTGATCAAGATTTTGTTAACAAAGAATTAAGTTACTCTTACCTTTGTTGTAACTTCCTCCTCTACCTTCTTCGTCTGCCCACTGGAAGAAACCACAACTCTGATCTCTTGGTTTAGGACAACCATAGAATTGTCTACCCTTGTTTGGCCCTTCCTTCTGAACTGTTAAGCTATGAAATATATAATAATACATAGCAATGTTCATTGTGTGATTAGCAATTGGAAACCCCAAGGTATCATGTATCAATCTCGCTCCAGTTTCACTAAACATCTCAAATTTTCTTCCTGATGTTGCGATTTTCAATATCGTGCCCACTACATGGATTGAGCTTTTAACTGAATATTAAACAGTCATCTGTCTTGAATATTTGATTTAATTGTATCTGATTTAATATATATTTGTCTTAATATATATTTATTTCAATTTAATTGTTTGTCAGTTTTAAAAAAAATTATTTTTCATTACATGATATTGTAATGTAAATTTATTCACTAGAGATGATACTTTTTTCAGAAAATAGTTTGACCTTGACTGTTTGTTTTATAAACACCAGGTGTTCATCTAAATCCTGACCTTGTTTCAAAATTTGTAGCAACCACGTAAACAAGTTCTATCTTTATTTTAAAATGACTGGTTGTTGTTGAGGTCATGATGGATCTTCATGTTTAAGATGTAAACAATTTTTTTAATTTTTTATTTCTTAGAGTAAAATGATTGGTTTTCATCAGGGTCACACTGGGTGTACGTGACCTTTAGCAAGTTCCTAATTTCTATAAGCTTCCAGAAGATGATCACGTGACCCCTTGTTTACGTTTTAGGAAATGATATAACTATATAACTTCTGTTTTGGAGAGTTATTCTCAGTAGAAGCTAGGCTGTTTAAAATGGAAGATACATGTTATGCTGTTTGGAGTTATTTCAAATTACTTGGAATTAAAAGGATTAATTCTGTTATTTTTCTGGAAAATACATGTGTTCATGTAAAATTGTTGAACAAGGACAGTTTTTTAAATAAAAATTCATTCTGCTACCAGAAACCAGAGTGATAATTCTTGTTTTTACAAGGAACTTTAGAATTCAACACAACAGATTTTACCATACGTCATTGTCTTCCATCTTGGATTCTTCGTCGGGATTTGAACTTGAAATTAGCAGAACATTTTGTTATTAGGACTACTAAAATTTTATTCTTGGATTTGATTCTATAAAACTGTAAGTTTATATTTTTGTAATTTTTACACAATTTTTCCAGGGAAATAAATTATTGTATATTTTCAAAGCTTGTTGCTTTCACTCTTTCTTGTGTTACTGTTTATTCAAACCTAAACACATGACATAAGACATTATGGATTAAAATAGTCATAATATCCTGTTGTTGTTGTTGTGGGGTTTAATGCCATTTTAAACATATAACAACAACAACAGAAAATTAAATTTTAAAACCCATCAATTAATAAACCAGGAACAATGGGACCCTTTTCCCAATCCATGAATTTAAATAGTGACGAAAATGTAATTTACCATAAAGTCACCACAAGAACGGCGCATTATGTGCCTGCCATGTATTTAACAGTCCTTTATATAGGTCACAGCTGCCATATATGTAATACTCCATTATATAGGCCACAGCTGACTCTGGATTTTATTGATCAATAGTCTCAATGAACTCGACCTTTTGCCAAGATACACAGTATTGTCCTTAAGTAAACTTAAAGTGCCAAAACCATCATTTTCTTATTAAGTTCATCATAAATGTAACCTTTGACTTACAGAACGCAAAATTCTACAGGTTTCCTTATTACCCTAAGTGGAAGTCATCATATTTGGTCAAGGAACTTACCCTAGAACAAACATTATTCTCTAAACAAACATTATTCTCTAAAACCCAGTTTGTTCGAGTCACAATGATCTTTGCCTCTGACCTTAAAAGCCAATATCAAAAGTCCTCTTCCATGCTTTAAGTAGTCGACAAATTTTTATGAAGGTACTTGGTCAATAACTGAAATTTTGTGCAGTAATCAGTATTTATTTTTCAACCAGCATCTTTAACCTGTGTTTTTTTGACCAAAAAAAGCAAAAAAATTACTTATCCCAAGTGCATCCATCCATGAAGTTTGGTCCAGGTTTGTGACAAAGAAACCATTTTTCTTCTTTCAGTCATAATGACATTGACCTTTGAAAAGGAAATATACAGGCTTCTTCCTGCCAGCCACAATGTTTGGACCAGGTTTTTGATGTGAAACTAATGTTATTGTGTGGAAACCATTTGTCTTCTTCCAGTCATAATGACCTTGACCTTTGAACTCCCAAATCAAATGACTTCCTCCTTACCACAAGTGCAAGCCACGCACAAAGTCTGGCAATGATAGATGGTGCATAACTCCAACTACTGAACAAAAGTGAAACAAGGAACAGACAGATGAATGTGCAGAAGGATGAATAGATGGACATCATAACAAAATATGTCCCACGCATGGCAGCATATAAACACTGATACCCATGAAAATAAATTAATTCACAGTGATTTCCATATAAGCAATCTATTTTACTTCTAAACTACATATATCACACAAATGATCATCAGATATAAAATCAGTTCAATACAATAATATCCAATGATCTTGTGGCATTAAACAAGATGAATAGTATAATATCTAATCAGCCTGTAGCATTAAATGAGTTGAATAGCATATTATCCAATCAGCTTGTGGTATTAAATGAGTTGAATAGCATATTATCCAATCAGCTTGTGGCATTAAATTAGTTGAATAGCATATTATCCAATCAGCTTGTGGCATTAAATGAGTTGAATAGTATAACATCCAATCAGCTTGTAGCATTAAATGAATTGAATAGTATATTATCCAATCAGCTTGTAGCAATAAAAGAGCTGAATAGTATAATATCCAATCAGCTTGTGGCATTAAAGTTTGATTCAGAGAGAGAGAGATTCCTTGTCTGATAAACATCCAAAGACTTTAAATCTCTGGACGACAAAGCTATGTGCTTTATTTTATGGTGTGTCAAAAAGTGCTTATGATCTTGTAATTTGATGCTAATTTTGAAAAACAGTATGCACATGAATACCATTAGCAGGGGACACTCTATCTACAACCATCAAATTTTGGGGGGACAAACAATAATTTGACATTTTTGCCAAGATAAATTTGTCATCTGTACATTCATATTTTTCTTGGACACAGACATTATTGCAATAAATGCTTTATCATTTGCTCAAGTAACTCATGAAAACCTAACATGTCTGATTACCTGATTAACCCGAAAACCTAACATGTCTGATTACCTGATTAACCTGAAAACCTAACATGTCTGATTACCTGATTAACCTGAAAACCTAACATGTCTGATTACCTGATTAACCTGAAAACCTAACATGTCTGATTACCTGATCAACCTGAAAACCTAACATGTCTGATTACCTGATTAACCTGAAATGAGCTGCACGTGGAATTTTCCATTCCAGATCTTTCACTCATTTATCTTTATAGTGTTCACTCATTACTACCAGTATCTATTATATATTAATTAATACCAATGTTTTCTTCATTACTTATCTTTCCAAATTAGTTCAACCTTAAAATAAAATCAATTGCCCTTGCAACAGGTGTAACTTTAACCTTGAAATTACATTACAATACCAGATATCAAAGATTTTACCTTGTAACTCGGCCAACTAACACAAACCTTAAATGGTTTCATACTACTAAAGAAAAGTTGTAGGTGTATTTGTGGGCAAAGGAAAACCAATTGCAGGAAACTCATGATCCCACACCTAAGGAACAACACTCATTTTGTGACCCGTTGTTGCAAGGTATTCAACAGGCTAGTATATGGCATGTCTTGTTCTGTCCCTTCCAATTCTCTGCCCTATGCATTGACCCACTACACCTGTCCTAGTAAGAAACATGTTGGCATAGCAAATACATGCATATGCTAGAATTTTCTGTAATTACCATCTGGCCTCTTGTCCACAATTACAGTTTGGAATCCCTTCAACAGAACCCTGATTCTGGTTAGAGCTGGACTGGAAACCAGTGTTTTTTGAGAAACCTCCTGGATTGGAACTGAAGATGCAAAGTGAGCAGAAAAAATGCTTGATTAAATTTAGTAACATAAAATTTCTACTGTTCTATTTAAATTTATAATCTTGCCATAAAAAGTAACACAATTTGTGGAAAACTATAGTTTCAAAATTTGATAATGTACACCAGTGATTTAAAAATTGTCACAAATTTAGTTTCAATGCCTATATGATAGAACAGCCAATAAAAAATCAAAATTGTGACATTTTTCACTTTTATAACTTGAAAGCACAGTAGTCTTCCTTATTTTAGCGCACTGTTGAAAATACTGTAATTGGAAGTCATCATGTCACAAAGCTATTGAAGTTTCTAACTTAAAGCTCAAAATATTGATATTCAACAAATCTGAGAGCACCTTACATAGTTTTAAACTATATTTACTTTCTGAAACTTTGTCAGATGCAATTACAAACATGAATTTTTGGATTCAGCAGAAAACATGAGGTTATTAGAGCAATGTCTTCTCAACAGTAACAAAAAAGATAATAGTATAAACCTAGATGCTGATACAAGCGGTTAGGAAGGAAAAGTATTAATATGCATACATACATAAAATAAAACAAAGAATAAGAACTAAATAAATATGATTCATACGGCTGAGTTAAATCAATTAAAACTTTTAGTCATCCTACAGAAATTCTACACATATACAAATGTTTGCATGTTATTGTCTATAGAAAACATGGGTTTCCAAATAACAGTTTAATTGTGAGAGCTTGTGTAAGATGTGACCTCTAAGACTGGTGTATTTTGGACAGTCTAGAAGAAATTGTCTTGCAGTTTCTATTTCACTGCAGGAGTAATACTTCTGTTTAGATACATGATTCAAATATAAATCATAACAATACATTCATAGATTTGTTAAAATGGGTCTTCCTAAACAACATAAAGTCTCATCATAATACAGTTGTCTACAAGGGCTGATCAAAAATTTATAAAATGAATACAGTATATTCTAAACAAAGCAACAACAATACTACCACTACTACTACTAATAATAATGTGGACTTGTGTGATTTTGATTTTTTAATTTAGCTTTAATGATTTTTCAGTCATATCTCTAACATGTCTGCAGTGTGGCAGTTTATAGCGATATCTAGCACCAGGGCATCACACTGCAGATATTCAGCATTGTGTCCCACACAGTCACATTATCCTGATACCAGGCCAAACAGTCCTAACACTAACCTCTTAATGTTGAATGCTAAGTGAGGCAGCTGCTAGCACCATTTGTATAAGGATCTACACGGAATTATTATACAAAAGTAGAGGGCTATAATTCCTTAAATAAGATCATTACATCTGATGAAACTTGGATACTTAACTTTGAACATGAGAGAAAAAGTAGGAATAATTCTGAACCACCTGATACCAGAGATCACCATAGTGAATGGACAATTCAATGCCACAGTAACTGGATACAATTTATATGACTGTATTAAAAAAAATTGTCCAGATCTAATGAGGGTTGGCTTCTTTTTGCATCTGGATAATGCCCTCAGACCTTACAAAAACTAAGCACTGAAATCCTGAATCACCCAACATAAAGTTTAAATTTAACTCCTTCCGATTTCCAAAATGAAACGATTCATTACAAAGAAACCAGTACAAAAGCAGAGAAGAATTAAGGGATGCAGAAAATGTGGCCAGAATTTAATCTAAAGGGGGGAGCTCCCCAAACTGTCACAAAAATAAGAGGGGAGTAGAAAAGAAAGGAGGGGAAGATCAAATGGCTATATTCAATATATACCCAATACTTCAATATCCATCTCTTTTTCCTGCTCCACTCTGTAAGAGCTCTATTGAAATCAAAATCTTTATAGATGCTGCCTCTAGTTGTATAAGTATTAATCTGCTGATTATTTCTGAGCTTAATCTTTATAAGTGTATGAATATTATTCTGTGCTGAGATCCCTCTTTCTCAGTATGAAGGGGAATATACACAGCAAGCTTAGCCAGACTGAAAAGCTCGGAAACTGTTCTTTATGGTTGTTATGTTTTCCACAGCTCATAGGTAATGTCTTTTGAATACTTCTGCTCCAAAACATTTTTCACAAACATAAGGTCTGCCAAATTTTCACTTTCTTAAAACAATACTTTGCTGACTCTAATGTCAGATTTATAATGTGCTATATTACAATACATGTATTTGGGTTTCGTGTCAATCAATGCCACAGTGTCCTTTTAAGACAATGATATTTCGATAAAATAAGTATCTTTGTCTTTTAATTTCATTTTACATTCAAAATCCTTTTTCCTTGTTCCAGGGCCCAATATGCCAATACAACTTAGTGAAACAGCAATTCATGTCAAGCTGAAGAACCCAGATGTATAAACATCTGTCTATGAGAAAAGAGACAGAAGTCGTGACAAGTGTTACGACAGCTCTAATTGCAGTGTAACTATTATCATGACAAGCACTTTAAGAGCTAACAGTTAAATACAAATTGTAAACAGCGCAGAGTAAAATTGTATATGCACAACTTTAAATTAATTTGTGGAATTTATAATGCACTTCTGCTGTCCAAGAGTACAAATTTGTACAAATTTAGCAAGATTTAAGCATTCTCATGCCCTGGCAGCGTCTCTGGGGGTGCTGTCACATGATGGGCTGCTGCACATATCAGGACATGGGTCAAAAGATGGGAAAAGTCCATTAAGTCAAAAGGAAGTTAGATTGAAAGGACTACTAAAATTAATGTAAACAGCTAAGTAACATTTGGTTGTATTTATTCTAGAACTTTTTGAAAAACCCTCATACTGTTTGCAAATAAATGAAATCTGATTAAACAATAGAGATTAAAATGAATGCAACACTCTAAGTATATACTGGTGTCTAAAAAAAAGATAGTATCCTTATTCACCTTGTAATGCAAATTCTGTGTTTAGAACCTCAGCTGAAAAACATTAGAAGCATCTGATTATGGTAAAGATTCTGCAAATTCTCATAATATGCACCCCACCCTATCTCCAAGGTGACCTTCACTTTCAAAACTGACCTGTATGTTTGACCTTTACTTTGACCTTCAGACCCTCCATCCCCTGAAGGTGCTTCATCTGCCCACAGGAAGAAATTACAGGCTGAGTTACTGCATTTGTAGAACTGACGACCTGCCAAGAAAAAGTTTGCATAAAGAAGCAAAGAAATTATATAATTCACACAAATTTGGTCTCTGACCTCACTTATTCAAATTAAGAATTAAAATTACTCTCACTAAATTTCAAAAATTGCTCTGATAAGCATCAAATCAACTGCAATTCATCATTACAGTTTTATAACTTTAAATATTTGTCCCCACTATAAGAAGGATGTGTTGATTTATACAATAGTGCTGCCTTGTGACTATTTCCCTATTGCTGACCTCGACCTCTGAGCTAGACACCTGACCATTCAATTGTAATCTTTGTAAAACTTCATCAAAATATTTGTAGGGACAGCTGGGTGAGGAAATAGGTCAATGATTAACGTTATCCTTTACTGTCACCTTGACCTTCAGGGCAGAGGATATGGCTGAATATGCAAGACAATGTCATGTCAAGATATATAGCAGGCTAAAATATCTTCATTAGTTACAGCTATACATGGATGATTTATTATGGTACATAACATGTAAAAGTTTCATTGCAGTATCTTTATTGGTTCAAAAGTTATACTCTGGACAAGGACACAAGTCCTTGTTATGTTTTCACTTGATGCGACCTTTTTTTTGGCAGGGCTACTTTATCATTAAAATATCTTCAGTATTTGAAAAATTATATTCCTGACCAGATACAATTTTGAAAATTCCATTTTTCCTTGTGACCTTGACCTTGAGGCAGGTGGCATCATTAAACAAATGATACACCATCTAGTTAAATATTCTTGGGCAAAATTTCATTAAAGTATAATCAGTGATTTAAATGTTATGCTTTAGACAAAGATAAAAGTCCAAGATACATTTTTCATTGGTTTGACCATCTTAAGGAAGGAAGGGGGACATGAGTATGATACATGACACACTCGACTTCTTCCAACATGAAGGCAACACAACTGAAGATCATGCATTAACACTCATGTGAGTGAGATCTCTCTGGGATCTGACATATGGCTATTGCCTTACATTCAAAAGTTTCTTGAGGGAATCCAGAGAAAGTTGTATGGTCATGACCAGGGCTGGGGTAACTGTCAGGGCAAATACCAGTGGCCTGACAAGATTTGGCTCTCTCCATTGTGAAGCCATGTAATGTAAACAGAAAATGGAGAATGTAGACAGGGTGTGGCAGCCAAATGACTTCACTCTGTCTCAAATTGAGACTTCACATTCAAATGCCAGGTTTGTGAAAACAAACTGAGTTGAAACTTACTTATGACATGCATCCAGTGCTTGTTATGTATTGCTTTCCTGCCTTCTCTGAGAGACTCACATAACATTTGAGAGTGAGTTATAGAAAAGAGGGTAAATAGTTATCTTTTGATTGCATATAGCTGTTAACCCATTCTTGGAGATAAAACCATGTTGTCATCAGTATGACTAAGCCATCTGAATGGTTGTTGTTGTTGTTGTTATAGGGTTTAATGCCATTTTCAGCACAAGATAGGCTATACATGGCAGCCAGTATTAATGGTGGAGGAAGAACCCAGGGAAAACCCCGGAAAGAACCACCGACCCACGAGAAGCTACCGGCAAGCTTTCTCACATATCCACATTTGCTGAGCCCGAGACTCAAACCCACGCAGACAGAGGTGAGATGGCAGTGATCTGTGATGGAGAGTACTTTAGACCACTCAGCCACTCAGGGCCCCCCATCTGAATGGAACCGCATGTAGTTCATATTCACTGACAGCACATACAGTTCACCCACCCTGCATGGTAAAGCTAGTGCAGAAGGAAGCAAGTCTTATAAGAGACCAGCTTTATCAAGGTCAAAGGCAGGGCCTCAAATCTGGATGAACTGAACCATGTCAAGACCCAAGAGCGGTTCTACCTAGGAACAAAGTGAGCAAACAGGGCTTGGATTTATCATAAAGATAACATGGTTTGCATAAATTGGTAATTAAACTGTTGTTATTTTTGCATCTATCAACAAACACAAATAATGACACCTTGAGGCAAAGTGGATGGAATAATAACGTCCTTTAAGGGTCCTCATATTCACTCTTCTTGCAGGTACCAGTTTTCATGGATTTCATCAGATGACAAATTTAAAGTCTCATATAACCCTTCTTGAAAGTCTCAAATTCAAGTACCAATGATGAGATCAACAAAAAATAAAAACTTTGGCACCGCTTACTTTGGATACACTTACCTTTATTAGGTCCTTCCTTCTTGACAGTCAAGAGTAAAGCAGCATTCCCACAATTACACACTGTCTCATTGCTGCCATTGTCATTTCCAGATGCTGGTAAATTATTCCTTGTATTTCCAACACTAGAAAGAGGTGTTCTAGAATTGCCTGGCCTTATAGATGGACTTCCATGCATGTTTGTGTTGTATGAAGACTGACTAAGAGATAATGAACTGCCCAGTGCACTTGACTGTGGAGTCCTGTTATGACTGTGAGATAACGAAACACCCATTGCACTTGAATGTTGAGTCCTATTATTATTTCCTTGAAAATTTGACACTACTTTTCTATTTTCATGGTTATTTCCCCTTAAAAAGTTCTGGGAATTATTTCCCCTTGATAGGTTCTGGGAATTGTTTCCTCTAGTCAGGTTTTCAGAATTGTGTCCTCTTTCACTAAAAATAGGAGCCACATTGGCAACATTTGTGCTGTATGAGCGAGTGGAGCCACCTGTCTGACTCATTCTACTGGTATTCCCTCCACTTATAAAACCACTGTCTGGTTCCAAACTACCTAAAAAAAGCAAGAGGATTTGAGTTTTGTGTATCAAAATATATCTAAGATACCTGTAATTACCATATATACTTGCCTATAAGTCAAGTCAAACTGAAAACAAGGATCCTGACCTGCTTTAGCATAGTGAGCCTGCAGATGTGGGTCTAAGTTGTTTGTTATACCAATTACTCCTAACAAAATGCACAGACCCAGATCTGCTGGCACATTATGCTGCTGCAGATCTGGGTCAGTGCAGTTTGCAGTTGGACTCATTCTATAAGGAAGTATACTCTGTTGTGAAATTGCTAAATAAAATGTGCTTGATAAATGTTATGAGCTTAATTAAGTTAAGAAATAAAAGATAAGGGTAGAAGTATGAATACAGTGCTTACTAAAAATAAACAGTAAAGTTACTACACTAAAAAGTCTTTCCAGAGTCTAGTTTCATTCCAAATACATGGACTTTCACACACTTACTAACAATAATGAAACAATGAACTGCACTTTATACACCCATCCAGTCTTAAATAGTCCTCTATGTTGACAGCAGTAGAGTATGATTGACTCTGGGGATTAGTGACCAAAGTTCTGCAGAATAATGTTTTCTGCAGAATTATGTACTTTTGCCAAAGGTTAAAGTCACTGAGACTCAGTGACTTTAACCTTTGGCAAAAGTACATAATCTTGAACTAAACTTTATGTGTAAAAATCATTGTTTTCTTATTAGACTTACCATGATGTTCATCTTCGACCCTTCAAACCCCCAAATCTAAAAAACTGCTGTATTACCCCAATGTGCAAGCTATCCAAAGAATTTTTTAAAATGAATTTACTCTCATCAGCACAAACATTATTCTGCAGAACTCCTTTTTCTTTGAACAACAATGACTCTGAGAAATGATTGTATGACCCAAAAATCAAATCTTCCATTATATTAAGTGCAAACCCATCACAAACTTTGATCAATTTACAGGGTCTAAAACAAAACTTATTATGAAAAAGACCATTGTCATCTTTCAGTCAGTGGCCTTGACCTTTCATCTATTGGTTCCAAAATCAATAGGCTTCTTCTTACCTGAAGCGATCTACAAACTTTGGTGAAGGTATATGGTCAATAATTGAAACTTCTGTGCAGAAACCATTTTTACTTTTTTTGCCTTTTTTATTTAATCTTTTTGACCAGACCTATGACCTTTTAATCAATAGGAGTCTTCCTTATCCCAAGTGCAAGACATCCACAGAGTTTGGTCCAGGTCAGTGATATAGAACTAAATCTTGTTTCAATCCATGACCTTAACCACTGCCCTTTTAACCCTGAACTCATTTAAAAGAAAGCATTCTAGCCATTTTGTGAATCCAACATCACCTACATGCAAAAGTAACAAATATTCACATTGGAATTTAATTACATTTATTTCAAATCTTTTCTTGGGGTGATGCACAAGATAATAAAAATCACCGAAAATAATATGAAAGCTTAGAATTGATAAACTGAAGACTGGTCTTAAATAACTTACCATTAAGTGAGGGTCTTCGTGCTAGACTGTCAATACCAAGAGCTTCCTCTAGTTCTTTGTCACACCCACCAACACAGCCAATGTACCTGTAGCAGTTACACAATACTACAATTAGAATCTCCTTTCTAAAATAAGGCACTGCTTTAACACAGATATTACCCCCTCACTATTAGGCACTGCTTTAACACAGATATTACCCCCTCACTATTAGGCACTGCTGTACAACAGATATCACTCCCTCACTATTAGGCACTGCTTTAACACAGATATTACCCTCTCACTATTAGGCACTGCTTTAACACAGATATTACCCCCTCACTATTAGGCACTGCTTTAACACAGATATTACTCCCTCACTATTAGGCAATGTTTTAACACAGATATTACTCCCTCACTATTAGGCACTGCTTTAACACAGATATTACCCCCTCACTATTAGGCACTGCTTTAACACAGATATTACCCCCTCACTATTAGGCACCTCAGTATAAGGCAGATTTGGTCATGGATCCCATTTCATTATTTAGTAGTAATATTATGTATTAAATACATCAATATATTCCTGGTCTTGTCATGGATCCCATTTCATTATTTTGTAGTAATATTATGTATTAAATACATCAGTATATTCTTGGTAATGTCATGGATCCCATTTCATTATTCAATAGAAATATTATGTATTAAATACATCAGTATATTCTTGGTAATGTCATGGATCCCATTTCATTATTCAATAGTAATATTATGTATTAAATACATCAGTATATTCCTGGTATTGTCATGGATCCCATTTCATTATTTAATAGTAATATTATGTATTAAATACATCATTCCTGGTATTGTCATTGATCCCATTTTATTATTTAGTAGTATTAATTTGTATTAAGTACCTCAGTATAAGCCTCGTATTGTCATGAATCCCATTTCATTATTCAGTAGTAATATTATGTATTAAATACCCCATTATATGCCTGATATTGGCATCGATCCATTTCATTATTAAGGTTTTTCAAGATATGGTACTTAAAAAACTTTTCATAATGAATTCAAGCTGAAAACTGCTGCACCATACCTGTAGGCTACAAATATTAAATACAATTTCCTCCAGAAATTTCATCATTACACATTAGCTATTGCAAAAATGTTGTACAGAAATATATAAAAATGGTATCAATGCAACACTGTGTGTCACAGAATATTAATTAGTTCAGTAACGATTCACTTTTAGATGTTTTTAATAAGACTGTTATCATGTGGCAATTTTTTTAAAATTAGTGGCAGAGGTTATTATTTTAAAATATTAATTTTAAAATATTTCTTCTTTTCAAGAGACCAAATAAACAGAAGACTATACATTTCGCATTTGAACTTAATGGCACTATAAAACCAGCAACTACTGAACCTAACTTGTAATTTTATGAACAATTTTCTTATTTGTTTCCATAATGCTGGCGTAAAATCTGTAATTTTGCCAGGGCTGCTTGCACCCGATGACATAACTATAATGGCAATTGCACATCAGATGCACAGTGCTTAATCTAGAGTAGATTAAAATACAGAGGATGCAGTCGATTTAAAGAAATATTTCACAAATGAAATGGAAACATGTCATGATTGTCTTATATTATCATAGCTGCCAACCCCAGAGTACAAAACTACAAACAGCTTATGATAAAAATAATGATTTTCAGGAACAATTATGTATTCTTAAAACTTTAATGCATATGTAACTATATACAACATCTACAACCATCAGTAAAACAAGACAATAACTTGCTTAATTAATGAATGTCAGAGACGTATTTGTTGCTTCTGAACCGGCAGCCTGTTCCATCTGGGTGCCCATTCAGACAGTGCAAGAGTGCAATACACTCACACTCAGAAACAAGACTGTTTATATCAGCCTTTTCCACAATCTGTTTCTTCAATCATTATAGATTCCAATGTACCATCTTTCGTTGATGATCTGAATTCTGTGCACTTTTTTAAATTAACTTTTTTCGTTCTAGCACATAAGTAATCCTTTGTGATTTTACTGTCTGGAAAAAGTGGGCAAAATAAATTGCCAACAACACTAGCAACTGAAAGGGGAAGGTTCATTTCTAAAAGAAATTTAGTAAAAGAACTTCTGATCAAATTACATCAAGGTTCCCTCTGGTATTTATAAACGCTGTCAGTTCAGGCTGTGTTGATGATGATGAAGCAAAAAGCTGATGATTATTAGCTTTTTCATGATCTTTTATGCCATTGGCGCCTCCATGCCCAAAGCAAAATCAGAATTAAACAGTTTGCAAAACACAAAGTTTTATCCTTTACTAGATGGTTTCACAAATCTAAACATGACAGCATAATTGTCCTTCCAGTTCTGTTTTCTATTCTTTGCAAAAGAAAATACTGAATATTCTGCTTTCCTTTTCAACATGACTAGAAGTTGAATATTATGAAGATGAAATACAGTGATAGTGACAACTGCTTTGCTCAGTTTAATATCGTGGTTAAACACTGGCATGGTAGCCTCAATTCTGAATAAACAAATCATATTATAGAACTCTATATCACTATAAACATGAAATACATTTACTCTCAAAGTGGAACATTTCCCATTCTAAACAGAAAATTGCTAAGAATTTTTTTATTCAATTTGTTTAATTAAAATATTTTTAACAAGAAAAACATAGACCTGTATTCAGGTCCTAAAATATGGAACACATATGGGAAAAATGGGACACTTGGCAGCTATGTATAATATCCTTTGATTGTCATGTTTCTCTATTCTGTGTCAATGCTTTTAATGGCTGCATTACTAACTTGATAAAAGAAATTTCAAAATTTTACAATAATTTTAGGACAGTGTATTTTTACAAATTTTTATTATATAATGCTTTAAATTGTGCATTTTGTCACATTCATGAACATTTTCTTGTGAAAATTAAGAGATTTTTATTTTTCATAACCCTTTCTTCCAAAAGATTATTACAATGAACATTGCTGGGGCAGGGTACAATAGCAACTTGACAGAATGATCCATCAGACTTCAGAGCCTAACAGGAGCTGCAGTGACTCAGTGGTTAGCATTGTGAGCTCACAAATGAAATGGTGTAGCTTCAAATGCTACCAGTCTGGGTCAGCTACCATGGTGTGTCCTTAGCCAAGGCAACTGACTCCAGTTGGGTCAGCACTAAATAACCAACTTGTGTTGCTGTGCAGTAAATCACCAAACCAAACCCATAACATCATTCAAACAACAGATTTGAATAATTGTGAGTTTTACTTGTAAGGGTTTTGCTGCAAATTTCTTTTATTTCTACCTTCAGATACGAACTGTGTTTGTTGGCAGGTTTTGAGTCTCATTTAGTAATAGACGCTGCACCCAAGTTTTGACTGTCCCTTAATTTCACTTTGTAATGGACACCAATCAATGCCTCATATCTCCATCATTTTCTGACATGATTATGACTGTTAAAAATGCTACATAAACATTTTCATTATAATGTGTAATCAAGTTTTTCATAAAAATGTGTACCATTTGTTGTAACACAGATTATCGACTAGCAAAAGGTCATGTAAGTTCAGTCTCTGATGATTTGCAGGATTCATATGGAAAGCTAATTATAACACAGTGAATACCTGAAGCCGGCTTTTTGTTGTTAGGGGTCAATTTTTTAGCATTTCATGAATCAGCTTTTTCACTGATTAAATCTATTTATTCTAGATCATCAACAGCCTGTACACTTTTTAAGATCTAATCATCCTGATGGGGGGGGGGGGAGAGAAAAACTGAGAAGAAAAAATAAAGTAGGTCTAAATGGAAACCAAATACTTCCTAAGTGGAAAATGAGGTAGTTCTAAAAGTGATATTGCCACTGTGGTCATCAAAGTGGTACTGCCACTGTGGTAATATTTTTCTCCCACTGATATATTTCAATTGCTCATAATGAAATATATAATAAAAAATAATGTATCATGTAAACAACAAGTTAAACATGCTCTGGCAGTGAATTTTTTTGAAGCCAAAGATTTTTACATGTAAAGGTTATAAACCATTACACAAGAAATATTTGATTTCTGTACATAATATGTTAAATGTATCTAACAAAAGTTCTGTGGAACCCATTTACAATGAACCCAAATGATCACTGAACATTTTCCACTTAGAAACAAATAAAGTGAGGAAAATTTGCTAATTATTTTATCATGACAATTTAACTGGTACTTTAAACTTTAACAAACACTCACAAAATTTAGAATTAATTGCCAACAGATCAAATTGTACTACACTGTAGAAAAAATATACTTACTCTAACGATATTGTTGGGGGTACTGATCCTCTCTTAAACTTGAATTCAATTCTGTGTACATCTGGTCCACACTATAAGAAAGTTACAAAGTATACCATGGTTCCATTTGTCTCACGTCTTAATTATTCCATAAACAAAGAAACCAAACAGAGGAAAACTAAAAAACAAGAATACTGTGAACAGCCTGCCCCATACTTAACAGTCCTCTATATTAGATAACTGAAATATCTGCACAGAAACCATTTTTCTTTTTTCAGTCACAGTGACCTTGACTTTTGTCCTTTGACCCCAAAATCAATAGGTCTCTTCCTTACACTAAGTGCATGACATCTACAATGTTTGGGCCAGGTCTGTGATGTCAAACTAATTTAAGTGTGCAGAAACCATTTTTATTCTTTCAGTCAGTAACCTGGCTTTTGATATATTGATTCTAAAATCAATTGGGTTTTTCCTATGATCAAGTGCAACCCATCCACAAAGATTTATAACCATAGACAATGGAAAACTGGAGCTCTTGGTGTAGAAACAATTTTCTTCTTTAGTCAGTGTGAACTTGACCTTTGATGTTTTCTGCCTAATATGGAAAGGCTTCTTCCTTACCCCAAATGCAAACCATCAAAAATGTTTAGCAACTGCAGACAGTGAAGAATCTTAAAATATTATTCTAAAACAAGTTTTCTTCTCTGTCACAGACCAGTAACCTTTTGACCCTGAAACTGATCCTTCCCCCAAGTACCAGCTATCAACAAAGGTTGGTAACTGTAGATGGTGGAACACTTGAGTTATTGTGCAGAAACAGTTTTCCTTCTTTCAGTCACAGTGATCCTGATCTTCGACATTTTGATCACAAAAAAATATGGTTCTTCCTTATCCCATTGCAAGCCATCCACAGAGTTTGGTAACTTTATATGGCAAAAACAAACCTGAAGTTGTTGCCCTCAAATCAAATTGGTAATGGATGGATGGATGAAGAAAGAGACAACATTGTAAAATAAGACTGTCTGCCTTATGGCTGGTGTACTTACCTAGCAATAAGAGTACTGAAACAGTGACCTTTAAGCCTTCATGCAGGCACTAGTAGAGCATGGCTGACTAGCTGTTTCCATGAATGTGACATCTGAACTTTAGACCCAAAAAACTAACATTGCTCACGATATGTATCAAGAACAAAATTTATTATGCAAAAACCTTTTTCTTTTTTTTTTCTTTCTGTCACAGTGACTTTGACTTTTGATCTTGTGACCCCAGAATTAACAGACTTCTTTCTTACCCAAAGTGTAAACCATTCACAAACTTTTGTGAAGGTACCTGATAAAGAACTAAAAGTTTTGTGGAAATAAAACATAGTAAAATTTTCAATCAGTTTACCATGACCCCAGACTTTCTAACCCCCAAATCAAAGGCATCTAGGTACAGAGTTCAAGATATTATGCAGTAACCATTTTTTCTTCCAGTCCAAATAACCTTTTAACTATAAAACTGATAGCCTTCTCCCTTACCCCAAGTGCAAGCCATCCATAAAGTTTGATCCAGGTCTGTGATGTAGAACTAACGTTCTTGTGCTAATACTATTTTTCTTATTTAATTCACTGTGATTTTAACCTTGGACCTTTTCACACCAAACTTGATCGACTTCTTACTTATCCAAAATGCAATTTTTTTTTTTTACAAATATAGAAATACTGGAGAACTCGAGTTAGTGTTGAGAAATATAATAAGGAACAAATGTATTGATTGGAGACAAATGTCATACCATCATAAATTCCACGTTGGGGACAGACCATTTAATGGGGGGGGAGACCTGGGCTATGGGTGGAAATCCCAACCCCAACTACCTTGAAAAAAGTATTCTCGCTCTGATTTTAAAAAAAAATAATCTATCATATCCATTATATTATTTGAAAGAAAAAAAGTTAATTATAAATTAAAAAATTAAATTCTTGTTCGACAGAAAATCTTAGGCTCTTACCAAGAAAATGAATAGCAGGTCCCCACATAGTAGGCATAAAAGACATAGCACAAAAACTGTGAAAATATAATCCTGAAATCTTAGGTGTTAATCCATTATATCTTTCATAATAAAAATGTTGAATTATGTGATATAATTCAGAATATTTATTTACTGACAAATTTCATATGTCAGATTCATTACGGAAAACACTAGTCAATAATGCTATTTCTAAGGTTAAGTTTTCTAAATACAACAAATCTCTTAAACTGTTTGGGAAACAATATATTCAGTAATATTTTGTCTTTCTATTATTACAGTCAGAGTGAAAATGGCTAATACATTATACAAAATCTGAAGTTCCACTCTTACCTGTGGGCAAGTGTCATCTAATACTTTGGCTTCCACCACAGAATCTGGTAACCACACAGCTTTTCTACAATTTGGATATCCAATACAACCTATGTAGTGCCTAGAAAAGAAAGGCTGGTGCTAATTATGTCAAACTGAGCAAATTAATTTAATTTTAAGTTCTACTACATCGATCATATTTATGTCCTTGTTTTCTGTATATAATCTTCATAAATAGTTCATGGTAGCTACTTCAAATATCTTCACTTGTTTCTTAACTGTTTTGTTACTAATGGTGCTTCTCCTCTATTCAAATTTTAATAAATGCCATATTATTTAAGAGAGATTACAACTTATAAATTATTTCCTTGTCAAAATAACAAACGCAGTTAATACTGTAATAAACTTAAGTACTGGAATCTGATATTCTAGCCATAATCATTTTAGCATTGATATTCTAGCCATAATCATTTTAGCATTGATATTCTAGCCATAATCATTTTAGCACTGATATTCTAGCCACAATCATTTTAGCATTGATATTCTAGCCATAATCATTTTAGCATTGATATTCTAGCCATAATCATTTTAGCATTGATATTCTAGCCACAATCATTTTAGCATTGATATTCTAGCCATAATCATTTTAGCATTGATATTCTAGCCATAATCATTTTAGCATTGATATTCTAGCCATAATCATTTTAGCACTGATATTCGAGCCACAATCATTTTAGCATTGATATTCTAGCCATAATCATTTTAGCATTGATATTCTAGCCACAATCATTTTAGCATTGATATTCTAGCCATAATCATTTTAGCACTGATATTCTAGCCATAATCATTTTAGCACTGATATTCTAGCCATAATCATTTTAGCATTGATATTCTAGCCATAATCATTTTAGCATTGATATTCTAGCCATAATCATTTTAGCATTGATATTCTAGCCATAATCATTTTAGCATTGATATTCTAGCCATAATCATTTTAGCACTGATATTCTAGCCACAATCATTTTAGCATTGATATTCTAGCCATAATCATTTTAGCATTGATATTCTAGCCATAATCATTTTAGCATTGATATTCTAGCCATAATCATTTTAGCATTGATATTCTAGCCATAATCATTTTAGCATTGATATTCTAGCCACAATCATTTTAGCATGATCTCATAAAAACAGTTTGAATTCTCAGTCAATAAAGCGAATGTAACTTTTTTATGATTGGTTAAGAAAAAATCCCCTGCTTAGAATGCAAACATACACTTTTATGATTTCTCAGCCTAGTCTGGCATGCAATATCTAAACAAAACAACTAAATTTACATTATATCTGTATCAACTATGCATAATGGATCTCATATTATATACAAACTGAACCTTGCAAGATTTCAAAAGACCTTTAATTTGCTTGACATGTTATCTTGTTTTATATTTAATTATTTTTAATGTATTAAAACTATCTGTACATCTTAATACTATCAAACTTGCAGAGCCAATAAAATACCAGCTGTCAATCAAAAAAAGTTATTTTCCAGCTACAACTCACTTGTAAATATTTTCCCATCAAATCTCCCTATTTAGACAAGAAGGAGAAGTCATTTTCCCCGAAATTGTTACTCCAGCATGACCCCATTACTCCTCACATTTTCAAACAGAAGCTTTCTGTCCTTACCCCTTATTATTTTTCTTGCTTTTCAGTTGCATATCCTGCCCACACTGAGGACATTTCATTACTGTCATGGGCATGTTTTCCAGACCTCCAAACCCTGCTGAAAAAGGAATTTATATTGAATATAACTGTCAGAGGCATGCTTTCCAGACCTCCAAACCCTGCTGAAAAAGGAATTTATATTGCATACAACTGTCATAGGCATGCTTTCCAGACCTCCAAACCCTGCTGAAAAAGGAATTTATATTGTATACAACTGTCATAGGCATGCTTTCCAGACCTCCAAACCCTGCTGAAAAAGGAATTTATATTGTATACAACTGTCATAGGCATGCTTTCCAGACCTCCAAACGCTGCTGAAAAAGGAATTTATATTGTATACAACTGTCATAGGCATGCTTTCCAGACCTCCAAACGCTGCTGAAAAAGGAATTTATATTGTATACAACTGTCATAGGCATGCTTTCCAGACCTCCAAACCC
Source organism: Sinohyriopsis cumingii (assembly GCA_028554795.2). Taxonomy (NCBI): domain Eukaryota; kingdom Metazoa; phylum Mollusca; class Bivalvia; order Unionida; family Unionidae; genus Sinohyriopsis; species Sinohyriopsis cumingii. Next base: position 152,035,424 of record CM068825.1, on the reverse strand, counting down.
TGCTGAAAAAGGAATTTATATTGTATACAACTGTCATAGGCATGCTTTCCAGACCTCCAAACCCTGCTGAAAAAGGAATTTATATTGTATACAACTGTCATAGGCATGTTTTCCGGACCTCCAAACCTTTACTTTCTCTGTTTCACACATTCCCTGATCAAACTACAGAGATGCTGCCAAGATTTTATCCGAAGAGGTATCTCCCCTCTTGTCATAAATACAAAGAGGAATACAAACAAAGGGGTGGGGGAGGGGAAAAATCACCATAATTCATTATTTGCCCAACTCTTAAGTAGCCATCTCTCTTACTTCCTGCCCTGTTAGGGTTATACTGAGTCATAATCCTTCAAAGATTCCCCCTCAAGATGAATTAATTGATTGCTTCTGTATTTAATATTATGTACCTTGGCGGAGTATAAATAGTGTTCTGTGCTGAGAACCCAGTCACAGTCTACCATCTGTTAAGGCATATGTACAATCAGTTTAGCCAGCCTGAACAAGTCAGGAAACTTTTCTTTATGGTTGTTTGGTAGAATGTTTGGAGGAGTTATATCAAGGATATCTCTGCTCCAAAATGCATCTGATCTGGTGACATGACATGTTATGTAAGAATTGATGTTGCAAAGTTCAAACAGCTAATTTCCAGCATAAAAAGCTTATTTTTCTTTCAACCTTTGCAAATTATACACATCAATTCTCTTGCCATGGTGTTGTGTTATAACTGTTTGCAATGTAACAGCCAAGATTTCTGATTTTTTGCATACACGTTTTGGTTTCTTCTTTGGCAGTTTACCCAAACCAGCATCTTTGTTTTTAAATTTTATTGTGCTCTGTTTGGGAAACACTAGACCTCGTCCTTCATTTTCTTTACTCTGCTATTCTCTTTACAGATTTGTGCCACCATTAACTTGAAAGTTGAAAATAATTAGTAATTTTATGCACAGCAATACTATAATCACATCTTTTGGAAATGGGCCAAAGTTCATGCAAATGAGAAAAAAGGCCATCAACCACAGAAATGGTCTCATACATGTTTTCTGTTATAAATAATTAGCAGGATTTCCAAGCATCATTTTGTTTTAACCCACATCTGCTTACTTTTCAATGGTATTTTACTAAAATATGTATCCTTACATTTTTTAAGTAAGATTTTTATTTAATGAATAAAAGTTATAAAAAAATTTTTATTCTTTGCTACTGCATTTTTATATGTGCGACTTTTGACTAATTTGTGGGAATTCTCATGCATCACTGCTGTCCAAGTGTACAGATTTGAGACAAAAAAATTTTGCATTTGCATACCCTTGAGGCATGTAAAACACTCAATCATCTAGGGAACACACTGAAATACATCTAGACATGTACAACGTTTGTAGAATGAACATGTTTTTCCCTAAAGATATCAATAATAAAAGTTTAGTTTTTACAGTCTTTCCTGATAAGTATCCATAATAATAAGCTATTCAGCTTATGTAATAGACACCAGCTACGCCTTCATAAGTTATGTCTTCACAGACCATTTCCTTTACCGCTCCAGTGGCCTAGTGGTTAGAGCGTCCATCTCGGAATCTGGAGGTTGTGGGTTTGATCCCCGGCCGAGTCATGCCAAAGGCTTACAAAAATGGTACTAATAGCTGCCTCACTTGGTGCTCAGCATTAAGAGGTTAGTGTTAGGACTGGTCGACCTGATGTCAGGATAATGTGACTGGGTGGGACATCATGCTACATGTCTGCAGCATGATGCCCCAGTGCTGGACATCACTATAAACTACCACAATGCAGACATCGTAGTGATATGGCTGAAAAATTGTTAAAGCTACGTAAAAAATCCTAATCACACACACACACACCATTTCCTTTAGTGATTTCCCCATCTTAGTATTAATCTTCCTAGAGAAAGTGGGCTTCAATGTTATAAATGCTGATTACATTTAAATTTCATCCAAAAAGTGAACGCCACTTATCAAATAAGTTCCAGGTTAATGCAACATGCACTGTTATATCAAAGGAATAAACTAGCTCATGGATGCATAAAATACAAAGCTGTACAGACCTGCTGTGTTTTCCGATGGGGTAACAGGATCCTCTCCTATGTATTGGGCAACAGCCTGGTCAATCTTTAAAGCCTAGAAGAAGAATAAGAGAATTCTTTTGACACGTCAATATTAATTTGTCCTGTATATAGCAAATTAAAGTAGTGACAACTCTAATGGATTGGTTAGTTGAAGTGATACTATCTTACATATGACAAATGGAAGTACATAACTCCTGAGATTTTGTTATTCATGTCCTTTTTGCTACTGAAAACATACATCAATTTTATCAATAAAAATGTACCTGCATAAGACAATTTGTGCATAATGATAATTTCAGCTGGTTCTCAGAATGGTTATCATACATTCATTTTAGTGATACGAAATCAAAAGCTCAAAAAAGTGACAATATTAAAAGATGGTACTGTTGATGAAAGCAAATTAATTGCTATTAAATGTGGCAAAAAAGCATAATTTCAGCTTAAAAAGTGTAATCTATACATTACATGCCAGAATTACAGCATGTATGAAAAAGACAAATTTTTACTACTAACTTGGTTCTGCAGCTGATCAAAATTCTTGTCACAAAGGGCAAAATTCATATGGATTAGAATCAGAATACCAACAGAAAATATACTGAAAAATTATTATGTTTAGCACTCACTACAACTAGTCTACATGTGCTACTTCGCTGAATGGAATTCTGAAATGATCATGGTCAGGTGCTCAGAGTGCTGTATTATATTACTCTCATATTCTTCTTTTAAAGTTTGTAAAGCAGTGTTGATCTGTAACTTTTTCTGATCTGAGATGTTTTGAAGTTTGAAAAGATCCATCTGCTCTAACACTTTCCATCATATAACATCCACAACTCGCACCATAAAGCGTTTCACTTAACATCTGGTGCCATTTTCTTTGAAAATATTGACTGGTTCACTAACTAGCTAGCTTATAAATAAAATGAATCTGTTAGGCAAAGTTCATATTTGAAGAAACCCACGTTTTTATTGGAAATGGGTTATATACAGCTGCTATAAATAGCAAATAAAGAAAGTATATTCTCAAATTTATGACTGGAATTAAAGAGATAATAAAAATGACAAAAACAACTTTTATTGCTTTATTCTTAATTTATATTTTAATGTAGCAAAAAGGTGTAACCCATATAGTCTAGCCAAAAATGTCATTTGGTGAAAAAAAAGCATAATGGTTGGCACATCTGCATAATCCAGGGGGTGGGGTGGGTGGTAAAATACTCTGACAAAAGATTTGAATTCTCAAATAATAATAATAATATAATAATAATAATAATAATAGTAACAAGGACTTTGTATAGCACCTAATCTTTAGAAGCTCTAAGCATGTTGCAGCATTAGATAACATCTATAACATAAAATACACACATATAATGATATTATTACAGAAAACAAACACCATGAAATTAGAAAACAAAAACATGCTGTAAATATTTAAGGTAGGGAACATTATAAGGTCTTTAAGTTTGTTCTTGTAGTTGAAATAAGTGAGTCTTAAGAGCACTCCTGAATGTGTCTTTGTGTCTAAGATCAGTGGGCAATTCATTCCACATTGCTAACCCTGGTATGCAAAAGATTGTTGTCAATATGACTTCAAATGTTAAATAAGAATTGACATGGTCTTCAGGACAACATTTTCCCAAATATATAGATAAATATGAGTTCACTGCCAAAATTTATTCACACAGATTAAATTGCAAGTGTGGATTAAGCTGTGTATTTACCTGTTTGCAAGCTTCAATAAAGACCTCCTTATACTTCTGAACATGGGCTGTCAACACAGCTGAGGTTTTAAAAAAATGAAAGGATTAAATGACAAAATGTTTACCACCATAAAATTCTCATAAATTTTGCAAAGAAACTGAATTTTCGATAAACCAAATATGACAAAAACTACAATGAAATACAGTATTAGTCATTCAGTAACTTGTAAATATGGTAAAAGTACTTGGTTTGTAGAAAGAGAATGATACCAAGATATTCTAATTTAAATAATTTCAAAGAGTAAAAACCTCAGTAACACAAATAGCAATCACTCAAATACTGTAAAGAATAAAAAAATCATGTACAGTAACCACAAGTAATGTTGAAAGCAATCTCTCAAATGCTGTAAAGAATAAACTTAACTGTCTGATTTACAGTATTTCATACAGAGTAATACCACAGTATTTCATACAGAGTAATACCACAGCAATCACTAATAATCTTAACTATCTGATTTAAAGTATTTCATACAGAGTAATAACACAGTATATCATACAGAGTAATACCACCGCAATCACTAATAAATCTAAACTATCTGATTTACAGTATTTCATACAGAGTAATACCACCGCAATCACTAATAATCTTAACTATCTGATTTACAGTATTTCATACAGAGTAAAAACACAGTATATCATACAGAGTAATACCACCGCAATCACTAATAATCTTAACTGTCTGATTTACAGTATTTCATACAGAGTAATAACACAGTATTTCATACAGAGTAATACCACAGCAATTACTAATAATCTTAACTATCTGATTTACAGTATTTCATACAGAGCAATAACACAGTATATCATACAGAGTAATACCACCGCAATCACTAATAAATCTAAACTATCTGATTTACAGTATTTCATACAGAGTAATACCACAGCAATAATCTAAAGATGTTAATATTGTGATGAAGACAGTTCAATCTGGTTTAGATATTAATAGCTACCATTTTATAGACACCATTAAATGCTGACCGTGAGTAGATTTTGTTGTTAATAAACACTGTGAGGTAATGACTACAATTTGTGCTGAAACATCTCTCCATCATCACTCAAATGACTTTCCTAACATGTACACATTTACATTAATCTGCACCAATCAAATGACTTCTTAACATGTAGATTTACAGTAATCTGATTCACTCAGATGACTTCCTAATAGGTTGAGATTTACAGTAATCCGAATTACTCAAATGACTTCCTAACATATAGACTAGTCATTTCCAACCTTTTTATGCTTCAACCCTAAACTGGCCAACATGACATCATCAGGCTTATGATATTATTAAATAATCTTCTGATGACACTTCAAAAACCATACTTAGGACCCCCAATGACCCTGATCTGGGTCACAACCTGAGACTGGGAACCACTGATTAAAACATTTAAGGCAATCTGCATCACTCAAATGACTTTTAACATAAAGACATTTACAATAATCTGCATGACTCAAGACATCTTAACATAAAGACATTTACAATAATCTGCATGACTCAAGACGATTAAAAACATGTAAAGATTTACATTAATCTGCATCATTCAAATGACTTCTCTTGCCCACTTCCAAGAACACTCCAATCTAAGAATCTGTGTATTTATAAGTTCTATTATAATTATTTAGGAAGAGCTCTGTACACGATGCAGTAGAGATGTTAATATCAATCACTATCATAAAGTATAGGCACACTGATTTAGATTAAAAACAGTCATACTAATATCATACATATCTGAGACATGTCTTCCCACCACAAGTGATGTAAATCATATGAAACTGACTCCAACAGGAAGCACTAAAACATAACATGATTACTGCAAACACTGTATTTGAATTTGTTAGAAGTGATCAGTAGAACAAACAGCTTAGACCCTGATCTTCAGGTTCATTATGCTACAATAGATCAGGATCTTTGTTGTTTGCAGTTTGACTTGACCTATAAGTGAGTATATATATGGTACTACCATCAGTCGAAAATATTCAAGGGTTGTCTGATGACTAAATTTTATTTTACTCCCTTGACCTATAAAACTGACATGATGAACTAGTGGATCGGAAACTTTAGTAAGATCATAAAATTGCTTAAAATTTTCAGCAATATACTTGGATACAATGACATAAATACCACTAAGTTTACTGAAATGAAAACTATTCTTCTAAATCTACATTATGTTCAGTGAAATTAATACTGCTCTCATTCTTTCTACAGCATCACATTTTTCAGCCTTCCTACATGGAGAGCTGAGATATAAATTTTCTTTTCAGGAACATGTTAGGAAATCCTTACCATCTTTATTTTTCTTCCCCTCACAAATCCTGTAAAAGACATGGTTCAATGTTAATGAAATGAAGCAAAAATCTGTTAAATGTGCCTTTATTTCCTATGTGACATACTCAGAGTGACACGCTGATATTGGCAAAACAAAAACAAGAAATGGAAAACAGCCTGATTTACATCCAAATTAGATGCTATAAATTACAACCAGTCTAAACTAAATATTGTTTTCAATTTCTAACACACATGTAACTTTTATGAGTGAATAATTCCACAATTCTCAAACTTCATCTCAACAAAGATACAATCTCGTTATTTGGTATCAATTATTTTGTAATAAGACAATTCACATTAAAGTTCTACTTAGCCATTGTAAAATTTCAAGAGAACTGGAAAATTTAAATGTGAACAACTTCATTGTAATGACATAATAGGAATTAAACTAGAAGTGTGTTTACAGAATGTAGATGTCTGGCCAGTAACTGAAAACTGGCCTAAGCATATAACCTAATTAGACAGATAGACATACAGATGTACAGTTAGGCAAGTGTAATACTATTTTGCCTCAACCAGATTCAGGGAAAACAAAAACGATTTCATCAAAATCAAAATTGTTGGGATATATCTGAATTCATCAAAGCTTCAGTGACAATTTATTTATCTGAGTAAATTTGTATAAATATTCAGTTTTCATGTACAATATATTTACTTACAGTTTTAAATCTGCCTCAAGCTCAGCTCTCAGATTGGGTTTGGACATCTCATACCCCATATTGTCATAACCTGAAATAATGACCATATGCTTCATCAAGGTCATCATCAAGGTCATCATCATCGTTATCGTTATTAAGTACATTGTACAAGAATTTTAAGTCAAGTGTTCTCCCAAGGGCCTTGAAGGATGGCATACCTGCCAACCTATTATCAGTCCAACCAAATACCATGGAATGAACAAAGAAACGAACAGTTACTTGAATTAGATACAAATATCTCTTGCAACTTGACAAAATAAACTCTTCCTCTGGAGTGCAGAATTCAATTATTTTTACAACAGTCCAGTGACAAAGTATCAAATGACTCCCCCTTGTTTAGTATCAACTGATGGCTGTTCCATTTAAACATACAGGGAAGGCAGTTTTAAAAAATATTTGCCAGGGTATGTAGATTTCACAGAGTTCATATTAAAATGATAAGAAAATCTAAATTGCATCTATGGGCGAGTAGCAATGTTTAAAAGTGCCTTCCCTGGGTCCCATGTATGTTTTAATGGAGCAGCCCTGAACACAAAACTAAAAACACGATGATCATTTGCTGATGGCAAGCAGAACATGGATAACAAGCACATATCCATTATGTGAGCAACATTCATTATAACATGCCTTGTTATAACACAAATTCATATATATCACATTGTGGAGTCAGAAATGTCGCCATCAGCTTAAAAGCCCCCAGATACATACAGGACACTTGAAATAAAGACATCAGCTTAAAAGCCCTCAGATACACACAGGACACTTTACATAAAGACATCAATTTAAAAGCCCACAGATACACACAGGACACTTGACATAAAGACATCAGTTCAAAAGCCCTCAGATACACACAGGTCACTTGACATAAAGACATCAGCTTAAAAGCCCTCAGATACACACAGGTCACTTGACATAAAGACATCAGCTTAAAAGCCCTCAGATACAAACAGGACACTTGACATAAAGACATCAGCTTAAAAGCCCTCAGATACACACAGGACACTTGACATAAAGACATCAGCTTAAAAGCCCTCAGATACACACGGGACACTTGACAATAAAGACATCAGCTTAAAAGCTCTCAGATACACATTGGACACTTGACATAAAAACATCAGCTTAAAAGCCCTCGGATACACACGGGACACTTGGCATAAAGACATCAGCTTAAAAGCCCTCAGTTACACACAGGACACTTGACATAAAGACATCAGCTTAAAAGCCCTCAGATACATACAGGAGACTTGACATAAAGACATCAGCCTAAAAGCTCTTAGATACACACAGGACACTTGACATTGTAATAGTAGGTTACAGGTAGTACCAACTGGAACAGAACCATTTTAATTTGTAGAGTTTTGCTGTAATAATCAAACTACTCCCTGTTCTTGGTCTGCACAAAGTCATTATTATCAACATTTTAATGAATACAGAACTTTTGTTTTTATTTCCCATCTTTTGGAGAATGACTCAACCATTTATTTTGAGGGGGGAGATCACACTTTACCCATAAGAATGAAACTTGGTTGAGGCAGTTTTATACCTAATGAATAGTTCACCTTAAGTACATTAAAAGGGCGATACCCATGTACAATTTTAGACAAAGTCTTCATCAAACCTAAATACAAGTTTCTTATTAGAAACTCCCAATGTCTGATTTATGCATTTTATGGTCATTCCCTCTGGAAACATCCAGAATATACAAGTGTTCCAAAAATAGAGTGTTCAAATGATAGTTTTGTGCATTAGTAAAATTCAAGTATTTGGATTAAATATGAATCTAGCACAGAAACTCTACAAATTAGGCTTCTTTGAGCATTTCTAATGGAAATATTATTATAGATACAATGAGATCATTTGGTGAGTACACATACCCTATCCAATTTCCTTTTTTCTTTGAAATGTATACGTACCAATGTCTGGTTCTCTGCTAAAGGAATATTAAATATGTAATCATTGTTTTAAGTTTTTCATGTTTAATAAGCATCAATTTAGGTTGATGACTGTATCAATAAAGCCACAGTTTTGCACACCCTACCTATAATACTCCTTTTTAGATAGAAGGATATACAGGCAATATTTTCTTGATTTGTCTGGATACTGTACAGCATGTTACACAACACAATGGCACTTTGTGGACCCTGATTATTGTCCTTTAGCTGGGTTTCACTGTCTTTTTCGCATTAAGTGATAAAATGTCCCAGTAATGTGACCCCCATCTTAATTTTATGCATTTAAAAAAATTCCCTGCTAAACCAGTTTAATCACAAAAATTAACCAACCAATTAAGCATGATTACATTCATCTACTTTAGGTGGAAGACTGTGGTAAAAAGCTCTATAACCCTGTAGCCAAAAGCAAGAAAAACTGGCCTAAACACAAAATGTATTTAAAGTGCAAAACTCTGAAAGATAACAGGATGAAAAGATAATGGTGACACTATATACGCCGTTCCAAATTCAAGATACGTCATAAAAATCAAATGAGATGTTAGGGAAAAGCAACAACCTATGAACACTAGAGTCTAGAAACAGTTTTTTTTTCTGGATTAATGTTATATTGTTATGAGTCTATGCTCTTAAAATAAGTAACAGAAAAGAGTGAAAGATACCCAGCTTTGTAAATTTAACAAATAATTTATTTCCTTAGAATGCAAAGTGAAAATGAGAAAAAAAGAACTTAAGATATTGCAAATTAAATCCCAAAATAATCCAAGAATTACAGACACAAGTCTTAATAATTTAAAGTCCTGAATAAAACTCATTACAAGTCCAGAATAAATCCAAAATCTGATAGTGATGATGTGTCTTTTATAGCTCCTTGTGTGTTGTTATGCCAACAGTCTTTTACTGAATTAGAGAATTATAACTCCAGGTTTGAATACACTATAAATTCCAGTGAATGTCTCTATCCAAAATTTTTATCAGAGCACTTTTTTATTCCAGAGAAAATAATCACTTGAATTCAGTAATTTGAAGAAAATAGATTGCAGACCAAAATGACTGGTCACAACATATAATACAGTTTCCAGGTGCTAGATCTTAAAGCAACTGATCAAATCCTCTAAGTTACACTATATATAGTTCTGTACTTGACCTCAGGTCACAATTAGCATTTTCTAAATACAAATAATTACCTAATGGAAAATAACCTTCTAGAATGATCCTAATGTTTATAAAACAATAATTATAGGTTACTGCATTTGTATGGGAAAATATGAGCTAGTTTTTTTTTGATGTAAATACTGCATGACCTTGTACCATATTTACTTCTATTAATAATAATACTGATTTTAAACCCATACATACAGAGAATAATTTAGCTATGTATTAGTTGTTTACAATGAATAAAATAAAAAAATATTTTTTGGGTCAAGCAGAAGTGAACTCAGTTTTAGACAAGGTCAAGTCCAACATACAATGTTACATTACAATAGCATGTAATGAAATAAAATAAAATAATTTTAAAAAACTAACTAACAAACAAAGTAAATTAAATATACATAACAATATGCATTTGCTAGCTCAGCATAATCTTGTCTCATTAAAAGAGTTGTAAAGCACTCAAAATCAAATCAAGATGTGATAGCCTGAGCTAGATGAGTTAAAGAGATCAGGCTGTTTTCTACCTTCTACAAGCCCCATTCCTAACTGCCCAGGTACAAATCGGCCATCTGGACGTAAACCAACATACATCCTGGACTTGATGGTCTCTATGTGTTCAGCATGAGTAGCATCAGTGCCTGTTGATACAAAAAGTTTAAACAAAATTATATTTCTCAGTAAATACATACCTAATCACATTAACATTGGGAAATTACTTCCTTTTGCCAATGAATCCAGCCTCCCTTAATGATGAATGTCTTTCCACCTATTGATGAAGGGAAGTAACACTTACAGATTAACTTCCCTATTCCAGCTATTAGGCCACCCAGATCATAAATCTTTGCCAATTTAAGCTCAAGCTATACCCGTTACAGTAGTAATGTGATCAGGGAAGTATTTTCAGATAAACATAATTTACTACAAAGAAATGTCCTGTCTATTAATACATTAACAGATCATGTTCACTTTAAGAGAATAGGTAGGAGGAGGAGGAAAGGTCTACCCATATCACCCTGTAGGAACATGATTGCCCTACTGAATGTCTACCCATATCACCCTGTAGAAACATGATTGCCCAACTGAATGTCTATCCATATCACCCTGTCGGAGCATGACTGCCCTACTGAATGTCTACCCATATCACCCTGTCGGAGCATGATTGCCCTATTGAATGTCTACACATATCACCCTGTAAGAGCATGATTGCCCTATTGAATGTCTATCCATATCACCCTGTAGGTGCATGATTGCCCTATTGAATGTCTACCCATATCACCCTGTAGAAGCATGATTGCCCAACTGAATGTCTACCCATATCACCCAGTAGGAGCATGACTGCCCTACTGAATGTCTACCCATATCACCCAGTAGGAGCATGACTGCCCTACTAAATGTCTACCCATATCACCCTGTAGAAGCATGATTGCCCAACTGAATGTCTACCCATATCACCCAGTAGGAGCATGACTGCCCTACTGAATGTCTACCCATATCACCCAGTAGGAGCATGACTGCCCTACTAAATGTCTATCCATATCACCCTGTAGGTGCATGATTGTCCTATTGAATGTCTACCCATATCACCCTGTAGGAGCATGATTGCCCTACTGAATGTCTACCCATATCACCCTCTAGAAGCATGATTGCCCTACTGAATGTCTACCCATATCACCCTGTAGGTGCATGATTGCCCTATTGAATGTCTACCCATATCACCCTGTAGGAGCATGACTGCCCTACTAAATGTCTACCCATATCACCCTGTAGAAGCATGATTGCCCAACTGAATGTCTACCCATATCACCCTCTAGAAGCATGATTGCCCTACTAAATGTCTATCCATATCACCCTGTAGGTGCATGATTGCCCTATTGAATGTCTACCCATATCACCCTGTAGGAGCATGATTGCCCTACTGAATGTCTACCCATATCACCCTCTAGAAGCATGATTGCCCTACTAAATGTCTATCCATATCACCCTGTAGGTGCATGATTGCCCTATTGAATGTCTACCCATATCACCCTGTAGGAGCATGACTGCCCTACTAAATGTCTACCCATATCACCCTGTAGAAGCATGATTGCCCAACTGAATGTCTACCCATATCACCCAGTAGGAGCATGACTGCCCTACTGAATGTCTACCCATATCACCCAGTAGGAGCATGACTGCCCTACTAAATGTCTATCCATATCACCCTGTAGGTGCATGATTGCCCTACTGAATGTCTACCCATATCACCCTGTAGGATCATGATTGCCCTACTGAATGTCTACCCATATCACCCTGAAAAAGTATCACTGCCCTACTGAATGTCTACCCAGATCACCCTGTAGGAGCATGATTGCCCTATTGAATCTCTACCCATATCACCCTGTAGGAGCATAACCACCCTACTGAATATCTACCCATATCACACTGTAGAAGCATGATTGCCCTATTGAATCTCTACCCATATCACCCTATAGGAGCATAACCACCCTACTGAATGTCTACCCATATCACTCTGTAGGAGCATGCTTGCCCTATTGAATGTCTACCCTTATCACCCCGTAGAAGCATGATTGCCCTACTGAATGTCTACCCATATCACCCTGTAGGAGCATGATTGCCCTACTGAATGTCTACCCATATCACCTGTAGGAGCATGACTGCCCTATTGAATGTCTACCCATATCACCCTGTAGGAGCATGCTTGCCCTATTGAATGTCTACCCTTATCACCCCGTAGAAGCATGATTGTCCTACTGAATGTCTACCCATCTCACCCTGAAGGAGCATGATTGCCCTACTGAATGTCTACCCATATCACCCTGTAGGAGCATGATTGCCCTACTGAATTTTTACCCATATCACCCTGTAGGAGCATAACCACCCTACTGAATGTCTACCCATATCACCTTGAAGTTGCATGATTGCCCTACTGAATGTCTACCCATATCACCCTGAAGGAGCATGATTGCTCTACTGAATGGATAAACTTTTCCTAATGTAAGTGGGCAAAACCAAAGATTATGTGTTTAATGACATGTGAGAGCAATCCCTATGTGATCCCACACCTTGCTTTTGCCCAGGGCTGAGGTTGTGCTGTCATAAATTGGGCATGGCAACTGTCTGCACAGCTAACAGTGGCCTAACAAGATAAGCTCTGTTCCTTGCAATGCCCTTTCACACAAATAAAAGCTGGAAAAAGGAGACTGGGCATGCCAGCAAACTGACTGCATAATGTCTCCAATTACGATATTACATCTGAAGGTCAGCTTTGTGGAAATCAATCATATTTCACAAGCCAAAATCTTCAGTAGTCAGACCTGATCCTGTGAGAGTTCAGAGTAGGCCAATCCAATAACCCCCTTAAGCTAAGTGCTTTTCATTTTTCAGGAAAAGATGTATATAGATGTTAATGAGAGTAATTTCTTAATTTTAATGTGCTCAGTAATATATCTCACTGAGAAATAAACTATGGTTGCTAATTATTCACAAACATAACAATTGTTTTTATACTTTAGATGATAAATAATGAAACAGCTTCATGTTGGTAACATCCCATATTCATCATTTTCTTCTCAATTATTACATTCCTTCTATGCAAGCATATCCGTGATGAAACAGATCAGGAAGAACAAAAAACTTGAGAAATAATCGCCTCTTCACTGAAAGTGATTCTACACAAGAAAACCAGATCAGTTTGTGCAATGATCCTGACTCATACGAGGAAAGGTAAGGAATGAAGATATCCTTGGAGGCTGAAGTGTACATACCCAAACCATGTGGCTCAATACCCTAACATTGAATGCTGACATTGTTAATCCTCAGATACTGAAATCCAACAACATCCATAATACTGACAGGACATAGCAATTCGAGTGCTTGAACCTATTTAAATTGACATGCTTAACAAGAATCTTACCAATGCCATGTTTATCCATCAATGCAATAAGGTCAGCTTCACTTAGAAGTGGGGGTGCTGATGTCTCTCCTCCATCCAGCTGTTCAAAAAAAAAAAAGGCAAATAAGAAACCATTTCTTAATTCTTGCAGTTAAGAGACTAGATATGTTTAATTGTGAAAACATGTAACATGTATTCTGATTTAACAAATGAAAACATTCTGCGTGTGGATCATGATCAAAGCACTATGGTGGTTATACTCAACAGTATTCACAAAATTTAACTTCCACACATGTATGTTGCACTAATGTTCAATCTCGGCCATGAAAACTGCTCAATAGATCTTTTTCACCCTGTAGGATTCAAAATAAAATTTGCTAATGTTTTATCATATTTAAGTAATAGTTATTCTGAAGCTGTTTAAATGCAGCTTGTTAACTAGCAAAAGTGCATGTTATTTGACTGCTGTCCCTGTTCCAATAATTTAATTTTAATTACAACTACACTCATATGGAAATTTAAATACCAGAAATTGCCTTTCTCTATATTAAAAAAATGAAGAAAATCTGACGTGCTAAATTAACATTTTTAAAATCTCAAACATTTAATATACACTCTGTCCTTCTTTTAAGACTGGAAACCATAACATAAATTATTGAAGAGTGTGACTTTGACCCAAAGGTCAAGGAATGAACAATGTTGTATAATGATAGTTTCAAAGTGATACATCAAGGGGTTTAGGAAATAAATGCAAATGAAATAGCTTTATACAAAAACTGAAAAACAATGTTAATGCAAGTGAAAAAAACCTATATAGAATGGCTATGCTATACTTCTCTTTCCATCATTCACCAAGATGACCCTCTTTCCATCATTCACCAAGATGACTCTTTTTCCATCATTCACCAAGATGACTCTCTACTATTTTTATACAACATAGCAGTTCGGTAAATTAAGTGAAGAAACGGTTGTTATTAAGCTGCATTCCCTCCAAGAAACAAACTGAACCTAAAATGATGAGCTTTTTTCTCTCACTCATAACTACTGTACTTATCCAATGATAAGTAATGCTTGATCAATCCATTCTGACAAATATTAACTAAGGATATTCCTGACTTATAAGTAGCTCCCCCCAACAAGGTCTGGACACATTAATTATAATGGCACCTTGCTTTCATCATGGGAGAAATATTATATGTTGTTGTTGTTGTTGTTGGGTCTAATGCCATTTTTCAGCACAATGTATGCTATACATGGCGGCCAGTATAATTGGTGAAGGAAGAACTTTGGAAAAACCCGGGAAGAACCACCAACCCACAACAAGCTACTGGCAGACTTTCTCACGTACCAACGTTAGCCGAGCCCGAGCCTTGAACTAACGAAGACAGAGGTGAGATGGCAGTGATTCGTAATGGTGAGCACTTTAGACCACTTGGCCACTCAGGGCCCCGAAATATTATATGTAAAATGACTGTCTTACTACCAAAATGCACCCAGACCATCCAGTTCAGCTTGTTTAGATTTTGGGAACACCACATCTTGAACTAAACTTTGCGCTGACTGAACATGACATGCAGTATGTAAAAATGATACCCCAACCCACAGGCTGCAAATTTGTTGTTTCAATTATTGTTGTCCCTGTCAAATGGGTCTGATATACTTTTTGAGACAGAAAAAGTTGTAGGCAAAACCATATGGTGGTGACAATGGTAAAGTTAATGTACATGCTCTACACTTGGTTTTGCCAACTCTCATGTCAATAATGGGCTGATTTGCCTGTTTGCCACATAAATTATCGAAAGAAATTCTTAGTTATTATGTCTCCTTACAACTGCTAGATTGTTACCCATCATCCAGACATTTTTCCAGTTTAAGCAGAGCAATACATCAACAAGAATTCCCACATCTGTGGAGAGGTGTGGGTTGTTTAATAGTACAGACCTGCCAACCTAGACGTCTGTCTCAGTAAAGCAGTTGATTTTTTTCCATAAGTCTGACCATTTTTCAGCAAGGTGTAACAAAATATCATAAACTGTTATTGTAAAGCTGGAAACGTAATTAAAAGTTTGGTATTTGGAACGTGCAGTGATGATAAATATTATGTTCAACTGAAAAGTTTGTAAAGGAGGCGTAGACTTTATTTACCACTAGTACAGTTGCACAAATTTTAGTTCCAAACCCTATGGAGCTCAATGGGTTGTTGCTATCTCTCAACTTGATGTAATTCCTGGAAATTCTTTTTTCCATTTCACATGACGATGGCAATCATATTTCCTGCCATGAGTCATACTCAAATTGGCAAATGATGTCCAATAAACATAATTGTGTCCCTTCCAGCTTATATTCACAAGAATCTGAATATTCATTTTTATTTTTCTGTGTTGATTATTAACGCTTTTCAAGAGGCTTATTTCCCCTTTTGTCTTAAATGTGCATTGATTGATGGATGCCATTTTAAAGAAAATTTTCCATGATGAATAGTTTGATCATGCAGACACTTTGCATGAATAAATATGTGCAGTTTAAAGCATCTGACATGTTGCTGTAAAGTAAGTCTGGTTCTCTGACCAATTTCACTACTTCTAATATGAAACCCAGATCCAAATAAAACAAAGACGAACAAATTTTCCGGATTTTTTGGCAATGGTAATTTTTCCATAGTTTTTGCTTGTATGAGTTAATCGTAAAAGTTGGCAGGTCTGAATTAGTAATGTGAGGCACAAAAGGACACAAAATGTACTAAAAGATTTAGTTTCTCCATCAAATACTTTCCTTGCTCATGTTAACATTAGTGAAGAATACATAATAGAAAGGGGAAATGCATGAGCATACAACCTCCAGTACAGGAACCCTCTGATTGAAGAATGACTATATTCCCTATCTGAATGATTAATCACTGCAAACACAAGAACAGAGCAACTGCTGGCCACAAAAGATGTGATGACAATCAATGGATAAGAAAAGAATTACTTTTCCTGAGAAAAATGTCTCGGTGAATTCAGGTTATCTGCATACCAGCCACCAGCTTCTACATTGTCTCTGATCAAAAGATTGTTTTAAAGCAACGCTAGCAGAGACAACTAATTTCATGATGCAGAAATTCCAATGTAATGTATTTGTGACCTGCTACTTGCAGTATTTGATCTGGAACAGTTGACTGTACAGAAGACGTAAACAAATTTCTTTCTGAGCCAAATTTGCAATCACGTATTTACTGCATAAATATGCTGTGGTTGGAAAAATGTGTCAGTTTGGAGAAAGGTTTATAATAATAATAATAATAATAATAATGAGGACATTGTATAGCGTCTAATCTTTAAAAGCTCTAAGCGTTTTACAACATTAGACAACACCTATAAGATAAAAAAAACATATGATATGATTACAAAAACAAACAACAAGAAATTAGAAGAAAAAAAAGAAGAAAAAAAGAGAATATTTAAGGTAGGAAACATTATTAAGTCTTAATTTTGTTCTTGCAGTTGAAATAAGGTGAACAGAGGTGAGTTTATTCACTTCTGTAAATTAACACTTAAACCATGCTTGCATGTATAGTGGATTCTATGTTAAAGATATACAAATCCCTCCCACCCCCACCCCACACACCTGCTATCAAATAAGCAATACCCTAAGGTTTACTTCTTGTTGCTGTTCTTGTCTTGGGGTTTTACTTCATTTTTCATATGATGACATAATTGGTCACGACATAACAAACCCATGTGGGGGGTAAACTGGCCATATTCAGACAGATGAGACCATTTTTCTCAAATTCCCTTTCATGAGTTGAGTCAAAATTGACTGCCCAATGTTCATTGACAACAAACCTTTCCAGAAGGTGGGGCTAAAAAGGCTTTCCCATGATTGCAGCCGATCAGTAAAGAGAATACTGCACAATAATTTCATGGGCTTATTTGGACCAAACAGAATCACATAAAGTGATATGTAACGCGTGATATCAAAAATATGAAACTGCAAACTCCTCTGGTGGCCTAGTGGTTAGATAATCTGCCTCGGACACCAGAGGTCATGGGTTCAACGCCAGCCGAGTCATAAAAAAGACATAAAAATGGTATTAACAGCTGCCTCGCTTGGCACTCAGCATTAGGAGGTTAGTGTTAGGACTTGTCAGCCTGGTGTCAGGATAGTATGACTGGGTGGGACATCATGCTACATGTCTGTGGCATGATGCCTCAGTGCTAGACATCACTATAAACTGTCAAACTGCAGACATCGTAGCGATATGACTGAAAAAACTGTTAAAGCTACATTAAAATTCCAAATCACACACACACACACACACAAGAAACTGCACATACTATAGGAAAACTATACTTACTAAGTGATAAAGGCAGGTAATACATCTGGGAGGGTTGGATTTGAGATATAGTACATTAAATGGAGAAATAGCAAGATTTTATGGAATAGAAAAGTAAGATATAATAACTTAATTCTTTTCACCTCAATAAGACTTGGTGTAAAGGTGTCTCCTTGTTGATACACAGGAATTTCCTGAAGAAAGAAAAACATATGCATTGCAATAGTGTATGTATGTCTGTATGCATGTATGTATGTATGTCTGTATGCATGTATGTATGTATATATATATATATATATATATATATATATATATATATATATATATATATATATATATATATGCATGCCTAAATTCTGCTACTTATAACCAACAGGAAAGGTTCTGCTATCTTTAAGAAACACATGGTGTGCCATCAAAATGAGTTGTTGATATATCAAAGGGCATAAATGCATGACAAATTGAACCCAAAGCAGGCACGTGACCCAAGGGCATAAATGCATGACAAATTGAACCCAAAGCAGGCACGTGACCTAAGGGCATAACTGCATGACAAATTGAACCCAAAGCAGGCACGTGACCCAAGGGCATAACTGCATGACAAACTGAACCCAAAGCAGGCACGTGACCCAAGGACATAATTTCTTGACAAAATGAAACCAAAGCAGGCACGTGACCCAAGGGCATAATTTCTTGACAAGATGAACCCAAAGCAGGCACGTGACCCAAGGGCGTAACTGCATGACAAACTGAACCCAAAGCAGGCACGTGACCCAAGGGCATAACTTCTTGACAGAATAAACCCAAAGCAAGCACTTGACCCAAGGGCATAATTTCTTGGCAAAATGAACCCAAAACAGGCACGTGACCCAAGGGCATAAGTAAATGACAAAATGAACCCAAAGCAGGCATGTAACCCAACGGCAAGGATGCTACTTGAAATATGAGAATATAAAGAAGATTTTTTTTTCCTACATTAATACCGTATATTTCATCTTATGGTAATAAAAACATGATATTTTAACAAGTGGCTAAACCACAATTTAAATATATCATTTTTGGTAACACAAGATGAAATATATCTGGTATTAACATAGAAAAAGAAAATACATACCAAACTTGCTCCAGAATCAAAGCTTAAAAATTTAAACTCACTTTTCAGCACAACACATTCACCCCCACCTCATTTTCATAAATTCACCTCACAAATATACACGACTTAAAGTAGAAGACTGGGTTAACGTAATCTGTCACAGTAAATTACATTTTTGTCATGATGTAATTTCAGTAATGTATCACAACAAGTTTGTTGCTGATGTTAAGGGAGTAAGGGGAAATAACTTCAGAGAGACACAAATGATATCTGGTCAAATTTCTTTATCAAAGAATCATTTCCATGTCTGAAATGTAAAGGAAGTTTCTATTTTTTTGTTCTAGCTCACAAAGTATTCCATGTACAACTTTTATAGGCACACACAATCAAGGACTGCATGGCATGATGGGAAATCTTACATTTTCACACATGAAAATTTAAGGATATATTTTATATTTTTCAAATAGGAATGAATAAAAATATGAAAATTATTTCATTAATAAGTCTTTATATTTGACATTTAAATATATAATTAAAGTTGCGATTACTTTTCAAATGCATGAATACAATGAACTGGGTACAACTTTACTGAAATAAAATGATGAAAATTAAAGCCTCATACAAGAATGTTTTATATTTCTTGACCCCATCCAGGTATGTAACCCAGAAAACAACAGCAAGATTGGAAGAATGGAAAGATGGTCATAATTTTTCCATGTTTATAAAAAATTTAAACAAAAAAGATTATATAACATGAGATGGAATCAAAACTTCAAAAACTGCCATTTGTCCTACATATTAACCCAAAAGCCCCACTCAGTGACTTGGTATGAGTGATGGGAGAAGGGTAATGTGTGATATTATGTTCCTAATGTGAAGTTTAAGATGTTCTTGAAATAAATATAATCAAATCCTTGAACCAAACAGCGTTTTACTTTTTGATTACTCCACTATGAGACAAAGGCTAGGGGCATAGCAGTTAAATACATGCGATGATGTTATGTCCCGAACATGAAGTGTCTTCATTATAATCAGACATAATATTCACATTCATCTCACTGATTTTATGATTTTACTAATTTGTGTAATTTTATACCACGATGTCCATGCCCCACTGGTTTAATGAAAATGCTTGGACATGATATGACATAATTCAATGAAAATTTAATGTCCAGATAATGAAGTATTTAAATGTAACAAATTTAGTATAAACAAGTTCATTTAGTGTATTTGTGGCTCAAAACCATGATTTTTCTATACATTTTGGCCCCTTTTCTCTGGTAACCATTACCACATACACCCTTAAAATATGCTGAAATGAAAGTGCAAACCTATAAAGACACCTAAAAAAAATCAAGTTGGCATCTTCGTATTAAATGTATGTTACTATGGTATAAAATGTGTCATCTACCTATCAATAGTAACCATTGTGACACACCATGATAGATAAGACATTGTGACACACCGTGATAGATAAGACAAACATTGGGACACACCATGATAGATAAGACAAACATTGTGACACACCATGACAGATAAGACAAACATTGTGACACACCATGATAGATAAGACAAACATTGTGACACACCATGATAGATAAGACAAACATTGTGACACACCATGATAGATAAGACAAACATTGTGAAACACTATGGTAGATAAGACAAACTGGTAAAGTATAGCACATTACTACTGCTCATTTGTTTTAATATTACCTGTTTTGAAATTACAAATAAATTCAAAAATATTATAAGAAAAGTAGTAAAATTCACATTTATTTTAGATGGGTCAGCGGCCAATGAGGTTTATGATCAATGTGCAGAGGAAACGTCACCATCTGACATGTATGTTTTCTGCCTGAAGTTCAACTTTTGTAATGAAAACTATACAAAACGGATTTTTTTCATTTCATCCTATCATCAGTTCCAAAAAAATTTTTTGTTGAATTGATTAGTTTTTAAATTAGACTTATATGTGTTCTGTGTCTGTTTAAATCCAGCTTATGAACCAGCAAAATGCAACCAAAGTTTTCTACTCTATCCTGTCCCTATTCCAATAAATATATCTTTTAATGCCTACATATGTATAAACATTAAGCAGAATTGTGGAATTTTCATGAAATATTTGTAAAAATTCTTCTAAATCAAAAATGGTTTGCATCTCTACAACCAATATGTTCCTTTAGTTTCAAGTCCTAGGGACATTTTTGTGCTCAAGAGTGTTTCAAGACTATGGGCTCAGATCTATATGCACAATATAATAACCTTAAATAAATGTCTAATTATCACAACTTCAGAAATCTTTCACAACTGTTGTCTCACCTTTGCATTCCACTTCTCATATGGATAGACATCTAGGTAATTCCTTGCTATGATCATAAGGCCCGATACATGGAACTGTACACATGGAATGAAAAGCATGAGCAATAGTCTTCATTATGGCACAGAATATATTAATTTCATTGTGGTATTTATTAATTGGTGTTAACCACTGATATCACATATGTACATGAAAGGGAAGTAAATTAAATTCTAGGGAAATAAATTATCTGTTGAGTTTATCAAAGCTTGTTGTTTCTCACACTCTTCTGTTACTAATTTTAACCCTTTACCTCATACAGAGTACATGTATATAGCATTTTAGCCAGTTCATATACATGTACCAAAGTTACCCAGTGCAGTGTGCTATAAACAGAACACCTGTTACCTATTTGACTCCATATACATAGGCATGCCTGTTAACTCATAAGCAGTGTAGTATATGTTACGTTTAACATCAATTTTAAATATTTTACATTACTGGTACACAGCTATCATGTATATACAGACTCCATAAATCCCATATAGTCACTAACAAATGATAATAATAAATTTATCCCCCACTACATACAATCCTTTGTCTTTCATTAGAAGACTCCAAGAATCTCTTCTAAATGGATTTTGTCAAAAGCTTCAAAGCTCAGATCTTGTTTCTTTTTGACACAATATTCCAACAATGCATTATATAGCACTGTCAGAATTCTTTTCCTTCTTTTAACAGCAATTTCTGTTCCTGAAGCATTTGGTTGAAATTGTAAGCAATGAAAGGGAGACAAATCAATTTGACAAAATCTAATGTCAGACATACATTGGATACAAACCAACACAAACAGAATTGTGGATTCATATGGTCTCAACATGATCTAGCTTATTCAAAGAAATTTATATGAGGTGGGATAATGTTATTTACATGGCCTAAAACATGCATGCCAAAGCTTATATGTCTACCTTGAATGATTTTTTAAAAAAACCACTTTCATTTTCATTTTTAATACTTGGATCTCAGGTTAAATGTATGCATAGATTGTGTAAATCAAAGAAAAATCATAATGACATCGATCATCCGACTGTCAATCTTCCAATAAACATCAAGCAAACTCAAAATATGAATTTCTACACCATACATACAATATATACTCAAAATATGCATTTCTACACCATACATACAATATACAGTAGTCCCCCTCTTGAACGGCCCCCCTGACCAGCGGCCACCCGCTCCTTACGGCCAGAATCCGTTGGCACCGCCGAGTTTGTGTTCAAAAGTACCCCTCACGAAAGGCCACCCGGCTAACGCGACCAGCGGCCAGCATATTAGTGCAAAATCATAAAATTTACCCCCCACAAGCGGCCACATTTTATTTGAATATGTATCCAGAACCAGTATTGTATTCATAACGTGTGTTAAGTAATCCGATTTCTGTTTCCCGATGTCAGGTTTTCGTTACTGAAAGAAGTGTTGAGTAAAGTACATTTACCACTAAGGTTAATATTATATCATTTATGCCTCACGAGAAGCCAAATTTATTCCATAAAAACTGAGAAAGACTCAAATTTTAATCCATACAAAAGGGTTCATACATGTAATCCAATTAGCCTTACTGCTGTGTTATCACAAGATGTCCGGTTTAGTCACTCTGATAATTGTTAAGAATACAATTATCGAACAGTAGTAACAGCTGAGAAGTGGCAGTATCGATGAACAATACCCAAGTCAGCAGGAAAATGGTTTAATAGCCTTTATGGCTTCCCTTAGTAAGATGTTGAGCTTGTTCACTTTGGTAATCAGTGGCTATTACTACTGACAATAATTGTCAAAATTACGAATCCTAGCGGCCGCGAGGTCAAATCTGCGTGATGTTAATGGTACATATCGAAGCCGTTTTGGCTTCTCTCACCTAGTTTCAAGAAATGTATAAAAACAATAGGGTACCAGACTGCGACTAACAAATCATGTGACAAGATCACTTCCTTTAAAAACACACGGCAATTTGTTTAGATGCATACAAAATTGTTTTATCAGTATTGTAGTTGGCAACATGAATAACTTACTGCAAAACGATCAACATGTCATCGAGGAAAACAAAGATTCTTAGTTTAGAGGAGAACGTGAAAGTAATTCAACTGACCGGGGGGGGGGGGAGAGGGATCGTCGAGGATCCTTGCAGAAAACTAACGTCGGGAAGACTCAGATAAACAATATCGTGAAAGATAATGAAACAATTCTGCAGAAGTGGAAAGGTGAAATGGACGGAGAAAGGAAGATTGTTTGAGCCTGGAGACGTTTGTATCCTGATTTGAAAGACAAGAAAAAGCAAAAATTTTGTCTGTTGAACTGGGATATGACGACTTTACCGCAAGTAACGGATGGTTGCACAGATTTCAAGTGCGACACAATATCAAGTGTTCTGTCATTAGCGGCGAATCAGCTGATGTTAATAATGAAGTTGTCGAAGATTGGAACAAAAGACTAAACGATATATGCTGGGGATATCACAGCAAGGATATTTTTAATGTGATGAGACTGGTTTGTTTTTTAGACTGTTACCAACAAAGTGACGTGATGTGAACTGTAACATAATTAAAAAGGCAGTTTTAAAACTGTATCAATGGTTATTCAAAGCATTCTTTTGCAAATGATGACAAAGTTTGTTTTACATTTATTTCACATCATGCATGTGATTTTTTAATTAAAATATTAAATATTTAAAATTAAATGTACTTGTGACTTTTTTCATATGTATTTACTATTTGCATTTGTCATCCCCCTCTAGAAAGGCCACCCGCATTATAAGGCCACTTCCCTGCTGCATTAGGGGTGGCCTTATAAGAGGGGGACTACTGTATACTCAAAATATGAATTTCTACACCATACATACAATATATACTCAAAATATGAATTTCTACACCATACATACAATATATACTCAAAATATGCAGTTCTATGCCATACATACCAGAGACTTAAAATATGAATTTCTACACCATACATACCACAATTACTCAAAATATGCATTTCTACACCATACATACAATATAAACTCAAAATATTAATTTCTACACCATACAAAAAATACAAACTCAAAATATGAATTTCTACACCATACATACAATATATACTCAAAATATGCATTTCTACACCATACATACAATATAAACTCAAAATATTAATTTCTACACCATACAAAAAATACAAACTCAAAATATGAATTTCTACACCATACATACAATATAAACTCAAAATATTAATTTCTACACCATACAAAAAATACAAACTCAAAATATGCATTTCTACACCATACATACAATATAAACTCAAAATATTAATTTCTACACCATACAAAAAATACAAACTCAAAATATGAATTTCTACACCATACATACAATATAAACTCAAAATATTAATTTCTACACCATACAAAAAATACAAACTCAAAATATGCATTTCTACACCATACATACAATATAAACTCAAAATATTAATTTCTACACCATACAAAAAATACAAACTCAAAATATGAATTTCAACACCATACATACAATATAAACTCAAAATATGAATTTCTACACCATACATACAATATAAACTCAAAATATACAATTTCTACACCATACATACCATATAGATTCAAAATATGCATTTCTACACCATATATAAAACAAACTCTAAATATGCATCTATACACCATACATACCAAATAAACTCAAAATATACATTAGAAAATATCATAAACTCTAAATACACATTACTACACCATACATACCACCACATACATGCCGGATGATGACCAATCATTAAGACTTTCAAAATGATGCCAGTTACAATGCAGTTCCAAACTGGAGCAAAGTATATTCAGAACCTTCTTTTATGCCAACAAAAAAATACTCTCATACTTTCTGTTCTATCAGATCATCATCATTTACAAGAAGTATGGTGTCTATTAGAATCAATAGGCATATTTTCATAGTTGTGAATGTTATAACATCAGTCATACAAATCTTATTTGACAATGTGATGAAACACCAAGCGATGTCACTTAGCACAGCCTGACAGAAAAGAACCAAGTATTCACTACCATGGTTTGCAAAGACCCTAGTATTGTGAATCAACTGAAATTTCATGATCGATCATTAGTTACACCAACCAATAGATGATCAATTATTAATCGATTAAATATGGCTGCCACATAACCAAAATGATGAGAGTAGTTAATCAATTTTAGCTAGGGTCTATCTGACATATAATCAAAATTTTGTAATAGGACTTAATTATTTATGATTGTTGTTTGTTATATTTCTTTAAATAAAAGAAATTATTAAAATTTGTATCCATTTGTTTATAACAAGAACAGGCTAATACAAAACAAACTATCAAAATTGTGTTTATTTCTTTATAACAAGAAGTTGAGAAAAGATGAACATGTAAAATTATTTGCCATGTAAATGATATAATGACTAGATAGTTGTTGTTGTTGTTATAGGGTTTAACACCATTTTTCAGCACAAGATAGGCTATATATGGAGGCCAGTATAAATGGTGGAGGAAGAACCCGGAAAAACCCTGGAAAGAACCACCGACCCATGAGAAGCTACTGGCAAGCTTTCTCACGTACCCACATAGGCCGAGCCTGAAACTCAAACCCATGCAGAGGTGAGACGGCAGTGATCCTTAATGGTAGGTGCTTTTGACCGCTTGGCCACTCAGGGTCCCCTGACAAGATCATAGATACATTACTAGAACCACTTAATCATGATTATAATTAGATGATGAACCTATTAACAGTAGTCATTTATAACTAGAAACAGTAGTCATTTATACTAGAAATTCTGGAATTCTCAACTTTGAACTGGAGATTCAACATGTTACCTAAGGTAATACATGCAGGTACAAATGAATCATTCAATCAATATTCTGAGCAAGACTATGACTTCACAATCTTATGGTGAAACACCATCACATCCACATTTTCTGGTTTGAGCTGAGTCGCTTTTTATTTATAAGATTACTGATGGGCTGAAAATCCTCTCAGAAGAACACTAGAAGCTGGCACCACAATGAATTTATCTGAATCCCATCTAAAACCACAAATGAATATAAAACATTATCAAAACCTCCTCATTAT
Source organism: Sinohyriopsis cumingii (assembly GCA_028554795.2). Lineage (NCBI taxonomy): Eukaryota > Metazoa > Mollusca > Bivalvia > Unionida > Unionidae > Sinohyriopsis > Sinohyriopsis cumingii. The sequence goes on along the minus strand of CM068825.1, from coordinate 152,008,722 downwards.
TCTAATCTTTATGTTTTATTTGGACATTTTTTACATAAAGTTTTTCTAAAATTTAAGTAAATCGGTGTGATTGACCCTTTAGGCCTATATTATGATACAATACAATTTTTATTGATATGTTTTGTTGTTTTTATAAATATGCCTAAAAAAGAATGTAAAATGAAAACATAAATGCTTTTGTTCGAGATCATGTACACATCTTTTACTAACCAATGAATGTGTATTCTTTATTGCACAACTTGCAAATCACTTAAGTCAGGTTTAGACTGTCTTTATTTGCCAGACCATCACCCTTGTTCCAAAATTCAAACTAGGCCCACTCTTTCGATTATTTCTTCCAGGAAATTAAAAAATTCACTTTCACTTTTGCTTCCATTTTTAAAGCAGGTCACTTATATCACCACTAAACGATGCTTAAAAAATGGATAAAACCTATGAATCATAAACAACATTCTTTGTATTATCACTAATTTAGTATAGTCTATACTATAATTTCTATAAATGAATTATTAAATTTGTATATTTTGGGTTTATTCCAACTCAGTAGTACTTTTAATTTAATAAATTTATCATAAGGCAACTCGATCAAAGTCATACTCAACCAATCAAACTGGATGAACGAGTGACGCATGAGTAACTCAATTAATCGGAATAGCACTAAACAGACCTAATGAGTTTTTATCAAAGGACTTTCTGATCTTCAAAACGTTCACAAGAAGTAATATTTTTTAGGGAAAGTGGGTCACACTCCCACGTGTTATTGTAAACATGGGTCATATTCGTTTGTAAATTTATCTACATTTGCAAATGTGATTATGGTCACACTACAGCAAATGGACATTGCTCCAACTGGTAACTGCAAAGTGTCATGTGTCATCTGATCCACCCAATTTTATCCATTTTATTTATTCAATATTGTCAAAATAGCTAAAAAGACAAAGCTCTTAAATTTGAGGTAATATATTGTTTCAGTTCTAATATTCTGAATTCCCTCTGATAAATTCAAGGAGTTTTCAGCAAAATTCAGACTCTTCATGGATAAAAGCAATTTGTTAAATTCAAAGAAGTTTCAAAGTAATTTTTAAATCCAACGAATTTTCAAGTTTGTATGAACCATGGCTACATATAGTCTGTTTAAAACTTTCCTATGGCAAGAAATATCAATAACGAACTATTTCGATATTTCATTTAAGATTTACTGACCTTTTCTTCAGCAACATCAATATGGACAGTTGTCTCAAAGCCCTGGGCATCTTGAGAGACACATGCTAGAAAATGCCTTACTATGAATTCGTACAGCTTCTGTTCATTGCCCTGAAATAAAGTTAGGAATGAACAACATGAACTATGTAGATTACAAATTATGAAGATTACAAATTATGTTTTCAAATAATTTTTATAAGAGGTTAACTATACTTGACAGTATGATTCCAAGACAGAAATCCAAATAACAGGTTTTCAAATATTTTCCAAAACAGTTAACAAAACTTGACCGAATGATTCTAAGTTAGAAGTCCAATGCCAAAATAACAAGTATCTAAAACTTTCTATGTCTGAGTGCTCAGTTCCTTTTTAATAAATTAATAAAGGTTTTTCCAATAATGCAAATGTTGTCCGTCAATATATATTTTAGTGCAATACAATTAGCGGCAATTGAACATTTCTCCAAGTATCTTCTAAACTTAAGTAGCCACAAGGCAAACTACTTGAAAATGTAAGTGGCCATTTTCACATTTTATGCTAGCAACCTGTTATAGTCTGGTTGCCTTGGATATTGTGAGCAGAAATCAAATGAATGACGATTACTGGTCAAGATAACAAATAATGAAGGATTCAGTTACAGCAAATTAAAAAGCAAGTAAAAAAAAAACATAGTTATTTTTAATAGCATACCCATCTCAGTCCAACAGAAATGTCAACAATCAATATCCATTTCAATCTCAGGCCAGACATTAAAATTTACCATTTGGAGATCTCCATGCCATCTTCCCACATATCCCCTGTCCTCAAATTTGCTGATAAAGGGCCCTATCCTTCATTGGGTTCTGATGCAAGATTATATTAATAAAACTTGCTGCATTTATGGTAGTTTGACTGACAATAATTTTACTGCCAACTAAATCTTCTGTACTTGTTTCCATATAAGCATTTTTCCATCTGTTCCATTTGCTGTCTTTATTATGCAGGTCATGCATCAGACAGGTCACTGAGAGGCTGTAATCCAGGCTAGTCTTGCTCTAGTCGCAACACTAGTTTCTAATCAAAAGCAAAGAACATATCACCCAGGTTGCATCGACAAGTCAAGAACATAACACCCAGGTTGCATTGACAAGTCAAGAACATAACACCCAGGCTGCATCGACAAGTCAAGAACATAACACCCAGGTTGCATCGACAAGTCAAGAACATAACACCAAGGTTGCATCTACATGTCAAGAACATAACACCCAGGTTGCATTGACAAGTCAAGAACATAACACCCGGGTTGCATTGACAAGTCAAGAACATAACACTCAGATTGCATTGACAAGTCAAGAACATAACAACCAGGCTGCATCGACAAGTCAAGAACATAACACCCAGGTTGCATCAACAAGTCAAGAACATAACAACCATTGTTGCTAGGACAACCAAGAATGTGACATAATCAAGATGGCGGAGGAAGCAGAGAACAAAGGGAGGGGTGCTCACCAATTATTATGTACTTTTGAAAAGGTGACGTATATAAGATGAAGTTGTTTGCATTTGAAACATGCACAGTGGAGAGAATGTTGACATACCTGTATGCTACTTTGATGTAATGTGGCTGACACTTCTTTGGATACTGTACTTATGGAAATTGTACGTAATCTAAGCACATTACTAACTAAAATGACTGCTCCCTTATGCTAAAAAAAATCAGCCTGAATTAGTCTAAAGTACACTAGCTTTAGCACATCTTAAAGGGAAAATGAAATTTGCCCAACTAGACAATACCAGTTTCTGAAAGTGCAAAGGATGAATTACTACATATATAAAGTGTAAAAAAAAGTGATCAGCTCTTGCTTTTAATACATTTTACCTCTGAAGTCCTGGATGTAAAAATGACCGAGCGGAGCTAGCTGTTTTTGAAACGTGCACATTTGGAGTAAGGCCAAGATGTATACTCTATAACCCATATTATACCCATCAATAATCATAAACCAAAAGAAAGGGAATTAAAGGTTCTTTGCACAATACCTAAGTTATACAAGGCCTTTTTTCTTAAAGCCAGTATAACCAGTGAGGAAACCCAGGGAAATTCTTTTTCTTTAAAATTCTAACCCTATGCAAAATACGAAATTGTAGAGCACCACCGGACATGTTGCAATTAAGCCATCTTGAATCTTTGAGTTGAATGAATGGCATTTTTTAAAACTTTTAATTACATTTGCTTGTTATATATATCTATATTATGTGTGTTAATTTCGTGACTGTGGATTGTAAGGGTTATTAAGTTAGTAACATTTTAAACACTAATTTTCTATATAATCATAGGTAGCACTTTAAATGTGAGGTCATTCTTGAAAAACAAGGCATAGTTTCAAATAAGCTATCTTACTCTTATTCATGTAAACATGTGATCTGACTTCAGGACATGAGTTCCTGAAATGCCAGGCTGACATAATTCCTGATTAGCTGGCTTATAAAGTACTTGACCTTGTTTACAAGTTTTACTGCATTGTAAATGAGTCATCTACCCTCTTTCTGTTTTAGAAATTGCATATTTGCATTCTTGATAAGTGATGTTTACCTGAAAATTAGATGTTCCAAATATTAATATCAGTCTTGGAAGACATTTAGTTACGTTTGCTTGAGGAGATTCATTTATTTAATTCAATCATTCATTGGAATTATAAAGTGACTGAACTATTTGGATTTACAGCTGTACTGGAATTACTGTGAATTCATTTAACAACATTTTGGGATCCTATCAGTGATACATCCATACTCTTGGTACATCAGTACAATAGTGAACATAATTCAGAACATCACTGGAACTCATTTGGATTCAGTACTTTTGGACTTGATAAAACATTTAGGACTATTTACGATTTCATTCACCATACTGTTAGTTATTTTTAATTGTTCACTTTGTATATAAGGGAAGCAAATTATAATTTGAATTTTTCAAAATTTGTATTGTTTGCTCTTTTATGATAAAGACCATAAAGCCATAATATAATGGTCACGCACAAACTAACATGACCAAGTTTGACTCAACCATTGTGTTCCCTAACTGAAAGCTCCCCCAGACAACTCGCATGTAAAGATGGCAGCCTCATATATGAATTGGCAGTTCCAAAATCAAAATGAGATTATTCTGTGAATTAAGGTGCATCTGTTAAATGTTTTTAGCTTAAACCTCTGTAATACATTTGTCAATGTTTTTAGCATAAAACATGGTAATACATTTGTTAACTTTTTTGGCATAAAACATGGTAAAACCTGCAATTAGAAAAGGCTCTTAAGATTTTCTAGTTGAAAATTATGTTTCGGAAGGTTCTCAGAAGCACCTTGTTGACAATTTTCACTCAATAATTCTGAAATTTTATTTGTATATTACTGACATTTTTACACATACTTAAGCAATGATTATGCTTGCTAGTTTAATATTTTAAAAACTTTTATTGAAACTATTTTTTTTTTTTCATCCGAAATGGGAGACAAACTTTTTTGTACAACTAGTACATTTGAAAATTATCTACAAATCTGATACCATATATGCAACTTTCAAAAAGAGATCTTAAATATCATATCATGCATTCCATTCACTCTGTAGCAAAGTAAATTCTTACTGTAAGACTGTTTGTGTATTTTGTCGGGTGTATAGGAGGATGAGCCTTATCAGTCTTTTTTCCATTTCTTGGTTGAGGACCATGCTGTAAAACTCTATTGGCAAAATCTGGAGAAAAAAAATTTAAAATACTTTTATAGTCACACCTTGCATAAGTCACACATTGCATAAGTCATGCATTGCATAAGTCATACACTGCATAAGTCACACCTTGCATAAGTCACACACTGCATAAGTCACACACTGCATAAGTCATACATTGCATAAGTCACACATTGTTTAAGTCACACATTGCATAAGTCAGTCATTGCATAAGTCACACATTGCACAAGTCATATATTGCATAAGTCACACATTGCATAAATCACACATTGCATAAGACCAGTGTCATCCAGATTAAGTAAAAATATGCACTTCTTTCATCTGCAAAATAAAAGATACACACAAAAAAGCAGAATAATTTCAGCAACATCAAAAAAGTAAAAACAAGAAACTCTCCCATGTTTGCATCTAGCAAGAAAAGTGTAAACAAACAACATTCACAGCATTCTCTTTTTTAAAGTTTCTTTAATAAAATTTACGTTTGAGTGCATTTTCTGACATGTAGTTTTCAACTGATTTAAAAGGTGTCCCACAACTTATGATTCGAAAAAACAATGTGTCCCAGAACATACAGTGCACAAAAAAATTACTTTTAAAATAAATTTATGGTGTCCCAATAAATACGGTGTCCCAACATATATGGTAAATATGGGTAATGCTGAACCTACCTCCCCAGGCAGGACTCTGTGTCTGTTCCTGAACCAACCCAACCAAATTCATCTCACTGGGAAAAATATTTGTCTCAGTTCGAGGATAACTGATAAACCCTTTGGTGTAGAGTTTCTCTGCAATCTGCATAGTCTCCTTAGCACTTATGTGTAATTTTCTTGAGGCTAGTTTTTCCATTTCCTGAAAAAGGAAGCAAAGTAGACCAATGGTAAATATGGTCCAGGTAACATCACTTTAAAATGGCATCTGTCAGAAAGTATGATCAATTTTATTGAACTAAAGGTATGTCAAAAAGACTGCATGCTTCTGCAAAAAGTGTTAAAAAAAATAAAACGTTAGAACGAAATCAAATTTGGATGAAAATGATGAAAATCAAAAATTCATGTAGGCATCTATATTTTAATTCCATGCCAAATATAGTTTACCTGTAATTCTATCAGGCTCTTTAAGGTTATTTTTAATCGGGACCAAAATATGTAATGAATGGGATCTACAAAGGGATGGAATGACAAAGGTAACAGCACATCACTTCTATCAAATATGCAGTGTTTTCTCCAGCAAAGCAGCTCTAAGGGTCCCCTGGGTCAAGTTTATTGGGCACTTTGCACTTTCAAGAGGCTCTGCCTATTATCTGATTATTTACTTATTACTTGCCTATTGCATTACCTCAATTACAAACATTTATGTAAAGTTCCTTTAAATTACTGCAGTACATATACATTAGTTTTGTTTTCTTAAACACTAAAAAATTGTTGAAATTTATGTTATTATTAAATATCCTTTAATTTCTACTAATACATTAAAAATGGAAAAACTGTGTATCTACATTAAATATTTGATTGAGGAGACATAGTGACGCCTGTGTCCCTTCATTCATTTGTAGATCCCATACATATCTTGTAGGGCACCATAATGGGGTGGGGGATGTATATTTGCTACAATATGTGAAGTCTCTGTCAATATGTGATCAGAGATGTTATTTGTTTTAAGAGATTGATTTACAATGTTTAGCTCCGTGGACCACAGTTAGCAAGAGATCATGTGGCAATGACGAGGTAGTTGCTCTCTGACTATAGAAGTTTACCACTTTAACAGCTTCTACCCATTTTTGATAATTCACTGCTTCATAACAGTATTCCCGAACATCATGTGATCCATGGACTCAAATTATACTGAACTGCAAGTATGACTAATCTCATGGTTATTATGTCTTTAAGAAATGTCTGTCAATTGCTTGTCAAAGTTTTATATTTTACATTAAGTACTGTTGCATGGGTAAAATGCAAAACACTATTACCGTATTTAAATCCAAATCTATTTTTTGAAATTTTATGATTCTTTTATAGAACCATCAGGATACATGTATGCAATATGGCATTTCAGGCTGCTAGTGTTTCATTTTAATGATCATGTCAAGCACTTAAGAATACGATTTTGTCTCTGATGTGTGATCCATGACATGACATTCATGTTTAAATATTACAGGTATGCAATTCATATAAATTTACACTCAAATAAAGTCTTTGAACTTTGGCAGTGAATAATATGAGAAACCCATTATATCCCTGTCCTTGGCTAGGCACAATTTTATCCATTGTACAACTGTTGTTTTGTTGTTGAAAACTATAAAGTCAAGTTACATTAAAGAGTTAGATTATCAGTGTTTATACCAAGTAAGAAATCGCAATGTATAAATGTTTTATATATTGAAATATGCATGAACAGTTCCTATGATAAGAATATCATCAGACAGGTTTTGCCAGCTTACAGCATATGATTCCTTGGTAGATTCACTCTGCCAAATCTGAATGGTTCAGTACTATCACACGGTTAAAAACTGAAGGTTATATAAAAGAAGGGCTGAAAGTACTTGCCAGATAACTGATGAGCATGGTCAATTTCAAACCTTGAAGCAAACTTTATAAGAAACCGTATTTCTAGCAAATAATTGTCGTTAGTTAATCATTAAATCAACCATCATTTCAGGTAATGAAATTTTGGATGAATAATAAAATAAATAAACAAGAATAGCTAATAATGAAGCAATATTTGGATAATATGAATGTCATTAAGTTTAGTTATGCACGAGCAGATATCTTTTTAATTATACAGATTCCAGGAAATACTTGACAAAGTAAATTTGACTTTCAAAATTACTTCCAGTTATCTCCCAACAAAATGGTAACCTGGATTACAACAAATAAAAAGCAAATCTCAACTTCTGTCCATTAGAGTTACCTGTATGATTTTCAACCATTATTTCACGTTTTCAGACACAGAAAAAACTGTTTTCCTCTGAAACATTTTACTGAAATGATTTCATCACAAGCTACAAATAATTAATTTCACTTTCTATTCTTATTATACAAAATGCAGGTAGTCAGTGTCTCCTTGCTAGAGTACTATGTGTAAGTTTGAATATCTGTGCTGATGACATCCTTCAATTTTCTTCCTTATGTTGCTTTTATTAAACACTTTTGTGGACTTTATTCCTGAGTGGAATTTCTTAAATGAACTCTCAGCAGACAGGAAATGGAGGTCGCCTAAAATATTGTGGTCCCACTGAATAATAACATCATAGTTGCTTTCTTTTATCTCTAATATTCTTCAGCAATAATAAGATTTTCAAATCAGATGATCTGGTGGAATATCGGAAGTCAGATTGGTACTATTTTCACTTAGGTCTAACAAAACATCCTTTAGGACCAAGACATCAAAAGAAGTTTTTAGATTTAGAGAAGTAGCAATAAGATTTTCAAGATGGCTGCCAGTGTGGCTATACTGGATATCAGATTGGTACCATTTCCATTTAGGACTAACTAGAAATCATAATAAGTCTTGGGGTGAAAGCACAGTGTCATGGGGAAGCAGCCATATTACTTCTCTATGGTCTTATACTTAGAAACAGAAAAGAGCAAAAACCAATAAGTTTTGTCGAATTCAACAAATAATTTATTTCTCCAAGAAGACAAAATGAAAATTCAAAAGGAACGTACAGTAATGTGAAATAAATCCTAAATAGTCCTAAAAGATTTACAAGCTCAAACATCTAAAGTTCCTACTAAATTACACTGATATTGCAAACAAGTTCCAATGTTGAATGTGTTCATGTGCCTGTAGTCTCAAACATGGTAATGTGCCAATAGCATGAAGTGTGATGATTTGAAAACAGTCTTTCGATATATCAAAATAATATAATCCAAAAATGTTCTTGTCTGAAATTGCTATAGTTCCAAATTAATGTTCCAGTCCAAGAATATTGTAGATTATCACTATGTATTTCAAGTGAATAATAATTTGAATACATAATTGCACCCAATTAAATAATGAACACAATAATAAGACTGATTCAGCCTCAGATGTTAAATGCAAAATATAAATTAAACAAATTATTAGAAAAAACTAAGACATAAAAATAGAGCAAGGATGAGGATCACAATTTCATTTCCAGAAAATTCTAAGTTGTCAACAAAAAAAAAATCTGTTACCAAAATTATTATAAAGAATGTGGTAAACATCAGATGGACCAGTTTTTTTTAATGGGGGAATTTCAATGTCCTATAACCAGACCCAAATAAACGTGTACCTTTACTGATAATATTCCAAATATTTAACCTACACACTTTGAGAACTATCAGCTATGTATTATTTGTTTAAAAAATAAAGTCACTGGTCAAATACACAATGAACTTGATTTTGGACAAGGTCAAGTCCAAAATACAATTACAAGTAACATAATCGTGAAGAAAAACCTAACAACGATGCAAATTATATATACATAACAGCCATAACAAGATTTTCAAGATAGCCATTGTGGAAGCCATATTGGAAGTCAGATTGGCACCATTTTCAATTATGATTTTATGACCACCAAGACATTATTAGAAGTCTTTCAGTGAAAACCCCATGCTGGTATTATCAATCATTCAAGAGTAGTGATAACAATTTTTCAAAGTGGTCAAAGTGGTGGTCATATTGTAGGTCATATTGGCACATTTTCATTTAGAACCAACTAAACATCACCATAATTCTTCTGGTGATCTCAGGCAATATTGCATTTCATTCATGAGGATCAAAAATAATAACATTTTCACAGATGTCTGATATTTGGCTGTATATCAGCATCATTTTCATTTAGGACCAACTAAACAGAAGTCCTTTAGTGAAAAGCCCATGTTTATATGATCATCCATTCAGGAAAAGCAGTGATAACAAGATTTTCAAGATAGTCACTCTGGTGGTCATACTGAATGTTCTAGCTACACTATTTTGATTTACGCCAACTGGATGAATGTGTTTGTAAAGTTTCATGGCAATGCTCAAAGTAGTTTAGGAACAATAACAAATGTCTTCTAACAGAGGGCCAGATGACGGCAAAGACCATCCCATGATGTAAAAGCTGAAAATGAGAGTACTACAAGTCTTCCATGGAATGCAATGTCTTGCCTCTGAACAACATGCTAATGAGGCAAAAATTCAGTGAAATACCTGGCCCTGTAATCTCATAACCTTGTGAGCTTCAAACTCAAATTCGAAACCCAAAAATCAGATATAATACCTGGAGTATACCTGTGTAACTTTAAATGTGAGAATAGGAAAAAAATAAGTCATTTAAGTTTTATTATTCTAATTTTATTCTACTTAAAGTCACAGGATGTCATAGTTATCAGACTTTGAGAGTGAACTTCAGTTTTGTGCTAAAAATCAGTAAAGAATACGGAACCTGGAATTCTGGCATATTAGTTAAATACAGCATCTAATGAAAATTAATTACAACTTTCATAAGATTAACACGACCTTAACATTGTCAATGCCACTGCCATTGCCATCACTGCCTGAATAGTTGTTGTTGTCGTTGTTGTAGGGTTTAACGCCATTTCTCAGCACTCGATAGGCTATACATGGCGGCCAGTATTAATGGTGGAGGAAGAACCCGGGAAATCCCCGGAAAGAACCACCGACGCTCGAGAAGCTACTGGCAAGCTTTCTCACATATCCACATTGGCCGCCTGAATAGTAACAACTATGTCTTCCATTCAAATGTGAGAATCAAAAATAACAAGAGTCCCTCAAACAAAATGCCATTCTACTTACCCAAAATACCTAATTTTCAGGAAGTCCATTTATTTTCTATTTTATTCATTCTAACCACTACTGAAACTATCTCTGATACTGTTCAAACTTGTTAACAAAAATATTTTCTTACATTTACGTTCACGTGATATGTGTAAGTGCAGTACCAAATTCTTTGTCCAAGACTTTGACCTTTTATCTGTTTGAAGGTCAGTAAAAATGTCTCAATGTTAAGAATTAACCCCATCATTAATCTAAGACTCCATTCATACCTACATTACAAGCAAGCACAGCTAAAATACAAGTCATGACCTTTGACCTTAAAATCAATGTCAGAGTGCTGACTATCAACTTATTTATTGAAATGCACTAAATACAGAGTCTGGCCAAAATTGACTTGTATATGTACAAGTCATTGGATCCATAAAGCTCAATATGCTGGCATGTGCTTTATTTTCAACAAACGATTAAGCACCCTGTTAAGTCATTATCATTATCATTATTATTAATGGCAGAGCAATAGCATTAGAACTGTCCAAATGACATGCACAACAACAAGCAGTTAACTGGCTACTGTACTGTTGGAATTTGGGTTGTTTAAGGATAAATGCAGGATATTATCTGAGGTGTTGTAAGTAACAAAAGAATAAAAGGTGGGCACAATGACTTGTGAGCCTTTCATAAAAATCGGCAACCTTTGCAGGAGGGAAAATGGAGAGACCTACCATAATAAATAATTTTGGTAGATGCATAGGAGTAAGTATTTTTTTTGTTGTTGTCATGTTTAATTATTACTGTATTGTTCAAGATGTTTCTATAGGTATATTTAAGGGCAGCTCTTAGATGTTTTGTTCGATTCATGGTAAAAATGCAGAAGTATATGCTTTCTCCTGATGCTAAGGCTAATAAACCACCCACTAAGAAATATCACAAGTTCAACAATGCTTGGTTATCAGAGCTTGTGTCTACAGGCAAGTAGCACAGGTTCTCAATTTGCATTGAGAGTTTCAGTCTTTATGCGCAAAATTAAGCTCAATCCCTGGATAAAATATATCAATTAAAAATATATTACAAGATAATTAACTTTAAAGTTGAGACAAATTATTCATAAAAGCATATATACATCATGTATTTTTCCCCAGTTTATTTCAAGTGTAAATGAATCTTTATTGTGTTTTGTTTTATTTACAGTGGTGAATCCTACCAAAATATTTCTGGAACTGAGCCATGAGGATAAAGAATCTAAATCTGATTTATGTTCAGAACATGCTCTTTGTATTACTATGAAAAGAATTCATAATATGGCCACAAAAAAAATAACTGTTTTCAATTCTCTTAAAGAACATAAAATTTATGCTGACAAAAAAATCTGTTGGTTTGAGATCACATGAAAATTGTTCTAATGGCAATAAGTAAAAGGTACTTTCATATTGAAATGACACAGTCAAGCCCATCACAAATTACTCATAGAGAAATTAACATAAGGTACTTTCATATTGAAATGACACAGTCAAGCCCATCACAAATTACTCATAGAGAAATTAACATAAGGTACTTTCATATTGAAATGACACAGTCAAGCCCATCACAAATTACTCATAGAGAAATTAACATAAGGTACTTTCATATTGAAATGACACAGTCAAGCCCATCACAAATTACTCATAGAGAAATTAACATAAGGTACTTTCATATTGAAATGACACAGTCAAGCCCATCACAAATTACTCATAGAGAAATTAACATAAGGTACTTTCATATTGAAATGACACAGTCAAGCCCATCACAAATTACTCATAGAGAAATTAACATAAGGTACTTTCATATTGAAATGACACAGTCAAGCCCATCACAAATTACTCATAGAGAAATTAACATAAGGTACTTTCATATTGAAATGACACAGTCAAGCCCATCACAAATTACTCATAGAGAAATTAACATAAGGTACATGTACTGCATGTTCATGATATCTGTATCAAGTGTAACATCAGTGGCATTGCACAACTGTAATACTGACCCCATTGTCTCTTTATGTTAATAGTGCCAAAGTCAAAGATTAATACATGTAGCTTCTACAGCTTACCACTGTCTCAAGGGCTTGTGGTCTCCATTTGCTTTTATTCTTACTCTGAACATCTATTACAGAGGCAGATGGATTCTGAAATACAATGTTCAAAGTTACATAAGCTGTTTAAAAACAAGTTCCTCTCTTAAAATTTGCATGCAGAAAACAAGCTTTATAATGCAATATTTAAATTAACATAGTAGACAGGAACACATTTATATTCTTTTGAAAATGGTAAAAGTATATACTTATTTCTTTTCCGAGTTTCTGAGAATTCCTGAACTGGCACTTTGAGATATCCTCATGGATAAGAAGTATCACTAATATTTGCAATGAAATCACGGCATCAATATTTTAATAATCAAGCAGTACAAAAGTTAGTTTTGATGTAGATGATTGTTTCACGAAATAAATGCCGTTAGATTTGGAAAAAGGCTTGTTTTGTGGTGTATCAACAGTTAGTATTGTCCTTATTTGGTAGATTCCCTGCTTTGAACTTTGTAGTCATTTGTGAAGCAGGAAACCAAAACTAATCAACAACAACAAAAAGCAATGACGTAATACACAAATATTCTCATACACTTGTGAATATTGCTTGAAACCAGTTGGAATAATGTTAATGATCTTTCAGATGCTTGGCATCTTGAAAATAAATGCAATTTATACTGAATAACAAAAAACTTCATTAGAAAAAGTGCTTTATTGACAAGTATTCTCTACACAATTATAAAATGAGTTATCAGCACATTTAACCACAACCCCTCAACCCTGACCTGTGATTTACTAGATGTCCAGTGTGAAAATTTACTTCACCTTTTTTTTTGAGATCCCACTGTAACTCATGTCCTTATTTATAGTGCAGTCTACATTTTTGGACCCCATTGTGCACGAGTTATCAAGGGAGACACGTACATAACAAAGACCACATGAGAAAGTTGTATATCTCATTCATGTGAAGAAATCATGATTGTTGCAAAGAATAATTCCATTAACATTTATTTAAGAATCAATGCTAATAAATATTACCATGACACACAAAGAAACAACTAGAAAACTTACCTCAATACAATTTTCATACAATGCAAGTGCAAAGAGGTAATCAAAAAGGCGATTTCTGCAAAGAGAAAAGAATTTCTTATTTTAAAGACTGTTTGTCAAAGAATATTTACCCAATCACATTATTGTTAAGAATCAGTTTCTGCTACCTCCCAAAACATTAAAGTAGTCAAAGCTATAGACTGGGTCTCTACCAAATATGTATCAGAACAATGAATCCACTATAAATGAACACAACAATAGTGTTAAAAAAAGCATGTAAATCTACGGAGCACTGTATTCTTATGCTGTAATTATGCAGAAGCCTTTCTTTCCAGAATATGTGCGAGAATAAAGAGATGATAATAAAAACAACAAAACACAAGGATGATTCTTTATTTTCATGCTTTATATGAGGGAGGGGATATACCAAAAAAAAGCATAATCCAGATACAGGCATACAGGAAAGCACAAGACTTAATTCAATGAAAGAGAGCTTAATGATTATGCCAGAAGTGTAATGATTGACATGTATGGTTGCAATTACAAGGGAAGTTAATTATAATAGTATCTTGGAAAAATTACCTTGCATAGATATTATTTTGTTGTGTCTCTATAATAGATTTACAGGAAAGAAACAGTTTTTAGTCTTTCTAGGGGGGATATTTTCTGGAAATAGCAGAAGTTAATTACTGACATTAATCTGACTCAGTAATGTATTTGACAGAAATTAAAAAATACCAACGGTGGATGATTATTCAAAGACATTTTTTTCTTCTGAGCTGTCATCAACTTGGTAAACAACTATACTAATCATTGTGCAAAGTGCAGAGAACGATTTGTGTTTGTGAACTTGCTTATCCATAACAGTAAAATATTTTTTTTAAAAAAATAGGAAATTAATAATGAGTTGATAAACAAACCCCATACCCAGGTAAAACCCAAGAACTAAGTGCAGTAGGCCTGCAATGGTCACGAGTCACTTTTATAAAAAAAATGTAAGCTGAACGCATGGACAATTTCATACCCTTTCAATTTCCAGCTAAAAAAGTGGATATTATTTACTGGTCAACTGATTGCATCTAATAACACCGCCAAGCCCAGCAAACATGTTGGAGGCTTTAGTTTTTTGATGTTTATTAAATTGTGAGAATATTTTATCAACCACCACATTGTCTGCTGCTTAGTTGTATATGCAGCTAAAGAAGAAATAAATGTTGGCTATTGTTTGAGCAGCGATTGTATACAGAATTAATTGAAGACAATCACAAGGACGACTTACTGACATTACTCATGGACCAGTAATAAGTAACATTTCCGATAATTTTTATTTTGGCATAACACTTCAAGAACTTGGTCATATTGTTAAATTTCAGAAGCTACGCTACAATCATATTATATTAAAATTCATATGCGAACTCTTCCCAAAAATGATAATAAACATTTTACACACTATTTCTCGTACTTAAAAAAGAAAATTCCCGTTACGAGAAATATACACATACATGTATTGAAAATTTCAGAACCAAGCCACGATCATATTAAATTCGAATTCACACACGATCTCTTCCCCATAATGATAATAAATTTTTATACACTATTTCATGTACTTTGAACAAAAATTATTTTTTCATGTGCGAAAGAATATACAAAATTTTGGGAGCCATGGCCACAAACCGCATTATATCCGAATTCATGTTATAGCGGGGCGCGTTATAGCGGGTTGCACTGTATATATATGGCTGCAGAGAGAGTATCAAGGTGTCTCTGGCTCAGACATGAAGACAAAATATAGCAGCCATCACATACAGGCAATACTTGATCACTAATGCCACCCCACCATCTGATGGGTGTTCCGAGATTAGGGCGAAACACCCATAGAAAGATGGGCACTCGGCTGATGATGTCTGTGGATATATTTTGTGAGCTTTTATCGGCACATGAATCTATGTACTCCATACTGTGGTGTCTGCCTGATCTGAATGTTTGCTAAATCATCAGAATTCCTTAAAACTCTTTACTGAGCTATAGGCTTTAAAGATTCATTATCTGAATAAAATGACACTCCTCCATTCACAGTATGTTATGTATGTATATAATGTGTTTTGCAGCACAACATCACATGCAAAACTTAACCAAGGTGTGATTGACAAAGGTAAAACACTGATGTAAATATAAATCTCACACACCAATGTAGCCATACATCTCACACATTGATGTAGCTATATATCTCCCACATTTAGTTGGTGGGAATGCAATGGAAGCTGGGAATGCCAAAATCAGATTAGGTTGAAGTATGTTTCTTTAATGAAATGAATAAAAAAATTACCAATATTTAATAAAGTGTTTAGACAGCTTTGTTTTGTTCAAGATAATTATCATCCTTTTAACCGATTTCGACATTTCCAGCTTTTAACACATTCCAGCCAACTGAATTGCAGGTCAGTAGAACTTGAAAACATGTTTATCTGCTTCTGTCCGAAATTATTAGAAAAAGACATATGAGTCAGTAAAGTCTGACTAAAGCAATAAAACTTTAGTTTGTAGAAAAGCACTGATATGGGCTGCCAAGTGTGAGATATTCCTGAAAATCTTACTTTTCTTTTCAGGGTTAGTCAACCTCTGAATACGCTTCACAATGCCATTATTTAGGCAGCAAGACAGCAACCTAACTAAAAGCAAATATCAGGAGAGGCATATTACACTGTAGGACTACTGAAAGGGGCTCTCAAAATTTTAGTAAACATGTACCGTGTACCTATCAATCCTAATGGCTGGTTATCCGGGAACCAAAAAAATGAAAATTATATTAAATGTGAACATTAACTGCTATATTGTAAGTTCATACATGCTAACCCCCAGAGAGGCATAAGCTTAACTGTTACTAATATAAGTTGCAAAAAGTGCAATCTGAGCATAAAAAAGTAATCTATATAATACATGCTTTAATTACAAGAAACTGTATGAAAAACATAGATTTATTTTTGCTCCTTAACTGAATCTGCAGTTAGTTAAAATTCTTGTCACAAATTGGCTAAATCCATTTAGATTAGGACTTGAATACAAACACAAATAAATTGTCTAACTTTTGCTGAATGGTCGTAAAGTCAAATCCACAAATTCTGCAATGAGTATGACAATGAGTTGAATCTGAATGCAGTATTACATGAATATTGAATTCTTCTTTCAGAATTTATAAGATGATATTGATTTATCCTTTTCATGATCCAACATGTTCTTATGTTGAAAAAATTCCTCTCCTCTGACATTTTTCAGTCATGTAACATTATGAGTCACATCGATAAAGCCTGTTTCACTTCACATCTGGTACCATTTTTTTAAATACAGACTGGTTCACTACCTAAGTGTGTATCAAAATATAATAAATCTGTGACACAGTTTCAAACTGAAGAAACACATCTGTTTAATTGGAAATGTATCATATACAGTTACTATAAATGGAAAATAAGGAAAGTAGATGTAGTAGAACTGTACACATTATTCTGTGTCTCACTTGGACCTGATGCTGCTGGATATAATCATTAATCTGAAGTCAGAAACATGCTTTTCTTTACATGAACAAAACAGGTACCACATGGCTCATTTATTACCCAGGTTATTATAAACAGGCGGATACCTGAGTATCCAGATACCAGTTGGCAGGAATAAAATCAAGTTGTCAAGTTATTTGAATATAGTTATTGGATTGCTAAGGCTATCAAATAACTGGGACAATTTGTATATTCCAATAAGTTAAGACTGAGTTGGAAGAGAAAAATGTCAGTATCCAAAGAACTGGAAGCTATCAAGTTTCTTGGGGGAAAAGCAAAACATCTGCGTCTTGATAAATCTTACGAGCTTCCCCACTTCATTGTATGCTGATGGGACAAGAAAAAAAATCCAAAGTACTAAATACAATCACATGATCTATACAGATTAGCAGGACAAGGGTTAATCTCACTTTAGAACCTAGAATGGGGCTCCCATTGATTAGAACATTTTTGCATCTCCCATTTTATATATTAATCTGATGTCTGAAGGAGAAAACTTTTGAGAAAAATCTCATTCCAGATCATTTTCTGAGGAATGAATTGGTCTATGACCCTATTATCTAGCATAAGGAATTGGCATGTCACAGACATTTTCATGCAGATATAGTTTCAAATCATATTTTATAACTTAAAATTTTACCTTTTCCAGACAAACTCAACTGCTTTATCTTCTATCTTATGCTGAACTGTAAAAAAAATTCAAAAAACAATATAGATCCAGTAACATACAATTATTTGCCATTTTATAACATAACCTAGATTTATTGTATATATTTTATATTGTTCTGAAATCGAGAGCACTGCTTTTAATGAAATTTAAAAGATTTTTACATTTGTTTCATTTTATATCATTAATATCAGATTCCAAGATTGCACTACCTGCTTATCAAGTAAACAGGTCTTACTTAAAGAATATATTGAATTTAAATAGCCAATACAAAAATCTAATAAACAGTTGTTGTTGTTGTGGGGTTTAACGCCATCTTTCAGCACACGATAGGCTATGCATGGCAGCCAGTATTAATGGCAGAGGAAGAACCCCCAACTCACGAGAAGCTACTGGCAAGCTTTCTCACATACCCACATTGGCCGAATCCTAGATTCGAACCCACACAGACAGAGGTGAGATGGCAGTGATCCATAACGGAGAGCGCTTTAGACCACTCGGCCACTTGGGGCCCCTCTAATAAACAGTATATACTCATTAATAAAAGTAGTCCACCTGCAAACAACACAGACCCTGATCTGCCATTGCACGATGTATTCTCGAATCAGGATTTATGTATTTATGATGTTTGATCTACAGATTACTCCTAACAAATTGAAGAGACCAGATCTGCCCTGCCAGCACATCATGTGATGACAGATTTGGGTGTATGCAAAAAATAAATTCAGACAAGTGTGACCATGAAATTTTGCCATGAGAAACTGTCTCATCATTTCAGATTGTTGGGTCATATACTTTTCCAACATTCATGGGTGTGAGAGAAAAAAGTATAAATGTTTCCAATATGATAAAATGCATGTACCTTTTAACTTCCAAAAAGTATAAATTTTTCCAATATGATAAAATGCATGTACCTTTTAACTTCCAGAAAGTATAAACCTTTCCAATATGATAAAATGCATGTACCTTTTAACTTCCAAAAAGCATAAATGTTTCCAATATGATAAAATGCATGTATCTTTTAACTTCCAAACAGTATAAACATTTCCAATATGATAAAATCCATGTACCTTTTAACTTCCAAAATGGCTCTGGTATAAAAGCTTGCACTTGTTTGTAACGTTCCACTACAAAACCAAGTGTTGGAAACTGACAACTTCCATAGCTTATCAGCTGATCCCCAAGAACTGTTGGGAATAACTTCTGGAGCCTAAGAGTTTGAAATCGAGTGAAAGCAGCACCTGCAGGTATAAATGTGTCTTTATTGAGTACTAAATACAGATTCATAGTCCTTGCCATTGGTCACAATAAAAAAGGGAGCAGAAACAACAAGGCCAGGGTCTGCATGTCCAGCCCATGATCAAACCACTGCTGTAAAATGTAATCTTGACCCCAAGGTCAAATGGTTGTTAAGTATGTCACTGAATCATATGTCTTAGCATCATCCAAGGTCAGAGTTCTATATAAAGACTGAATAAATTGGTTATTTAACTTAAGGGATTGGAACTATCCAAGGTCAGAGCTCTACATAAAGATTTAATAAATTGGGTATTTAACTTCATGGATTGGAACTATCCGAGGTCAGAGCTCTATATAAAGACTGAACTCAACATTTGTTTGGGAAATGAACTACATCAATCTGAAGAAATTTATCTGATTATTTTCTTTGACTAGATATACAGCATTGGGAAAATCTGAGTTGGCTTTAAAAAGTACTGGAATTGAGAACATAATGAAAAAAAAAGAAAAGTAACATAAGAAATATAAAACTGATTTCTCATATAAGAGACTTTATTTTTGGTTGGTCCTGCCTTTTACTTCACTAGAAAGTGAAAAACACTCACTCGATTGTAAAACACTTCAACACTGACCTTAATCTAGGACGTGGATGAATGTACAGACAAATTCAAAGACATGCACCCAAATGCAAGAGCTATCACTATGCTGAACTTCCACAAAATTGGGCTCAAAAAAATTAGAAAAAATAAAAAAGAAACAAAACAATAATTTTAACAACTGAGTACTCCTGCTTTTGAAGGAGAAAAGCTCCGACCTATTCTGAGATCTAGCTCCTGTCGCACATCAACTGCATCACTGGTATTCTTGTCTGCTTGACCCAAGTTTCTGCAAGCTCTGGCTATAGCCCTGTTAAATAAAAAGAAAAATATATTTATTATTGCAGGTGAATGAGACTATTCAGCCATACTGGTTTTCAAAGGAATACCTTATAAATGTATTCCATTAAGTTTTACTCCTGCTAGGTACACTTATAAAAGTGGTACAACTTGAATGAAGAACAGACTGCATTTGAAATGTTGCAAATTACTGTTGTTTTTCCATATAAAATTGAACTTTGAAAATAGTGATTTAATTTGTTTCCCTTCAAATTTAAAGTCGTCTGCTGCTGCTATGATGTTGTCCATTGTTAGGCATTTCCTGACCTATTTCAAGTTTGGTGTATAATGAATGGGTAAAATTTCTGACAAATAAATGGTTTCTGCATGCAAGAAATCAGAGCACGTGTTACACATTACTCTCCACAAGATTTACAAATTTAACTTTCTGACAACAACACTGTCTGATTGAGGTGCTGTGAAATCTGTCATCTCATATGATTCAAAGTACAATGCTCTATACTTCTTTTAAGTCAGGCTTATTCTTACACCTATTTAAATCTTGCTTGGAGCTAACGACTGCTTCAAAAACAGCCAAAATTCTGAATTTTGCCATTCTATGTTCTTAGAAATGAACTTTATAACATGGAGTATTAAGTACCATAATCTGCCTTTCTCAATATGAACTGGAAGAAAATGTAACAAACTACACTTTCAAGGCATCAAAACATAGTGAGATAATTGGAAGTTAGATTCACCCCACACACCCCCATCATATACATACAGAACAGCATAAGCTGTTTCTTTGTTTTATTACCATGGTTATCTGTAGTGATGAAAATGTGAAATATACATTAGGATAAATACATGCATGACATGCAAATACTAACAATAAATTATTACAATGCAAAATTTAATGAACAAGAAAACTCATTTAAGATTGTAAGAACTCAACCTAAAATTTGATTTTCTTGAAGATCTCCACACTTACACCAGATGTTAGCAATGAATAACTTAATTACTCAGCTAAATTACTGCATTATCGATTAAACCTGTTTGCTCGCACGTGTGTGGAAACGGATGTCAGAATATTAGTAAACTTATAACAGACACGTGTATCATTTTTTTATGGAAATGATATATCCACAAAATTAAGTACCCAATAATATGTATATATGTATTTTTTACCCAAATGATGAAATTTTAAACCCATAAAAATAAAGTGTTTTACAATATTCATTGTCTTTCATAGCTGCTGAAGATTAAAAGTACCTTTTATCATATAAGTATCCTTTTGAATCAAGTCTCAACTTTACTATTAATGTGCATATCAAATTGTCAAAATTATGTTAAATGAATTGCATCACACATACAGGTGCTTGGCAGTCTTCACCCAAGTGGGCTGATTGCTCATGTTGAGACATTTCACACAGTATTTGTTAAAATTCTGTCAAGAGTGCTGTCTGGGGATAGGTTGCTTAGAAATGTTTACAATATATAGTTTCTTTGTCATGTCATGTAGTCAAACTACATACTGAAATGACATAAGTGGTAACATGAAATTAATTTCACGACAAACTCAATTTAATACCCATAATTATCTCACAAAAGAACACTTGATATATATTTATTTAAAAGTGTATCTAAGTTTAAAATAACAAATTATTCATTTGATTACCAACAAATTATTCATTTGATTACCTATATTTTCCTAATTTTCATGACTTAAACTGAAATGTTTATGTATATTTAATGAGTATTATTTGTTGGCTTTTCTTAATAAATATATGCAATATATATTTGTATTTTCTACTTGACCTTGTCCAAAGTCAAGTTCACTGTGTACCTGACCAGGGACATTTATTTTTTAAACAACGTAAAACATAGTTAATATTTCTCTGAGTACAGATTCAATATTAGGATCATTATCAATGGAGGTAAACATGTTTATCTTAATCTAAATCTTCACTAGTATTCCTCACTGAAAAACCAGGGTGTACCTGACGTCTGTCATGTTTTTTATTATAATTTTAGTAATACACCTCATCCTATTGACAATTTATAAGGTTACAGAAATGAACTTTTGACCCTCATCCTGGTTTTATTTTAGTGTCTTTGCTTTTTATATAATGCTGTTTAGTTGAGAAAATACTAATTCTTGCCTTAACATCTTGACAAAGAATCAGTCTTATTGCTTCTTCAGTTTTTCATTTGGGTGGAACTATTTATTCAAATTATTATTCACTGGAAATACAATGATACAATGATACAATGTACTCATCAATAATATTCTTGGGCAGAAACATTAATTTGGAATTACAGTGAATTTAGACAAGAACAATTTTTGACTATATTACTGTGATACATCAAAAACGTCATCACACTCCAGGCCATTGGCACATTACCATGCTCAAGACTATAGGCACATCAACACATTCAATATTGGAACTTACTTCGGTTAGCAATGGAGTTCAGTTAAACATTATACATTTGGGCTTGCGATACAACTTTCTGGCCTATCTGGGATTTAATTCACAATAATGTAAGGTCTTTTTAAATTTTCAATTTGAATTGTAGGGAAATAAATTATTTCTTGAATTTTACAAATCTTGATGGTTTCTGCTTTTTTATATTACTTAGTTTCAGACTATAGTCATGAGAAGAAAATATTACTAAGGGTATTGTCATTCATAATTAAACTCATCATAAATCTCAATGATAAATCTTACACACCATGCTTGATCAGTCTGCTCAGAAATGAATCCTCTAGAACTGAAATTCTCAACCTTAGGTCGCAACCCAAATCAGGTTGGGGTGGGGGTTTCTCAGAAGGGTCACAAATTTGATCACATCATAAGCCTGACCATCAGGAGGTGCTATTGCTGGCCAATTTAGTGTCACAGCAAAAAAGGTTGGTAATCACTGCTCCAGCATGTTCCCAAGCTCAGCCAATAATGCTTTATTAATATGCATAGATGTCACTCATAATCAAAATTATATAAGATCTTGGAAGTTTATGCACCACATTTAATGACAATCTGTTAGAAAATGTGGCCTCTAGATGGGTAACAATCAATGGACAAATGACAAATGCAAGGCCAGATCATATGACTGTTTGGCCTCTGACCATGTCAGCTAACAGGAAGGCCAAGTGGGAACAATACTTCTCACCTAGGTAATTAACATATTGGCTTGTAAATTTATACATAAAATGAAACTGTGATGTGAAAACAATAGTTTGGAACACTTAGTTCCTACTTTTGTCTATCAGTCCAGTTTCATGCTAAACAAAATTGGGTGGTTTATAAGACTAAGATTTTTTATTCATTACTTATTCCCTCCCCATCTAGTGATGGTGACCATGGCTACATGCCTTTTTTCCCTCCAATGACAAAAGACCTTGTCAGCGTTATTCAACATGTCATACAACAGATATATTTGGACTAATATCAGTAGTTACATTCAGACGTCTTTCAGGAGAAATGCATGTTGGGCTCTTGCTTTATTAAAGGCTAAAAATATATAATATAAATCTAAAATAATTCGTTATTAATGGCATTTAATTAATGAAATTCCATAAAATAATGTTTATCCATCTTAATATATAAAACAAACCTCAAATATTCAAATCATTTTAATATGACAACATCATTAGATGGTAATGGTTAGGCTTTGATTAGTTTTTACTGGGCAATGAGAACAAAGTGTTGTACTAAACGATACAATACAGCAAATTTTACTCCCCAAATAGCAACCACTTCACTTTTTTCAAAATGTCTCCATTATTTACACATACTTAGAGTAGGGCTTGAAATTTAAGATTTTTCACAAACCCACAGGATCACCATAATCAATTTTTTTACTGTTTCTATCTAAATTTTACCAATTCTGCAAAAATCAAACAGAAGTAAATTCAGTTTCTTAATTCAACATTTATTACACATTTACATCAACTGCAAACAGTAACTACTATATTTGACAAACAAGATTCACTGAAAGTTCATGTTCAATTTCTGTGTCTGATTCATCATTCGATCCAGGCTTGTACGACCAAATTTGTTTTTTTCTGCAACAGCTTCATGGCATCTCTTGGGTTATAGTTCTTGTCTTGTGAGTTGAGGAACACTATCATTAATGTCATTCAAGGGATGATTTACTAAAATTTTCACACCCATCAAGAGGAATGGCAGGTGCTTTTTTTATTACTGAAGACTGTAATTGGCTTGATTTAATGAAGGGTGCTGTGTTATTAAAGTTGCCATTAAAGGCCAACTTTGGAGAATTAATAAATGCCCATTTGGTATTGCAGCATTTTTTCCTCCATTTGGTATTTATACAGAACAATCAGTGCTTCAAAGGTATGAACAAAAATATTTGTTCATGTAACAATCGATAAATTCCAGTGCATTCTATATCCAAATTTACAGCTTCCTTATATGGTGCCTTTGAATTTCCACACTCCAAACCCAAGAATGTTTATAGAAGTTTTAACAGCCAGAAATGTTGCCACCAAAAAGACTTCCAGATGGAATATTTCGTTGTCAAGAAGGAAAAACAAAATCGCAATTTGCAACATGGCAAAGCCCAGTACGATCCCTGCATCAAAGAAGAACACCATCCTCTAAATTCTCTAAATACTTGATGCCGAAAGTGCACAACATCACAGCCTTTCCTGGGCCATACTTCAGCCAATAGTAAGCATTTATCCAGCACATCTAGTACTTTTTTCTACTCCATTCTTCTCTTGAACATACTTACAACTGTCATCATATAATTTCTGACATTTCAGTTGTGGCTGCACACATTACTTAAACTTCCACATATTTCCAATTGCTACTGCACAATACACTGAATGTTTATCAACAACAATATAGATAATGAAACATATTATTCAGTATCATTCTTGATCATTTGTTGAGTTGGCCAACACCAACTTTTCTGAGGAGCCAATACTAGACTCATTCCCTAAATCTTCTGTTATCATCCGTAATGAAATCAGTATTTGGGGCTAGTACTTTTCTAATCTTAGCAGCCATAATTTGAAGCAAATCAACATCATTTTCACAAATTTGAAAGCACCTTATGCCAGTATGAAATTTTGGTCTTATTGAGCTGAACATTTTTTGAGAAGTCATTTAATGTTGGTTTTTTTCATTTTAGCAAAGGTGGCCGTACCTGATGACGTCTTTTGTACAAATTTAAAGGCCCTCTATGCCTGATGCCTTCTTTTAAATTTGGTCAAATTTTGTTCCGTGGTTTTTGAGAAGAATTCATTTAAAGAAAAGTTTTAGTAACAGTGGCAAGTTTTAAAGAACTTCATAACAGGTTACTTTCTGTAAAGTTCGGTCAGATTATAGCCATTAGCTTTAAAGAAGTCGTTTAAAGGTTTATCCATTCTGTATAACAGCAGATGTTCTATTTTTAGTGATAGTGGCCAATTCTGAGGGTTGATTGGCATCCTTTGTAAAATTTGAGAGGTCTGTCAAATCTAATCAAATCAGCAGAGTTCGATAAGACGTCATATAATGGATTTTTAGTAACAGCATTCATATATGATGGCAGATCAACATCATTTTGTAAAATCTAAAAGCTATTCAAGCCAGGATGTCGTGTGCCAAATTTGGTCATAATTGGTCCAGTGGTTTTAATAATAAGTTTAAAACAGCAATTGTTGATGGGTACACATTATAGACACAAAGCCACATCACAAGGTCACTTCACATCATGGCAAGGTTAGCTAATAAGAACTTACTCAGGTGTAATCTCAGAAAACTTTGCTCTGTAGACTGGAATATTAGGTTTTACTGAAACAGAAAGAGTGAAGTGATTAGTTTAACTATTATGCTGCTCTCTACCAAAAAACACATTTCATAAAAAAGTGTAACCTACTGAACTGTTAAAGGAGGAGGGGAGGCAGAGGACTAAATGCAATTTAAATCTGAACAAAGTCAAAAGCAACTTTATTTTACAAAATGATGAATAAAGTGGCAGGTAAGCTGGAGAGGTATCAAAATGAGCAGTTAGATGCTGCAAAACATAATTTTGTTGGGCTATATATTTTATAGATATCTAGTAAGAATCTTATCTTTTTGGTATGTAACAAGTGAAAAGCCATTTCATTATAAATTACAGCCACATAGTTCAAACATTTGTGTAAACTGGTCTTATACCCAGTGCTGAAACCAAGTAATTTTCTTTGATAATACTTACCTCATCATAATGCATTAGAAGTCATTCCACTACCTTGCAAATCAAAGAAAAAGAATGGCAACAATGTTACCTGTCTTATTTATAAAAAAGATACCACTTAAAACCTCTGATGGGGTCCTGAAGATGCCCTGACAAGAAAAAGCCCAATGAAGACAAAGGTTTCAAAAAGAAAGACTGGCTTCCCATAACTTAACAATGCAATTGAGGGAATCATTTTTTTTATTGTTGTGGAACTTAAATAAGTTTGGGTTGATGGCTAAGGCAGTGCTTCAATGATTCTGCCTTGTAAGGCTAGCATAATTAGGTCTTATATGAATGGTGAGTTAGTAATGTTTCGGACAGAGGCTTGATGGATTGCTTTGTTTAATCTCTCTGCAGTGAAATGATGAAGTCTTCCTCTCACCAGTTTCAGGAAAGGTCAGCACAAGAATGGTAACATTTTCTGCTGGAAGGAGATTGGCAGGAAGAGAAAATGGGCCAAAATCAATCTTATTCTACCCAAATTCTGCTGTCTCTTGCTATGAGAAACTAGGCCTTTGCCAAAAAGCAATGTCGGGTAGTGGGTTTCCTGTTGAGAAGTCCTTTCTATTCCCCTGGTCCCATTTTGGAATCAATGGTGGGGCACTATGTCACTGGATCACAGTAAGGCATGCCTCCTTAGCAGTTTGTTTTCCTGACCCTTTTAAGTTGCCCAGGAAAAGGCAACAGAAAGAAAAAAAGCAACAGAAAGGCAAAGGCTGTAAGCAAATGGTTTCTATGTGGTGATCTTTAAGCAGCTTGGATGTGGACAGGAAGGCATCTCTCTCCACAAGGTTGATGGTAGCAGCTTTGCAAATAGAAACCAAGTGCTGAGCTAATCTATTTATCATACAACATATGACTGACACTGACTCCCTAGTGTGTTTGTTACTGTCTCACTGATAGAATCCAGGCTAATTTCTCATTGTCAAAAGATTGCTATGAACACCATATCAACCAAGGAACCAACAGTTATGTTGTTGCAAAGTTAGAAGAGTTTTCAGTCAATGCATATGGAAGAGATTTGACATGACCAGTACAGCAGTTTCTGTTGGTGGCCTGGACCATGGAAGAAAAACCAGTGAGTTTTCCAAAAGGCTAAGATAAAGTAGACAGTAGTCATCATTGGGAGAGGAAATAGTAATAAATTCAAAAGAAGAACACTGTCAGAGCAGGAAGTGGAGGACACAAGGAATGATGATCTTCACAAGCCATTTGATTGAAGATAGGGCTCGCAATTGTCCATTTTTTATGCCAGAGGCATGGGGCTAAAGAGTAGCCTCATGAGATGGGTCAAGCAGACTGTCTAGGATGATAAAGTACCAATGTTAAAAGACTGGTTCTAGGCATCATCAATGGTCAGGGAACCATGTATCTGAGAAAGGAAAATCACTGTCACTGGTACATAGCATGAGCCTCGACAAAGCCAGGATCAGAGATGGACTGGCCCAGCGATGGTACATAGCATGAGCCATGACAAAGCCAGGACCAAAGATGGACTGGCCCAGTGATGGTACGTTTACATCGTCACTACAGTGCTGGGTATCATAGGAAAGTCAATTACAGAACCTGGTACTGGGAAGGTCGGGAAGATTGATCACCATTTCAAGTGCTGGTTATGCTGGACATAGGTTGTGACAATACTGGATGAGATAATAATAATATAGCACCTAATCTTTAGAAGCTCTAAGCGCTTTACAACATTAGACAACACCTATAAGATAAAAAACATATAATGATATGATTACAAAAAACAAACACCATGAAATTAGAAAACATTTATAAAAAAAGTATAAAAAAACAAACATGCTGAGAATATTTAAGGTTGGAAACATTAGGTCTATAAGTTTGTTCTTGCAGTCGAAATAAGTGAGTTTTGAGAGCACTCTTGAATGTGATCACTGTGTCTTTGTGTCTAAGTTCAGTGGGCAATTCATTCCACGTTGCTGGGCCCTGGTATGCAAAAGAACACTGTCCATATGACTTTGTTTTCATAGTGGGAACAATGAGTATACGATTGGCAGAAGAGGAGCGTTAGTATCTTGCTGGTATGTACACATCGGTGAGGTCGGATAGGTATATTGGACTAGAGTCCGTCAATGAAACGTAGCACAGAGAACAAATTTTGTGTTTGATTCTGGATCGAATGGATAGCCAGTGTAGGGTACAGAGCAGCGGGGAGGTGTGCTCTGATCGTGGTACTCTAAGTATGATCCGAGCAGCTGTGTTTTGAACTTTTTGAAGTTTTTGGAGTAGATATTGAGATGAACCAAACAGAATTGAGTTACAACAGTCCAGTCTTGAAAGTACTAATGAACACACAAGTGTTTTAATGGCATCAACTAAAAGATATTTGTGAATGGAGCTGATGCATCTCAGCTCAAGATATGCAGCCTTGCATATTTTCATGACATGTTAGTGCAATGTGAGAGTAGTGTCCAGAGTAACAGATAGGTTTCATATTGATTTTGTGAATTTAATACATGACTAGATATTGTCAGGTCCACAGGTCTGGTGCCAGCTATCTAGTATTAGATGACCATAAATGGTAATGGCATGTGCATGCTGTATGGAGTTTCCTAAGGCTGGTCCACATGTGCATCCGTATCATGGTGATACTGGTCCTGGAATCTGTCCGGTGCTGTTACATCATGTAAGAAAGAATAAGTAATATGGGTGAAGGTGATACTTGAGTTATTTGGGGTCCATGGCAGCAAAGGATGCAGAATCTACTTCATTATGGGTAACTTCTCAGCTTTAAGGGATTACAACAGACGAAGTTCACTACCAAGATGGCTTCAGCAGCAAGTCTGACATCTGATTTCTTATTGGACCATTTTCAAGTTCTCTCATTGGCCTGTACAACTGTTTTGTCAAAGTCACACACATTTATAGTTTCTGACCAGTCTGCAGATTTCAAGCGTGGTCTGATTGACCAGGCAATGTAGGTAAGGTGATTATCCTGACAGCTTTTGCAAGTGTCACACCTAATCTTGCCTTGATAGAGGCCACCCCTGGATCCACTGGGGTGGGGGGGAGGGGATGGAATGGGACTGAAGCGTGTCCTTGTCAGGTCAGTCATCCATATTGGTGAACACTATAGCATGCTGAAGGAAGAAGTAGCATCATCCAAAAGCACGTTCTGGTATCTGCCCAAAAGTCAAGATTTTAAGTGTGAACCCAATGCTGATATGAAGGACAAGCAACTTGCAGATCTTGGATTGTTAAGAGAACTAGCAGGACTGTCAGTGGACAGCAATACTGATGGACCAACTGGATGGACCCCCGCAACAGAATACATATGTTGGAACAGCTGGCTGGTTTGCAGCTGGACTCATTACTACTGACCCACGATCTAAGACAATCAATGGCTGATCAATCAAACGAATGGACTGGATGGGAACCATGACAGTAACTGACAAAACAGATGTCTGGTACATAGTTAGTTGAAAAACTCCAGTGAGGTCAGAAGGAAACTGCAGGTGCTAAAACTGAGCCTGCTCCAGCATGAAGTTGGGACCTGAGCTTAAGCTCAATGGACTACCGAAATGAGAGTAGGTTTTTCCCATTTCGAATCTTAATCAACAGAACATATGTACATGTAATTAAAAAATGAAAGCTGTACTGAACACTAGTGTTCATAAAACCACGTTGCCAACATCCTTTCCATCCTGTCCATTATGTTGCAGTGGGTATAGCAACTTTTCTGGTTTGAAAGGGAGGTTCCAGCTTTCATGCTTGCTTTTATTTTTTCAGCAGTCATGTATTGCTCTACATGTAATTTCACTAAGGTTCAAAGCATGCTTTATCATGGCGGTACTCTGACCAACTTCATACCGTTTCACTACTTTAAATTTAACCTCAAAAGAAATAGCCTTTCTTGGTCTCTTTGGACTATCACTTGCTCGTCTTTTAGATGCCATCAATAATAACGTTCCAAAATTGTAACAAACAATTTGTACATGTACATACCCACGCAGCACTGAGGCCACAATAAACAGAATGGTGGGGGTATAAGAGCTGGGCATTTTGGGTAATGTTTGCATGCGATGGTGGCACAATCTATATGTATGAGAGAGTTATCTGAATAGTACAAATTTTAATCAATAGAACATATGTATATGTAATTAAAAATTGAAAGCTGCACTGAACACTAGTGTTCATAAAGCCACTTTGCCAACATCCTTTCCATCCTGTCCATTATGTTGTGGTGGGTATTGCAACTTTTCTGGTTCAAAAGGGAGGTTCCAGCTTTCACGCTTGCTTTTATTTTTTCAGCACTGTCATGCATTGCTCTACATGTAATTTCACTAAGGTTCAAAGCGTGCTTTATCATGGCAGTACTCTGACCATCTTCGTACCTTTTCACTACTTCAAGTTTAACCTCTAAAGAAATAGCCTTCCTTGGTCCCTTTGGACTATCACTTGCTCGTCTTTTAGATGCCATCAATAAGAACGTTCCAAAATTGTAACAAACAATTTGTACATGTACATACCCACGCAGCACTGAGGTCACAATAAACAGAATGGTGGGGGTATAACAGCTGGGCATTTTGGGTAATGTTTGCATGCGATGGTGGCACAATCTACATGTATGAAAGAGTTATCTGAATAGTATTGATCTTTTTCGCATTTTTACCCATCTCATGTTATTTCGAATTCACGTAAATCGCGATCACATTGTATACTGAAACTAAACACTGATATTTCATATTCTGGCCATCTAGACCAGTGGTTCCCAGCCTTTTTTAGGCCATGGCCTTTTTTGAAGCCTCATGACCCCATTTTCACATTTTGTTCTCATTACTGTTGCTACTAAGTGTTTCTCAAGGCTCTGTATATAGGCTGTCAGTTATCATTACTGTAGCCACTATGTGTTTCTCAAGTCATAGGTTGTCAGTTGTAATTACAGTTGCCACTGAGTGTTTCTCAAGTCACAGGTTGTCAGTTGTCATTACAGTTGCCACTGAGTGTTTCTCAAGGCTCTGTATATAGACTGTCAGTTATCATTACTGTAGCCACTAAGTGTTTCTCAAGTCATCGGTTATCATTTGTCATTACTGTTGCCACTGAATGTTTCTCAAGTCATAGGTTCTGTTGTCATTACAGTTGCCACTGAGTGTTTCTCAAGGCTCTGTATATAGACATAGACTGTCAGTTATCATTACTGTAGCCACTAAGTGTTTCTCAAGTTACAGGTTGTCAGTTATTATTACTGTTGCAACTAAGTGTTTCTCAAGTCATAGGTTGTCAGTTATCATTTCTGTTGCTAATGAGTGTTTCTCAAGTCATAGGTTTGTCAGTTATCATTACAGTTGCCACTGAGTGTTTCTAAAGGCACTGTATATAGGTTGCCAGTTATCATTCAGTCACCACTGAGTGTTTCTCAAGGCTTTGTAACTAGACTGTCAGGTATCATTACTGTAGCCACTAAGTGTTTCTCAAGTTACAGGTTGTCAGTTATTATTACTGTTGCAACTGAGTGTTTCTCAAGTCATCGGTTATCATTTGTCATTACTGTTGCCACTGAATGCTTCTCAAGTCATAGGTTCTGTTGTCATTACAGTTGCCACTGAGTGTTTCTCAAGGCTCTGTATATAGACATAGACTGTCAGTTATCATTACTGTAGCCACTGAGTGTTTCTCAAGTCACAGGTTGTCAGTTATCATTACTGTTGCTACTGAGTGTTTCTCAAGTCATAGGTTTGTCAGTTATTATAGTTGCCACTGAGTGTTTCTCAAGGCTCTGTAACTAGACTGTCAGTTATCATTACTGTAGCCACTAAGTGTTTCTCAAGTCATAAGTTGTCAGTTATCATTACTGTTGCCACTGAGTGTTTCTCAAGTCATAAATTGTCAGCTGTTATTACTGTAGCCATTGTTTGTTTCTCAAGGCTCCATTTAAAGATGAACCCACATGAAAATAAATAAATTTCAATCTATGTTTCCAAATTTATCACAAAATAATACATCAACATAAAATCTTTATGTTACAACCTTAATATTTCTAAATGTTTCCACTTAAATTATATCATAACAAACAGTGATACCAAATGAGGCAAATGATAGTTGAGTATTAAAGTTATAATTGTCATGTTCTTTTATCACCGTTAATTATTCAAATGAAAGACAAGTTTGCTTCTGCATTCCATCCATTGACCACTATTAAAACTAGGATGATGCATTTCAGAAGTGTTTTTCTTTTGGCTTAATGCAGAGCTGTCAAACCCAAAGTACAAAAATACTAACTGCTTATAAATAAAAATACTGATTTTCCGAAACAAATACTGATTTTTAAGATTCTAATGTATATATAACTATTTACAGCATCTACAACCATTAATAAAGTAGGACAATAATTTAATTATTTAATGTCAAAGATGCATTTATTGCACCCTTACACCTTCTGAATGGGCACCCTGTTCCATTCATGGGCTCAATCAGAAGGTATAAGAGTGCAACACACTCACACTTAGACACAGGCTGTTTATAGGAGCCTTTTCCACACCTTACCTCTTCAATAATTATCACTTCCAATGTACCATCTATCACTGACGATCTGAATTCTTTGCAATGTTTTTTCACTTAACTGTTTTCATTCTAGCATGAGTAATCCTTTGCAATATTACTAACCAAGTAGTGCTAGCACTTTTTTGAAAGGTGCACATCTGAAGTAAGGCCAAGCTGTATACTCTATAATTCACAGTACATCCATCAATCATACACCAAAATAAAGGGAATTAAAGGTTCTTTGAATTATACCTAAGATATACAAGGTCTTTTTTAAACAGCCAGTATAACCAGTGATGAAAGCTGGGGAAATTCGTTTTCTTTAAAATCCTAACCCTATGCAAAATATGAAACTGTAGAGCGCCACCTTAAAGCAAATATAAAAATGTTTGCAATTATTTTTTTATTTTTATACAATTATGTATGATGTTCTGAATAAATGGTACATTCATATTGATGTTAAGCATGAAAATAAGCTAATTATGCTCATTTTGCTCTTGCTTACATAATTTGCCATGAGGCATGTTTGTGTGAGTAGTGACCTTAATTATGGGGAGATTAGAAGTCTTAGAATATAGGAATAGAGTCAACTTAAATTTAAAACTGTTGGAAGAAGTAAAAGAAATATATGGTGAAAATGTTTTTTTTCATTTATTTGCAATGAAATAAAAAAATAAATGATGAGAAAGTGAATTTCGCTTCTTCCATATGAAATAATAGGCAAATATTTTACACTTTGACCTTTGACCTTTATGAACCCGATGAGTTACCTCCCTATTCAAATTGTAAAATTCATTGTTGATATCTCAGAAATAATTCTGGCTAGTTTCATGTTCCTGTCATTCACCATAACATTAGTTGCTATGTTTACAAAATGTAATGTGCATTCTTAAAAAAGCTCACTTTTTATCGGGGGGGGGGGGGGGGGAGGGGCTGGACTTGTTAGAGACTCTGACACTCATAAATACTGTTCTGTGGGGGGAAAGGCAGGACAATTATTCAAAAGGATTGTTTTGATGCTTGCGACTTAAATGTTTCAGCCATATAAACATAATTAAATCATACAATAATAATACCTATATTCTCTTTATAGGGGCGCTCACCAGTTAATATGTACTTTTGAGAGAGTGATGTATGTAAGGTGAAGTAGTTCGCATTTAAAACATGCACAATGGAGAGAATGTTGGCATACCTCTATGCTACATTAATGTAATGTGGATGATATTTCTTTGGATATTGTACTTTTGGAAATTTTACATGATTTAAGCACACTGCTAACTAAAATGACTGCTCCCTTGTGTTAAAAACTCAGCCTGAATTAGTCTAAAGTACACTATCCATAGCAGCTACTAAAATAGGGAAAATGTATTTTGCCAGACTAGACAATACCAGCTTCTGAAAGTGCAATGAATGAATTACCAAATACACAAAATGTAAAAAAAGTTATCTGCTCTTTTTTATACAATTTACCTCTGAAGTTCAGGAAGTGAAAATGACAAAGTAGAGCAAGCACTTTTTTGAAAGGTGCACATCTGAAGTAAGGCCAAGCTGTATACTCTATAACCCATCAATTATACACCAAAATAAAGGGAATTAAAGGTTCTCTGAATTATACCTAAGATATACAAGGTCTTTTTTAAATAGCCAGTATAACCAGTGATGAAAGCCGGGGAAATTCTTTTTCTTTAAAATCCTAACCCTATGCAAAATACGAAACTGTAGAGCACCACCTTTAGTGTCAATAACAAGTCAAAGACATTAATGTCTTTTTTTCTTGAGAGAACTGGATATGTGAGGTGGTGGAAGGATGTCAAATATATTAAGATTGGACAATATGTTTAAAAGACAAGTATGGATACGTGAGGTGGTGGAAGGAGTCTTGATTTATTAAGTGTTGTTAGTGTTGTGTGGTTTAACGCCATTTTTCAGCACGCAATAGGCTATACATGGTGGCCAGTATTAATGGTGGAGGAAGAACCCAGGAAAAACCCGGAAAGAACCACCGACACGTGAGAAGCTACTGGCAAGCGTCTCACATACCCACATTGGCCGAATCTGAGACTCGAACCCATGCAGACAGCGGTGAGATGGCAGTGATCCTTAACAGAGAGCACTTTAGACCACTTGGCCACTCAGGGCCCCGATTTATTAAGATTGGACAATATGTTTAAATGGCAAATATAGATATGTGAGGTGGTGGAAGGACTACTAACTTATTAAGATTGGACAATATGTTTAAATGACAATCCACCTCCTGCATGTAGATTCTGTCTAACTTTAGATGCAAGCCTTATCAACTATTGCTCGAAATCACTAAACAGATATATAAGCAAATTTATCATTTTCATTTAACAAACACACTTATTTTATGAAAATGTACCTGCTTTACAAACTTCAATCACTTCAAATCCAATGTTTTCTCCTTCTCTGTCACAATCAGTCCAAATTATCAAGTAAGAACATCCTCGAACCTCCCGCTCCAAAGTCCTCTATAAAACAAACAGAAACTCATGATAAAATTATTACACTGAGACTGGCAAACATTGTAAGATTTTACTTCAACTGCACGCATAATACAGCTGCATTACGCTCACTGTTAAGTTCAGTGGTCCCAGGCTTGATACCATTTCTAGCACATGCAAAGAAATACATTAACCACCCAAGGGTACGTGGTTTCCTCAATTTTCTCTAGTTTTCACAACCTCAAACACCACTAAACATAACCAACTGAGCTGTCAAAATTATCTGGCTTGCTGAGGGCCATTTCAGTAAAATATACTTGAGACCCTGGTAAGGCATTTTTATTGTGAAGTAGTCACCAACATATGCATTTTAGAATTTGGTATCATTTTCATATTGATTCTGTGAGTAATTAGAGCACCATTACCTATATTTGCTTCAAATAATGCCTTTCCTACATACCAAGTATGTTTGAATGGAACAGCTCTCATCATGCAATGAAGTTTAATCCAAACAATTTTCATGGTTTCATTGTCAAGAATCATGAATGGCTTGCATTGTTCCTCTAAATTGTCCAACAACTGTCCCTGTGTAACTCATCAGATTTATGCATGTCCTGATGAAGTATGTCCCGGCATATAAACCACCTACAGGGATGGTCCTGGCTTTTAAAAAGCTGTCCTCAAAAAATCGCCAACCTCAATGTTTTGTTGCCAATTTTCAAAAAGTGTCGCCAAAACAAGTAGTGTACATTTTTCCAAGTGTTAATTTAGTCTATTAATGTAACAGGCAATGAAAATTACACAAGATGGGTTAGTTAATACTTTAATTACAACAAGCATTAACAAAATGTTACAAAGTGTTACATGAAGATCCGTCGCAATTTTAGGGCTGCCCACTTGCTGAATGCAGTTTCAAAGTAAAATTTTTCACATCTGTACATGCTGATTCTCATTAAATTCTCGAGAGATGAGATGCAGAGCTTATTTCTGATGTCAGTTTTTATGAGGTTCATCTTACTGAATCCACATTCACAGTCCACAGTGCTGACAGGTGACACCAGTAGTCTCTCAGCAGCCCACCCCCTTTATGGCTAGCTTCACAAAGCTTGAAGTGAATTGTTCCTAAATCACCAGAAATGATCACTGAATGCTGTATAAATTTTCTCGACAAGCAAAATAGGATCTCCATTCCCATGAATGAAACTTACACGAGTCAACACCTGGCAATATTGAACCGTATATATAAGCATAAATTCACACTTAGTTTAGGGATTCTTTCACTCCTGTATTTTGAGAAATAAATAATTATTATTAATTATGCAAAACTTTTTTTTTTTGTTGCTATTTCTTGTTGCAGAGTTTAAGTCTCTGCAGCCGTAACATGGGATTGATGGCAAAAGGAAAAGATCAATGAGTAAAATGCTGCACTGGCGACAGATATAATTGTGATTGAGATTTTTTCCATTTGCTTTGTATTTATACACAGTAGTCGGTATTTCAAAGGTTATCAGTTTTCTATGAAGGTTCAGCAAAACTACTGTATTGGTATATGTAAAAAAAAACAAACAAAAAACACACAGAAGGATTAGCCATACAATTAATTGTATCTGTTCTATTCGCGTCTTCAGAAGTCGGTCAGTTGTAGGTATAGTGCGGTAGCATGATTGACTGTATCACAGCATACAGTACTCAGCCCAGATGTCAGCATAAGCAGATTATGATGTAACAATGCACTGTAAAGATGGGGTTGTCAATAAGAACAAAGGATCGTTTGTGTAACAGATTGATTCCAATGCATTGCTTAGTCAAGTTTGTGGCTTCCTTTCGTTCTCCCTTTTAATTTATCCAGTCCAAATCCATGATTGTATGTACAAATTAAAGAACCAAAAAGTATGTCGCCAAAAAAATCGCCAGATGGGATATTTTTGTCGCCAAAAAGGAAAAAAAATCGCAATTTGCGACATTGGCAAAGTCCAGGACGATCCCTGCACCTAAAATGTCAAGCTGAGTACGGTATTTAC
The DNA here is from genome assembly GCA_028554795.2 of Sinohyriopsis cumingii. Taxonomy (NCBI): domain Eukaryota; kingdom Metazoa; phylum Mollusca; class Bivalvia; order Unionida; family Unionidae; genus Sinohyriopsis; species Sinohyriopsis cumingii. Next base: position 151,971,406 of record CM068825.1, on the reverse strand, counting down.
CCATTAGCAAAATGTTCATAAGGAAAACTGACAGAAATTCTCTAGGTAGCAATGGAATTTCTTATATTTATGATCATCAAATCAGATCAAAATTGACTACTGAACAGAAAATTTCTTTTTCCAACTTTCCAAATGCCTCTTTGAAAGAAAATGGACCAAAAAACCACGGCATACACATATTTTGTTCATTAATGCATTATACCAAAACAATGGCTGCAGTGGGAATAGTGTGAAATCAATGCAGGTGAAGTTAATTTCATTTTTTGTATATGTATAGGCAAACTGACTCAAGGGCAACAATTTCACCAGAAACAAGAATCTAGGGTTACTGAATTATTAAAATGTTCAAGAATCTTCTTTTGTAGGGGTCTGCACTAGAACTGAAAATTTAAGGGGGAAATTTCTCCCACCATTAACACAAAAATACTGGGGGAGGGGCAAGAGGAGGGGTCCTGAATATAGAAGGGATATAGGTTATGCTTTAAAATACAACAGGATTGTTTAGAAACTATTGCAAATTCTGCAATGGCAAACCTTAGAACAGACCTTGCCTTGTTAATTTGTGTAAATTAAGATTGTGCAAAAAAAATAAAAAATTCTCCAAATTAAACCATTTTAAATGTACAATTTCATGGACTAAAGGCCACATTTTGATAATGACATAAAAATCACAGAACATCTTGCCTTGATATCAATGTAATTTTCTGGACAGTATTTCTGTACTTGAGCATCAAACAGTGCAACTGGATTACAGCTGTACCTGTAAAAAAAGAAAAACAAAAAGTAATAAAACTGATGGGCATGGAATGGGATACATTTTTAAAGTACTCAAGTATGAGTACAAGTACATTTGCTTCAGGTTAGGGTACAAGTTGTTCCATCTTTCCTAACCAGAAGTACAGTGGAACCCCGCTATAACGGACAACTGGGGTCCAAAAAATTGGTTAGTGTTAATATCAGGATCAAGTTAATGCAGGGTTTTACAGTATTTTACTTTTTTCAGAGAACAACTCATTGGCACATACAAGTATATTCATGTCTAATGTACATGATGAATAGGGTATCAACACCATTTACTATCATGCCGTCATGGCACTCAGTTCATCTATAATGCATGTAATTCCATCGAAAACTTGCAAACAGATTTACAATATTCAAAAATCTTTTTCCCAGATCATTGTGTCTGAATTCAATGTCCAATATACAGCATGAACAGAGTATCAACACTGTTTACTTGCCATCTGATATCGTACCGTTGGGGCTTGCAATTAATCCATAATATATGTAATTCCATTGCAAAAATTGCATACATATTTAAACTATTGAATAATTCTGTCACACATCATTATGTGCCTGAATTCAATTGGAAAAATTAACACCAAAATTAGGTTAAGAAAGATGGAACACATGTACGGTTCATTACGTTCCAGGGTCCATGAACGGTGTCTGTACAAATTTCATACTGCTAAAATTTTCTCATATGCGTTTCCATGTACATTTATCCATCGCAAATTTTCAATAATTAACGCTTGTACGACTATTCGTTTGAATGACTACAGCAAGAATAATTAACAATCAGCGTGCATTTAACTTTTACTTCAGGTTTTGTGAATATCAAAAGAAACATGTGAAAACTACTATACTAATCATTGTGCAAAGTGCAGAAAATGACTTGCGTTTGAAAACTTGCTTTTCCATAATGGTAAAATATTTTTCTAAAAAATAGGAAATTAATAACGAGTTCATAAGTAAACCCATACACATATAAATCCCAATAACTAAGTGCAGTACACCTGCAATGGTTATGAGTCACTTTTATATTAAAAATTTAAAGCTGAACGAATGTACAATTTTATATCCTTTCAATTTCCAGCTAATGAAGCGGACATTATTTACTGGTCAACTGATTGCGTCTAATAACACCGCCAAGTCCAGCAAACATGTTGGCATCTTTTGTCTTTTGATGTTTATTAAACTGTGAGAATCTTTTATCAACGGTTAACCAGTGCATTGTCTGCTGCTTGGTTGTGTATGCAGCTAAAGAAGAAGTACATGTTGGCTATTGTTTGAGCAACGATTGTATACAAAATTAATGGAAGACAATCACAAAGACGACTTACTGGCTTTACTCATGAACCAGTAATAAGTAACATTTCCAATAATATTTATTTTGGCATACAACTTCAAGAACCTGGTGATATTGTTAAATTTCAGAAGCTATGCCATGATCATAATATATTCGGATTCATACAGGAACCTTTCCCCAAAATGATAATAAATATTTTACACACTATTTGTCGTACTTTAAAAAAAGTATTTTTCTAGGTACGAGAATAATACATGTACATGTATTTAAAATTTCAGGAATGCCAAGATCATATTAAATTCATATTCATACACGATCTCATCACCATAATGATAATATATTTTTTATACACTATTTCATGTACTTTGAACAAAAAATATTTTTTCATGTGCAAATGAGTATACAAAATTTCGGAAGCCATGCCAAGACCGTGTTATATCCTAATTCACGTTATAATGGGGTTGCACTGTACTAATATGAGAACTTTACATTTGTACAAATGTAGTGCTTTTGACAATGCATCTGCAAAGAAGGCAGACACTATACTGTTTGCAAAATAAGAAATAAATGAATTAATATATATGGATTTCACTGACTATCAAACTTTTCCAAGCTCTTAATGATACAATCATATATTCCAATGATGAACAAAACAGATCAGAAACATGGCCTCAAGAGTGGTAGCAAATGCAGTTATCAAGAGCAAGGTCATATCATAATTTGGCCAAGATCACACAGATTCAAGTGTATATTCCATTACTTATACAAAAAATATATCCTCAAAAGTGGTAACAAGCTTAGTCAATAGCCATTAAAACCAACAAAACAAAATGAACTCTTCTACCAATATCTGCATTCAAACCCTTCTTCTTTTCCTCGTCTACATATCTATTTCCACGTACTATTTACAAACATCTTTTTGACAACTTTAATAATTGGCATCTGATTTTAAAAGTCCCAACAAAGATAAGAAGAAAAGAAAAGTTCTTTATTTGTAAAATATGTATAACATGAATTTGTTAAAACATCTCATATTTTACCCATTTTGAGGGTCATATTTTGAGGCAAGCACAGATCTTCCACACTCAAGTTAAATGATCCAGTAAAATCACTAGGGGAATGAAAATAGATAATAATATTTCCCATATTTCTTATTTTTATAAATTAATAGTCCATGCAATCGTGTTAAGATTGTTTCAATATCTCCTTTCTTCTCCAAACAAATGGCAAATATTTAGATGTAATTTCTCTTTCTTTTGTTTATTCAAAAGCAGACTCTATCAGCCATCGTTATTAAAATTACCAAACCACTGAAAAGCCTCAAATTTCCCATGGGATTCTTTGCTCAGAAATTTATCTTTCATCTCTCACAATGCAAATCACTGCATTTGAGCGGGCAAGTCTTTGAATAGTAAAAGCCATTGTGCACAGATTAAGAAAGATTGTTCTGTAACATCTTCTGTAGCTCATATAGCTGGTAAGTTCAATGCAATGTAATGGATATTCAATATTACATAACTATAATGTTGTGACTATCCAATAAAAGCAACAAAACTTAATCTGTCCAATAAGAGCCCACTGTGCACATCCATGATGGATAACAGCTTAGAAATGTAAATGTCGATTTTCTTAGATTCATGATGTATATGCTGTATGACAAAAGTTTCAAATTTTAAACAGTAAAGTACAAGCTAGTGACATTACACTGTACGAACATACAAATTCACATTTCAAGCTCTACAACTGTATACAGACTGGAGATTTCAGCAGTTTCCAAGTCATGGCTCTTAACAGTCGATGGAAAGGAAGTGACCTTAATAATACATTAGGAAGAACTCTGTTCAATTCATTAATAGCCACAATGAATGCAGTGTTGCTTAAAATGTTTAATCACAAAACATTACTCATTAAATAAACAAAGAAAATTCTACAGGATGCTTTGATCCCTACTTCAACCAAAATTTTCTTTTTGAATATTGACAGAGCATTTAGTAGTTGATTAGTAACCAAGCCTCGCTATTTCTTGTACTGTCCAACAAATTCAAGTAACCAAGTCTCACCATTTCTAGTATTGTCCAACAAATTCAAGGTTGAGCATTTAGTAGTTGCTTAGTAACCAAGTCTCACCATTTCTTGTACTGTCCAACAAATTCAAGGTTGAGCATTTAGTAGTTGCTTAGTAACCAAGTCTTACCATTTTTTGTACTGTCCAACAAATTCAAGGTTGAGCAGGTGTCCTGAAACTGATGTCATAGTCATTGTGCAATTGTTGTTGAGGATGTCGTACTCAAATTCATAGATCTTGTTAAACCTTGAAAATCCTTCTCGCTAAAAATAAAAGAAAAGATAACTGTAGCAAAGAACCATCATAAAAATACATGTCTAGAAGAATACTTTTGCTCGATATAAAACCCAGAATGAATATGATTTTTTTCCTCCATTTTTTCAAACAAAGATGGTTTGTTTACATACTGAGGGTCAAGATTATTTTCAGTGTGAACGTTCTATCATTTAAGGTTTAAAGAATATCCTATATATAATAAAAATAAAGAAAACTGCATTATCGTCATTCTTATTGATTATTCTTCATTCATTTCTTGACATCTGCATATGTTGAAACTTAGATAAATTTAGAAAAGTCTCTTTCCACTGCTATTCTCACATTCTTCCAGGTCCATTTGTTGCTCTGTACAATGCACCTAGTTCTATGTGACACTCCTCTTACATCAGTATTTTCTCAAAGGTGGAGTTCAATTTATATCTAACCCATATTATATGACCTACTTAGACTATAAATAATTTATTTTCATGATATGGTGTGATTCATCAAACAAAAGGAAATAGAACATGGTTTTTAACCAAAGGAACAAGGAGTTCTCATGCAAATCTGTCATTCCAAACACATGATGTTATTAGAAATAAAAGGCAACCATTTACTGTGATCTGTTATAGCTAAATCAAAAAGGTCCAGTGTAGAGTACCAAAATGTTTCAATAATCATTCATAATTTTTTAACCAGCAATGTTGTGACCAAAGCAATACTTTACCACTTTCTGAAATCCCTTTTTAGGACTCGTGTATACTGTCTTCAAAGAATGTTTTGGAATCCATAAGATCATCTCTTCTCTGTAAATGTTTGAATGCTGAAACCATCCTTGATGTTTCTGTGCTATAACAAGATTTGTATAATGCAGGGCTCAAAATCAGCAGTAGTCCGCTAGCCCAAGGCTAGTAGATTTCCTGTCGGACTTAAGTAACTTTCATAATGTTATTAGTCCAATGGGCTAGTAAGTTTTGTTTATCAACAGTCAGCGTTTGTTTACGCCATTCCCTAATACAGACTTGACTTAAGCAGATGTTCTGTAGAATCAACGCAGTGAAAGTTGTAAACACAGTCATAAAATATTAGCATGAGAAGATAACATCAATTTCTGCCTCGGAAATGTGTGTTTCTATAACAAGAAGCCATCTGATTTTGTGCATTTCGCTTAACAGCGCCAATTATGGTCCCGTCATTAACAACAGAAGTTTGGTAATTGATCCTAATTAATCTGATAGCGAATTAAATGAAAGATAACCTGGTATCACACTTTATTCACGCGACCACAGTAACAAACTACAAAGCGTTATACCACACAAAAGAACATGGCATCAACTATTCAAAGAAATTATATTGCATGTTTGTTTGTTTAAGGTTGTTTTGTTTTTTTTTGCTTGCTAGCTAAATGCTCCAACAGTCACAATCGGGAAACTGCATATTTTACGTTTGTATCGAAATAATTATAATAATTAGATCAATTTATTATGATTACATTACTGACACATCCTTTCCATACAACTACTTTTTCTATGATAATAAGAATAGTTTATATATTTTTTCCCATACAAGAATGAACAAATAATTAATTACAGGTGGAGATATCCAAGCTGAATGCCATACATTTGTTGGGAATTAAAATCTCTCAGCATGGTCATCTAAGATCTGAAAATTTTCCCGCTTATTATTAATTTCAACAATACATTGAGGTCTGATTAATTAGGAACAATTACCAAACTTCGCTATTAATGATGAGACCGTAATTGGAGCTGTTAAATACAACGTGCCAAGTCTGATGGCTTCGTTTGATGGGAACACACATTTTCCAAGCTGAAACTAACATAATCTTTTGATGTTGATATTTTGTAACAGTGTTTATAATAGCCACTGCTTTGATCCTGCAGAACATCTGCTGAAGTCAAGTCTTTATTAGGGAGAGGCCATTTAATTGGGGAAGGGGGGGGGGTAGCAAAGGCACGTGTTTTGAAACGTGTTTCTTGCTCAGACTTTCTTATATAAAGGACACTGTGCCATTCCTTTTCTTACTTTAAATAATTCACATCAGCTATACTGTAACATCTTGTATTTCAAAACAAGGCACAATTCCGGCCTTATAAGACAGGCAAAATGTGGCGTTTTATAGAATTTGTTTAGCCTCTGGAAAAAAGCAAAAGTTGAATGAAAATGATATAAAAGAGAGGAATAATTCTTATGATAGGGAAAAGCACAATCGAAAGTTTCAGAAGACATGGAGAAAAGATAAGAAATGGCTGAATTATGATGAGGAAAAGAACGTTTTGCAGTGTAACTGGTGTATGGAATTCTGCTGATAATGCCTATTTATGAAATAAAATTGTTGTTAATCTCAATACAAGTGTGTGACACTGTTTTGTGGATGGGACTAGTAAATTTCCCAGTACACTAGTCCTTCTGGCTACAAAATTTTTTTTTTGGGTGTTAAATTCAAGCCCTGTAATGGCATCTGTGCTAGCTATATTACCAGTGTATACCCTAGGGGTACAAGACTGAGAGTCAAAAATCTCCTTCGTGTCAAAACTGGGGGTCAGACTGAGTAAAAAATAAACTTTGGTATCAAAACTGGGGGTCAAATTAAAAATTTGGGGGTCTCTGAAGTGCAAATGAGGGTAAAGGGAAACACTGATTACATAAAAGATCTGCATCATTTATATTTGGGCCTATCTAGATATCATAAGAAGTATTTGGGTGAAATGATCATTCTTTCTGGATGATTAGCAAAAACATTTTCAAGATGACCATGATGATGGCCATATAGGATATATGAGCTAAACTATTTTTATTTAATACCAACTCAATTTCTTAAGAAGTCTTTTGGTGAAAAGCCCATGTTGAAATGATGATCCATTCAGGAGAAGCAATGATAAGATGTCAAGATTTTGAAGACGGTGGTCATGACAACCATACTGGTGGTCAGATTGACATCATTTTCATTTAGAACCAACTACATATTACTGTATTTTCCGGCATATAAGTCGATACTTTTTGACTTGAAAGTTCAGTCTTCGTCTTATACTCCAAATCGACTTATATATGGATTGTGTCATTGAAATTGCATCAACTTATATATGGATTACAGTATCCGGTATGCTATTGACATTGCTCTATAATCGGCATAATCGAAAACAGGTCACATAGAAGTACAAATTCATGTTAAATTACTATGTCAATAAATTGTCATAAACTAATATGACTGCGTTTATATTTGTAAGTTTTGTCACTATTTATTTTGCATTCTGCGTGTTTTTTCTTATTTCTCAAACATAAAATAAAAGAAAACAATTTACCGTACCAGTAAAAACTTCACCGGGCCGCTTACCACACTTACGGTCTATACTCTATAGTGTACTGTACTAATTCAAAGCATATTGTTTGTTCCTAAAAAAAAAGATATGAAATAAATGGTCCATTAATATTTGATTTTCCAGTATAATGTTGGACACACGTGAGCAATTACCGGCATAGCTTTTTGATTGATCCAATTGATCCTACAAAGGGATGTAATCCATATTAACTCGAGCGTTCTATGATTATTTATAAAATAATGTAGATCATGCATTCTACTGAATCCCCCAAATCATATGTTTCTAATTGTATTTGACAAAGTTTCACAAATAAATTAGGTTTAAACTACACTAAAATCAGATATATAGATGGACTACCAGTACTCATAGATCATCAGTGATCCATGATTTTTAGTTTCACAATTCAGTTTAAAGCAAATTGTAATGTCAACACTTCACCTATATTCATTCTTAACCAGCTGACGATTCGGTGTCTCTCTTTGATTATACCGGTTGTTGATAAATTGGTCTTTGGTTTCCAACAACAATCAAAGCCAGTTGCCGCAATTGTTTAGACCCTGATATTGGCTTTAGCTACCGATACTAGTTACCATATTGCCGGTTCCCCATTGTTCTTTATCATTAATCCGCATCAATTACGCTACCTGTTTTTAATATCAATGGGATTAAGTACAACAGGAAATGATGCCCACTCCCTTCTCTAGATGTAAATAATGAATTTAGCCATGGGCATTGTTTTCATTGCCATAGTACAGGCACATTTTAATGAGTTCGGTATATTTTGATCAATCTTTTCAGTCATAATCATTCATATAAATATCCCCGTACAAATCATATAACTTATCTAACAATGCCTCCCGTCAAATCACGCAAGTCTTACACAGCGGCTTTTAAGCTGGAACTTATAAAGTTCTCATCTGTTGAATCTTGCACTCAAGACTGATTTCAACTGGAAGGAATAATCACAGCATGCACAGCCACGTGGCTCTTATTGCAATGGATATCATAATTAAAACAAATATGGTTTAAACTAAACTAAAATCAGATATATTGTGAGCGCGCGCGTGCTTGTGTGTGTGCGCACGAGAGAAAGAGTGAGAGATGAAAAAAATTGTCCGTGTACAAGATCGTTCTTTTCTTCAGGGCGGTCTTTATTTGTAGCTTTTGCAAAGAGAAAAAAGACGGTATTTTGAGTTACCTGACGATTGTGATAATCCTCATGTATTACGAGCCTACTATATTCCATTATCAATAAACACCTCTAAATCAACAATTCATTCTTGTTTTAATTACGATGTACATTGTCACAACAACCACATGGCTATGCAGTGTTATTTACATGGTAATTAAACATGCTTGGCGCTTTTGTTATAACTGAAAATAGATTGAGGGCAAGAATCAACAGAATAGGTCAAATCAGCGAGGCTGCAAGTAGGGAAATGAGGCTTTTTTTAGGGAAATGAAAATCTGTCAACATTTTATTGAAGTCATTGTCCATACAAAATTTGTTATAAGGACAAGAGATCATACCCATTACTTTGTATTCGAACTTGCCGATAAAGATAATAGTGGCGTATATCATTGAATAGATTAGTAATAAAATGTTAATTATATCCAAGTCCAAACAGAACAAACACTTAAAAAATAGTATATGTATATGTATATATATATATATATATATATATATACGAATCGATTTAACGGAGTCCGTGACTTTCAAACTTACGATAGAAAATGGCAAGTTTGTATAAGTTATGTTCGTAACTACAGGTAATAAAATGAACTACAACATGGATATGCTTTCAATTATAATAAAACAAGCATGTACTGTTTATTCAGCTGTGTCAATTGTAGGGCTGTCAAAAATCACGAAAAACCAACCCGGGTACCCGTTGCGAAATTTAACGGGTACCCGGGTACCCGTTAGCACATGAATGACATGTACAACCGTAGACCAACTAATTGTTATCCCCATTTCTTTAATATTTTATATGGCGATAGAGGCTAACCGTGTAATGCACTACTCGGTCTGATGCGTCCGCACCGATGTAGCTGCGAATGATCTGACCGCACGCTATTAATTAATAAATTTATTTAGAATGACCTTTGTACACAGATGGTAGGTATAATCCAACTTTTAATGATCACTGTGATCAGCCGCGTTAAATCCTTTAGAACACTCACCTTTTTTTAAAGTATAAGTCCTTGTTAGAACAGACCACGTTTATTCATCGGCTTTTGACCACAGATTTGAATTACCCACGCATGCGTGTAAAGCAGCTTTACCACATGTCAAGAGTAATGCGTAAAAACCATCTTTGTGTGTGTGTGTGTGTGTGTTTGTGTGTACGAAGATTTCAAGGTGTCTAGGAGATAATTGTTCATAATATAAATTGTGGGATTTCTTGTGTGTTCGGAAATCAAAGGTATCCATCTGGATTTCATTAAAAGAGCACGCAATGTACCGATCATTTAGCACCCACAATCAATAGTTATCGTCTACAAAGAGGTTTATTACCTGTAGAACAATGCTATGTTTTAACCTTGGTATATAATGCCTCGGGGATAACGGTTTGTCCTGTTGCACAATGCCAATGAATTTTATTAATCCAAACAGACTCTCTGATGTATTGTTTATTTATATTAAGCAGGGATCTGGTTTCTAATTAAAGCCATAGCTGTCACACCTGTTTGAAGTGGTTGGCGAGTGTGGCGATTTTTTTTACGGGTACCCGCGTTTACGTTTCAATACCCGGGTTTTTCAATACGGTCGGGTACCCGAGTACCCGTTGACAGCCCTAGTCAATTGATAACAAAATATAGCAGTTCAGAAGTAAAATCACAAGCATGTTAGCATCGGTAATGCAATTTCACGATTGCCGGTAATATGGAATATCATACAACGATACCATCAATATTCATGCAACCGGAAGTTACTAGTATAAAATACAAAGCCAAGTTATTGACCTGGCCTCGTCTTATACTCCGAATTGACTTATATATGGACGTAGGATGGAAAATTTACAAAATTGGTCAATTTGACTTATACTCCGCATCGACCTATAGGACGGAAAATACGGTATATGAAGTCTTCTGATACAACCCTCATGTCAACATCACTTTCTGTTCAGAAGTAGGAACATGCTTTACAATATCGCTGCCATGATGATCATTCTGGATGTCTGAGCATTTACATTTTCATGTGGGTCAATCAGACCTTGGGATAAATGCATGTTTAAAGTTTAACGGCAATCGTCTAAGTATTGCATATATATATATATATATATATATATATATATATATATATATACATACATATACATATATGTACTTTAGGAAGAGCAGCAACAGATGAACAGAAAACAACAAACGTTCTTCTGGTCTATGATCACTAGAGGGAAAAATGACCTTGTAAGTTGTATGCTTTATCTTAAACTTTTACTAAACGGAGGAGAGGGATTTTTCTCCAAATGTCAATGATATAAAAAAAACATTTGAAAAACCTTTTACCATTCAGCTCCTTTTCATAAACAAGTTATAAAGTCTGCTGATATCGTCTCATTATGTCACAATGATTTTATGTCCATATACTTGCTATGAAAGTCAGAAAAAGCACACAAACAGCCAAGTGACCACAAACTGAACCAGAAAATTAATCTTCACAGAGAGCAATGAATGTTACATTTTAGGATAATAAAATTTGTCAAGCCTTTTGGTGGCTTTATGAAAGTTCTGGACTGGCTTCTTAAAAATGTATAAATCTTTCTGAGAAAACATCTTTTACTAGTTGTGATAAGCAATTCTCAGAGAGAAAATCATTGAGAAAAACTACTAGTACATTGTTTTCTCAGCTGGATTGGTCTGGATAAATATTATACAAATTATTTTTTGCTTTATTCCTTTATATATGTAACGAGAGGCGTTTGGGGTGATTCGAGTGCTTGGGATGTCTCGAAGTTTTGGCGTGTTTTCGGATGTTTCGATGGACCCGGAGGTAGACCGTAAGAGGGAACACATAACCGTCCCGGGATGATAGCGAATACTGCCCTTTAAAAAATTACTGATTACACCATCTGACGGATTTACGTGGGTATATTGTCTTTTTATGTGTTCAGTACTATCGTGTTATAATATGGCTGACGATACCAGCTCTACAATTCATCATATTCAAGTCTACTACCTTACGGTATCTTCCTCCTGACATTATATCGGCAATTGACTTTGCTGCATCGTTCTTTTCTCCGACATTTAGAATTCGCACCATCTCGAATTTTATGAAAGATAACGAAAATCTTCTTTTAATAACACCATTGATCAACGAAATATAACCCATCTATAAAGCATAATTATCATTCATCGTTGGGATCGCTGGCTTTATCCAGATACACCACACATGAGATTTGGGAAATGTGAAACGAATTCGGCGCCATCTTGTCAAAGGTCAAGGTCATAATTGCAACTTTTACGACGAATGCCAAACCGAAAGTTTAACCTGCAATTTTTAAAACAAACTTAAACAATTTATAATGAAAAAATGATATTAGAATTCATTAATATTACCCATTTGTCTAAAAATAGAAATGAGTTCTTACATAAATGTCGCAAACGTTTAGTAGAACTAAGTGCGGTATTTACATAAGATGGCATGTCGACTACTAGGAGTGAACTTGAGAAATATTGGCCGAAATATATTCAGTGCAGCTGTGAGACGGTAATTAGCGCTTACAGTACATAGGACCAATTAATAGCACGTTGATATTCAATCATGATAATGGTTTAGCGTGACCACATATTTATGAAAGTCGTACTCCTTACACAAGTTACAGATTCGGTCCATAACAAATTTAATTTAGAAATCACCTCAGTCAGGTTTGTATTTTGTTATTCTTGTATGTCTGAGTAACACTTATTGTTATTAAGCAATAAATAACTGTCGATTTTTATAGTAAACGTCATATTGGTCATTAGTCCTATAATGTAAAACGTATCATGAGATATTTTTGGTTTGTTTTGGTACTACGTCTTACTCCCACAATAACGACCTTGTGTAGCATGTTCCCAAGTCGACTGACAGGAGACCGAGAGGTAATATTTTCAGGAATATCTCACGCACTTGGCAGCCCATATTTACACTCTTCCACAAATTTAAATCTAATTGATTATACTTTGCTGTCTTTAACACATTAACCCCCGAGCTAAACAGCTAGGCAATCCCATACAGCATACTTAAAGAGATCACCTAGAGCAGTGTTAGCCTTACCAGTGCCTATATCCCTGAGACTTGCTGACAGCACTTGGCTTGCAGATTTTTATAGAGTGGGCTACTTGCAATAAATTTGTTATTATTTTATTTGTATTCATTTAATTAAGCTGAAATTTGGCACATCAGTTCTCAGTAAAATTACATACATAATGGTATAAATTTCATGCTACATGCAGAAATAAAACTCATGCATGAATGTGAAAACAAATGATGTACTTGCCAATTTGCTTCTCTTCCCATGAATAATCTATAAAATCCATTATGAATTCACACAGAATTATTAACAGCATCAACACAAAATAAATTCTTTTTTATGTACACAGGAATTCCACTTGTCATCTCTCTTGTAAACTTAACATCCTGTAAATACTGTACACAAATGGGCATATTTTCCTTGCTCTTTACTTACCTTTCTTCCTTAGAATTCTTACTGAAAATTTAACAACTAATAAAATACTTAACAAACATTGAATTATGATCACTCATGCTAACATTTATTTCCCAAACATTTATTTAACAATTCTTCAAAAGAAAAAAAAGCTCCAAAAATTAAATTTATTTGCATCAGGGTCTAAATCCGTTGTTGGCCCTGGTGTTGGTCCTGTATATAGCCTCTTGTCAATGTGTGTTTTATCATTTACGATCCATCAATCAGCTCTTCTTTCAATTTCTTCTTCTCCATCCTCTTCAACATTCTCATCACTACCACTGTTATCTCCAGTAGCTATTTCGATGTCACTTATCAATCTTGTCTGATTAAAATCCTGAAAATTCTCTATCAGTGTCTGTCAAGTAAAAGTCTGCTCCCAGTGGCTGATTCTCGTCAATTTGCATCATTTTCAGATCTATATATTTTCACTATTTCTGCTGCTAACGAAATCAGTTTTTTTTTCTCCCTTTGTTCAGCAGTGTTCATTCTAACTATGTAAGCTAAAATTTTATTGGTTAAACTGCCTGCATAATTAGGAAATGGCTTCAAATCAACCAATGGTGCGGGATACAGGCCTAGACAAATACTGCCACTCAAACCTGGCACCCAGGATACAAGCTAGGTAAACTCGGCCACATTATCGAGGCACTCGGGAGATGAGGGAGGTAAACTATGATGAGCTATCGAGGCAGCAGGGGTTAATGTGTTAAGGAATCAAAATTTGACAGTTGCAAATGGACACATTTTCATGATCCCTTCAGCTGGATGGAATGCAATGGAAGCCATTTATGCCAAAATCTGATTAGGTTGAAGTATGTTCTTTAACAAATCTAATAAAAACATACTAATACATGTATTGAAGAAAGTGTTTAGATAGTTTCGTGTCATTCAAGATATGTAGCATCCTTTCAGCCAATTTCAGCATTCCCAACTTCCATCACATTTCAAACAACTGTGATGTAGGTCACAAGAACTTAAAACATGTCCATTTGCTTGTGTGAGAATTTGAATTTATTCGAAGAAAGACATCAGAGTAGGTAGAGTCTATATTTTGTATATTTTTTTCCTAAAAAAAAATAATTCATCATAAAGCACAACATGAATTAAATTTGGGTACCAAAAAATTATTGTAGCATACCTGTCTTACAACTCTTTTTTGCCATAAGTTACAAGGCCACACGGGGCCCCAGATTGTTAGGTTGAAATAAACCAAGAATTTTATCATGAGATGTCATATTAGGCCAAGAAAAAATGGGTGTTCTATTGCACTGATTTTAACATAAGAGTAAGCAGGTCATGTTTTATTTTTTGTTATTATTTAAATAAACTCTTAATGTGATTTTCTGTTTTGTCACTTTGAGAAACAGGAACATTTGGCCAACCAGAAACACTTTTTGCCTTAAGGTTCACATTGCCAGATAGAACTTTGAGTTTGTCTAGTCATGTTCATTTTTGTTTTATTGTAACTAGGAGGGTTTTGTTAGTTTTTTCTGTGATTATAATTATCCTCTTTTCCTTGCACCATACTTCAAGTATGTCAAGAGCATCTTGTAAATTATTCACGAGTACAATTTATGTTTTACATGACTCAGTGTAGGTAAGTGGAAGAAATTGAATCCCCATTCTAAAGAGGTAAGACATTTATAAATACAATGAATAACACAGGTCCATGGATAGAACCCTGTGGTACTCCACAATTAATATTTTGACTTTCATATAAAGTTCACCATTAAAGAACATTTTGCACTCTATCAGTCAAGAATGAAGTAAACCAGTTTAGGGAGATTTCATCGTATTGAATGATTTTCCATCTTTTTAAGCAAAATTTCATGGTCTAAAAGAATAAAAGCTATATGAAAATCAATTATTTTTTTTAACCAGAACTAGTAGAACTGCATTTTTGTCCATATGATTCTAGTCACATGAATTGCACTTTTGCTTGCATTCAGTGGTATGAACACAGAGAAATCTAAGAGATGATTACTCATCACTGATGTATGTAGAATCAGTGACTTAACTGGGATCATAATATTGCCACGAAATTCAGAATATCCAGCCATAACATAATGCTTATAAAAGCAATTCAGATTCTTTTATGACAAGACTGGATTTTTGTGATGATGATGATGAATCAAAAACCAATAAAACTCCCACAGATGATGCTTGCAGTTTTAACATGTTGCATATAAACCGATGTCTTTGTGTTGATTTTGGAATTGCTGGTATCATGGGAAAAATTATTTTTACCCATAACAAGTGCTTTTTATGACTACTTAGTAGTTTGAGTAGTTCTTGGGATATTTAAGAGGTCTTCTCTTATTAGCTCTATGTAGTGGAGGTTTGACTAAGTCGTTTACATAGTACCTGAATTGGTGGAAATTGAGATTGTTGGAATTCTTCATCTTGTGAAAGGTAATTGCATACTTAAAGAAATACCTAAAGCATCTTTTTGTTTCATTGTTAACATGAATTAATCTAGTTCCAAGTCTTACAAACACTGATGATCTGGAGTGTGCATAACACTGTCAAACAGATAAAATGTTGAACTCAATTTTATCTATGGGGCCATGCATTAGAACATATTTGTACGAGTTTGACACATTTTTGTATTGAACTGGCATCAGGTACATAGTTCTTTAGTAAGAATATAAGAAGTGAAGAGTAACTCTTGCAGCTCATTTGCTGTTGTTTTGAAGACAATTTCCAAAGCCCTGCAGGCACAGTGACAGTTCAGAACTGCTTAATCCATTCATACCTTACAAATTTAAAACCATACCATCCTTTGTCAGCACAGAAAATATCATCAGCAGCAAGTACAATGTAAACTCCATGCTATTTGTAGCACATGAAGCAGCCAGGACAAAAGTACACACTGTATGCCCAGGGGCATACAAAATTTTAGCTGCATACATAGCCATACTGTTGACTCTGCCTTGTGAATAATTAAGTAACATAAAGCATGTATAATGTAAACGATTTTCATTCTTTCAGGACAGAGGCAGCTAGCTTTCACTGTAATGCCATTTGTCTTGGAGAACATGATGCAATTGACAGAGACCAGCCACTTCCATACATGTCAGTTAGAAAGACACAGAGCAGGATAAACGAAGAAGTCGTAATGCGTGAATCAGCACCGCCATATCAGGGGTTTAGTGTGTGGATTAGTCTTGTTGCGTTTATGATCTACTTTTTCATACTTCGAGAAGAAAATGATCTGGATGAACATCTTGATGAAAGTTTGCCCAGTAAGATGTTTGACTTGGAAGAACAAGATATTTTGAAAAGAATTCATTACAATAGAACACACGACATTCCATCTGGTGAACTGGAAGCTAGACTGCATGAAATTCAGGCTGGAAAGCAAGCAAACAGATCTGTATAACCACTTAAAACACAAGAACTCAATTGTTTATTTTACCGATGGCTTCTGATGCATAGTTAATGCATTTTAAATTGCTTGTCAAATTTTGCAAATTTAACCCCAAGAAATGTATAGGGACATGCACTTTTAGCCTGACAGTTAAATAGCATCCATAAAGATATTGTAAATAAAGAACATTTTTAACTAAGGTGAATTTAAATTGGTTTTGTGAGATGGTCTAGATCCATCTGTTGTAACAGGAAGCCAATATCTGTATGATATATTTGTGAAATTTAAACTAGAACATGTTATAAATAAATCAGAAACCGCTTATTGTTATTGCATTGAATTTCAGATTACTACTATCTTGTGTTCCACATGGAGGTAAGCATGAGAAAAGCATTGGGATTTTAGTGAATAGGGCTGTAAACAGGTACCAACTGTAGGACTTGAATAATCACCCACAATCAATGTATGGATTATGGTGTATGCCTGAAGTGTACCAAAACCAGTGGTGGACAATCATAACAGTGCAGCTTTTTTAGCCTGTTATTGGACATGAACTGTCTTAAAATTATACAAACTCAATGAAACAGGTGAACAATAAAATGGGTCTACAAATGTTTTAATTTATATTTTGATCATAATCCCCTCCCAGAGATCAACACCATTAAGTATGACATGCATCATCAGTTTTACTTTTTAGAAGTTATAATTATTCTCGATAACCCTTGTAATTTATTTTCTCATTGTAGTTTTATTAAACGATTTGAATTTGTACTAGTATACTAGACATGTAAACATCCTTAAAAGCAACAAAAAAACCAATCAAATTTTAAAACAGTTCTTTAAGGTAGAGTACATTACCTAGTAAGGGATACATGCAACTGACGCCTTTATATGTTGTTTATACAGAATGCTTGGAAAATATGTATGTAGAGAATTTTGCATGTTTGGTTTCTTGCAAGTGTTTATCTTTTAACACAATTCAGTATTAGCAGCGTCACATTTTCAGTCTTTTTCTTAATCAATGAATGAATTTGTGTTCTTATCTGGGAAAAATTTCACAACCTTCATAAAGTTGTATCTTCAAAAACAATTTCTATTTCAACACTCTCCCAATACATCTGCTTCACTATAAACCAAGTACAACTGTTGAAATTCATATAAATTTGCATGTAACATGTTTGAAGAATACAAATGTTAACATTACTCTGCTTCACTATATATTCTTCAGTGATAAAATTTTCATACGAGCTGCTGTGGTACAAATATTGGGAATCAACTTGTCTCCATTTTCATCTAATTAGAAGTGATTACTGACACGATTTTGAAGACATTGATTTTGGCAGCCATATGTGATGTATGACAGGCACCATTTTCTTTAGGACTTAGTGAAAACTCCATAATAATGATCATCCTTTCTGAGGTAACAGTGAATACATTTTCAAGACAGTATAATGTATGAATGGCACCAAGTCTACTGGCAAAAACACAATGTTGATACAGCCATCCATATAGACATGACTTTCCTTCACAAGGTGCTATACGATTTGGAAATGGCTGCTTTGTTGACCATAGGCACCTTTTTTCATTCAAGACAAAGTTGTGACTATTTTTAAGATGGTGCCATATCTGTTGTCAGATCAGCACCGTAATTAGGACCAGCTAGATCTCACAAGAATTCTTTTAGTAAAAGCCCCATAATGCCATGATGATCCATTCAGGAGGAATAGTAGCATAGCTGCCAACCTTCCAGGCTCACAATTAGTGAAAGTAGGGATAAAAAGTCGTGAATTTAGACAAGAATTCGTGAAAAATACCATGACAATAACTCCATCCACTCTGACCACTCCGACCGTCAATACTACACTATATCAAGTTCGCAATATAAAATTAAAACACTACATATATGCAGAAATATTTATTTATCAAGACATGATACTGTGACAGACTTAAACTTCCTCAACTGCTTGATCGTAAACTTGTTTTCTAAACAGTTCAGACTTCTTGCCGGCTAAAGTCTTATGTTTCCTCACAAGAGAAAATACACTTCGCTTGCACTGTTGCTGTGAGGAATGCACAGGAGCTGCAGCACTTTTGGTCCTTCCACAGGAAAATTTGGAATCGATTTTCAAGTCTGGCAACATTTGTCAGAACAAATGTTTAGCATGGTCTCCAGCTGATAAAGGTAGATTGTGTTCGACAAAAAAACTCACAAATAATGCTTCAGTGTTGGTAGCCTGCATTTCCTCCGCCAATTGTTTAAAATATTCCGGAGCTGAAATATGCGAATTCTTAATTTTCCCAACTTCTATGTGTTTTATGCAACCGACGTGCTTCCTCACATCGTCTTTGCGATGGCGCACTGAGTGCAAAAAGCATGATGAATATCAATGTTTAATGGCAGAATGCACAGCCAATTTTTGATTTATTCCAAATTAAACTTCACTTTTTGTGTAATAGAGTTCTTTTTTCTTAGTGGTGAAGACGTTTTCAAAATCGTACATGCGATGCTGAACCGTAACTCAAATCAGTGTTGGTGACAGAGCAAAATTCTGGTTACGCCCTGGTTTCTCTCAAAAGCATTTGTAAAACTACTCTTATACATACAGATTAAAATACGCTAAAATGCTTGCTACCGGGCCAACTGTACTAATCAGCTGTAGATCTACTAATATCGCGTCCAGCAGTACTGGACCGTTTCGGCAACTGCGAATATCACGACTAGCGCTTAACGGGAAATCGGTTATTTTATTAAAGATTTAAAATAATTGAGGATTGGAGAATTCGTGAATTTTTGGCTTGCGCCGTGAATCGCTGAAAAAGTCGTGAAATTCACACCAAATTCGTGAGGGTTGGCAGCTATGTAGTAGTAGCAAGATTTTCACAGTGTGACCACTGTGGCACCATTTTGATTTCTACCAACTCTATATGACCTTGCTAAGTCAGACAAATTTTCAGTAAGGTGTAATAAAAGTCAAGAGTTGGAAAACATGCATATTAAAAGTGTAACCAGAGTTGCAGCAATGGTAAACTTGTTAAACTAAAAAGTTTGTAAAGTACACACATGCTTTTATTACCAACAGTAATGTCACAAACTTAAGTTCCAACCCGTATGGAGCTTAATGGCTTCTTTCCATCTCAACTTCAGAGATGCTGTAAGGATGACCCCCCACACACACACACCTGTCTTCAGAGGAGGCAGGGGAAAATGGCCAATGTATATGCTAGGGGTGAAACGATATGCTTGTGCCATGTATCAGTACTATTCATGATATGCAGTCTGATTTGGAAGGTTGATGGTGCCCTTTTGCTGTGTTAACAGTCTTGGTTGTATGCCGACTACAGATAGACATATAGTTATCATATTTATATGTAATTCTCACCGATGAGAAGATAACACTTTCAAAAAGACTATCTGACGGTTGCAGTTTTATCCAACGTTTTAAGCCATTTAAATGTGTCTCCATTAACTCCGTTTGTTTCGTACAACATGAATGATTTGAAAACATTACCAATTTTGTGTCTAAATTACACTTGGACGATATTATGAGGTTATCTCCAAAACTGAAGAAATAATGCAATTTCCTCGTGCAGGCATGGGAACAAGGTTTATTACCAGCCACAGGTACTTGTAAGTGAACAAGGAAAACTACTGACTACACCGTCCTATTCTTCAATTTCTTTTAACAAGGTGATGAACTTGAGCAGTTTGAAATCTGCCCTGTAGCTCAATCTTTGCTAGTTTAGAGGGGATAAAATGGTCATCGGTCAATATTTATCTAAACTTCAATACATGTCACTCGTTCTTCCTGCTCCAGTTTCTTACAGTTCTAATGAAATCAACATCTTTGACAGATGTCACCTCAAGTTGTACAAGTATTAATCTGTTCATTACTTCTGAGCATACTCTGTTCCTTTTCTTTGTATTAAGAAGGGACATGTACATAGCTAGCTTTGTCGTCTTGCATATGTTGGGGAAACTGAACTTTGCAATGGTTATGTGCAATTTTCCCCCCCAAGACCATTATGTTTTGGATACATCTGCTCCAAAATATTTTTCACCAACATAACTTCCTTTGTTAAATCAATAGTTTACCGACTACTCTGCCAAATTTCTTATGTTCCATAATGGTGTGCAAGGGTATTTAGTCCGTCACTGCTTGTGCAGATGGAGGTATTAACAAATATCTTTACTTCTTAATTTCATTTTTTAACCCTTATCTTATTCCACAGGGCTAATTTGATTAACTTTTTAAAAAATGAGTTACTTTCAACAAATTCACAGGTGTTCAAGCTTTTCACTGTTCTCCAAGCATGTGATAGTTCACATTTGTTATGCAGACAATAAGCTACATTGATTTCTAATGGGTGGTTATTGTTTAACCTAGAGGAGAACAAGCAATAACCACAAATTAGAATTAAATGCATTATATTTCAATGTACAAGGGAAGCGCATCTTTCAAATTGACCAAAGGAGTTTAGATACAATACAAAGTAGAAACATAACATGAAAATGGTTATTAAATGATGAGTGAAGTACTTTATTAAACGTGGAACACGTTTGGAATGTATAGTATATGCTGAACACACTGCTGGGTTAAGACGAGCATTCAATGGGGTGGGTGGGTGATATTACGAACCATATCACTTTTGTATTCACTTGCAGATGGCGAGTGGGTATTCTCAAATCTTTTTCGTTTTTGCTAATAAAACTGAGTGTCTGTGACTGCAAGTTTAAGATGAATTATTTTACAGAATCACAACTCAAAAGCATACATGACATCATTTTTGTATCTATTCTCCCCCTTGTTTTGATGTGTGCATCATTTCAGCAAAAGTATCAATACACATCTAACCCTGTGGTTATCTAAATATTCATGATCTGAAGAAGACTTTTATCAACAAAATCACCTCTCAATCTTCTGTTGGTAATATCAGCCAATGTAATCAAATTTGGGAACTGGTCTTAATAATATCTGAACATAATTTTCCACAACTCGATAATGTTGTCTCTAGAAATTTTCTAATGTAGGATTACAATTGCTGTAAGGCCATGTTCAGCCTAAGTTGGAGCCTTTTAAGGACAGGTCACCCTGTGCAAACCTTTGTAAATGGAATATTTTATATTCTTGACAGACTCTGCAAACTTTATTTTGTTCTTAACCATAATGTTTTCTATTATTTAACAAGTCCATTGCGTTTCCTTATAATTAGAGTCAAGGCAATCCTGTACGTAACTGGTTAGAGAAAAGTATATGACAGCCAGTACCACTGAATGTCCATATAAAAGGAAACTGGAAAAGATGTTATATTGCTCCAAGAAAATACAATCCACAGAAAAGTAACTGGCATTGTACTGCACATGGATTAACTATAATTACATTTTCTGGCAATTGTATCTCAACATTGCATCATCAAAACTCTTATATCAGTGGAACTGTTACACAATTCAAGCCTTTTCCTTAATAGTCACATAGAATATGCATTGCTGTCTGTTCACTTTTCATTAGACATCCTTTTAAAAAGATGGATAACCAAGTCATTAAACAAACCAAGATTAAATTTAGTACTACATTTATTTTGACAAAATACCTGATAAAATCCCAGAATGAATTGTGGATAAAATGTTCACATGATCGAGTAAAATATAACACAAAAGACACACACAAAATAGAGAAAAAAGAAGACTATAGTCTGAATGGACACAAATAAAATGTACCAAAATGTTTTACACGGTCTTTATGATAATGTCAATCTTAATGGTCTTCTAAAATTTTCAGAGATGATTTTACAATGGTGAAATCTTTGATGCTTCGTGTTTTGTTTAAAGACAAGTCTTAGATATTAGTGTCTAGCTTCCTGAATATTCACTTATGCACGCTCTCCACGAATTCTTCTAGCCAACTGAATGTCCTTGGGCATGATGGTCACTCTCTTTGCATGAATGGCACACAGGTTAGTGTCTTCAAAGAGTCCCACAAGGTAAGCCTCACTGGCTTCCTGTAAATGAAATGAAGAATGGTTTTAATTCAGAACAAAATTTCAAAAGGACTGTCTATGAAATTAAGTTTTAATATTAGAAAAAGTTTCTCAAGAAATTCATAAATGTTCTTTTGAAACAAGCCTTCAAAGCACCTTTCCTGACAGAAGGTCTCATGTACATAGCAGGTGGAAAAAAATGCAAGTAGATAAATCTGCACATTTTACACCCCACCCTTGTTAAAAAAAATTAAACTTTACAAAAGAATCATATTGATTTGTGCAACTAGTTTAGCCCAGTACTTGAAGTGCTTAGTACATTATCTATACTATATGTAATGTTTAAAAATAAACAAAACTGTCTACCTATTTTAAAACCAGTGAAATAGAAACATTTGTAGGGGAGGAGCCAGGTCAGAATATACATTTCCGCATTTATTCCACCTTTAGTTTTGACAAGTTGTAATTCTTCCTCTACTTGTGTTTATAACTGGCAGATCTTGCTTTTCCCCCAACAGCAAACAAAACCAGTTCGTTGTTTAATTGCTGGAACAGCCTTGGGAATTCTCTGCAAACTAAATCAGTACCCATATGCTCTTTAACATTCCTCTCACTAAAGACAAGCTCTGAACAATCACCATCTTTTGTTGTCATGCTGCTAGCACATTTTAAGAAGTTTCTTGGTAATTTCTTACATTATGTCAAGGAATGGCCAATTTCATAATTTATGAGAAATACCAATGCACAAATGATCCAATACACAAAAAATATTCAAATTTGGTTATGTCATCAAAATTAATGACTAGGATTTTGGTAATTTTTTACAAATTGTAATTTATGTTGATGCACAAATGATATAATATGCAAGGAATATTCAGTCATTGACATCCAAATTCACCCATTCATATCCGATTTTTCCACAATTTTACCCAAAGTGGGAGTAGGAAATGCATTTTAGGGTGCTACTTATGAATACATCCAAATACAGAGATTTCCAAGACACATTTTGTTTTAACACGATGCCTAGTTGTCAGAAATCTCATTTTTCATTGGCAACTTCACTTGTGCATGTACAGTTGGGTATATTTCAAGTTTGTGATTAAGTTTATCAGACCTATGATATTTGTGTCCTGGCCAAATCCCCAAATGTAACATGCTTCTTGCAAAGGGTCACCTGTCCATGTGCTGTTCACACAAGTCTGACTTGGGCATCAGACCAAAATGTCTAAACTCCTGACACAAATCTATTCTGACAATGGGTAAATTTTCAGTGAATAAAAACCAGATCTAAAAGTTTTATATTTTGTAATGCAAGTAAGAAGTCCAGATTTGGCATCATAGTAGAGCTACAGTTGTCTACTTTTCTGCAATACCTACCAACTACTTAGGTGCATCTTACTGCCGACACTAGAGAGATCTAAAGTTGGGTACAACCTAAAAACGCATAAACATGGCACCAGGGGTTATAGAGTTCACGAATTAGGCAAACGCATTACTCTAATCTTTCTATTTTAATTCAACAACAAATATCCGACTACAGTCAACTAAAGGACAAAATGGAGAAAGTACTGCAAATACTGTAATCAACACATCAACTAGATTTTACAACCATTCCACGTTTCTAATGTACGGTCAATTTTATGGAGACATTTGGTGAAGCAGAAGAGCCATGATGTATGTCTCTAATCTTGTGTCAATTAACAAAACTACAAAAGAAAAAACTCTAATCTTGTGTCAATTAACAAAACTACAAAAGAAAAAAACATTGTCCCATCACCTTTACAAAATCTATGGAGAACCAATTACCCCACAATCCCGAGTCCTAGGTCAAATTTGGTGTTAAAAGCAACACTGATGTTAATAGACAAGCATATTTAACACATCTGTGGATCACATTTTAAATGGGGACAAGTTACTAAAAAAAAAATGCCAACTAGTAGAGAGTATGCTACTATGGTCTTAACTCATTCGGCCCCAGAGGTTTTTGTTGTTTTTGCCTGAAATGTGCGTATGAACGAGATTTGGGGTGCTAATTCTGAATACACCGTAATACAGCAGTTTTCAACAGATTATCCATGAGAATAATGCCTAGTTGTATTAGAAACATCAATTTCCATTGGTTATTTTGCTTGCGCATGAGCAGAAGGGTAAAAGTTGGGAGTTCTTTTTTCTTTTTTTTCTTTTTGCTTAATAGACCCATCATATTCGTATGGAGACCGCAATTTATTCCAAATGCCCACCTTATCCTAGTTTTTGCAAAGGTTCACCTGTCTGTGTGCAGTTAAGACCGTTATGCCTTAGATCTGAGGCCAAAAGGTCTAAATCCCGGACACAAAATCGCAATCTGATCTCGAGCGAATTTTGGGTGGAAAAAAAAAACGGGTCCAAAAAATGAGCTTTTTCTAACTGTATTTTGTAGTGCAACTGGAACTTCCAGATTATTTGATATTATTTTAGAGCTATATCTCTCTGCTTTTTTTTAAATACCACCCACGTTGGTCTATCTTAAATGGCCTTGATGCTGCAGGGCTTTGAAGTAGGGTCCAGCCTCATCACGCCTACAGACGGACTCGGGGCCAAATCGGTTAAATAACTTCGACAGAATGAAATGAGTGCTTGTCAGTAGTATGCATCACAAATACCTGAAGTGCTCCAATAGCTGCACTCTGGAACCTGAGATCTGTTTTGAAGTCCTGAGCAATTTCTCTAACCAATCTCTGGAATGGAAGTTTTCTGATCAACAACTCTGTGGACTTCTGGTATCTTCTGATTTCTCTCAGAGCCACAGTACCTGGCCTGTACCTATGGGGCTTCTTCACACCACCAGTAGATGGTGCACTCTTCCTGGCTGCCTTGGTGGCCAGCTGTTTTCTAGGAGCCTTGCCTCCTGTGGATTTCCTAGCAGTTTGCTTGGTACGAGCCATGTTTTATCCTGAAATGCATGGAAACCTACATTTAGACTGAATAGAATTTAATGTTCAGTATATGCCATCAAGATTATTGCTAGTCGGTTTCCTCCGACCCTTGCCACCCCATTTTTAAAAATTGGACGTTTAAGTTGGGGGTGTAGGCAGGGGTAACCGCTTACTAGCTGGTCTAGCAAACTAAAACAACAGTTCAAGATATACTGACTTTATTTACCAATAGTAGTTTCAAACTCAGTTCCAAGCCCTATGCAGCTCAATGGTTGTTGCTATCTCTCAACTTTACGTAATTCTTGGAAATTCTTGTCCATTTCACATGATGACGGCAATCATATCTCCCACCACAATCTCAATAATCCTTTCTATTCTTCTGCGTTGATTTTCAACTTTTTCACAAGACTTGTGGCAAAATCGTAAAAGTTGGTAGGTCATTTACATGCCAAAAGATGTAAATACAGTAAAAAATTTACATGCCATAAGATGTACATACAGTAAAATCACTGGTCAAAGTGCGTGGACATTGTTTGGACATAGACCTAACAGCACTACCTAGTATAATAGGGAAATTCAAGATCTAGGGAATAAAAATAAATCAAAACTAAGCAGTTAAGCTAAGCTAAATAACGATACACACCGTTTGTTATTATTACTATTCTTAATATCATCACAGTTACAATTCGTGTTAAAATTTGTCATTCTTTAGATCTTGAATTTTCGACATATGCCTCAAAATTTTGCTGTGCCAACCAGACCTAACCGCCATTCCATCCCACGCATTAGTCAGTTCCGTGTAATATACCCCTCGCTAGATGGTTTCCAACCGTTGTTCTTGCCTTGGGCCGATGCTGCTTTCCACGTGTCAGCAATTTAAATATAAGGTCATTAATAGATGTATACATGGTTGTTCTGTTACGACAGGGATTATTACTAAAAAGCATTGTTCTGCATAAGGATTTGACACCACAGATCAAAAGAAAAGGGATTTTAGTTGCCATACGCAAACCAAGATCAGTCAAAATAAATTTATTAATGATAAGTGAGCTGATGCGAGGTTAACACTGCATAAATCTTCAGTATGGACTACTGCCAGACAACAATGGCCTCTGCTGTCTGAAAAACATACCTGTTGATCTAAGGACTCGCATGTTAAATACTTTTGGCCAAGATCGGAGACTAATGATCATGTGGTACCAGTCCTACATGTAAGATGATCACGTTATATATGATTTTGTGCTACATCATACTACCCAAATAATGGCCTTGTATAGTGTATTCTTATGTTGGTTGACAATGGAACTATTTTCAGGAATATATCTCACGCACCTGGCAGCCCATATGGACACTTCTACAAAATGATACGAAATTAATCTAGCTACTGTGCTGCTTTTATCCTGATGTAATCAAAGTCTGACACTAGCAAATGGACACATTTGACACATTTTAATTTGCTGAAATGCAACTGTAGTCTAGGTAAACTGAACTAAGTTCATGTGCGCGTGATCTGGATTCCTAGCGAAGCTTAAAAAAAATTCGGTCATATCGCTGCAGTTTATAGTAATGTCTAGCACTGGGGCATCATGCTGCAGACGTGTAGCACGATGTCCCATCCAGTTACATTATCCCGACACCAGGCCGACCACTGCTAACATTAACCTCCTAATGCTGAGCACTAAGCCAAGTACCAATTTTTCTTTGGCACAACTTTTGGTCTCATTCAGTGCAAGGGATATTTTCGAACGAAATGAAATGTTGTTCACATGAATTGTTAAGTTTGAATAATGGGCATAATGTAAATTTAATTCGTTTTGTTTAGGAATAGTATTTCAACTTAACTCGATTTCGCCATTCTTGGCTTTCATCTCTTTCCAGCCAAACTGAAGTGTAGGCCAACGAAACTGGAAAACGGGTCCATTTGTTTTGTAATAATTTAAATTTATTAGTGAAAAGACACCAGAGTAAGTAAAGTCCGACTAAAACATAACTTCTTTACTTTGAACAAAAGGGTTGTTATTGGTTGCCAGTTGTGTGATATTCCTGACTTTCGTAACGATGTTAGTCGACATCAAAACACGCTACACTGCTCAGTTTCCAAGTCCCTGACCCCAAAACAAACAGCATCGAGGTCTTACATGTAGGATTTGTGGCACCAAAGATTAGATTATGTAACTGGTGAACCGAAATAAATTTAAATAAACAGGAAATCACGCATCGCCTGTCAATATGTTCAAGTTAACCTGCAAAAGTGTTCAAGCGTAATAAGCTAATCACTGTGTAACCGGAAGAATAAACATCTCGGAATGGAGGCTTCATCGTCAAGGTACGTTTCCCACCAATTCAAATTTGTAAAAACAAGTTTCTACACGAAAATATATGGCATTTAGCTTCATGTCGTGATCAAAACTGAGTTTCAGACGTATGTAGTGACGTTAAGTAGATACAATAAATAATTCAATTTAGAAAATAACATAGATTTTAACAGTTCTAACAATGGCGGCCATTTTCTCCTTTTTTTTTGCCACTATCTATATAGTACCGTCGAGCAATCATCAATGGAAAACAGTTACATACGAATGATACGAATTTAGAACTTATCAGTTTTTGAAAAATAGATATATAAAATAACTTTTCATTTATCTTATCTTACATTTAACTGTTTGAAATTCATTTTACTTACCTTCGTTGACTGACTGAAGCGAATTTGCCGCACAATTTGCAATGAACTTCGGTTGTAGTAAAATTATGGGATAATACAAATCACGACGTCATCAAAACATTACAATATGATTGGATAGTAGATAAACAATGTTATCAAATCTCATTGGTTAATAAACTGCATACTTCATTGGTTGGGAGGAAGCACTACTCACTATTTGGTTGGTTAATATTCAAGCATTTCCATTGGTTGTACATGAAAGATTGTTTCAATCCCTTTTCATACTGCTAGCTCGCATGAATCTTAACACAGGTAAGTACAGAGTTTGGAAAGTAAAGTATGTTTGAATGCGTGCAAAACATTATCGATGTTCTTAAATCGAAACAAGGATTTCACGAAAAGCTTAATGATACGTTTCACGAGAAAAGATCTATCTTAATGAAATTTGTTATATTCCTTACGCAATGATAACAAGCTAAGATTTTTTATTTTCTGGTGAAAAATTAAAACACAGTCCTCAATCTTCGGGGTGGAGTTGGGGTCTAAGCATATATATATATATATATATATATATATATATATATATATATATATATATATATATATATATATATCAAAAATCAATGTCACGGGTGAGGAGCTGATTTATCAGCCATGGGTTTATATAGCACTCCTAAAAGAGACTTGAAACATATTTAGATTTGGTGAAGTGTGGATATTTTCCCTGATTTTGTAAATTGATCCAAGTTTATTCCAATTTTTAAACAAAGGGTTACATATTATTTTCTGGCAGACTGGAATAATGCATTACAACTCTGTAATATGTATTGTATAAGGAAGTAAATGCTTACAATAATAAACTATTGATTGGAACATTGAATAACATTGATAAAGTTTACTTAAATATGCGTCACTATATGTACTTACTGGAAATAATGTTATCGTTACCCATAGGTTTAACATGGGAATGTGGTAATATAGAAACAAAAGTGTTTATTGGGTCATACAGGAAATCATGTGTTAAATGTGTCCAGAGTTTTAATACAGGAATGGTATTATGGGCTAAACGTTTAAATAGGGTCAAAAGTGTTATAGGGACAATTGAAAACGAAATGTTGCATTTATAAGGGTGGGTTGGGAGGTTTTTACCATGTTGATAGGCATGGTGGTCAGCGTAGCTGACGGAGAAAGAACCAGAGAGAAACCGGGTAAGAACTACCGACCCACGGAAGCTACAGGCAGCTTTCCCACATATAAACATAAGCCAAGCGCGATGCTCAAACCCAAGTGGACAGATATAAGATAGTAATAATGGGTAAAAGCGATCGCTTTAGTCCATTCAGCCACTTGCGGCCACTGAAAATATGACTTTAATTGTTATAGACCGTTTCCATGTTGTGGTCGTAAGGGAAATGCAATGTTAACAGTTTTAGAAACTATCCAACCGACACCTCTTATTGGAGCACTATACAGCACGTGATTTTTTTATTACAATCCAAACACTACATTTTCACATAGGACAGTGGAGATCTTACTTTAATCAGGTTACAAAAGTTTGTGCTAGCGATTTTGAAACAGATCTGATTGTCCCATATCCAACTGCTGCTACCTTTACTGGAGTCAAGATCAGCAAAGAAAGAAAGTCGTTCCGAAGCTACTGTAGATTATATTCTCTCCTATTCCAGCTACCCAGAGAGTGACTTCCACAGAATTTAGAATAACGGTTTACAGTCACACTGTTAAATTTAAAAAGTAGTTTATGTCCCAATGTGTATCACGTTTTTTTTTAAATATTGTTATTGTTATGTATATTTATATTATGCATTGTTTGTTAGGTATTTGTTTAGTTCTTTTTTTATTCATTATATACCAAGGATAATAGTATTTTGGACTTGACCTTGTCCAAAATCAAGTTCAGTTTCTGCCTGATCTGAATCATTGATTTTCTTAATTCAGTAAAAAGCTAAGACACAGCCAATATTTTCTCTATGAATATGGTTATAATATTAGGATCATTATTAATAGACGTAAACATTTATTTGGGTCTGGGTCTAGATTATTGGAATTCCCTAATATATATACCTAGCCTGTATTCCACATTCTATGTTATAGTTTTAGTAACAGAGATTTTAATAATAACTAAAATTGTATCTTGTAAACATTTGGTACCTTTATAAATGAAATTTTCCACATGGTAATATTCTTTCTTTTTTTATAAAGAAAATGCTAATTGTGACCTGAGGTCGAGTAGAGGACTTTATACTCTTGTTTTTCTAGAAATTATTCGTTCATGCTTTACGATCTTAGCAATGTCAGTTTTATTATGGTTGTGTCTAGCATCTCATTTTGGCTGGAATTTATGTATTCAAATTATTTAATTCAAGTGATTTTTCTCTGGAAATACAAAGTGCTCAGAATAGCATTATTGCAAATAAAGACTTGAATTTATTGTGAAATTTCGTATCCGGGTATAGTCTTGAAGTGCATTCTTATTATTAAACAAAAGACCGTTTGCACATCACCGACTCGTGTCATCACAGGCACATCAATACTTGCATATCGTTTGATTTATTTTGGATTAACACTAAAGTTTATTCAGAACTTTATTAGAACTTGTGTTAGAAATTCTATGATTATTTGGGATTTATTCCGCAATACCGTAAGTCCTTTTTATATTTTTTACTTTTGTAATAGGGAAATAAATTATTTAATGAGTTTTAGAAAACTTGATGCTTCTCACTTTCTTCTATTGCTTATTTTAAGAACACAGAGTCGTAACGGAAAATTTGGCGCTCGTGTGAAAAAGGAGAGAGAGAGAGAGAGAGAGAGAGAGAGTTACAGAGAGAAAGATAAAAAGAAGAAAGATAATTTCCTTTTAGATTAAAAGAAGTAAGGCTGGAAATTGAAAAGCACATCCTCACTTTACACTCAAATTACAGTTTTGATGTTACCAAAGATAGTAGGTTGGTGACACATTTAAAAGAGAAAGAAGTAGATAAATATTTTCCTAATTTTGAAAAAAGCTGCTGAAAATGTAAAAGTGAGCATTGGACTCTGTTATTATAAAGTGTACCTTTTGGTAAAGCTCGTAACATTTACACTTCCTTGTCAGTACATCAAAGTGATGATTATGATCTGGTTATGGAATGTATATCGAAGGATTGTGAGTTGGTACCTGAGGCTTACCAACAAAAGTTTACGAACTACACAGAAAGAAACTGTCAAACTCATGTTGCAAGAGAAATAAGTTAAAGACCATACTTAAGAGTGTGCCACCTCTTTTAGCTCCAAATTTAAGTCAATAATTTTAAAATTACTATTGATGCGAGTGATGTTGGTGTTGGTGCAGTATTGATTCAAGAAGACAGAAATGGTGTAGATTATTCAGTGTGCTATTTTTATAATTAATTAAACAAGCGCCTGGTAAATTATTGCATAATCGAGAAAGAATTTTTGGCATTGATATTGGCTTTGCAATACAGTAATTATAAACTTACATCAATAAACACACTGTATGTAAATGCGACTTATTTGAGATTAGTACCCACCTATGAAGTCGAATCTCTCTCACTTTCCGATATACGCCCCTTAGGACAATCTAACGAGAAATACTTATTATTTCCTGTAGCTAATTTCTAGCTCACCTCAGAAATATTACATGGGGAATGCCTTGATAGACTGAATTCCGTTTGGGAATACCTCCCTCATTTTGCTTGCCAACAGGATTACTACTTAAACTGCCACATTATTTGTATTACTCCAACATAAGTCAGAATAGTCATTTCTAGTCCGGCATTATTAATAACAGTTGTGAAAAATATCATTTTATGCCATGTTTGACCCCGGATTCCCTTATATCCACGTCTTATGATACGTGTTTAGGCTCTAATAAACATTAACCAAAACAAAGAGTGAAAGCAACAAGCTTTCAAAAATTTAACAAATAATTTATTTTATCACTTTTAAGTTTCATTTTTAAATTAAGGTTTTCAAATTTCCTTTTCTCTATTTCAAATTTCTTTTTTTTATTTTCCTTTGTTTGATTTCAATGTTAATTTGATCATTTTTTATTATTTTCCTTTCCAGGTCGTTTTTCAAAAATTTCTTTCTTCAAAATTTCCATTTTAAAATTTTAGTTTTGGATATCTCTTTCTCGATTTTCATTTTCGAATCAATTTTAATTTTTATTTTATTTATATTTTTCATTTTCACATATTTTATTTTTAAAATTTAATTTTAAGTTGAATTTTGATTTTAAAAATTATGTTTTAACAAATTTTTCTTATCAAATTTCATCTTTGAAAAATTTTCATTTTCAGTTTATCATTTTTAATTTTGATTTCCAAATTTTGTATTTGTCAATTTTAATTTCTTAATTTTCATTTTCAATTCTGATTTTAAATTTTTAGTTCTGATGTTGCTTTGATTAAAACATTTGTTCTCCCAACCCTAAGACTGACAGAGAGACAGTAAAATGTTATGTTCGAGAAAGATAAAAAATTTCGTATTAGTCTTCTATAGACATTAAATAAGATGGAAAGAACGGTAGTTATGCAGAGAAAGGAAAGTGCTCTGTTCGAGACTGATAACGGTCACACTTATGTAACACAATCTTCCATAGACGTTGACGAGATATAAAGAAAATAAGTTATGCATCACAGATGAGGTCTTCGTCCTTGTTAAGGCCAATAATTTTCAATCTGTGTGTGTGTGTGTGTGTGTGATTTAGATTTCTGACGTAGCTTTAACAATTTTCCAGTCATATCGTTACGATGTCTGCATTGTGGCAGTTCAAAGTGATGTCTAGCAATGGGGCATCATGACGCAGACATGTAACATGATGTTCCACCCAGTCACATTATTCTGACACCAGGCCGACCAGTCCTAACACTAACCTCTTAAATGCTGAGCGCCTAGCGAGGCAGTTCTTAGTACCATTTTTAGAAGTCTTTGGTATGACTCGGCCGGGGTTCGAACCCACGACCTCCCGCATCCGGGGTGGACGCTCTAACGACTAGGCCACCGGAGCGGTCGTGTTATGTATATTTAATTTAATTGCTTGTTTGTTAGTTTTAATTTTTGTATTCCGTTACATTTTATTGTAATATAACAGTGTTTGCTGGACTTGACCTTATCCAGCATTTAGTTCATTTCTGCTTGATCTGATTGACTTTTTTTAAAAAAATTCATTTATGTAAACAACTAATAATAGCTTCATTATTCTCTTGTATGAGCTTATTAACCGAATTATTATTCAGGTAAACATGTTGATTTGGGACAGGGGTTTGGAGATTCCAAAGTGAATTTTATACGCTATTGTGTTGTAAGTAAACAAGGCTCATTAAATCATTCTAGAAGGTTTTTTCCCCATTAGATAATGGTTAGGTAATGGTTGT
Organism: Sinohyriopsis cumingii; assembly: GCA_028554795.2. Taxonomy (NCBI): domain Eukaryota; kingdom Metazoa; phylum Mollusca; class Bivalvia; order Unionida; family Unionidae; genus Sinohyriopsis; species Sinohyriopsis cumingii. The sequence goes on along the minus strand of CM068825.1, from coordinate 151,937,650 downwards.
TTTAGAAAATGCTAATTTGCGACCTGGGGTCAAGCAGAGCATTATCTTCTGACTGTGAGGATTAGTCGTGCTTTAACATCTTGCACTTTAAGTTGGATTATGTTGTGACCAGTTTGAGCTGAATTTTATTTTCTTCAAATGATTGAATTCAAGTGATTATTTTCTCTGGAAAAACAAAAGTGCTCTGATAAAATTATTGGATAAAGACATTCATTGGAATTTATACTGAATTCAAACCTGGAATAATATTTCTGTGATTCAACAAAAGATTTTTGACACATCAGTACTTCGCAGACCATTTACAGACACGGCATCGCCTTCAATTTTGGATCTCTTCGGGACTTGAACTGAGTTTTATTCAGGACTTTTTATTACTAGGACTTGTGTCTTTAATTCTTGGATTATTTGGGGATTTAATTCACAATACCGTAAGTTTTTTTCTTCTCATTTTTTACTTTGTATTCAAGGGAACTAAATTATTTATTAAATTTTACAAATCTTGTTGTCTTCACTCTTTTCTGTTACTTATTTTAAGGGGATAGACTCGTACCACTGTAAAAGTGTGATAATAGTTATGGTTAAATATGTCATACACCTCAACTGATTGCCAAAAATTCTATAAACCAAATCCGCCCAGTATATAAGCATGTTTGCGTGTATAGTGTGTTTAAGAAATGAGATTGTTTTGAACGTTTAGGAATCATCCATGAAGACAAAATTTAAAACACATGACACTTAGTCCACATGAGCAAAATAAAACTCTGAACTGGATAAATCGAGAAGTGTTAAATTGGCTTTTGCTTTCATCGGTTACAGCGATTGATTCAAAAATAATCACACGTGTTCGATATCGGGATTATTCTCGATCGAAGAATAATACTTAAAGATTGAAAACGTCGACTTCAAAGAAGTGAAGGTCCGATTGAAACGATATTGACATAGCTTCGAATTTAGGATTGCGACTTCACAAATTCATCTACTAGCAATTCTAGCAGAAGCGTACGAACTTTAAAAGATAAATGTGGATTCACAGCACAAAGCAACGCAAGTAAAACCCTTTCTGGTCGGATACTGCAGCTAGAAGCGTTTTTGCTCGTTAAAACTATGTTTTATCCATCTGAAAGTTACGTCATTTATTAGATGATTAGGTCAACATCTACACCGTACCTTGTCATGGAAAATGTTCTCAACGTGATTAAAATTGTAGTCTGACAAAATGGCAATTTTTACAAACATGATGTCATAATACAAACTTAAGATAATTTGTGATGCATTTGATATGTATACAATGTTTTCCCCTTAATAATCCGTTCTGTTTGGAGATAAAAGGCAATTCCGATTTCAAGGGAAAATAAAAACAGCTCAAATTAATTATCGTCTCTTAATGTTAAATAAACGCGATGTCACTATCTTGACGTTTTTTTTTAATGCATCGAGACAAATATGCGATGCTTATGCTGAGTAATAAATTTTGTATGCGCATTGATCTAGAGACAGTAAAATGACATGTATTTAATAGTATCTGGTAATACAAGAAAAATGTAATGATAAAATTAAGATACGTAAATCGTTTAAAATAATTAAATAAATAATATTCATTTGTTGGGTGCGCTTGCATGAATGTGGTAAACAAAAACTGTGTCAGCAGTCTGCGCCTCTGGTGGTATTTTTGATAAATATGTTACACGCGTTTCACATTTATGTTGTTCAATCAAATATTTAGCACATAATTAAAACATTGTTACTTTTGTTAAAAATATACCCTTTGTCCTTTACTTTTATTAAAAGATAAAATATAAAAAAAGGAAATGTGTAGGTACTTTTTCAACAATAATATTAATAATCACAATTATCATCGTCGTCCTTTTCCATCTCTATCGTCTTCTCTTTCTGCTCTTCTTCTTTTTCTTCTTCTTCTTCTTCTTCTTCTTCTTCTTCTTATTATTATTATTATTATTATTATTTCTTATAAGCGCGATATCTCTCATGACGTATGTAAAGATGTCGACTAATCTGAAGACAATGTTCTGATAAACTTGCGCTTTAGCAATTTTGGTAGTACCGATTTCTTTCCGCTTCATCTAAGAGAGGTAACCACGTAGATGTTTAGCCTTTACAACTTTGGATCGTTTAAAATGTACTTCATTAGCATTACATGTTCCTGGTTGTTTTCTTCGTGGACTTTTTTTTCATCCTTTAAAGTTGACTAATAATCTGAAATACCAATTTTCCATACACACTTATTTTTCAAATATTTATGTATCAAATACACTACCCTAACTTACCCACAATAGTAGATCGCTTGCGAAGACGCTTACCATAGCTATCTAACAATAATACTTTTGAAATAAATAATTTTAAGGATAGTAGTTCCATTAGTCTTTTGAAACTAAAGCGACTGTTTGAAACTGGTTTCAAAACACTCTAGACTGAAGCCTGGAATTCTTTTCAAATGTACATACCAGAGCTATTGTTATCTGGCGGTCAAATACCGACTCATAGCTCAGCAAGACAGCAGTGCATTCGGCTAGATCTCATAAGAAAACATTGTTCAATTTCATATAACTACTCTGGTACAGACTTTATCGTATTCTTTGTCTGAACAATCAAAGCATGGGTTACAGATTAAACAGAGAACAATGTATTAATACCATTATCAGTCGGACGGCAGGACCTTAATCAAAGAGTCAAATTTATTTCAGTTTTACGTAATCATATACATTGATAAGAATAGAGCCTTACCTTTATTGTTGTAATCACAACGGATACTACAGGCGTCATCAACAATAACACGGATAGGTGTTTGTGACTGGAAATGCCGTGATAATACGTTTTGATTGGTGTGAAATGTCGTATAACTAACTGGCATATATGGTGTAATCGGCATCATTGAATGAAAACTCCAGGTAAATGCCACCATGATAAATGTGCATTAATGACACTACCTGAGTCCGAACAAAACCACCAGAGTGGAAGTGCAAAGAAATGAGGAAATAACGACAAAAAATAGATATGACGTCCTGGAAAACGAAAGCACCCAACAAGAAGATAGCCTCCAGACAGCAACCCCCCTAAAGTCAACACCGATGCCCAAGAGGAGGAGGTCAAAAAGAAGTTCAGATGTAATTCTCCCCAAGAAAAGATAATATCGAGGAAGAAGAAGAACAAACAGGAAAAGAGAAATAGAGATACAAGAAGAAGAAACAGATCCAGAAAACGATAGCGAGGGGGGGAAAAAAGGGACAAACTGAAACGGAAACAGACACAGAATACGAAACGGAAATAGAGGAAGACACAAGAAACAAGGAAACAACAATGGAATTAATTCAAACATACAATACAGAAATGGAAAGTACGATACAAACAACAGTCACAAGTGCAGTAGAAAGTTTAAACAGTACAATTTCATCAGAGGGGGGTAGGGAAACCAGTGCCCCCCCCCCCCCGAAAATTCACAACTAAGCAGATAAACTATATTTCAAATTATATTTGTAAAATTAATATAAACAAAAAGCAACACCCTGGTAAGAGACAGGAATGGAAGGAAAAAACTTGCAACTCCTGTCTATTAATGTAAATGGTATCAATAGAGAAAAATTATTTAAATTTCCGAAAGATTTAGATTATGATGTGTTATTCATACAAGAAACGCACAATGGGTTTAAAGATGACATAAAAGTAACATTTGAAAGTCACCTGGACGGTATTTTACTAATCAGTGATTATGAACATACAGATACTAAAGGGGGGGTGGGTGGCAACTTTAATTAAAAATAAAAGGAGATTATCATGGGATAGAGTAGAAGTAGAAGGGGTTTTTAAAGGTAGGATGATACATATTATAATTGAAGAAATACACATAATTAATATATATATATATATATATATATATATATATATATATATATATATATATATATATATATGCCGGCAAACAGGGAACAAAAGAAAGTCTTTTTAGAACATTTAACTAAATATATAGAGAAATATGCTACAGGAAATCTTATTATAGGGGGTGATTTTAATTGGGTGGGAGATAATATAGATAGGGAGGGAAACCTGGCACCAAATGACATTAGAATTAAACCAGAAATGGAATATTTTATTAAAAAATACAAATTGATAGATGTTTATAGAGTACAAAATTTATTAAGGAAACATTTTACCTATGACTATAAAATAAATAAAGGAAGTCGTTTAGATAAATTTGATTGCAATAATTATAATATAAATATACACAGAGAAACTAATATAACCGATTTTAAAATATCTGACCACAAACTTATAAACATGACTATAACAATTAAAAATAGAATAAAATGGGGGCAAGGAAGGTGGATGTTAAACAATTCGATCCTAAAAGATACAGATTTTATACAAAATACCAAACAGGAGATAGAAGAACTTAAAAGTAGGGAAAATATAGATATAATGTTGGAATAGGAAAAATTAAAAGTTAAATTTAAAAAATTAGCTATAGAACACTGTAATTTAAAAGTAAGAAACTAAAAATGGGAAGGGAAGCGATTAGACACCAAATGCAAAAACCAAACATTAATGATATAGAGACCAATTTAAAAAACAGATTGGAAGAGATAAATAAAATAGAAAGCAGGGGTAGAGAAATTAGGGCAGGAAAATATACGGGGATATATAAAAAAGTAGAGGGGCTATATAAAAGGGAGGAGAAAAGAATGGGGGGAGATAAAACTTTAGATAAAATAAAAATAAACACAACAACAACAACAACAATAACAGAAAAAGGGGAAATTATGAAACATATTAAAAACTATTATGCCACACTTTATGAATCACAAAATATAGCAGGGAGTAAAATTGATGATTATTTAGAAAAAATTCCCTGTGAGAAAATTAACCATGACTTTAAAAAACTTTGTGATGACTTTATCACACAAGAAGAAATTTTAGAAAGTATAAAGACCATGAATAAGGGAAAATCACCGGGAGGAGATGGACTCTTTGCAGAATTCTATATGGTATTTTGTGGAGAGTTGTTGCCCATTCTCGAATGGTTGTACAATAATATACTTTTAAAAAATAAGGAAATGTCAGGAACGATGAAACAGGGAATCATTATTTTAATATATGAAGGAAAAGGGGACAAAGAAGATCTGAAAAACTGGAGGCCCATCTCCCTCCTTAACACAGACTACAAGATTTTGAGTAGAATTTTAAGATAGGGGACATAATTAATATAAACCAAACTTGTGGGCCAAAAAATAGGGATATACAAAGCAACATTTTAAACATAACTGCAATAATAGATTATTTACATAACAAGTGACAAAAAGCTGCCATGGTACTTTTTGATCAGGAAAAAGCCTTTGATAGAATTGAGCACAACTATATACAGAAAGTCTTAGAAAAACTTGGTTTCGGAGAAACTTTCCGAAAATGGACTAAAATACTATATTCTAATATAACATCCAGAGTACAAAATAACGGAGCAATGACAGAAAAATTTGACATAAAAAGATCAGTGCGGCAAGGGTGCCCACTATCTATGCTATTATATGTAATAGCAATCGAAATGCCAAGTATCAGCATAAAACTAAACAAGGAAATTAAAGGTATAAAAGTTCCGAATATTACAGATGAAGTGAAAATGCTACAACATGCAGATGATTGCACCAACTTCTTAGATGATCGGAAATCCTTTGTGCACCTAATAAAGGAATATGAAAAATTTGGACAAGCGTCGGGATCTAAAATAAATCAGGACAAAACGGAAATACTAGAGATAGGTAACTGGCGTGGTAGGCATTCAACCATACCAGCCCATGTATTTAAAGATACCGTTAAAGCACTTGGGGTTTGCTTTGGGAAAAACGAAGAGAAGGATAACTGTAAAAAAATGGAAAGCGAGATAAAACGGAATGTTGATATCTGGACACTTACGCCGCTATGTCTAATGGAACGGGCCCAAGTGGCCAAAACATACATGTACGTAAACCTTAACTATATAATGAAGTCCACCAATATAAGTAATATAATACTCAATAATATAGATAAAATCATAATTAACTACATATGTGACTTTAAATTACACTATATTATAAAAGAAACTCTGTATAAATCAAGAGAACTGGGGGGGGGGGGATAGGGATACCAAGTCCCATAATTTTAAAAACTACAAATATTTTAAATAGATTTAAACGACTGAATGACGACCCGAAATTACCTTGGGGAGGGATTTATATATATTGGTTTGGTTTCGTTTTACGGAACAGGGAGGGAATTTATAAAAACAACAAAGTTATGAAACTATTAGAAACTCCTAGGAAATTTAAAAGTATAAAAGATTTATTAATGAAATATAGGGATGGAAAAGAATTTTGGGACCTGGACGAAAAACTCTCATATAAATGGATTCGGAACGACATTACCAAAAATATACAATGTAAAGTGGAAAGAGAAAACCTATATGTCAACTGGAAAAGGGCATGGGGGCACTGGTCCCAACTAGGTTCTTTGAAAATACAAAGCCTCGCCTTCAAATACATGCATGATGCGTGGTTGACAGGAGAGGCTGCAGCGAGACGGCATATGGTCAGGGTACCGCCAAAATGTCCGCTGTGCAAAACAGGTCCATATACTAAAAGACATTTAATTTTAAATTGTAGGGAAACATTAAACACTAGGGAAAACATAATAGATGAAATAAATATAAATGATAACTACAAACCACAATGTATATTATACCTGGATGGTAATTTTAACAAACAGACTTTATACAAAATTTAAAGTTTTATAGTTAATACTATAAAAATTTGTGGGCCAGTAAAATTTTAACTTATAATAGCTTTCAAGAGGGAAAGTACAGATAATGATGCCATGGGGCTATGTCACATGGCGCTACGCGAAGTGAACAGGCCCATGTAAGAGTCTGGAAAAGAACCCTCTTGAGATATTAGAAAACCTAAAAATATAAAATGAACATCTATCTATTTATCCTCTTACACTAACAAATATTTTATGTGAAAAGAAATCTATTTTTCAAATTTTAAAGATTTGAAAAATCTGAATTTTGGAATTTAAAATTTAACTTAATTTAAAATAATTTTTTTTTTTTGTAAATCATCATCAACTACCAATATTGTGACGAACTTTTGGAACACTTATAATTACAAGACAGACCTGCTCCATGGGGGAGACACATAAAAATTAAAAAAGTGAACCCCCACTGGAGCTCATTCTCATCTCATAAAGAAAGGTGAATTTAATACACTTCATAAGAATCACTAAGATTCAAAACATTAAGGGGATATCACCAATCTTCCAAATTCAAAATTAATAAAATTTCCGTTGTATTATAAACACGGAATATAATAGGAAAACTGATACACTGCAAGAATTTGATGTAAATGCTATCCCAACAATAACACAATATAGCATACATAACATATAGCACAAACATATAACAAACACGGGATTTAGGAGACCCTAGCAAGGTCACAGAAAAAGCAAACTAGGGGAAGTAACCCGAGAGGATAATTGAAATCACTCTCGGAGATGCACCCCTATAGATACACTAGGGATGGAAAAAAATACCCGAAATCCTAATTCACGTTACTACAAAAAACGATGAAATAACACAATACAACAAATCTGGGAAAACACAAAAACACATAAAATAATTTTTTAAATTAGGAGGGGGGGGGGGCATCTGTCTGGTGCCCCCCCCCCAAAAAAAATAATGACACTACCTTTTCTCTATATATATAATTCCCTTTAAAGTGCAAGTTACCATGTACTTTCGTTTTTTTTTTTAAAAATTAACTTTCCGATTAATAGCATATGTTGATATTGCTTTATATATGATTTAAATAAATAACGTTCACTTGAATCAGTCCCTGGGGCGTACATTCCCGATGTATAACAATATATAAGAAATAATCTAATTGAACCCTATAAAATTCGAACTTAATTGACTTTTAACACATCATTTGACTTTTTCAAAGCAGAAAACTAATTTTTCAGTTTTGCTTTGGATAAAAAACAAACGCGTTAATGTTCTACTTTTTGGAAAGTACAACGACAAAAAAATCACATTAGTTTCTGATCCAAAGTCGTCCGATAAATCAGACCCCCATACCCAGTGTTAACACTCATGGATGTCATTCAGTCAGTATTATTGCAGATGTGGGTCTAGTCAATTGGCGTAGATCCAAAGTAACGCGTTAAAAACTAAAATTACCACGTTAATGGCTAACATGGGATGTTGCATTAAGGAGACATATGATAAAATCCATACAAAATTGCCCTTTGTGCAAAAGAACTTATTTTATTACAAACCATGTAATCACACAATGCGAAAAAGGAAAGACCATAGAATACAATTAATTATAGAGATCTGCAAAAGAGAACGGTACCGAAGGAATAACATACTCTTCCTAGATGGAGATTTTGACAAAAGTACAGTTTTTATGGTCATTGAATACATAATTGAGATCATGATGGCATGCGGGCAAATAATACAAATAAACAAGTAGGCTTAATAAATCTGTCTAACTTGTATGGAGGGGGTGTGAGACTCCATGAGGGGTGGGTGGGAGGTGGAGCTTTGGTTTGCTACCCATTAGGGGTGTGCTACTGTCAGTGTGCGGGCCAGAGCCCCCACCTCGTCCCTCAACTCAGACATGTGTTTTCACTCTCTTTAAGCATCCAAATGATCAAATTAAGCTAATTTAAATCCCGTCGTTAATATCTCAAATTTTAAAATTACTGAAATAAAGAAAAGGAATGGGATGGGAGCTTTGGTTTGCTACCCATCAGAGTGTGCCACCGCCAGTGTGTGGGCTGAGGCCCTCACACCATCCCTTAACCCGGACCAAAATTAAAATGTATTAAGTTTGATTAGGGTTAAGAAAAAGAAACAAATGGATGGGACAGGGAATCTAGGTGGGGGAAAGTACGAGGCAATGACGTCATGGGGCTATGTCACTTGGCGCTACGCAAAGTGAACAGGCCCATGAAATAGTCTGGGAAAAACACCCTACGTAGAAAACTAGCAGACCATACAGAAAAACAGGGGAATAGGCTAGTTGGCAACTAATAATCTTCTATACCTTTCCTATCTAACTATGCAGCTCCCTTACTGTATAGTTCTTTCCCTCCTATGGAAATTTCTTTAAACCCTTTTGGATCTTTTGGTTAATAGGTTAAATAATAAAGAGGTGGCCAAACTCGAGTCGGGAGAAATACAATAAAATAAAGAAGGTGTGGATCCCCACTCGAGCACAGAAGAATGTAACTAATGCGAGGAACGACACATACCATCATGCATATAAAACACTAGGTTTATTCTTTTAATGACAGACCTGTAGTACACCGTTCACTCGCCGGAAAAAAATATTAATTAAGATTTTAAATATCTAAATTGTATCAAAATTATCAAATGGATCTGTGATATCCAAATAAAAATATATATTAAGACAACTGGGATGAATTGAAAAAGTCGTGTTGCCCCTACACGAAAACTATATAGTACACACACAATATAGCATATATACACATAGCACACAAGGGACGTAGAAGACCTCTAGCCAAGGTCAACTAAGAACTCAGGGGAGGGATTTCGAGTAAGGTGATAGAAACCGAACTCGGATGAACAACCCTATAGATAACACTAGGACATAAATACCCCATCAACAATGTAAGATTATTTTTTGTGGATCAAAATTTTTTAAAAAAATAAATAAACAAGCAACATACCTGGTGGAAACAACAACACATAAAACACCTCCTTTTTTGGATAAGGGGAGGGGGCATCTGTCTGGTGCCCCCCATCCCAAGTTAATGGCAGCGTCGAACGTTATTTGGACGCGTTTTTTGATAAAAACTGCACGTAACACTGACAATGCATGGATGTAATAGAACTTAATGACGACGCATCGCGATATACCCGATTAAAAGAAAACTAATACATGTAAAACTAAATCCAAATTGTTTTATGTCGTTTTAGTCCAGCATTATGATAAATTTTGTCAGTTTTGTTTTTGTTTTCTTCAAAAAATCTGCTAAACACTAGTTATTATAACGGTTCACCAACTCAGACAGAGATAAACTGTAAGTTCAGATTAAAAATTCGGGATGATTTTTCATTGGATATACTAAATTTATAAAATCATAAATGAATCATAATATGTGTGTATGTGTTTGTGTGTGTGATTTTTTTTTTTAAAACGTAGCTTTAACAGTCATATCGCTACCATGTCAGCAGTGTGGCAGTTTATAGCGATGTCTAGCACCGGGGCATAATGCCGCAGACATGTAGCATGATGTCCCACCCAGTCAAATTATCCTGATACCAGGCCGACCTCTTAATGCTGAGCGCCAAGCGAGGACGTTGTTAGTACCATTTTTATAAGTCTTTGGTATGACTTGGCTGGGACTCGAACCCGCGACCTTTCGCATCCGAGGCGGACGCTCTAACCATTTAGGCCATCGGAGCGGTCGAAACATAATTTTAACATTTATATTGAGCTATTGATTCGATGTTATCTTGGGAGGGGTAAGTGAATGGGTGTGTGTTTGTTTTGTATTTTATGAGAGAAAAATCAATCATTACATGCAATTTATTGATTTGAATGTTAATAAAAAGATTAACTTCCGATCTCATATCGCTGTTGTCAATACGAAAATGGCAAACGAAATCATAATTCTATACACTGCCATAACCTTTTTTAAGGCACCCATCTTCAAATATTTAAGGTTTCTTGGATTAAGTGGTCATAAAAAAATCTTATATCTTTTCTTAAAGTGATACATCTAAATTCAATATTTCATACGTATATGTGCTAAATTAAAAAAAAAAATCGATCGCAAGGTTCACATAATCACCCTTGTGTGATTACGAATACCGGGAACACTGGAGAGAGAGAGAGAGAGAGAGAGAGAGAGAGAGAGAGAGAGAGAGAGAGAGAGAGAGAGGATGTATTCTCCTGTATGAGATCATTTTTAAAATATTTTTATCTCCTTCTCATATCAGAAGTGAATGAAATTCACAGACCCGAATCACAGAGATATCTGCTCGATACCCCAATGTGTAGAGACGGTTATCATATCGGAACCTTGTCTAGCGAAGGCGTACTGTGCGATGTCAACGTTCAGATGAGCACCATTATCATTCCGACCTAGTTACACACTAATATCATATATTAGTGTATCATTCAGACCTAGATGCACACTAATATCATGTATTAGTGTATCATCCAGACCTAATTCCACACTAATATCATGTATTAGTGTATCATCCAGACCTAGTTGCACACTAATATCATGTATTAGTGTATCATTCAGACCTAGTTACAAATAATATCATGTATTAGTGTATCATTCAGACCTAGTTGCACACTAATATCATGTATTAGTGTATCATCCAGACCTAGTTGCACACTAATATCATGTATTAGTGTATCATCCAGACCTAATTCCACACTAATATCATGTATTAGTGTATCATCCAGACCTAGTTGCACACTAATATCATGTATTAGTGTATCATCCAGACCTAATTCCACACTAATATCATATACAGTATTAGTGTATCATTCAGACCTAGTTAACTAATATCATGTATTAGTGTATCATTCAGACCTAATTCCACACTAATATCATGTATTAGTGTATCATTCAGACCTAATTCCACACTAATATCATATATTAGTGTATCATCCAGACACTTATTAGTGTGTGTGTGTGTGTGTGAATTGTATTTTTAACGTAGCTTTAACCATTTTCCAGTCATATTGCTAAGATGTAGCGATAAGACAGGGGTGGGCAAACTACGGCCCGCCAAGAGCTTTCATGCGGTCCGCCAAGGGTTTTCATGCGGCCTAGGAACAAGTCATCATTCGCACTGACTCTGTTTATGTTACTCTGTTTATCAAATAAATGTGCTTCTTTTGAAGTTTAAGTTTAAGAATTCAAATATTAACAACATATAAACAACTGAAAATTAATTATGATGTTATTTAGAAGAACCTTTTACTTTTGCTATTTCAAATATTAATTATTTTACTTAATTAACTATACAGCCCGCGACAAGGTGTAAATTTGTGTATGCGGCACTTGCACTGGAAAGTTTGCCCACCTCTGCGATAAGATGTGGATCTTAACAGTTTTAAACTCGTGAGCCATGCTCAATTTCCCTAATACAGGGGCACAACCCAGGTCTGTGCTGGATATATGTCAAATTTTGTCTCCTTGTGTCCTTCAAACATATATATATATATATATATATATATATATATATATATATATATATATATATATATATATATATATATATATATATATATATATATATATATATATATATATATATATATATATATATATATATATATATATATATATATATATATATATATATATATATATATATATATATATATATATATATATATATATGTATATATATGTATATATATATATATATGTATATATATGTATATATATATATATATATATATATATATATATATATATATATATATATATATATATATATATATATATATATATATATATATATATATATATATATAGTTGTAGTCAGGGATCTTAATAGTTTTCAGGTTATGAACCATGGTCAAGTTCCCAATCGCAGGGGCACAAATTAGGGTCTGTGCTGGCTATATGTCTAATTTAGTCTCCTATTGGCCTTCACACACACACACACACATATATATATATAATTTCGTCACCTCGTAGTCTGGGATCTCAACAGTTTATAAGTGATGATCCAAGAGCAATTCTCCTTCAGGGTCTGTACTGGAAATGTGTCTGATTTTTTTCTCATGTCCTTCAACCAATATAAGTGTAAAATGTGAGGATCTCAACTATTTCCAGGCTATGTCACAGTCCACAACCGCAGGGGTATGCCCCATGACATGTATTGCATATACTGGTGTGTCTGCTTCCGTCTCATGACCTTCAAACCTAAATAAGGTCATTGGGTGGGGATTGCAAAAATTTCCAAGTTGTGACCCAGGGTCAGCTTACCTACAGGGACCATCCCTGGGGAAAAGCCAGAGAGTGTAACCCCAAAGTACAATGCATATGTTATACATTTGGCCTTGAAGATGACACGAAGCAACTTCCAGATCTTCACCATTAAGACTTAAAAACTTTAGATTTGATTGGAGAAAAAAACTTTCCTCAGAAAATTTAATACTAAAATTCGTATCTAAAGACTAACACCATCCTTATCCCAAAGTTCAAGTACGTGCCTTTAATACTGTAGGAGATACATTGTTTTACTAACTGAGGGACAGACAGACAAGAAAATATAGTTCACACCTTGTAAAAAAGAATAACGGGACAAGAGTTTTTCTATTTGTTTACTTATTTAAACATTATGACTGTCAATGATAACTATGAATAGATTTAAAATGCTAACAACACTTTTAAAAAAGCACTGGTTGACAAAGTAAATATTTTGCAAAACTGCCATTCATGACCCAAGAAACAACAAAACAAAATTACGTATCTCTGAACTTAATGATATAACTTCAGAGTAGTCCAACTAAAGGCCTGCGTGTAATTTTTTTCTGGTCTGCGCATATACAGAAAGTAAGGCTTTATGTTTTTAATGATAAAAGATAAAATTAATCAAATATGTCCCACAAACTTCACATTTTCGGTCCATGTGGCCCACGGTGTTTAAGATGTTCGACCACGCTGTTATAACTAATTGCACACATTAACGATATTTAGAAAACTTTCATGTTAATTTTCAGTACTAATTATACTTTTATTACAAATATAAATTTTTAGCTGAAAAATTTGTTATGTATATTTGGTTTAATTATATCTGATTTAATATATATTTATTTCAATTTAATTTTGTGCCAGTTTTAATTTGTTTAATATTTTTCATTACATGATATTGTAATGTAAATGTATTCATTAGAGATGATACCTTTTTCAGAAAATAGTTTGACCTTGACTGATAGTTTATAAACACCAGGTGTTGATCTAAATCCTGACCTTGTTTCAAACTTTTTTTGCAATTAAGTAACAAGTTCTATCTTTAATTTAAAATGATTGGTTGTTGTCAAGGTCATGATGGGACTTCATGCTTAAGATGTAAGCATTTTTATTTTTTATTTCTTAGAGTAAAATGACTGGTTTTCATCAGGGTCACACTGGATGTACGTGACCCTTAACAAGCATTTAGCTTCTATCAACTTCGAGAAGGTGATCACGTGACACCTTTTTACGTTAATAATACGATATAACCCATGTTTTGAAGAATTAATTTCAGTAGAAGCTGGGCTGTTAAACTATTAGTTGTATGTTGTTCTGTTTGGAGTTATTTAAGATTATTTGGTTTGGAGTTATTTCAAATTACTTGGATTCAAAAGGATTAATTCTGTTATTTTTCCGAAAAATACGTGTGCTTATGTAATATTGTGGAACAAGAACAGTTTTTTTTATATCAAAATTTATTCAGCTATTAGAAACCGGAGTGATAATAGTGCCCCCCTTCACTACTGATAATTCTTGTTTCTACAAGGAACTGTAGACTTCAACACTACAGATTGCAGCATACGTCATCGTCTTCCATCTTGGATTCTTCGTCGGGATTGGAACGTGAAATCAGCTGAACATTTTATTAAGACTACTAAAATTTTATTCTTGGATTATTCTTGGATTATTTTTGGATATGATTATGTAAAACCGTAAGTTCATTATTTTTAATTTTTGCAGAAGTTTTCCAGGGAAAGAAATTATTGTACTTTTCAAAGCTTGTTGTTTTCACTCTTTCTTGTGTTACTGTTTATTCGAGCCTAAACAAGTGACATAAGACATTTTTTTATTATCTACCCTATCAGTGATATTCCAACTTCCTTATACTTTTCATGAAATATAAATTTTCCGTTCAATTATCATGACTAGAAGGAATGGCTATCAGGTACATACAATTAGTGAAGTAGTGAATGGGAATAGGAAAACTGCAAATAGTCTATGCACAATGTAGTTTATTATTATTATTATTATTATTATTATTATTATTATTATTATTATTATCTTAAGTTTTACAATTAGAAAAATAAGGATTTTAAAGTTTCTTTTTTGAGTAAAACGTCTAGTAGGTGATTTCATGGTATTTGTGGTAGGCGAGTTCCTCGGATTACTTGGTATTAAAAGCCTACCAAGAAAATTCAATTTCTTCCCTTCAACTAATAATTTAAAGCATTACTGAAATTATTATCCATATTATGGTATTAGCTAGCAACTCGTTTTTTTTTTTTAAATTAAACCTTCATAGCAACCACCATTTTCCTGTTTCGAATAACACAAATCTATTTTTTTTTTTTTGTTGTTGTAACAGAAGCCAAATCTATTCATTGGATGCATTATCTGCGAAGTACAGACCTGACGAAATAAAATTGGGCATAGAATATTTCACCGCGCTAGTTTTTCAATGTAAGTTAAGTTCACAATAAGTCTAAACCGGCCTAAGGTTTTTGGGATTCCTATGTACACGTCACTGCCATACATCTTCTATGACTATGTTCGCTTGAATACTTCTGTAAAACATTGGTTTTAAAGTTTTTTATTTATGTGACGTGATACCTGAAGAAGAAAAAAAATAGAAGAAATAAAACAACAACAACAACAACAACAACCCACAAATACCCGACTGAATGCACCTGCAGTCCATGCAATGCAGAATGAAGAAATGTTGGGTAGAGCTACTAAATTTATGATTTCTGACTTAAACATCATTAATGATATCAGAAACAGTTTCTAGTAATGTAGATAGCATGCACTAGAGTCATAACTCAATTAAACGTAAAATGGACGAGGGATTATGGAAGTATTCGCTTCCATTGTTAATTTTCAATAACGATAATTTCATACATTATATATGCATATAAGAAGGCATATTCATTCTTCAATCACCAATTTATTAAGAACTATCAATGTAATTTAAATTTACTGAAAGCATTGATTGGAAATCATGTTATCAGCTAGATCATTACTAATCCAGTATTTGTAGTGGTAACTGTTTTGAGACGGCCCTCTTTGTGGTACACCACATTACTTCAAGTCATTTTTCTAAAGGATGAAAGCATTTAACTCTATTATAAACGTTGTACTGTCTGCTTTGTCTTCATTCTCCGCCCTTTGATGAAACTAATCGCATCCGTACAGGTGTTTTCGCTTAACACGCATTTTTCCTTCTGAGATGTAGGACTTCGGCACACTTATATTTACATGGAGTCATCAGTTTCTACGGTAATAACCTTAGTTGTTAAAATTATTCCTGTGCACTATTTATAGGAACCTCAAAACGACGTCGACGTTTTGCAGATCTGAAAGGCTGACTTCAATTATCTATGTGGGAAAGGAGGATGATTGTTCATGGGGCTAGTACCCCCATCACATAAAAAAAGCAATGCTACATAAACCAACACAGCAGAAAATTCATTGGATCAATGGAAACGATCCAAGGGGAAAGTGTATGATACAGACCAGCCAAACCAGAGAGGGAGCTTACTTGCCGACAAATCTCTCCACAAAAACTGTTACAACGATTCGGATACGGAATGTCAGAACACGCTGTGAGACAGGGAAAACAACATAAGTTGCAAAGAAGATGGACAGATACTAGTTTGAGATCCTAGGACTGAGTGAGGTTCAAATGACAACATCTTGTGAAATCACCTTGGCATAAAGACAACTCCTGTACTCAGGACCACCAAACGAGGACAATAACCACGGGAATGGAGTGGGGCTGATGCTGAGCAAGCTAGCAAAACGAAGCCCCATGGAGTGGGAACTAATCGAATTGATCCACTAACAGAGAATCAGATGGAACACGCTGTTATCTCCCACAAATGGAAGAGGACTCTGATGGGCGTGAGAGCATGTAGAGGAGCATGTTGGCTCAGACCATGCACTGGTGATGTCAGTGCTAAAGACAAAAATCAGCAGCATTAAGAAGAACGGACAACAGAAACACTCACGATCTGACACCTCCTGGGTCATGGCTATTGAGAAACATAGGAGTTCACTATTTTCCTCTCCAATTAATTTCAGATTCTTGCTGACCTGATGATACCGCCATGTAAAAGAACTGGGAACGGATTAGTGGCTGATTCATATCAACCCTGATTCATTTCAACCTATGGGAGTTGTTTTGATTCAATTGACAGAAACTCAAGAGCTAGCTGTCAGAAGAATATACAATCAACAAGATTGAAGACAGAGGAAAAATAAAGCTGAGACTTGTATCGGCAAAGACATGAGCACATAAACTACATCCTGATGAGAGATACAAGGCAAAGAATAAGGCAATCAGGAGGAGTACTAGGAAAGATAAACGGGATTTTGCTGACAAACTTGCCACAGATCCTGAGACAGTTGCGAAAATAAAAGTTGAACACAGAAAGGTTTGGAATATACCGAGCAAACCGTCAGACAGGTGGAAGGAATGTTTGAACAGCTTGATTAGGGGCACACATGTAGAAAACCCAACTATCATAGAAGAATTACAATATCTGGGCATTAACATAGGGCCCATTACCAAGGAAGAGGTCATGCAGCAATCAGGAAAATCAAGAGTAGTCAAGTCCCTTTTGTAGACTTCAGGCAATTATTGAACATAGTGGATAGAAGCACCATCTGAAAATCTTGAGGTACTATGACATCCCTGAAGAGACTGTTAGGATTATCCAATGCCTCTAAAAAGACATGACCTGTCATGTCATATTCAACACTTATTCTACAAAGATATGACCTTTCATGTCATACACAACACAGGCTTGTCTCCTTTCTTGACAATGACATCAGGCAATGATGTTTATTTCACGTGTGATTATGAAGATGGTAATGGACCAACCATGAGGAAAATAGTGCACCTTGACCCTAAAACTTGATGATCTGGAGTTTGCAGAAGATACTGACCCCAGCTCATGCAATTAAAGACAGAAAGAATAAATACCATAGCCCAAACTACTGGCACTGAGATCAATGCCAAGAAGAAAAAATGTCTGCAATTCAGTGTGACCAGGATGTACCTATTCTCTTAGAGGAACAAGCTACTGAGAATGTTGATATGTTCACATTCCTTGACAGCAGTGTGAACAAGTCGGGAAGAAAAGACGAGGACATCAAGGCCAGGATTGCCAAGGCACATGATGCATTTAACACTCTCAGACCAGTCTGAAGGAATTATAAAATCCACATAAAAACAAAGTTAAGACTGTTCAACTCCAAAGTAAAAAAATCAGCACTGCTCTAGGGGGTTGAGACATAGGGATAAAAATAGGTCTTGGAACAAGAGCTACAGGTCCTCATCAATACTTGTCTTCAACAAATCCTGCACATCTGATTGCCAGACTGAATCCCAACCATTAGTTATGATTGAGGACATACTCTGTGGAGAGAACAGCCTCATCAGGCTCTGGATTGGAACCTTAAAGGCAAATGCAAAAGAAGACGACTAGCCAGGCCACAAAACATAAGGTCATCTGCATGTCCTGGAAGGAGGCAAAACAGATAGCCCAAGGCTGTGACAAATGGAGAGCTGCAGTGAAGGCATAAGTGCCATTGGGACAGAAGAAGAATGATGATGATGATGAAATGCTAGCAACATTTTTAACATGGTCTCCATAGCAGCCATACTATATATCAGATTGGCAGAAGGAGATGTTATAAGAGGTCTTTTAGTGACAAACCCCATATCGATACAGCCATTCATTTAGAAGAAGCCATAACAAAATTTTAATATGGCTACCATATTGGCCCTACTATAATAATGATAACATTATTATCCTCTAACACCGAAAGTTATCTTAAAAAAATATCAGTTGTAATAAGGCAAATCATTTCCATGCATGTTCTCTCTCTCTCTCATGAAAATAACAATTTACAAGTAAATGCATCTAAAATTGAAAATCCTAAAATACTGAATGAAATTAGGATTTAACTGCATAAATACATTTTTATTTCATACCTTCATCTAACTTATACTATAACAGTTAATGACCACTTTACCTAGATACTCCCTGAGGCTATTCTGCACAAATGGGACATGCAGTAAAGTATATACCAGTGTTATACTTTGTCATAAAACATTAAGTACAAAAGTTGAGAGAGGTTCATATACTGAATTTATACATGAGACATTTTATTCATACTTTTATAAATATACTAATGTAAAAGATACAAGTCAAGCAAGTTATAAATTTTAAGAGTAATATTGCAATAAATTGCAGAACAAAATCTTGAATTTACATTTTTATTTATAGTTTGTTAATATGTCTGTTTCAAATACTGCATGTATATTTTTCAAAAGGACAACTGAATCAGCAGATTAAATGTGAGGAGGAAGTACGTTAGCCCTGAATACCACAGACTCCTCTGAATTGTTCAATGAAAGGTGGTTGTAATTCTAAATTTTTGCTAAATTTCCTAGATTATAGGTTGAAGACAGCTCGAAGAATAATTTAGTCATGCACTCTCGAACATCTTGTTTAATATATTTAAAATCCAGAACTGCTCCAGTAAGTTTATTCTTTCATTTATTCTTATTCATTTTAATTCTGTAAACATGTCTGATGATGCATCAATGGGGATATTAAAAATCAACCGAGCTGCTTGTTTGTGAAGCCTGTGAATTCTAGCAGGTTGAGAACAAGTACAATTTCCCAATATTGTTGAGTGTTGTCAATCATTGGAAGTATATAAGAATTGTAATAAAGAATTATGGAGTCCTTTGGCAGGCACATTTTTATTCTACTAAGCAATTACATGTTTGATGTGAGGGACCTACAGACACTGTCTTGTTGTGTTTCCAACTAAAACTTCTGTCAGTGATTACTACTAATAGCTTCTCATCATTTACATTTTTCAGCTGCCTCACTATTAATGCAGAGTGATATATCTTTCAACATTGTTTTTTTTTATATAGATGTTCCCATAAGCATGCATTTTGTCTTTGATTCACTTATTCTCATCTCTTTTTGTTCTGACCACTCCTCACTTTACGTAAAGTCAAAGTATAGTTTGCATTCCAGGGTACAGACATTGATTCTTGGTGAATAAATTAGTATTTGTCTGTAAACATGTCAGTATTTGTATGCTGAATAGAGAGTGGAAGGTCATTGATAAATAAAAGAAAGAAGAGGGTATCCAGTATAGAGCCTTGTGGAACACCATGCCTTATATACCATGTAATAGAGTGGCTTGGCTTCCTATCATATAAATATGCTTGGCTTCCTATCATATAAATATGAATTAAACCAATTTTTGTATGGTCATGAGATCCATAACAATGTAGCTTACTTAGAAAAATATGACAAGAAACTAGATCAAAGGCATTCTTAGAATCTAGAAATATTATCCAAGCTAAGTAGCCATTATTCAGTTCTTCCAGCCATAGCTGTATGTCAGATCATATCATTACTATTTAGGACCAACTGTACACATTAAGTTTTTGAGGTGAATGTCAAGAAGTTGTGACCTTTTGATTAGAAACGCAGCCGAAACAAGATTTGGTAGCCCCACTAGAGGTCGGATGTGCATAATTTTCATTTAGTGCCAAGTAGAGATCATCAGTCTTTTAGTGAAAACCCAATGTAGATATGACCAGAAAGACAAAATGAGTAGTGACAAGATTGCCATCGTAGTGACTGTATCTGATGCCTGCTCAACACCATTTTCATTTAGGACCAGCCAGACATCATAAGAAGTCTTTTAGTTTAAGATCTATGCCAACAAGACAATCCATTCAGGAGGATGAAAATAAGATTTAAAAAATGACTAACATGGTGTCAGTGTCCAGATTGGAGCAATTTTTGTTTACAACCAACCAATCATATGAAGTCTTTTAAAGAAAAACCCATGGTCACTCAGGATGAGTGGTGATAAAATGGTGTTAATTAACAACCCATGGTCATTCTGGATGATTGGTGATAAAATGATTTTAATGAAAAACCCATGGTCATTCAGGATGAGTGGTGATAAAACAATTTTAATGAACAACCCATGGTCATTCAGGATGAGTGGTGATAAAATGATTTTAATGAAAAAAACCATGGTCATTCTGGATGATTGGTGATAAAATGATTTTAATGAAAAACCCATGGTCATTCAGGATGAGTGGTGATAAAACAATTTTTTTGAACAACCCATGGTCATTCAGGATGAGTGGTGATAAAATGATTTTAATGAAAAACCCATGGTCATTCAGAATGAGTGGTGATAAAATGATTTTAATGAAAAACCCATGGTCATTCAGAATGAGTGGTGATAAAATGATTTTAATGAAAAACCCATGGTCATTCAGAATGAGTGGTGATAAAATGATTTTAATGAAAAACCCATGGTCATTCAGAATGAGTGGTGATAAAATGATTTTAATGAACAACCCATGGTCATTCAGAATGAGTGGTGATAAAATGATTTTAATGAACAACCCATGGTCATTCAGGATGAGTGGTGGTAAAACAATTTTAATGAACAACCCATGGTCATTCAGAATGAGTGGTGATTAAATGATTTTAATGAAAAACCCATGGTCATTCAGGATGAGTGGTGATAAAATGATTTTAATGAAAAACCCATGGTTATTCCAGATGAGTGGTGATTAAATGATTTTGCAGATTACCACTGTGACACCCATACAGGATGTCATATTGGGACCATTTTCATTTGAAACCAACTAAACATTGTAAGAAGTTCTTGAATAAAAACTTCACGTTGGTATGACCGTCCATTCAGGAATAATAGTGATAACAATGGTTTAAAGATGTGGCCAACATACTGGTACCCGAGAGAAACCATTTCCATTTAGCATCATCTAGGTCTAGGGTGAATAAATTTGTTGGTTTCATAGAAATTATCCCTGTTGTTTAGGACTAGTAATAACAAATGTGCTAACGATGCCAGGATGAAATTCACAGCCATCACATAAGTTCTTCTAGTATCTGACAAGTAAAGCTAAAACAATAAAATTTAAGAATTTATTTACTATTGTTAATAAAATCAAATAATGACAATAATGGATATAATGGGCAGGTGCATAGAAAATAGGAGACAACTTACAAGCAACATATATGTCACTATATAATTTTATTACAATGCAAGTTACAAGTACACCAAGTTGTAAATAAGCCCTTCTTTAAATCAACCATAATTTATATAATTTAAAATTTGCTGACACAAGAGACCACTACTCCATTGTTGTTGAACATGACATGAATGTAGCTAGATGTAACAAATGTTAACTTTGCGTAATGTAAAAAACTTGAGTAATTGACCTTAATTTTAGGTGTGGGACATTCAGACAAAAGTACAGACATGAAAATGTATTGCTGTACTAAGATATTATGAAGGTCAACTCAGAAATGGACTTTTATGATGAAAATAAAAATCCATTTCTTTCCTTCTCAAAACCTACCTCTCTCCCCTCTCTGTTCTGCATTTGATTTTTACATTTAAAAAGATGTTCACCTGAACAGTCTGGTTGAAAATTGTAACTCTTTGTATACCAATTCACTGTATGCAATTTTTTACATTTGCTGATTAGTGAAAGAAACCTTAACCTTTGCATCATATTTGGCACAGACACTATCAATATTAAGAAAATAAAGTCTCAATGCAGAACTGCTAGTGCAAAATGTAAAGAGCTTCTTCAACCTTTGATATTTTAATTTGACCTTGACCTATATGCCATATAATTTATGTTTACAATCTACATTCTCAATGTAATTCATTACCATCAACAAGAGTCCCTCAAAGTTACTTATGCTCTACTAGCCACAATGAGTTTATAGGAATTCAAGAGTCCCTCGAAGTTACTTATGCTCTACTAGCCACAATGAATTTACAGGAATTCAAGAATCCCTCGAAGCTACTTATGCTCTTCTAGCCACAATTGAATTTATAGGAATTCAAGAGACCCTCAAAATTATGTATGCTCTTCTAGCCACAATGAATTTATAGGAATTCAAGAGTCCCTCGAAGTTACTTATGCTCTAATAGCCACAATGAATTTATAGGAATTCAAGAGTCCCTCGAAGTTACTTATGCTCTTCTAGCCACAATGAATTTATAGGAATTCAAGAGTCCCTTGAAGTTACTTATGCTCTAATAGCCACAATTAATTTATAGGAATTCAAGAGTCCATTAAAGTTACTTATGCTCTTCTAGCCACAATGAATTTAAAGGAATTCAAGAGTCCCTTGAAGCTACTTATGCTCTTCTAACCACAATAAGTTTATAGGAATTCAAGAGTCCCTCAAAATTATGTATGCTCTACTAGCCACAATGAGTTTATAGGAATTCAAGAGTCCCTCGAATTTACTTACGCTCTAATATCCACAATGAATTTATAGGAATTCAAGAGTCCCTCGAAGTTACTTATGCTCTTCTAGCCACAATGAATTTATAGGAATTCAAGAGTCCCTCGAAGTTACTTATGCTCTAATAGCCACAGTGAATTTATAGGAATTCAAGAGTCCCTCGAAGTTACTTATGCTTTTCTAGCCACAATGAATTTATAGGAATTCAAGAGTCCCTCGAAGTTACTTATGCTCTAATAGCCATAATGAATTTATAGGA
The DNA here is from genome assembly GCA_028554795.2 of Sinohyriopsis cumingii. Taxonomy (NCBI): domain Eukaryota; kingdom Metazoa; phylum Mollusca; class Bivalvia; order Unionida; family Unionidae; genus Sinohyriopsis; species Sinohyriopsis cumingii. The sequence continues at coordinate 151,914,043 of CM068825.1, read as the reverse complement.
ATTCAAGAATCCCTTAAAGTTACTTATGCTCTTCTAGCCACAATGAATTTAAAGGAATTCAAGAGTCCCTTGAAGCTACTTATGCTCTTCTAACCACAATAAGTTTATAGGAATTCAAGAGTCCCTCGAATTTACTTACGCTCTAATAGCCACAATGAATTTATAGGAATTCAAGAGTCCCTTGAAGTTACTTATGCTCTTCTAACCACAATGAATTTATAGGAATTCAAGAGTCCCTTGAAGTTACTTATGTTCCACTAGCCACAATAAGTTTATAGGAATTCAAGAGTCCCTCGAAGTTACTTATGCTCTATTAGCCACAATTGAGTTTATAGGAATTCAAGAGTCCCTCAAAATTATGTATGCTCTACTAGCCACAATGAGTTTATAGGAATTCAAGAGTCCCTCGAAGTTACTTATGCTCTACTGGCCACAATGAATTTATAGGAATTCAAGAGTTCCTTGAAGTTACTTGTGCTCTTCTAGCCACAATGAATTTATAGGAATTCAAGAGTCCTGCGAAGTTACTTATGCTCTACTAGCCACTCTGAATTTATATGAATTCTCGATAAGTCTGTTTGTTTTAACTGCTGAGTATTTAAAACATAAAAATACTCTTGAGAAACTCAAAACATACTAAATTTAAAACTTTTAAAGATATCTGAGTGACTGGCACCATTTATGTTTCAGACGAACTACATACCATAGGAATATTTTTCTTGAAAAATCCACAATGCTATGAATATCCATTCAGAAGATATATAGAAAGAGTTTCAAAATAGCCATCACAGTAGTAATATTTTTAATTAAGACCAATTATGAAGTCTTTTAGTGAAAATCCTCTAAATCACTATGATCGTCCATTCAGGAAATGTAGTCCTATTAATATTTTCAAAATGTCCATCATGTCTGTCATATTTTTTGTCAAATTGGCTTGAATTTTGTTTAGGACCAACCAGACATAAGAAGTCTTGTACTGAAAACCCCATATAGCTATTACCATCCATTTTGGATAAGTAGCAATAACAAGACCTGGCAACCATGTTGGCAGTCAGATCAGAACCCTTTTCGTGTAGTACCAAATAAATAACACAAGTCTTTGAAAAGCGCATCCATCAGTGAATAGTAGTGATAAGATTTTCAAGATGGTAACCATGATGGTTACATTGGATATATCAGAGCACAATTTTCATTTAAAACCATCTATACATCACAAAGAAGTCAATACAACTATTCATTCAGGACAAACATCAATAAAAAGATTTGACAGCTGGCTGCCAGAACATCCATTAGATGTCAGATTGGTACCATTTTCATTCAGGACTTCATATTACCAGTAAGCCTTTTAGTAAAAACTCCATGACAACCATCATAATAATACCATGCATTCAGGATTAATAGAAAATTTTCAAGATGGCCACCATGACAGCCATATTGGATGTCCGAGGGTCTGTCTGATTGGCCCCATAGTGATTTAGAATCATTTATACATCAAGGTAGATAAGTTCTTCAGTTAATTGTGTTACCTTCTTGAAATAAAGTCATTATTATTATTACTATTATAACAACTCTCTGAAAAACTCATGTGGTTACAGACATTCCATTCAGTATAGGAGATAACAAAATATTCAAAAGGAATCAAGTAGTATTGATGTCAGGTAGGCACTTTATCATTCTGAACAGCTTGACTAAATCACTCGTTTATTATAGACTAGCTATAAGAATTAAAAAAAGAGAAAAGAATGCATGATTTTCACTTTGGTAAAATTTTATTAAGGAAAGTAACTTTGAAGCTAGACTTTCTTAACTTTAGAAGTGTTTTTACCAGAACAGCTTTTTAAAACGATGATCTTTTCAAACACCACCCATTATACAGCAATTGGTGTTTATGCAGTGAACCTAATACCACAAAGCATTTTCTCTTAGATTATACAAAATATCTTACTATCCAAAACCCGAGCTATAGTCTAAACTTTGTCCAATATTACAGAGCTAATTTTGTTACTGCTGGGTAACCACTTGCAATAGCTTAAGTTCAATGAAGTGATTTTTCAGGCACCTGGCTTACATAAAAGCTGATTATTTCATGAAGCAGACTAAATAATGTGGCATTGTAAGAACACATCCTATGTAAACTATCTCCCAAACATTCTATCACATCAATTATACCCATTTTGCTATCTCCTTATAAAATTAATTTCTTAAGATAAAGTTAGAATTAATACAGTCTTGTATTCATAATCACAGGAGAACATGCCAACTGAGACATGTCAAGAGTGGCTTAGAGAACTGAGGTGCAGTTGAATTACCAATTTTTTTTGCACCTGATGAATATTTAGACCTATTTACTCAATGATATTGGTTCAATTTTTCTAAATGAAAGTAATATTTACTTGTTAGTCTTTGAAGAGCACAGTCTAAAACTGAAATAGCAGTGCTATGGCAACTGAGTGTGAGCACTGATCCACCATACTGAAAATTCCTGAGAGGACAGGAGCAGAAGAAAAACTGACTTTATGCTATCAGTGCATAATGTTATCTTTGTTAAATGCAGCCTTGTATTTTTAGCTAGCACTAATCCGCCATCTGAATGCAGAGTAGGTTTTAGGTTGGTCCCAAATCATCGGATAGCAACACTTGAACAGTGAGAATGCGTGATCTCTACAGAGTTTTGCTAACACTTAGTCAATAGCTGCAGGTTAGCTGTGTAAAGTTGCATATGCCATATTGACCTGTTGTAGGTTTACCGACACAATGATAATAGCGTGTGAAACACCCCAACCCATGTAAATGCTAAATGATTTGATATTTTAGGTCCCTGCTGGAATTGCCCCTTTTTCTTGTCAGTCCGGTGTGCCTTTGTTCCTAATATTTTCACCACTATTCATTGGTAGAGTCTAAATATCATCCCATGCATTGATCTCAGTTAATAATATCTTTGTGTCAGCAAAGAGAATGCAGCTTTAATATCAACTGTATTCTTTCAATTTTGCTGTATTGTTTCTGATCTTAGGTCCATTTCAAAAGTTTGTGCAAAAACTCATACAATGTGTCAGATTAATATACTTAATGTCCACATTACAGTAATACCTCGAACATTCGTGAGGTTAGGTTCAAGAACCAGTCGTGGATCAGGAGGAATCGCGAATGTTTGGTACAAGTCACTAAAAATGCTAATAAATGCTTATGTCTAGGGTTTAAACCCTAAATATGACCCAAATCATGCTCCCAAAGCACTTTAATTTCATTTAAAAGTTAGCTTAATACATTACCCTTAAAAAGAGAAATAAATGGTTGATGTCGTAAAAATGGAGTACAGTATCGCCTAATGGGTATTTGCCACACTAGCGCATTTACAGTACGGTACATGTATACTAATATTACCCCTATAATAATTCATTGGCTGCCGTTTTCTTTTGCACTCACAGTAAGGTAAAACCAAGTAACGAATGGGACTGTAAACTTAATGACTGATGTTTTCTTTGTCATTGTCGGGAAGGTAAACTAGGTAAACTCCATATGTCACAGAAGTCATATAACGAAGGTACAATTTAATAAAATAAAGAAAACATGTACGTAGAGGGTACCAATGAAAATTTTGCGAATCCGTGAATTCGCGAATCCAGAAACGCGAATGCACGAGGTATTACTGTATATGTAAAATGCCACATTATACAATGTTGAGAAATATTTACAGAAATGACATTGAAACTAATACATATAAATTTTCTATCACAAAAGTATCAAATAATGACCTATTACCCTGCACTCAGAGCTTGTGGCATCCAAAACCATGAAGAGCTTCTTGCTCAGCTTATTAGGAACATTTGACACTCCATCTATATATTAATTATGAATTAGTGATATTGGGGTATTGGAGTGTACTGTGTTATTGCACTTGCTTTACACTTCTGTTGGCTTGGGTTTAATCCTCAGTTCAAACATATATTCCATCACTTAAAAGACCAATGTCATTCTGAGTATGTTGTAAATGCTGAATAGCTGACTGATGAGAATAAAATGTACACATAACTAAAAAACATGATCGTTTTGCAAATCAGAATCTGCACAGTTTTAGAGGGAATTACTGGGAAACCTGCTATAACACTCTTCATTATAACACAAATTTACATATACATGTAACATGGTTGTAGCCTGTCTCCCAAATTTTATACAACCTCTTCACAAATTTTTGCCATGTGATTTTAATTACTGCAAAAGTTTATTACAAAAGTAAATAAAGTTTGATTGGTTAAACTGGCATACGTTGTATACCAAAACACTTTTACTTTCTTTAAATTAAAAAAGATGTTAACATTTTTTTATGGTAAATATTCATTTAAAAAATAGCAAGTATTTGTTGTTTGCTTGTATTTTTTGAAAGATATCAATTCTTAAAAAGGCTGATATTTTCTAATCCAATTATACTGAATCATCCATGATAAAGTTAATAATTCTTCTTTGTGTTGGTTTTTCAGTGCCTTATGAACAGTTGTTGTGTTTTGTCCTTAGGGGTCATTCACATATGATGTCATTCAGTGGGGGGGAGGGGGTAAATTGTTTTGACAAAATGTGACAAAGGGGGAGGAAGGGGGGTTTGAAGAAATGTGACATCACAATAAATTTGAGTGTGGAATGCTTCTTTCAAAAATAATGTCAGAACAAAAAAAGATTTTGTGACCTGCATCCTCAGTACATTTTTATCTGCAATAGATAACAACTCTCTCATGTTATCTCATATGAAATATTGGGATATTATTATAACCTTTAACTGGTTTAAACTGTTTTTTTTTTAATTATGTAATTCCTTTTTTTAATATAATGAAATACTCACTTCAAAAACAAAATGTAGACTAAATACACTGCAGGCAGACTGGTAACTAAACGTAGATTTTAGAAAAGATGAACAATAGGCTGACACATTATCACCATCCTGACAACAGTTAGATGAGATCAAAGACACACCAGTTTAGCAAGTTGAAAGATGGTATTGGGTCCGCAGTGAATGTTTAATCTTTTAATATTTTCATGTGAAAAAGCAACAAATGCAATTAGTTGAGTAGCACCAAGGTTGAGCCCTGTTGTCACACAAGGACGCCGCACATTAAAGGGAATAAATATATCAAATGTTAGGTTTTTTCTTTCTTTTTATTGAAAACATTTTGTTGACACCAGTGCTAGATTATAAATGATCCTACTAGTACAAAGAGTCTTTGAAGCTTGATGACTTTAAAAAAAAGCAGTCTAAAAAAGACAGGATGAGGGGAGATAAGAACTTTGAGGATTGAGCCAGTGTGCGGCACTAGTAACATTTATGCTATTGAAACCATACAATGTAAGGTGTCCAGCGTTACATTAGTTTTAATTTTCATGACTTTTCATCAGACCATATCAATGGATAAAAATAAATTATATCAGTCTTATGTGATAGCATATCCTAAAATAACTAAAAAGATGTGCCAAGATGAACTTATAAAGTGGAATAGCATCAAGAATTTCACAGATCTGGCTGAAAAAGATAACCATATGTTGCAAAAAGCTCGAGGCAATTTCCATTACAAAAAAAGGATCACTTCTTAACTTTTGGACAAAACAAGCACCATCAGTTTCAAAAAAGTTTCTACTCAGGATAATTTAGAGTCCAATGAACAACCAGCTAATGTCTTGAATATCATTACTTCTGAAACATTGCCTTCTACAAGCCATTTGGCTACTCTGAGAAATGTTACTGTTCAGTTATATTAGAAGTCCCTAGTTGATGTCATAAATTCTGACTTCATTGGTTTGTATAATCAGCAGAAACAAGGACTACTTTCAAATGAGCAGGACTTAGAAGATAAACAAAAAAGAAAAACTGAGTTGGAAAAGAAACTAAAGTGATGATCAAAGAAGATACCAGAAAGCAAGGAATTTGAAAAAAATCAGAACTGAATGCTTTATTGGAAGACAATCCTGAACTGTGCACAAAACTAAATATCAGGGCCATATGTGGTCAACCAAAAATCAATGAGGAACAACGATTGCTTTTGCAAACTATACTAGATATCGCAATGGATGGTTCAGCTTCTCATGAAAAAAGACAGTTTGAAGTCTACAGAAACCTTAGATCAATTAACAGAGCATTTAACAAAAGTTGGCTTCAATATAAGTTGAAGTGGAGTCTACCTTCCTCTACTTTCGAAGCATAGTTCGTCATCAGAAGGTAAGTGTCATGTAACCACTGTCCCAGAAAAGTTAATTAGAGTGCAAAATGATTATCACACTAAACATATTGATGGCCAGTTTTGCACAATTACAATAATGCATTTGGAAGAATTGTTTTCCATGCTTGGACCGTATGAGGTTTGATTTGTCAGCCAGGACAATAAATGTCGTGTCCCAATTGGTCTGGTTGCTGCCAATAAGCAGAGCCTACTGCTAATGCATGTTGAGTATAAAGTAAGCCTTCCTGACCATGACTGGGTATTTGTTGCTTGGCACAAGCTTATACCCTCAGTATATGCCGGCATTGAGATCCATCTAAATGGTCTTGGAAACAGAGATGCTGTTGGCTTCTCCGGCCCAGCGTTTATAGCCATCTGATCTGGAAACATTCTGCATCACCAGCACCCAGCCATGGATTTGACTTGTCTGACAGAGTTCGATACTATAACCAGGACTGGTTTAGATAAATTGGTCAAGTTGATTCTCCTGTTTACTGTTGATGGTGGGCCGGATGAAAACCCACGGTATCAAATAGTCATTAAGGTTGCCATCCAACATTTCTTGAAACATGATCTTCACTCTGTCTTCGTTGCAATAAATGCTCTGGGACAAAGTGTTTTTAACAGAGTGGAGAGAAAGATGGTACCACTGAGCAGGGAATAGAGTGGATTAATACTACCTCATGGCAACTATGGCAGCCATTTAGATGAACGAGGTAAGACAATTGAAATTGAGCTACAGAAGAAAAACTTTCAATTTGCTGGAAAAACATTGGCTGAAATATGGTCACAGTTGACTGTGGACAATTATCCAATCATTGCTGAGTATATGAATCCATTAAATTCAAAGCTCATGGAACAGGATATATTGTGTAGAGATCAAAACTGGTGTGACACATGTCCACTCAAGCCAATACTTGCTTCAGATTGTGAAATGTGACAACAACATGTGCTGTTTGAAAGAACAAAGCGCATGCTTCAGCATGATAAAACACAGATTTCTTCCTCCTCCTTTACTCTTTGTTCAAACATGTGAAGGGCTTAAAGTTCCAGATCAAGCAACAGATGGAGCCTTTAAATTTCCATCCTTATTTGCAACTCAAAGTATCAAAACGAAAGATATTCTACCAGGGTCAGCAAACACATTTCGGACACTTCCTTATAATCTTTATTGCCCTTCACTTCAACATGTGCTAAATGAGGGAATTCGCAGGATATGCCACGCGTACTTCAGCTCTCTGGTCATGCTATGCAGTCACTCAGTTTATTAGATCTCAGTTCACAAATAAATAGCAGTTCCATTGAAGCGCATCACACCAATGTGAGTCACTGCTAGAAGTCAACACAAAATAATGGCCATACTAACAAATGTGGAGAATGGAGAAAGTGTGGATTGGATTGGCAAGGAGGAGCTTGATTTGGAGGCAAATATCCCTTCCAATAAATGATGTTTATCTAGAAACAAACGGATTTCTTGTTCATTCTATGGAGGAGCATCTTACTTTGCCTTGGGACAGTGATAACTATGAAGAGAAGTTCTTTATTTACAAATACTTCAGATTTTAAACCCTTAGAATTTTTGTGGATTTGATGAAACTTTAATGTTAGTAAGAAATGAAGTGATTGATGTGTTTAATTTACATTTGATTTTGTTTTTTGATTAAAATTAATTAAAGTTTTAAAAATAATTTTATAAACTTTTAAATAGCCAAGCAGTCCTTGTAAAAGCCTGATTAATTAAACGCTGTTTTACATAAAAGTTTTTGTTTTGTCTGAATAGTTAACTGATTTACATTACATTTACTTATCAGTATTACAAAAATTGTGGGAAAAGGGGGGGGGGGGGTAAGAGATTTGTGATGTCACCTAGGAAGGTCTGGGTTTTTGTGACAAAGTGTGATTGGGGTGGGGATGGCAAACATTGTGTGACATCATATGTGGACAACCCCTTCAAGCCTTGTATTGTGTAAAGTTGTTGTGTTTTGTCCATAAAGACTTGTGTAAAGTTGTTGTCTTTGTCTTTAATGCCTTGTGTACAGTTGTTTGTCTTCAATGCTTCATAAACATAGTTTGTCTTTGTAATGCCTTGTGCAAAAATGGCAAAAATTGTGTGATGTCATATGTGAACAACCCATTTAAAGCCTTGTATTGTGTACAGTTGTTGTGTTTTGTCCTTAAAGACTTGAGTAAAGTTGTTGTCTTTGTCTTTAATGCCTTGTGTACAGTTGTTGTTTGTCTTCAATGCCTTCTGTGCAGAGTTTGTCTTTGTCCTCAATGCCTTGTGTAAAGTTGTTGTTTGTCTTCAATGCCTCATATACAGAGTTGGTCTTTGTCTTCAATGCCTTGTGCAAAGTTGTTAAATCCAAGATAAAACACAGCCTTACAATGCTTACTCAATCAACTTAGGTACATGCACCAAATAGTTCCATTGCAGGGCTGAGCATATCCCATAGCTTAACATTGCAGTGTATTCATTTTTTATTCAGGTGACTGAATGGTCTATGGTGCTTGCCTTGACATTCCAGTGTATTTATTTTTTATTCAGGTGGCTGAATGGTCTAAGGTGCTTGCCTTGATATTCCAGTGTCTTCATTTTTTATTCAGGTGGCTGAATGGTCTAAGGTGATTGCCTTGACATTGCAGTGTATTTATATTTTATTCAGGTGGCTGAATGGTCTTTGTTGTTGTTGTTGTGGGATTTAACGCCATTTTTCAGCACGATAGGCTATACATGGCGGCCAGTATTAATGGTGGAGGAAGAACCCGGAAAACCCCGGAAAGAACCACCGACCCACGAGAAGCTACTGGCAGGCTTTCTCACATGCCCACATTGGCTGAAGGCTGAATGGTCTAAGGTGATTGCCTTGACATTGCAGTGTATTTACATTTTATTCAGGTGGCTGAATGGTTTATAAGGTGCTTGCCTTGACATTGCAGTGAAGTGTATTTACATTTTATTCAGGTGGCTGAATGGTCGAGCCTTGACATTGCAGTGTTTTTAGTTTTTATTCGGGTGGCTGAATGGTCTAAGGTGTTTGTCTTGACATTGCAGTGTATTTATATTTTATTCAGGTGGCTGAATGGTCTAAGGTGCTTGCCTTGACATTGCAGTATTTTTAGTTTTTATTTGGGTGGCTGAATGGTCTAAGGTGCTTGCCTTGACATTGCAGTGTATTTATATTTTATTCAGGTGGCTGAATGGTCTAAGGTGCTTGCCTTGACATTGCAGTGTATTTTTATTTTATTCAGGTGGCTGAATGGTCTAAGGTGCTTGCCTTGACATTGCAGTGTATTTATATTTTATTCAGGTGGCTGAATGGTCTAAGGTGCTTGCCTTGACATTGCAGTGTATTTATATTTTATTCAGGTGGCTGAATGGTCTAAGGTGCTTGCCTTGACATTGCAGTGTATTTATATTTTATTCAGGTGGCTGAATGGTCTAAGGTGCTTGCCTTGACATTGCAGTGTATTTATATTTTATTCAGGTGGCTGAATGGTCTAAGGTGCTTGCCTTGACATTCCAGTGTTTTTAGTTTTTATTCAGGTGGCTGAATGGTCTAAGGTGCTTGCTTTGACATTGCAGTGTTTTTAGTTTTTATTCAGGTGGCTGAATAGTCTAAGGTGCTTGCCTGGACATTGCAGTGTTTTTAGTTTTTATTCAGGTGGCTGAATGTTCTAAGGTGCTTGCCTTGACATTGCAGTGTATTTATATTTTATTCAGGTGGCTGAATAGTCTAAGGTGCTTGCCTTGACAGATACAGATCAATGACATCTCACCTTTGTCTTTTTGAGTCTCTGGTATGGGCAAACATGGGTATGGAAGAAAGCTATGTAAGAAAGCTTGCCAGCAGGCTCCTGAGGTTTGGTGGTTTCTCCTGGGTTCTACCTGCACACATATATTGGTCACATTGTAAAGCCTATCATGTTCTCAAAAATAGCATTAAACCAACAACATTTATGAACACAGACAAGTTTACGAGTATTTTGGACAGACATGTACTTTCTATTCTAAATAAAACTGGACACATGCTTAGTGATCAGTCTATCTTTATTGGGCCATTCATGCCTTCCTGGCATACTGAATGTTTGATTCTGTCCCTGTCCACATGGTTATTTACATCCTGTATCACTTCTACCAGAAGACATAAATAAAACTCATTCTATTACTACTGTACAGTATATTGGGCTTAGTGACCTAATTAATGGCCAATCAACACACGTCACACAAAACAAAGCTAATTTGATTAATCAGTAGTGCTTTAAATGACTTTGTTGTATTGTGTTACTCACGCCAGATACTCATGAGTGACTCACCCTTTGATTTTAATCCAGTAAATCAATGTAATTAATTTAATGAAAGACACTTTACTGGCATTAGTACAATGTATTGGTTCTTTATGTAATGATTAATGGTATAGCAGGGTTTCCTTGTATAAGTAGAACTGTGTAAATTCTGATTTGCTAGGGCATTATTAACTAAGCCTTATGCTAGATTAAACATGATAGTACAAATAACCCCACCCCAAAACTAATATCCCCACCCAAAACTAATATCCCCACCCCAAAACTAATATCCCCACCCAAAACTAATATATACAAGTAGATATGGAAAAAATACTTAGTTTTAATAAAAAATTAATTACAGTAAATATATAGCACACCCAATATAATTTGTCATAACAAGTGGCTACTGTATATAGTATTGCTTTCAGTTCACTTGCCTCATAGTGTTTTGGCTGCCACTGTAGCTGTGTGAATACTATGGGTTGTTTTCAAAGATGTCACAATTGTGTATGGAAATACCCACAATGCAATGCATGTGGACCTTGCACCGCCATTTTGATTTCCAACCAACCTTTGTCAATATCAGTCCATGTATATTCAAGATAAAAATCTGATTTTACTGTTGATAAGGATATTTACTTCATCAAAATGATACATAGCTTTTACTTGAAATTAAGTGTCCCTTTAGCATGAACGACAAAAGAACACTGGAAGTTCCTTGGCTTACATCAAAAGATGGAATAGAGAAGCTGAACTGCAATCATGCATATTGCTGTCAAATAGCTATTCAGTTATTTTTGACAAAGAGACAATAATACAATTTAAACAAATACTTTGTATGATGTCTCTAGGACTGTCATCTTGAGTATTTCTGGACAATGATTTTCGGGAAGCAATATTAGTTATCGAATTAAAATTTCATATCATGTTTATTATGCCAGAACTTTTACGGACAAATACTTTTCATGAAAACAAGTACTTGTGCCAAAGACAACCGACAAAGCAATTTTAATCAGTAGGGTCAAATATTGTATTTGTGGTGGAGATGGTGGAGATGACAGACATAGGATGATACTGAATGAAAGCAAGAACTGTTCAAAGATATTTCATCTTCAGATATTAAAATGAAATGCTAACTTAACAGAACATGACTTTATGTGAAATGTTGAAACTAAGTATTCTTGAAATGCTTTTAGAAATATGAAATTATATATTAACGACTGGCTTTTTAACTTGAATGGTAACCAAATGATTGTTTTCAGCCCATGAAAATTGAAAATCATTTCATGTTTCTACTTGTTTGTGTATCCAATTGTTTATGAATCTCTTTATTAATGGATCTATTTGTCTTTGAAATGATAACAAAGATAGTTGACATTTCAATATTTTATTTGAAGAAAAAAGGGGAAATATGATGAAGTTGGTTCTGTGTGGCTGAAATGCACAACAGAATGAGTTGCATTAGGATATCCTTCTGCACAAAATGAGACTACCTTATCTGGGCAGAACAATGTTGTTAGATGCCACTTTGTGTGGCTAGGGAATCAAAATGGCAGATATGGAAGTACACACGTTTTGTAATGTCATGTGAAAACAATGGATATTAAGTATTGCTTTCAGCTAACTTGCCTCAGTATTTGAACTGCAATTGTAGATGCATGAAATACAATTAGGGTACATGAATGAATCTTACTAGAAGTCTGAATAGCATCATTGCTAAATTGATGACTAAATACAAAATGAGATCATTTTTGTCCCTACCAATGCACTTATGGAAAGCAAATCCCTAAGACATCTTCACTTTTTAATAGGATTTTTGTGTTGTCAATGGTTACAAGAAGAATCCTCACTAGAATATAATTTTCTGAAGAAAAAAAATCACAAATAAATGTATTATTGTGTGTTTGCTGTGTACCCTCTATTTCAGAACGTGCTTTGCACTGCCATATCAAAATATGTCCAATTCTTTACTATCAAACTTAATTTCCGAATTGAGTGTAATCACAATGTAAATGGTAAAATTATCAGCTGTTGGAGACAAAAAACAATTGTAAAATACAGTGTAAATATCCATGTATCATGTAAGTGAATGTAAAACATTAAACAGTCAACAGAAATAAAAAATGCTTAAAAAGAAATAAAAGTAAAGCATCAACTATAATTAAGGCTGAAAAATACCTGTGCCACAAAAATGAAAGACAAATATTTTCAACAACAACAAAAAATCAATAAAAATGAACCAGTATTTATAATGGATCTAAAGATTTATATATGAAAAAAATCTGCCATTAAATAATGAATATTAAAAGTTATTCATGTCATAAAGACATTACACCAAGAAACACAGGAATTAATTCCTTTGGCTTAAATGTATATTAATTAGTCTAAAGCACAGATAAATAAAAACTGTAATATGTTTATTTTCCAATATTATTGAATTACATCAATACTTCTATAATTCAAAACGCCACTGACTCGAACAGAAATAATTACTCATATAACCTACTCAGTTCTGACGTAAAGCCTATGTAAAGAAAAATTATAGAATAACTAAAACCTCTTTATATAAAGTTCCATGGAATATGATCCAGAATTTGGATGACATAGATGAAGCTCTGAGGGTGTGGACTGACTTATTTGTGGGTGTAGTCTCTATGCATGCACCACTGAAAGTACATCGAGTAAAGACTGAAATTCAACCTAATTGGCTTACTACTGAAATCCTAGATGCTATGAAAACACGAGACCAATTCAACGCATAACATTCATAATCAGTTTAAGTATTGCAACCTCATCTGTCCCCAAAATATGGAAAACTGCAAAAGTAACTCCTGTTCACAAACTTGTCAAAATTGATTGAAAAACATGTCCATGACTCATTCATCTCATATTTAACCAAACACTTGCTGTCACACCCTAATCAATCAGGCTTTAGACAGAAACATTCCTGTGAGACTGCCTTGATCTCCCTAACTGATAAATGGCTTCAAGCACTTGACCAAGGTAGAATAATAGGAACTGTATTTGTAGATTTCAGGAAAGCTTTTGACATGGTGAATCATGAAATCCTTTTGAAGAAACTGAAAATCTACCAATGCAATGAAAGAACAATTAGATGGTTTACTTCATACTTAAGTGAGAGAACACAACATGTTTACATAAATAATGTTCTGTCTGAACCTGGAACAATTAGATATGGAGAACCATAAGGCTCAGTTCTATGTCCATTAGTATTTATTTTATTTATTATTGACCTACCACTTTTACTAAGTGACTCAATACCATCTACAGATCTCTATGTAGATGACACAATGTTGTCAGACATCCAAAACACAAAGCAAGAACTCGAAATTTCTTTACAGAATGCCCTAAACAAACTGGAAAACTGGTGCACATGCAATGGCATGGTGGTAAATACTGGTAAAACAAAAATATTACTTATCTCAACACAGCAAAAAAAGGACAAATCTTGATAGTGATGAACTATATCTGACATGGAAGGAGAAAAATTTGCAAATGGTCTGTCATGATAGACTACTTGGTGTTTTGGTAGATAATAACCTATCATGGACTGAACATATCAAACATATCAGTGAAATAGTCAATTCAAGTTTATGGCTTCTCAGTAGAATAAGACATTTTCTCCCTGAAGGCACAGAAAACTATTTTATAACAGTTACATACAACCCTATTTTGACTACTGTCATACATTATGGGGTAATTCAAATGATAAAAACATAGCAAAGCTGGCACATTAGGGCTAATATCAGTCCAGAAAGAAAGCAAGAAAAATTAAGCTGGTAAGTTAAAAATATTACCTATTAAAGACCGAATCAGTTTGAGAAAAGCCAAATTAATGTACAGGATATCCAGTAATAGTGCTCCTGAATATTTATAGTCACTAATCCAGTATAGGCTACATGACAATACTCCCCACCTGCAATCCATGTCTACCAAACAGCATAAAATTCCCAAACCAAATAAGGAGTTATTTAAAAAAAAGTTTCCAATACTCTGGAACTCTACTCTGGAATAGTATTCCAGTTGAGATTAGAAATGCCCACTCTATTTCCTTCTCCAAACCCAATATATCCAGTGGCTTCAGAGATGCAGCTAAAATAAATAAATTCCTTTGTATGAGGGCCTCAAGGTAGATTAGTTCTTAGCTAATTGTGTTACCCTCTTTAAATAAAGTCATTATTATTACATGTATTATTATTATTATTACATGTATTATTATTATTATTAACAAAAATATGTACAGCCTGCAGCAGTTCAACTTTCTGAAATTAAACTTGATGGCGGCTGCAAACCCCAAATTAACAAACGTCCATCAAATAGACAGATGCTCTACTGGACAACTGTGGTGGACATATTGTATGCCAGATTGGCATGATTTTTAATTTGGACCAAACATAACAGAATCAATTTCCCAATCCACAAGTTACAGTAGGGACAACCATATATCGTTTTGGGGAAAAATCATGAAAATTCAAAAAATAAATTAATTCACAGCTGAACTTCAGAAAAGCCAAAGTGCAGTGGGCCCAAAATTTTTATTATGATGTTCAGTTGCTCAAACTTTCTGGACATGGGATGTGAGTAAACAAGTTTCAATAAACCACTGTTGTTTCTTCTGTTGAGACCTTTACATAAAATTTTGACATGTTGCACGTTCAGTCATCAACACTCCCCTTTAAAGGTCTGCTGCACTATTTCCAAGTTAAATGAATCTGGATAAGTCTGAAACTCAATCTGGTTCTCAATGGCGTCTGTACATCATGTTGTGTCTGTGAGCCTTCTGCAAGATAAAAAATGTCAAAGGCTGGAATGTTAGTAATTAGGAAATAATTGAAATCAAGCCTAATCTCATACAAAACAACCAATATCCCCATAATTGTCAACATCATCATCATCATCATCATCTCATTGTCATTATCATCATCATTTCATTGTCAAAATCATCATCATCTCACTGTCAATGTCATCATCTCGTCAATATCATCATCATTCTTCCTCTTCTCATGACTGCAACCGAATAATTCCATGAAAGAGTAGATATGCATGTTAAATTTTTTTTCGCTGGAAAAGCAAAGGTCACAGTAATTGATACAAATGATATTCTCCTATCAATGAATGGCAACAAATGTATATGAAGGATTTTTTTTCAACTTATAAATGTCGAGATCACCATAACACATTTAAAGTAGTTCCTACCCTCACTTTTCCAACAAGAACAGTAACTGTTAGCAACAGATGCATCACAAAGTGCCCCAGTCACTACATTTTGCTTTAGAGTTTTAAACAGAGCAAGTTGGGTTTGGAAACTAAATGTAAAAGAATGAGCATTCAGGAAATCCAACTCATTCAAGATCTCATTAATATAAAGGCATATTATATATGACAAAATATGATGAACATTTCTAAGTAAAGTTGTGCTGAAGAAACCCAAGTATGAAGGATGAACCACTAGGGGCCATAATTCTTCTGTATGATGTTGTGGAATGTTTTAAATCAAACTCATTCAGGGCCTTATCAATACAAAGCTGCATGGTACATTTGGTTGAAATCCGACCATAAATTAATGTAACATAATTAATGTAAAGTAATGCTTTTGAAACAAAGTTACTAAGATGGCCAATCAGGGACCTTAATTTCTGTAAATGATGCTTTAAAAGCTGGAATTAAAGCTCATGTAAGGTCTTGTTAATATATAAAGCTACATGCCCTTTTTTCTTTTTCTTAATTGAAACTGAAATTTCATGATTTTACAAATTCCCATGAACATCACCTGACAGTGTTTTGGAAGTTAAGCACAATTCTTCAGAAGTCCTGATTCCTAATTTACAAAGTCTACAATAATATATATATATATATATATATATATATATATATATATATATATATATATATATATATATATATATATATACTACAGCTATATAATGACTGCACAATCATGGAGTATTTACTGGTATTCATTTTTTTCAACTTCCTGTTTATAACAGGTACTTGATTTCTTACAATAAAATTCAATACATGAATTTAAAATGTAAGGCATCTCAATGCAAGATCACCTCATTAATATGTGCATATCTTGCTCGTATTTGAAATCACCAGTGATACTGATGATATAAAACTATATCAAAATATATTAAAAGTTTGAACAAAAGTTGGATAAAGAAAAATGACTGTCAGAGAGTAAACAGGGAAACAATGAGGGACAGCTAATGAACACGGTGATGCTGTAAACTCACATGGTCTTTTGGCCAGGTCAACCAATGTTGACAGAGAAGGTTGAAAATTTTTGTCTTTTGAGGTCTTATCATTGCAGAGCTGCATAATAAATTTGGCTGAATCCAATTAAATTACAGAAAGATTATAGATCAAAACTGTTGACACCTGGAAAGCCCACCAGCTGGAGGAATAGTTGGACAGACATAGTAACCATATGGTGTCCATGACTTTGTGAAATGGGGCTCTGAACAAATTTCAAAATACATACTTTCAGCTCCTGACCTGAATTTAACTTGATAATAATAATTCAGGTGCTCAATTCAAACTTGGAGTAAACTATCTTTTAAATTTCAAAACCCGCTGTACCATAAGATGAAAATACTGTGCCTAGTTGTGTCAAATACATGCCAACAGTGAAGACCAAGATTTTCCAGCACATAAATTAGTATATCAGGGTTCAACATAAACCAGTAGATCAGGGTCCACAAACACTAGTAGATCAGGGTCCACATACACTAGTATATCAGGGTCCACATAAACTTGTATATCAGGGTCCACATAAACTATTATATCAGGGTAAACATAAACTAGTATAGGGTCCACATAAACTAGTATATCAGGGTTCAACATACACTAGTATATCAGGGTCCACATAAACTAGCATATCAGAATCCAACATTAACTAGCAGATCAGAGTCCACATACACTAGTAGATAAGGATCCGCAAAAACTAGTATATCAGGGTCCAACATAAACTAGTATATCAGGGTCCACATACACTAGTATATCAGGGTCCACATACACTAGTATATCAGGGTCCACATAAACTAGCATATCAGAATCCACATACACTAGTAGATAAGGATCCACAACAACTAGTATATCAGGGTCCAACATAAACTAGTATATCAGGGTCCACATACACTAGTATATCAGGGTCCACATACACTAGTATATCAGGGTCCACATAAACTAACATATCAGAATCCAACATTAACTAGCAGATCAGAGTCCACATACACTAGTAGATAAGGATCCACATAAACTAGTATATCAGGGTCCAACATAAACCAGTAGATCAGGGTCCACAAACACTAATAGATCAGGGTCCACAAACACCAGTAGATCAGGGTCCACATAAACTTGTATATCAGGGTCCATATAAACTAGTAGATCAGGGTCCACATAAACTAGTATATCAGGTCCACATACACTAGATCAGGGTCCACATAAACTAGTAGATCAGTGTCCACATAAACTAGTATATCAGGGTCCACAAACACTAGTAGATCAGGGTCCACATAAACTAGTATATCAGGGTCCAAATAAACCAGTAGATAAGGGTCCACAAAAACTAGTAGGTCAGGGTGAAACATAAACTAGCTAATCAGGGCCCACATACACTAGTATATCATGGTCTATATAAACTAGTATATCAGGGTCCAAATAAACTAGTATAGCAGGGTCCACATAAACTATTATATCAGGGTAAACATAAACTAGTATAGGGTCCACATTAACTAGTATATCAGGATCCACATAAATTATTATATCAGGGTAAACATAAACTAGTATTGGGTCCATATAAACTAGTATATCAGGGTTCAACATACACTAGTATATCAGGGTCCACATAAACTAGCATATCAGGGTCCACATACACTAGTAGATCAGGGTCTACATACATAGTAGATCAGGATCCACACTGTTCACTTACTAAGGTAGTATGCTGTAGTTAAATCAACACTTACTTGACAAGCTCTGATCATTATATCTTTCAAATGATACCACTTTTTACCTGGGTGTATTGTGCTATATACTCTAGATGAAATTGGATAAAAAATGACAAGAATTATGAAAAACTCCAACAAATTGTAATAACCAGAATAATGTAAAAGAGAAGAAAATCAAAGAAAAACTAAATGAGACCTTTTGAAATTTTAGGCAATTTACAACTTGTCATAAATTGGCTGTGCATGCTTTGCATTGTTGAAAATGGATGTGACCTCAATAACTTTTGTCATACTGCAAACATTTGCTCACCAAAATACCATTTTCTTTGTGTAATTTGTGGAAGGAGGAACAGTATTTGACATGTAGTCTATGATCTTCAACCTGTGCAAATTTACTGAACTGTTAAATATTCTTTCAGCTATTTTTTTAATGAACAATTAGTGATATACTTTTACCTGTATTGTTATATGAAATGACTAACTGGTGGATAGGTAAGAATAATACAATACACACCAACCTATTCATTTTGTACAGTAATGCAATAGAATGCATACCAACCTATACATTTTGTATAGTAATGCAATAAAATGGATACCAACCTATTCATTTTGTACAATAATGCAATAAAATGCATACCAACCTATTTATTTTGTACAGGAATGCAATAAAATGCATACCAACCTATACATTTTATACAGTAATGCAATAAAATGTATACCAACCTATTCATTTTGTACAGTAATGCAATAAAATGCATACCAACCTATTCATTTTGTACAGTAATGCAATAAAATGCATACCAACCTATTTATTTTGTACAGTAATGCAATAAAATGCATACCAACCTATACATTTTGTACAGGAATGCAATAAAATGCATACCAACCTATTCATTTTGTGCAGTAATGCAATAAAATGCATACCAACCTATACATTTTGTACAGTAATGCAATAAAATGCATACCAACCTATTTATTTTGTACAGTAATGCAATAAAATGCATACCAACCTATACATTTTGTACAGGAATGCAATAAAATGCATACCAACCTATTCATTTTGTGCAGTAATGCAATACAATGCATACCAACCTATACATTTTGTACAATAATGCAATACAATGCATACCAACCTATACATTTTATACAGTAATGCAATAAAATGCATACCAACCTATACATTTTATACAGTAATGCAATAAAATGCATACCAACCTATTCATTTTGTGCAGTAATGCAATAAAATGCATATCAACCTATTCATTTTGTACAATAATGCAATACAATGCATACCAACCTATTCATTTTGTACAATAATGCAATACAATGCATACCAACCTATTCATTTTGTACAATAATGCAATAAAATGTATACCAACCTATTCATTTTGTACAATAATGCAATATAATGCATACCAACCTATTCATTTTGTACAATAATGCAATAAAATGCATATCAACCTATTCATTTTGTACAATAATGCAATACAATGCATACCAACCTATTCATTTTGTACAGTAATGCAATAAAATGCATACCAACCTATACATTTTGTACAGTAATGCAATAAAATGCATACCAACCTATTTATTTTGCACAGTAATGCAATAAAATGCATATCAACCTATTCATTTTGTACAATAATGCAATACAATGCATACCAACCTATTCATTTTGTGCAGTAATGCAATAAAATGCATACCAACCTATACATTTTGTACAGTAATGCAATAAAATGCATATGTAACTATCTACAACATCTACAACCATCAGTAAAGCAGGACAGTAATTTAATTATTTAATGTCAAAGATGCATGTGTAGCACTCTTGCACCTTCTGAACTTGCAACTGTCCCATTTGGGTACCCATTCCAAAGGTGCAAGAGTGCAACACATTCACAAGCTGGCTGTTTATAGGAGCTTTTGTCACACCTTGTGTTTTCAATCATTATTGATTCCTTTGTACCAGCTTTCACTAATGATCTGAATTCTCTGCAGGTTTTTTTTTACTTAAGTGTTTTTGTTCTTGCACATGAGTAATCCTCTGTGATTTTACTGTCTGGAAAAAATGTGCAGAATAAATCACCAGCAACACTAGCAACTTAAAGTGGAAGGATCATTTCTAGAAGACATTTAGTAAAACAAACTTCCAATCGAATTACATCAAGGTTCTCCCACGCTACTGCTCGACATGGCCAGGATTGTGCCTGCTTACTATGCATGTGCAACACACTGACTGGAATACTGCCTTCTCATTGGCCAACTGAAAGTATTTAGTTATAAACAGATGCAGTGCATCATTTTACTTTGGCCAATGAGAGGACAGTATAACATGCAGCGAGTTGCACTTGCATATTAAGTGACTGCAATCATGGCCATGTCAAGTGATAGCAGGGGAGAATGGTCTGGCATTCTTTATAGATGTGATATTAAGTCAATCTTTGAATAGGCACACAAAGTCAAATGCCTAAGTTCAATATAGGTTCCAAATTTACTGTGCTACACAAAATGTAGCTTGAAATATCAGTGAGGATTCTAAAATAGGACACACGAGAAGGGAGAGAAGTGTCCTCCCTTGTATTGTTATAACATGTAAAACTCATAGTTAAATTGTAAGTAACGATGTGAGACCCTGTGACTAGAAGTTGAATATTATGAAGATGAGATACAGTGATATAAGCAGCAACCACAGGGGCTGGTTACCAAGAAATTTAAGAGCATCATCAATGAATAGAGGGCTAGAGAAAGGGGGGGTCCAACCTGTAACAATGTACACCCCCCTTATAAATTGACAGATACTCTTAATTTTCTTGGTAATAAGATCCTGTTGCAGCAACTGCTTTGTGCAATACAATATGGTGGTTCAAGACTGACATGGTAGCCTCGATTTGAATGAACCAATCATATTTTAAAACTCTATATCCCTATATACATGGCAATACATTTATTCTATGAATGGAGCCATGTTCTCTTTCTAGACAGAAAATTGCAATGAAATGTCTAAATTTAAAAAAAAAAATAAAAATGGAACTTTAACAAGAAAAATGTACATTTGTATTCAGGTCCAAAATACAGGACAAATACGGTAAAAATGGGACACTTGGCAGCTATGACTTTGTGGAATAATGCAATAAAATGCACACCAATCTATAAATTTTGTACAGTAATACAATAAATTTGCACACCAACCTTTATATTTTGTACAGTAATGCAATAAAATGCATACCATTCTATACATTATATAGTGCAACACAATAAAATCCACACCATTCTATGTTATGTAGTGATTATGTGGTGATTGTAAATTTCTTGGACTATTAGGCATGTAAATATATATATTTTTAGATGAATTAAGAACTCCAACATTTCAATTAAAAAATGTAAACCCTGATCTGCTGGATCATTATATGATGATACATGTGGGTCAATGCTGTTTACAATATGCTTCATTCACAGATACATGTTTTATAATAAAGTGTTAAAGGGCATCTAATGACTGTTAAAATTGTGAAAACTTGTGATTTTATCAATGCACTTCACAATTATCATTAGTCATATTGAGTTCACAAACAATGCATCCAAATATTTGACAAGCCAACTTTTGAGACTGAGAACATTTACTTGTATCCATTGAATTGTTGGCCAAGCAGTATTATGTATTAGTGACTTGCTAATTACCACATAAACAGCATATCATAAACACCGAATGTGGGTGTTACATTTTTGGTTCATCTATCGTGCTTTAAATGAAATCCTGGTGGTTAATCACTAGTGACTCACACCTTTTATTTCCAAACACAGATGTCAATGAAATTTTACACAATATATTATTAACAATTACTGCCTTATTCGTTGAAATATGCCGACATCCATAACAAAGTCTTTATACTCGGCTAACGAACAAACAGCCGAAGGCAGTTAGGGACCTGAATGTCAGCTAATCCTGGATGCGTACAAATATTACAATTAAGTCAGAATATCAATATTTTTTGGTCAAAACTGTCTTCAATTAGTAAATTTTCACATTACTGTCTTCAATTAGTAAATTTTCACATTACTGTCTTCAATTAGTAAATTTTCACATTATTGTCTTCAATTAGTAAATTTTTATATTACTGTCTTCAATTAGTAAATTTTCACACTACACTTCATTAATAAATATATGTTTTATAATAAAGTGTTAAATGACATCTAATGACTGTAAGAATTGAAAACTTGTGAGAATACTAAAGGCCCCTGAGAATCTTTTCTTTCTTAAAAAATGATGTCCTTGAAATAAACTTAAAGAAACGTGTGTAAAGGTTTAATGCCTCTAATTTCAAATTCACAGTCATTTTTACATCAAGGTAATAACATACATGTTCAGACCATAAATGTGCTCTTTATTCTGAGCACAGTTTAGTAAAATAAAATTACCATTATCCTGCATTCTGTATAAATCATACAGACAGTGCCTGTCTTTTTAAATTAGTTATTTTTACATCAAGGTAAAACCCTACAGGTGCAGACCATAAATGTGCTCTTTATTCTGAGCTATTATGGCTAGCAAGATAAAATTACCTGTACACTATATGGACCCTTCTCCATACAGATAGGGACAATCATGCATATTTCAAATCTATTCCATTTAATTTATTGTTTAATAACTGTTTATCGGCAGGGCACAAATACGAAAAATCTGTTCCTTTAAACAGAGTCCCTCATCAACTAGTGTTCATTGTAAATTCCAGCTTGGTTATAATATATGTTTATAAGGGCTAGGTGTGTGGGTATTGTTAGCTTTGTAATGTAACTGATCTTAGAAAAAATACAAGGTGGAAGTGGATATGTGCCAGTTGTATTTATCTGGCCATTACTTCAGTATTTTCCATTTACCTTGATACAAAGTTACAGTTTGATTTAAAGTGGGTCTTATAAAGGCTGCATGTTAAGCTTACAATGGACTTACCAAATACTAACTAAAGAAAAGTAGAACACAGTGACCTGCATTTCACACATGAGTGTAGAGTGCATCAAAATGTAAAGTTGAAGATGTGAGTCAATTTGCCTATATAGTACGTAACAAAGCTATAAAGTGCAATAGATTTGTGAGAAAGTTAATTTATGCAGAAAGTTACTAATTCATGAAAAGTAAATCAATGTGACCTACTTTTAATTTGGTGATGTGCAACTTAAAAAGATGCATTCACATTTTAACCATTTACCTCATCAAAACGCCTTTGGATGCCTCTACCTGATTCGCATGGAAACGAGTTTTGACACCTTTATACCATTCTCATGGAAGCGTGTTTGGACGCCCACTGTAAACATCAGCCATTTTGAGCTGGTGTTTGTAGCGCCACCTTGGGGGAAAACCCCTATTTTATACTATATTTATTTATGTGAATGACCATTATGTCAGATCATGTGATCCCTGTTTAAGCTCAAGTCATAATCTGCTATTTAAAGTAACCAACTTGGACTTTTCACTCTCCTAAATGGAGGTTGCAGATTTCATTCAGTACTTTCTGGAGTTTGTACGATTAGAATCATGACTACTAAAGCTTCAATAACATAGATAAAGGCTCTGATGTTGAATCAATGAGGTTTTATAATTTATCAAATTCAGGTGATTTAGTGATGTAGATGTAGGCGAAGAACTGGTAAATTTCGAGTATGAAAAATGGTAGCTATGGTTGGTCACATGGCTTCACTGGCTTGATGGGGAATGAGTTCTCTCAAGATTTTAAAGCACATAAAAAATTCTTAAGTGAAAAATAATTATACAAGTATAGTGATCAGATTTTACTCTTAAATCTTTCTGTACATAATAGGTATGTACCAAAAATGTAAAATGGTTATAATTGATGTTGAATGTAACATATACTACACTGCTGTAACAGTTATCCCTTTACCTCATAGAGCAAAGTTACCCAGTGCAGTGCACTATAAATAGAACACCTGTTACCTATTCGACTCCATATGCATAGGCTTGCCTGTTAACTGTTCAGCAATGTAGTGTATGTTACGTTTAACGCTAAACCTCATGCAAGCGTCTTTGGACGCCTTTATACCATTCGCATGGAAGCGCCTTTTGATGCCTCTACTCAAGTCGCATGGAAGCGCCTTTTGACGTCAGCTGTAAACATCAGCCATTTTAAGCCAGTTTTCGTAGTGCCACCTTCGGGGAAAACCCTCTATTAGATACTACATTCATTTTTGCGAATGGCAATTATGTCAGATCACATGGTCACTGTTTATGCAGTGGCCGATATCTGCTATTTAAAGTAAATGGGTCGTAATCTCCACTCTCCAAAATGGCGGTCGCAGATTTCATTCAGTACTTATGAAGTTTTCATGATTAGAATCACAACTATGAAAGATTCGATAACCTAGGTAAAGGCTCTGATATTGATGTAGGCAGCAATTAGTTTTTATAAATTATCAAATTCAGATGACTTAGTGATGCAAACACAGACGAAAAACTTGTAAATTTCGAGTATGAGAAATGGCAGCTACGGTTGGTCATGCTGCCTCACTGATATGATGGTCAACGAGTTCTCTCAAGATTTTAAAACATAAAAAATTCTTCAGTGATAAATAATTACACAGCTATAACAATCGGACTTTACTCTTACATTTTTCCACATATAATAGATGTGTACCAAAAATGTAAAATGGTTAAAATTGCTGTTAAACGTAACATACACTACACTGCTTAACAGTTCACAGGCAGGCCTATATGTATGAGGTTGACTAGGTAACAGGTGTTCTATTTATAGCGTGCTGCACTCTGTAACTATGCTTTATGAGGTAAAGGGTTAACAGCAATTTGAACCATTTTACATCAATGGTACACATCTATTATGTGTGGAAAAATTTAAGAGTAAAGTCCGATTGTTATAGCTGTGTAATTATTTTTCACAAAAGAATTTTTTTTTGTGCATTAAAATCTTGAGAGAACTCGTTCACCATCTAGTCAGTGAAGCCGCGTGACCAAACATCGCTGCCATTTCTCATGCTTGAAAGTTACAAGTTTTTTGTCCGCTTCTACATCACTAAGTCATCTGAATTTGATAATTTATAAAAACTAGTTGCTACCTACATCAATATCAGAGTCTTTATCTAAGTTATTGAAGCTTTCATAGTTGTGATTCTAATCATGAAAACTTCATAAGCACTGAATGAAATCTGCGACCGCCATTTTGGAGAGTGGAGATTACGACCCATTTACTTTAAATAGCAGATATCGGCCACTGCATAAACAGTGACCACGTGATCTGACATAATTGCCATTCGCAAAAATAAATGTAGTATTTAATAGAGGGTTTTCCCTGAAGGTGGTACTACAAAAACCGCACTTAAAATGGCTGATGTTTACAGCAGGTGTCAAAAGGTGCTTCCATGCGAATGGAGTAGAGGCATCAAAAGTGCTTGCATCAGGTAATGGGTTAACTGGCAGGCCTAGGTGTATGGAGTCAAAATGATAACTGGTGTTCTATTTATAGCACACTGTACTGTGTAACTTTGGTCCATGCATATCAACTGCCTACAAAGCCATTCACTCTATGAGGTTATGGGTTAAGTATGAGATATCACATTTGCAAAGGTGTAAAGAGTCAGATCTTGACTAAGTGAATTTTATCTCTATTAACTTGTCCATAATAAAATTTACCTCAAATTTGATGATAAACTCAGAAAACACTCCAAAGAGTTCAATGGTGCTAATTGTTTTGGGGTCTTCACCAAAATACTGAACTGTATTGTGGAATTCTTGCATGGTACCAGCCTGCAGACGTAACAAACTCTGAATTTCATCGGATGCCTGGGAAATAAAATGCTAGGAGACAAAGTCAAGGAAATATACACTTATAAAATGTTTAAAACCCCAAAAGACCTAAACTGTCAATTTTTTAAATTTATTTCAGTAACATTTATTAGAGGTAAAAACTTTTAAATAAAATATGGAATGTGCAAAACACTAAATCCCATTCACACATTTATTTGCTGATAGTAAAACAAAAGTATAAAAGAAGATATCTATAATATTATCCAATCATCAATAAAGGATACTCCCATGATATCTTGAAATCTGTCATCAATGCCAATGCTTCTTTTCTGGGAGCCAAACTTGGATTGGGTATCTGATATGTCCTGCAATATAAAATTTAAAAATACAAGAAATACTGTTGCAAGAAATGAATGAGTAGTAGAACGATTGTAAAATCCATAAGGTCAGTGTGTGATGATGTTACAGAGTAAGCATGAAGTGAACAGGTTATGGTAATGTAAGTGAATAATTTCTTCTTAAAAACCCAAATGTATCCTAATTATAATTCTTGTGTCCATTGCATCATCAAAAACTGGGTAAAGGTTTACTGAGTTACAAGTGCTGGAAATTAAACGTTGAATAAAATGTGTTCCCAATAAAATTATTAACCGCAAGGCCCCAACACGGTGCAGGACCTAATGGCATGAGTGGTATTCATGGCAAGGGTGCCACCTATTCTGTCACATAGCTAAAACAAAAAAATTAGTTTTATCAATTATGGTATATTTTTTACCTGTAGAACTTTCCTGAGTTCTTGCAGTTCCTGGTTAAGTGTAATGTTTGAAACTTTTGCTGCCTCTGGAACAGTAGTCAGCTGTTCTCCAACTGACAGTACTTCAGGGAACTTCTTGCTGACAGCCTCAGCCAATACGTGAAGGAAAGTTGACTTGTGGTCACTGGTTTTGGTGACTTCAAGCTGACGAGTATTAGAAAACAATACAACAAGGATTCTGTGGAAATGTATTTCTCACTTATTAACAACACTATCACAGATGTTATAAAAAAGGAAAAAATGTCTGCATACTTCTTAAAATTGTTGCTGCTGCTATCCTTTACTCATTTATCTGCTAACGTATTAACACATTAGCCCCTGGTGACGAGTTAATGTGGCAGGAGGTTGTAGCCTACTGCCGAGCTCTGTAGCATCATGGTCATCATGATACACTAAAGTCGGTGGTATTATAGAAAGGTAGACAGATGTAGCTCTACAATGATACCAAATAATCTGGAATATCTAGTTGCACTACAAAATACAGAGGGAAAAACCTAATTGTTTGGACCCAATTTTTTTCTACTCAAAATTTGCCCGTGGTTGGAATCCGATTTTGTGTCTGGATTTTATACTTTTTGGTTTCAGATCTAAGGCAGACTGGTATGAACTGCAAACAGACAGATGAACCTTTGCAAAAAGTAGGATAAGATGGGCATTTGGAATAAAGAGTGGTCTTGATACGAAAATAACGGGTCTGTTAAAAATAAAAAATAATAAAAAATCCCACTTTTACCCTTCTGCTCATGTGCGAGCCAAATAGCCAATGAAAACACAACTAGGCAGTATGTTATTGGAAGATCACCTGGAAGTTAGTGTTTTGGGATGTATTTAGAAATAGCTTTCAAAATGGGTTTCCTACTCAAATTTCAGACAAAAACAACAAAAACCTCCAGGGGTTAACATGTTAACAACTGACACTTTGAACCATCAAAATGATTGTACTTTGAATTACATTGCTTACAAGCAAATCATCCACTGATTATGCTAATTAGCGCATAAAATTCTTTAAAATAAAAGCATTCTCATTGTAGTAGTTAAAAACTGTTTTTCCTTTATTGGAAATGCTGCTTTATTAACCTTGTTAAACAGGTGTAAGTACTCATCAATGTTTTTTCTATAATATGAAATCCCAACAATTTAGGATTTGCTTCTTTAAAGTTTAATCTATTATTCCAGATCTCCAATAAAAAAAAATCCAGCACATGTTTCCAGGATTTTCACGTTGGAACAATAGCCAAAAACTTACTTGAAATGGGGAAGATAAACAAAAAAATGTGGAATAAAAGGGAAGAAAAATCTCTTTGATTCTTAACTCTTTCCCAAACAAATGCATCTAGATACCCTGCTGGATTTAAATGCAAGGACCTTTAAATTCCTGTGGACACCTCCATCGTATATTTCCATACAAGCACTTTTTTAAAGTCCCTCATGAAAGCAACTGCTACTTGCATGGGAAATCCATAGAAATTTTTGCCAGCATGATTATGTTGTGTAATTTCATGTGTTTGTCTACATAATCTTGTCTTTGTCTTTGCTTTTATATGCTATCTAATATTGTTAAGTGCTTAAATCTTCCAAAGATTAGGTGCTGTGCTAAGTCCACATTGTTATTCATATTTTTATTATTATTATTAAAATAATATACAACTATGATAATTTTAACTGATCCTGAAGAACAGCTTAAGCTGAATCTCAGATTATATTATGCTAACCTAGGGCTCTGTTTGATGTAAAATTAATCCAGACTATAGCTGGATTATATTATGCTAACCTAGGGCTCTCTGTTTGATGTAAAATTAATCCAGACTATAGCTGGATTATATTATGCTAACCTAAGGCTCTCTGTCTGATGTAAAATTAATCCAGACTATAGCTGGATTATATTATGCTAACCTAGGGCTCTCTGTTTGACGTAAAATTAATCCAGACTATCAGTGGATTATATTATGCTAACCTAGGGCTCTCTGTCTGATGTAAAATTAATTCAGATTATAGCTGTTCATTATTGTTTGAGTTTAGTAACAAATTTATCACTAAATAGTGACTTTAAAAGCTTCAAATATGCAAATATCAATACCGTAAACTGCTAACATGATGTCAGTTCTATTAAATTACACATTGTACAATGTAGCAACATGCATGCATAATAAGCTGTAATAACATCTGTATGTATAGAACTAACAGCATGTCAGCACAATCCTGACTATAGACAGCCAACTAAAAATGAACTGTTTTAAAAATAAAAAGGGAAACATTGCAAAACCTTTTGGAAGATAAAGTCTCCAAGATATACGTAAACAAGTAGTCCTTCAAGATAAAGGCAAAGATATTAAAAAGATTGTAAAAAATATCAACATCAACAACTACATCAATCTTCTGGAAGTTAAGTCTTTTCTAATATGAGTAAATGTTCTCTCTTACTAGATAACAGAAAAAAGTAAAATATTAGAAAAATCTGTTAAAATTATCTGCAATAAAAGAAAATGGTTACAAGGATAAACCAATATCGAGGATAAAATATTTTATATCTTGTCTGTATTAGCACATATGCACTATGATGTAGTGGATTAAACAATGAAAAGCAATTACCTGGGAAAGAAAGGAGATTCTGAAACCGGCTGCCTCTCCGACTCTGTCATTTCCTTTGTTCATGTAGTTACCCATTGCTAGTATCAGCTGTGTAGAGGCAGAAAATAAACGTCCATTATTCCACAACATAACTATAATACCTGAACAGGTCTAATATGCAATGCTCCTCTTTTTGAACAAAATCCTCTGAGAAATATCCATTAAAAAGTGCACTGGTGTCTTAATCCAAGCATGCCTCATGGGAGGGAAATGGCTTACCCACAAAAGTATGCCTAAAACATCTAGATGTTCTTGGAACTTACCACCAATTGCATGCCTGGTATTGTGTTACCAATCAGTCTCAGAAACAAATCTTATATTTTTTTTTCCCGCATGATTTTATTGTATGAGAGAAGATACCTCAAAAATTGACAACTACCAACACAGACAAGGGAAGCTAACTCTTCTACCCAGTCTATACATGTGATGTGGAACACTGTTTAAGAAATCACTGGTGTGTGCTTATGATTCTTCTACCCAGTACATACAGGTGATAGGGGAAACTTTAAGAAATCATTGATGTGTGCTGCTGCTGAACTTTCACCAAGCAAAACTGACCCAAATAATAATAATTTTGTAAGCACACAATTGTAAAGGTTTAATGTAGACTCAAGTATAAGTTAGATTCAGCTGCATAGACCCAGATCTGTGATCAAATAATGCACCAGAAGATCTGGATTCATACCGTTTGGAGTAATCAGTAGAAAATGACATGGTTTATGCTGTCTGCCATTTTACTTGACCCATTAAATTATACTGGTAAGCGTTTTGGTGCATGTGAATGTAACATATATAAATGCTTATAAGTCAAGTCAAACTGCAAACAACAAAGATCCTGATCTGCCTAGAGATCAGGGTGTATGTTGTTTGTTCTACTGATTACTCATAACAAACTGCTGCAGTTTGCAGTTGGACTTGTCTTATAAGTGAATATATATTAGGGGTGCAACAAAAAACTAGTATACTGGTATATTATGGTTTGCTGTTTTGGCAATCCACACTGCAATATGATTTTCTGTACCACAATTTTGTCATGGTCTTGATTTCATCCTAAGAAATTTGTAAACCTCATGATTCTGTCATGGTCTTGATTTCATCCTACAAACCTGTGTATACCTCATGATTTTATTATGGTCTTGATTTCATCCTACAAATCTGTGTATAACTCACAATTCTGTCATGGTCTTGATTTCATCCTACAAATCTATGTATACCTCACAATTTTGTCATGGTCTTGATTTCATCCTACAAATCTGTGTATACCTAACAATTTTGTCATGGTCTTGATTCCATCCTACAAATCTATGTATACCTCACAATTTTGTCATGGTCTTGATTTCATCCAACAAATCTATGTATACCTCACGATTCTGTCGTGGTCTTGATTTCATCCTACAAATCTGTGTATACCTCACAATTTTTGCAATTTAATTCAAGAAGCATCTTTTCATTTTGTCCTAGATTCACACTTAGCATGAGATTCAAGAGAATGTAAAAAGTGATGCACAGTAGCATTATTCCACCAAATTTTAAACCGGGGGGAGGGGGGTAAGTCAAGACCAGGTGATTTTTTTCCAATTAAAAATAATAATTTATAAACTTCATATTGCCTAAGGTATTTATGTACTATTTGGAATGACACTAAATGAACAGTACTCAATCCAGACTTCACAGAGTGAATCAAGAGGTTGACTTGTTCAGGAATAAATTCCTAATAATGATTAAATTCCTAATAATGTTGGATGAGAATCTTTAAAATGGTGGAAAACTCAGCAGTACAAGTTCCCATTCCTTGCACATAAAGCCAAGAAAAGTATTCCTGCAAATTTTGTGCCATTGGAGATAGCCTTTAGTACAGCAGGCTTGTTTCATTTTTATGTTATTTTACTACCGTTTGAAGTCTTAAAAGGTAACATCAAGGAAACATCATTTAGAGATGTTGTATTTTTCAAGTAGTAAATGTTATAGTGATTATGCTATTGATTTTATTAAGCATTACTGCATTGCAATATGTGTTGCAAGATGGGTTTGGTATTTATAGGTTACTGAACTCCAATACGTGTTGCAAGATGGGTTTGGTATTTATAGGTTACTGCATTTATATGGGAAAATATGAACAAGGTTTTTTGGATGGAAATACTGCATGACGTTGGGAGCGAAGTATATCCATCTGACAAAATGAGTTCATATTTTCCCATACAAATGCAGTAACCTTTTTATAATATGCTCCTTTTCTTATTCTACCTAAGGCTTAATTATATAAACAAAAATACACTACAAGAAACAAAGCAATTGAATGCATGCCGTATTCTAAACTAACTACACAAGTACAAATTCATAATTACACAACAGCAACATTATTATTGCACACATAACTTCACCCAGATACATTTGAACTTAGTCGCGTGCTAGACATAACTTTCTAAAGAAAATAGCATTTTGGTCTACTTAAAATTGAAAATTTGGAGTCATATTGTGAATGAATGCACATTGCAACAACTTTTCCATTTGATCTGGAATGAATAGATTTTGGTATTTTTATCGATTCTACAAAATTTTGTGATTATGGACTGGATTTATATGAATCAATTCTACATGAAGTACATCAGATTTCAGCAGAGTGTTGACATCTGAAAGTGTGTTTCTGTTCTGTCATTGAATTTTTGAAATCATAATGTGGGAAAAATATGAAGTCTTTCAATTGCAATTATCAAAAAAACGCTATGTAATATAACGTTTATTTCATTTGGAGTGCAGTAAGGAGGATGTAATTGCACTTGGAATAGTTTAAATTACAGTACAATTTCGAAATGTGTAATCAAGCTAGAGAACCCATGACATGACTTGTGTATTTCGGATTTGCAGAACTAAGAAAGTACATTTTGAGGAAATTCAGGATGTAAAACTGTAAGTATATTTTTTGCCATTCTTATTACCAGCTAAAGAAGACAGTTTAAACCTTGTCACTTGCATGTTATTTGTAAGGACTATGTCTGGCTTCTATATCTAGCCTAAATCCGAAACACTGTACCAAGAAAGTTAACGTGGAATGTGGCAAAGCAGCTGATATGTGGCAGTCCACGAAACAGCTATTATAGTTCATTCAAAAACAAATTTAATCAACCAAAACGTAAAGCGCCTATTATGTGAGTGTACATGATTTGTTTACAAAGTAGTTCCTAATACACTATTGGGCACACGTAAATGCAATATCGTAAAATACTGAACAATTCCGACAATGTAAAGTTAACAGAGAAAAAAAATGAGCATATAATAAATTGCAATACAGTTTAGGGTATATCGTTACACCCCTAGTACATATGGTATTTATCTAGGTATCTACGTATCACTGTGTGCTTGGATCAGTACACCACTTCCTCAATAACAAAAACCTAAATCACTAACATGCTTTAACAAAATATAGGACTTCTTATTAAAAGCTGCAAATTTTATGAATCAAAATTCCAGGTACTAATCACTGTTATTGATGATAAAACAAGTGATATGTCAACGTTTCATTTACTCATTTTGATCAAGATTTCTTCACGTTTTCACAAAATAGGGGCCATTTTTGCAGGTATTTTATAGTAAAGAAAAAGGATTCTTGATATAAGTGGTTTGCAAGTTATCCTGGTTTGAGTTATACGGGAAGTGGCGTATCTTCTTTCAGACAATCATGCATTAGAATTCCCCAACAATTGTATCTGATGTCACAATGAATGTAAATTATTCTTTTGTCAATGAGCAGACTTACAACCACAAAAACTTATGTAACATATGTAATTAATGAACATTTTTAGTCAAATTGACCCTCCCCTCAATAGAGTATCTGAAGGTAATAGTAAAAGTTAGTGATGTTGTTATTATCTTTTTCTTTTGGTTTTAACTATGGAACAGGCTAAATATTCGCTTTTATAATTCTGTGAGCCTCACAATAACAACAAATCATGGTATGAGCTGGTAACATCACCATGTACAGAGCCGAGAGCAATAGTTCAACTGAAAGGATACTTTTAAGTCTAGAGAGTTCAAGATATGCTTTCACGCCTGTTGTTTCCTATGCTTTGTGGCTATAGTATGTTTAACAATTAAAAAGCATAATGACTGAATAATGTACTGGATAATCATATGTCAAATGTCTGATATGTTGAATTTTAACAAGCAGTCATTACAGGTCATTTCTGATTATGTCCAGCAAAAACCACTGTTCTTAGAACCCTAGTAACGGACTAGATAAAAAGATGCTTGCTGCCTCTCTTGGAACTCTTGCAATTAGACTGAAAACTCCTACAGGAAATATCCCACAGATGTTTGTGCAACATCTGCTACTTCTTACCTCCAATATTTTGGCAAGTTTCTTGCTCTGCCTAAGTTCTAGAGATGCTTTCTTTATATTCAGTAGATTCTGAAATATTAAGGAAACAATAACAACATTATTTGATCCCTGAATCTCAAGGTACATTAACATTAATTGGTGTTGCAATTTTAAGGGTTTACATGATACATAAATTTATTTAAGGAATTATGAATTATTAATTTACATTCATTCACATTTTTTTCAAAATGCTTGAAATATCTAAAATACATAACAACTTCATATTTAAAATGATGGTTCCCCCAAATATGCAAAAAAGCTAAATCACTTTGACTGGTTCAAGAAATTTATCACATATAACCATTATTTTAATGCTTCTATAGGTCTGAAACCAAATCATCTATGTCTAAAATGAGGTTATCAAAGAAAAATCAGTTGCATAATAAACTGAGATGACACGAACTTGTGAAACTCATGTGTTGTTGATGCTGGCTGCTCTGTTTAGGGAAACACATGATCACAAGATGCAGAAAGTGTCATCTGTTTTTACTACTGCCCACTGACAACATCTTCAATTAATCCCCACAGTAACTAGTGTAATCACAATGGTGCAACTACCTTATGGTAATCTGTTTAATTACCCGATTTATTTACATTGGTCCTATCAATAAAACATTCCTTTCCAACCTAGATTTTTAATCTGTTGTGGGCTTTAAGAAATATACTAGCTGTCCAAATCTGTATTATGTACTATTAAAATAATTAAAGCAAATTGTAAAATATAGTCTCCAGAAAAATGAAGAGTGCAGATATTTTCACTTTCATTATTGTGGTGTGTAATAAGTTTTTTTGACTGACATGACAGTTGAATCTTACTTGTCTCATTTCCCCAATTTTTTCATGGAAGTTGGCCTTGAACACTAATGCCTTCAGTCTCTGCTCATATCCTGGCACTCTGGTCATCTGGAATTAAATGTAATTCAGGAGCTGTCCTCAGTAACTATTTTTTGCTTGGTACACTCTTTATGTTATCTATATCTATGGTCAATGCTAGTGATATGATTTAGCACAAAAGTTTTTTTTAATCTGATAGAATGAGACATTCAGCAATTCAACTTTTGTCAGTCTTTTACATTTGGAGAGATATTAAACCAAATAAAAAATACAGGGGCAGTTCGATTCATAAATGTTAAATTGTATTTTTTTTGTTTCTTGTAAGCAAATTCTTTCAAGCAATTGCTCATCAAAAGTGTTCACTGAGGATGGGGATACTATATGTTTGTACACAGGATGGTTCCTTTAATTGGTACTGATGCCCATGCAAGATCATGTAAGAGTAACATGAAGGTCAAGGAAACTAGCTTCCTCAAGCAATGTCCCCTGCAGATTTAGGGATGCAGTTTTAAGCCCTATGTACCATCCTGCATTTCATAAGAAGCAAATAAATAATTTCTGGTGTGGGAAGCATTTTGTGATGATTATGAAAGTGAAATGGGTTTTGGACATTTAAAAAGACTTGTGTTTATATAGATTTTTTAAAACTTACATGTTCAGGAGTTTACCTGGTTTTGCATTTCACTTTGTTCCATATGCCTTTTTGGTTACTTTTAAAACATCTTTACCTTTTATCTTCTATTTTAGGGTGGATATTTACTCTTTGTCAGGAGGTATGTTTTCCTGGTGATTCTGGCTAGGTGTCTGAGTTTGCCATTTTTGGTAACCAGCTTCAGCTCAGAATTATGTAGCCAGGATTTGGTTGATGTGCTGTTACCACCCCTCCCCCACCAGTGATCCTCCAATCACTCTAGTTGCCTGACATTGTGCAACAAATGAGTAAAAAAACTGTCAAATGACCATTCACTAACTTTACATGATGGACACTGGACATAAGATGCCCATACTTTTCCCATTCACAAATATATGTCCGTCATGTTAATTGTTGTTGGTGAAAATGTCTGGCAAGAGCCATCAGAAATTTGTGAATAGCTGCTACATACATAAATGTATACATTCATCCATCCATTCATCCTACAGCAATAAATGGACTATTTTGAAATGAGAAATATTTTGATGACTATCTGTTGATTCATTAATAAGTATTGTACTGGTCAGTAATGCTAAATATTTCAGTAAGTTAAATCATTCAGTAAGTTAAAACTTTCAGTAATGTTAAATCATTCAGTAATGTTAAATCATTCAGTAAGTTAAACATTTAAAGAGATAAAACCCAATACATTTTGAAAAATGTGTTCTGCAGATGACAATCCCTTACCTTGAAGAAGTGATACGTTTATGTTAGTATGACCTTTTTTTCACAAGAACCTTAACAAATATATTAACATAATAAAACATATAAAGTATGAAAAACTTCAACAGGAAGAAAATATCTTGTGTTAGTAAATGATGTCAACATAAGCATTCAGTATCTAATATTAATCTTGTAAGAAAACTGACAAATTTATTTAATATACTGTTGAATGTCAATGCAATAAAATGATATTATTATCATTATGGTGCTACTGAAGGGAGCCATAATAGTGAACAATGTTATATGTGGGGTCACCTTATACTGGGGTATATTATACATAATACAGTAATTTCTCACGTGAGATGGGTAGTGATTAATTGTACTGTGTGTCTATCTGGATATATGTCTTTGATCGCCTCACAGTAGGTTAGTTCTGTGTTGTAACTAACTGAATTATCCTCATCAAATAAAGTCTTTTATTAATATTATTTTTATTATTATTGTTAATGATAGTACTGTTCAAGAGCCATGAAATTGTGCTCTGTAATAGACAGGTTTATCTGGCACTGAGCCAAATTTCATGGGTGCTGCCATTTTCTGTCATGTGGTACAACAGCCATTACAATCCTGTGAATTCATCTGTCACAGTATTAGCTGCTTTGTATTTACATTCAGTGTTTCTTGAGTGTAGATGTTTTGATGTTGTTATGATACATATAAAAGCAAAGTATAAAACAGGTAGTGGAACTTCATGTGCACTCAACAGATGTACAAACAACTCAAGAAAAATAAATATTTGGAAAGAATCCTTACGTGAAACACAAACAAATCCACAGTGAATGCGCGTTTAGTTCCTTACAAATTTCACATGATTTCACTCTTTGATGACACTTTAATTGTGTGTGCTGTTAATGCGAGATCAGATCTTACAAGAGATTCAGATGATGATTTAAAAAATGTTTTGATTTATGAAGTGTTAATGTTCACTTAAGGGTCATTAATTACCTAAATGAATTGTTTATTGCTTTAGTGTCATAGTCAGCTGTTCTTAACACATTAACTCCTGGTGACAACTTTAAGTGGCCGGAGGTAGTAGCCTACTGTCGAGCTTTGTAGCATCAAGGTCATGATGTTTGTAACACAACTAGGCAGTATGTTATTGGAAAATCATCTGGAAGTTGTTGTTTTTGGATGTCTTCAGAAAAACCTTTCATAATGGGTTTCCTACTAGAATTAATGAAGAAAACAACAAAAAAACTTCCAGGGGTTAATGCGTTAAAGCAATAATTGGTTTGAGGCCTTGTAATAGTTAACCTGACTTTTTCCATGTTACAGCATCCTACAGACGGGTCAAGAAAGGCACATGATACTATTGTTAATCAACTAGATGTCAAGATGTAATGTTCCAAATCATTTGGCCACTCTCTCATGTCATCCATTCATTTATATTGCATTAAACTTCTTAGTTCAGGCAGTGCACTTTCCAGTGTAAGTTTCAATTTGTTTACGGTGCTTCACAGTAATGTAATAGCAGACATAGCAGTGGTGCTCCAAGCGAACTCAATCAATTCCAAGGGTGATAACTGAAAAGAACTTTCCATATGTGAGGTCACCTTCTAGTGGGGTATGTTATACATAATACAGTAATCGATCAGTACAATGCAAGTAAGCAATAAAAGTGTACCATGTTATTATATCACTTTACTGTATCACTGTTATATAATGCAACTTAATCCATGGCCATACCTGTCCAATTAAAGAAACCATGTTACATACAGTAATTATATCACTGTTATACAATGCAACGTAATCCGTGACCACACCCGTCCAATTAAAGAAACCATGTTATATATGTACTGGGGTACATTATATACAGTTATTATATCACTGTTATATAATCCAACTTAATCCATGCCCATACCTGTCCAATTAAAGAAACCATGTTATATATGTACTGGGGTACATTATATAGAGTTATTATATCACTGTTATATAATGCAACATAATCCAGTACCATACCTGCCCAATTAAAGGAACCATGTTATATACTGGCATGCATTATACACAGTTATTGTATCACTTTCATAAAAGTAATGGGATTCATGAAATACTCACCTGATACAGTGTTATACTGAGGTATGTTACAGTGAGAGACCATTGTAACTTTGTCTTGCTAACTGCTAATGCAGGAAAGAGGCCCCAAAAGATATTATTTTATGAAATTCTGTTTCTAGCAGGGCAAACTTCATGTCGTGATCCAAACAGTCACAAACTTTTAAAACATACATCCTAAACTTGTGCTGACAAGCTAAAATTTAACAATCTTACCATATATACTCATTTTAGGTCAGATCCAAATGCAAACAACATAGAACCTGATCTGCCACTGCATAGTGCACCAGAAGATCAAGGTCTATGTGGTTTACTCTACTGACAAACAGCACAGACACAGATATTTTGTCACATTATGCAATGGCAAATCTGGGTCGATACAACTGGATCTGAAGAAAAAACCATGAGTCTATATGGTATATTGATATCAATACAATTTTATAAGAGTCAAAATTAATCCTGACATTTTTTGTAATTTCTTCACCCTTTTAAATAAAGTTATAAAAACTGGACATTTCTTGATCTCAAAGTGTTTTAAAGGTTTTGAGGCAATATCCTACCTGGTAGGTAAACCGATCTGGTTTACTGAGATCATCAATGTTACCATTGTATGAGTCAAGTTTCTCCATCTGAAAACAGAACAGGTTTACAAATATTAATGTTGTGATAGTTTTCAAAGTGCTGGGCACTGCATAAGGAAATAGTTTTATGCATAGAGTTCACCACAGTGCTACTGCAAATAGAAGGTGATCACATGAAAG
This sequence comes from Sinohyriopsis cumingii, assembly GCA_028554795.2. NCBI lineage: Eukaryota > Metazoa > Mollusca > Bivalvia > Unionida > Unionidae > Sinohyriopsis > Sinohyriopsis cumingii. The sequence continues at coordinate 151,874,940 of CM068825.1, read as the reverse complement.
TGGTCATATGAAATATGAATATCTCACATCATGTGTCATGTGTGACTTCACTATCTTAGTGATGTCACAATAATAGACTTCAATGTTACTGGTCATCATTGTGGATACGGGTGAAGCAATAAAGATATCACGAAGGTCAGTGGATATTGATACAGAATTTTCTTCACAAAATCTACCTGAAAATTAAGAGATTACTAAATCTACCTGAAAACAGGGACTCACTAACATAAACTATCAGATTACTAAATCTGCCTGAAAACAGGGACTCACTGACTTACAATTTTCAGATTATTAATTCTTCCTTAGAACAGGGACTCACTGATTGCTTGAAAACAGGGACTAACTGATTTACAGTTGTCAGATCTATTTACACTTATTAATTCACACTCTGATAACTCTTAACTGATTCGGCCCCAATTCCATCTGTAGGCATGATGAGGCTGTACCCTATTTCCAAGCTCTGCAGCATCAAGGTCATTTAAGATACACCAACGTGGGTGGTATTACAAAAAAGCAGACAGATATAGCTCTAAAATGATACCAAATAATCTGGAAGATCTAGTTGCACTACAAAATACAGAGGGAAAAACCTCATTATTTGGACCTGATTTTTTTCCTCACCCATAATTCGCTTGTGGTCAGAATGTGATTTTGTGTCCAGATTTTGGACCTTTTGGCTTCAGATCTAAGGCAGACTGGTCTGAACTGCACACAGACAGGTGAACCTTTGAAAAAACTAGGATAAGGTGGGCATTTGGAATAAAGAGTGGTCTCCATACGAAAATGATGGGTCCATTAAGCAAACATAAAAAGAACTCCAACTTTTACCCTTCTGCTCATGCGCAAGCAAAATAACCAATGAAAAATGATGTTTGTAATACAACTAGGCATTAGCCTCATGGAATAATGCTGTTTAAAGTAACTGGGTCGTATTCTCCACTCTCCAAAATGGAGGTTTCAGATTTCGTTCAGTACTTTCTGGAGTTTTCACAATTAGAAACACAACTATGAAAGCTTCAATAACTTAGGTAAAGGCTCTGATATTGATGTAGGTAGCAATTAGTTTTTATGAATTATCAAATTCAGATGATTTAGTGATGTAGACGCAAAGAACTTGTAAATTTCCTGTATGAGAAATGGCAGTTACAGTTGGTCATGCGGCTTCACTGACTTGACAGTGAACGAGTTTTCTCAAGATTTGAAAGCACATAATAGATTCTTCCTTGAAAAATAATTATATAACTATAACGATCAAATTTTAATCTTACATCTTTTCATACATAATATATGTGTACCAAAAATTTAAAACGGTTAAAATTTCTGTTAAACGTAACATACACTACACTGCTTAACAGTTACAACTGTATTCAATCAAAGTTTTATAAACATCCAACTGCATGCCAAATTTCGCTGAAATCTAATCATAATTAACAAAAGTATTTTACATAAACTACAGTAGACAGATCCAACAATCAGGGACTAAAACCCTGCTAGGTGATGCTGTTGAATGCTCACAACTGATACCAGCCAAGGTCTCATCAATATCCAGCAGCATTCCAAATTTTGGTCCACAATCTAATAATACTTAAAGTACTGTGCAGAAGCTAAAGTGGGTGGATCAGACAATCAGGGGCTATAAATCGGGCTATAAATCTGCTAATCGGTATTTCCAAAGTCGACATTAAAACTCAGCCAAGGTATCATCAATATCCAGACACACACCAAATACGGTTGAAATACAAGAATAATTAAAGGAGTTATTGTGTGGAAACAAAGTATGTCAGTCTGATAATTAGGGGCTGTCACTCTGCCAAACAATGATGTAGAACGCTGACAATTATACTTACTCAAGATCTCAGCATTATCATGGAAGGACAAGCTGACACCAGAATACCCCCCTCTCTGCACCCTCTGTCTGCAGGGGGAAGGGGTGTAATTAAGGGAGTTATGCAAAATTGAAAATAGGTAGGACTGAGAAATTCCATAAAATGATTATTTAGAATGCAGACAATCAAACCCAGCCAAGATCTCATAAATATTAAGCAATATACCAAAATTTAGTTTAGACCTAAGAATAATTAAAGGTATTGCTGTGTCAAAATAAAAAACAAGTGAGGCAAACAATCAAGACCTATTAACTCTGGTAAATGATCATGAAGGATGGTGACAACTGAATGCTGCCAACTCTGCGAAAGTCTCATCCACGTCTAGTTGATTATGAAATTTAGTTTAAATGAAATAATAATTAAAGGATTCATTTGCAGAAAAGAAAGTGGGATGGATGGAACTAAGGACAAATGGATGGAAAGATGGAAAACTGGAAAGATGGATGGACAAGTCTAATTTAAGGTCGTAAATTTTCTTTGAAAAATGAGGCATGATAATACATCAAGGAAATGGGCAAAGTCATCCAGGAATGAATCTTAATGCCATCCTACCTCTTCTTTGCTTGGAGCAAATGACAGTAGCTGTTTGAGCAACTCAGGTGTCAGTACTTCCTCATCCATCAGATAGAGGGCATGTTTAACCTCACCCTCTGACAATTTCAAGTGACCCAGCAGTATGGCTGTGTGGAAATAAATATGAGACAAAAGACAACGTTGTATGAAATACAATTTGCAAATAATGCAGTTACCAATAGGCAGGATCTTATATAATTTCATAATTTATTTACCAAACATGCTTAAAAATGTCTATCTTTACAATCCTTACAGAGCGAATTTGTTTTAGTATTCAAAAAGTTTTGTAAATGTGAATTAAATGTTTTTGGAAGTAAGTCTGCAGTTTAAATCATTACTCTCATTAAAGAAACTGCTGGCTGTGTAGTGAAATGACTGGAGTGCATTTTGAGGATTGACTTATTATGTTTTGGCCTTAATTAGTTAGGAGCTTATGTGTTATATCATAACCACAATGAGTTAATGCAATTTAAATCAATTTTATCATGCATTACAAGGACTTTTGATGTCTAAAATTTTCAATGATCAACAAAACATCCTCTTGAAATGGTGCCTCTCATATCTAATTATTAATCAGATTGACTTGATATGTGAGAGATGTTCAATATATTTTTTTTTAACCCTAAATTTTACTTTCTTACAAACCAAGAAGTAAAACAGTGCTACTGTGATACATTGCTCACAGATATACTGTGATTACTTACCGATATATTGCAATATATTCCTTACAGATATACTGTGATATATTACTTAGATATTTTGTGATATATTACTTACAGATATACTGTGATATATTACTGACAGATATATCATGATATATTACATACAGATATACTATGACCTATTATTTTACAGATATATTGTGATATATTACTGACAAATATATCATGATATATTACTGACAGATATATCATGATATATTAGATACAGATATACTATGACCTATTATTTTACAGATATATTGTGATATATTACTGACAAATATATCATGATATATTACTGACAGATATATCATGATATATTACATACAGATATACTATGACCTATTATTTTACAGATATATTGTGATATATTACTGACAAATATATCATGATATATTACTGACAGATATATCATGATATATTACATACAGATATACTATGACCTATTATTTTACAGATATATTGTGATATATTACTGACAAATATATCATGATATATTACTGACAGATATATCATGATATATTACATACAGATATACTATGACCTATTATTTTACAGATATATTGTGATATATTACTGACAAATATATCATGATATATTACTGACAGATATATCATGATATATTACTTACTGATATACTATGACCTATTATTGTACAGATATACTGTCATATATTACTTACAGGTATACTGTGATATATTACTTACAGATAATTACTAACATACTTTGGTTTAATTAATTCATTTAGGTATCAATTTTAGTGGTTTTGTAATATTTATAGACATTTTATTTCATGTTTTAACCTCCAGAAATAGCCAAAATAAAGAATACAAAAGAACAAAAAATGTGTCGACAACAGACAGCAGTCACTTGAATGGTCATAACCATGCTACTGCCAGTAGGAACACAAATCAAACGCTTGTGAAGCTAAATCCCTTATACTGTGTTTCCGTTCAAGTACTCAGGTTAAGTGAAAGCAAATTTTTCTAGTAAATTATGTTTCTTGGAGAATAATTATCCAATCACATTAATACTAGGAATAAAATCCTGCTAGCAGCACTATTAAAAGAAAAAAATTGTCTTTTCTAGCTCTATTATATGAAAGGAAATAACTCTTGTCCATTAGCTCCCCTTTCCACCACTTCTAAGCTTTTAAGCTAAGCAAACAACCAATGAGGATGCTTGCATAGAGGTGTGGATGGAAGGGTCTTTAAGTAATGTGATTGGGTAAGTATTCTTGGAGAAACATAATTTACCAGAAAAATTTGCTTTCTCCTTTGAAAACATTCCTTGATTACATTAACATTATGAGAATCAGTAATAGGAGGATGGAATGCTGAACAAAAGATCTAGACTGGATTTCCTATGTGAATGAAAACCCATTTTCCTACTTAAAGTAAAATAGCCTTTGGTCACATGACTGATCTATCAGTTTAAGATTACTGAAGTCTTCTTGCTGTCAAAATTCACTGGTGAAACCAGCAAATCTAAGAGGCTGTTTTAGATTAACTGGAATTCATATGGGCTGCAGTCATAGGACCCATCAGATTCAGTCTTGTCTCTTCGGAGCTAAATCCCTGATACAAAAAATTCAAGAAGGCTAACTCTGCATGCTAGCCAACAGCTTCTATGATGTCTCAGATCAAAACATTGAACGTGAATGCTAGGTTTGAAGAGATTGCTTTAATTTCATGAGCTGAAATCCTTATGAGATGACTGATATTTTGAGATATCAGAGCATTCTGAGCGCATAAACTTCATAAGTCACAAAGATTTGGCTTGGAAGGCAATATCCTGCTTTCCCATCATCATGGGAAGAAAGAGTCGTTTGCAGTTGCAGTGACACGTCTCTAATGCTTCAAGTAGTGACCGAGACTGCAGACAGGGTCTTGCTGCTCTCATCTTATCTATAGACAAGTGGGAGCATATAATGACTCTGACTGCCCACTTGTTCTTGGCAGCATAAAACCTGGTAGTTCACAAGGATCATCAAACCATCCTATCTGAACTGAAATTAGCTTGGGTTGACCCTGTATGCTAAAGCTATTCACCCTGCATGCCAAAGCTATTCACTCTTTATGGCAAGCTGTTCACCCTGCATGCCAAAGCTAAAGCTATCAGGAAACAGGTTTTGTATGATAACAGCTTCAGTCCAGGACAACACTCAAATTTCTCTAAATTGAGCCATGTTAAGATGAAGGGCAGATTAATATGTTGGAAACAGGGTGAGAGATTTTGGTATATGCAAATCTAGTCTGAAAGACCTTTATCATAACTGCCATGAACCTGAATGTGTCAGATCTCATGAAGCAATGTCAACCTTTTCTCCTCATAAAGCCAGAGAAAAAAACTCGGCTAATTCTTTTTTGTTGCGAATAATGGGATAAAATAAAATAAACACAAACATAATATATTTGATATTAGTAATGAAATTGAATTATCATGGAACTAAGCATGTCTAATCATTAGGAATGTACCAGCAAGAAAATGGGTGGGTGGATGGGATTTGTTTCCATCACATTTGGCTCAACACTGGGTTTTTAAATCTGTAGCATCTAGAAAGAAAATCCACACAAACCAGCACAGCAAAAAAATGAGTGAAACTACAGTATTACTTACAAATATTGTATGCCTTCTTGGGATTCAAAATGTAGACCTCATTTTTCTTCTCCAACAGTTCTGGGAAAAAAAATATGTACATCTCTTCTATTTGTAAAGCACAATAAAGATAAAAATGCATTTTAATTAAACAGTGGTGACACATGAATTTCATCACCTATATCTGTTCCGAAAGGTCTTTGAGGAATTCAAGTCAGTGTTAAAAATAACATATGGCATATGTTTTTTGTTGGCTAGAATTCTTTCATTTCTAATTTGAAAGAAAATGCGCATGAACAAAAAATCTTGATGAAGACAGCATTTTATAACCTGTACAACAGGCTCCATGTTTATAGAATGTGAACAAACATCATGTATACTTTCCAATTAAACCAAGCCTATAGACTATGTCCAATAGCTATATCATTTCAAATAAATTAAATTGTAATACATGTAAAGGTAAGAACAGGTAAGAGTCAAGCGTTGTAATTACACAAATAACAGTGTCATCTTTCCAAACTGCATTACCCCAACATAAAACAAAGCAAAAAGAGTCTAACCTCAAATAGAAAAAACTAAATATACTGTGTATAGTCACTTATATTGTGTATAGTCTTTTATACTGTGTATATAGTCATTTATACTGTGTATAGTCACTTATACTGTATATAGTCACTTATACTGTGTAGTCATTTATACTGTGTATAGTCACTTATACTGTGTATATAGTCACATATACTGTGTATAGTCACTTATACTATGTATATAGTCACATATACTGTGTATTGTCACTTATACTGTGTATAGTCACTTGTACTGTGTATAGTCATTTATACTGTGTATAGTCACTTATAACTGTGTATAGTCACTTATACTGTGTATAGTCACTTATAATGTGAATATAGTCACTTATACTGTGTATATAGTCACTTATACTGTGTATAGTCACTTATACTGTGTATAGTCTCTTATACAGTGTATAGTCACTTATACTGTGTATAGCAGTAGTCACTTATAAGTCCAACTGCTACCAATACACACCCTGATCTGCCACTGCATGAGCCCTTATTTTCTTATCAGACTTACCATGACTGTGACCTTTCACATTCAGACTCCAAAATATTACCCTCAGTACAAGTCATCCACAAAGTTTGCTCAAGAAACTTAATCTAGAACATAAAGTACAAGTCCTCCCATAAACATAGGTGAAATTACCTGGCCTCAAACTAAAGTTATTATGCCCCCAAAACATCAACATTTTTCTTCTTTCAGTCATAGTGACCTTGACCTTTTGACCCTGAAATGAATAGACTTCTTTCTTACTCAAAATTAAAGCCATCCATAACCTACAGTAAATGTTATACTTTATATTTCAGCCAATGAGCTTGACCTTTGACCTTTTGATCCCTCAAATCAATAGCCTTTAACCTTATTCCAGCTGCATACCATCTACACAGCTTAGTTCAGATCTGTGATGTAAAACAAGAGATAATGTGCAGAAACCATATTTTTTTCTATCAGTGATTGACCTTGTCCCTTGAAGTTTAAACTTTGAACCTCAAAATCAATAGGCTTCTTCATTACACCAAGTTTGAGCCATCCAAAAACCTTGGTCCAGGTCTGTGATGTACAGCTAATGTTACTGTATGGAAACCATTCTTTTATTTCAGTTATTGTGATCTTAACTTTTGATCTTTTGACCTTGAAATTAATAGGGTTCTTTTTTTATACCTGAGATGCAACCCATTTACAAAGTTTGGTAATGGCAGATGATGAAGAACTTGTTCAGAAACAAACAAGGGAACAGATGAATGGGCATCATACTATAATACACTCTGCTTTAATGTGGGCATATAAAATAAAATTGAAATGCAAGTAGATGGTATAGATCTGCAATTGCCACTACCTGAAATTTGCACTTGATATCTTTTGTTGACAAGAATGCTGATGCCAACAGCAATTTACCTTTATGCAGGTTATTTAAATTCAGGAATTATGAAAGCATGGACTTCTAATATCGCTTGGTTATTATTATTGCAGCCAAGGAAACTGAATGACCCTCTACCACACCATCTTGAACTGAAATATCTAGTGTAATTCCTAGTATCATGAAACCTGTTTTAGTGAACACCTCTACATATGGAAACATGCTGATAGAGGACTTTAAAGACTCATTTAAGCCTCTCCAAAAAGATATCTATCCACAAAGGAAAAAATGTTGTGGTCCCTTGAGTGATCACCAAAGAGAGGTTTCAAACTGAATGCAGTTTAAACATTTGGTACAAAGGATAGAGAACTGCCTTCTTTGTAATATACATTAATAAAACAAATGCAAATTATATATGTAAAGAAATATCAATAATGTACCTATTCAGTCTGGTAGACCTGGTGTGCACATGGTGCACATGCATGGTGTCCATGCAGTTACATGTGCTCATCTGCATGTATGTCTAAACACTGGTTTTAGACCATACCATAAAAAATGGCTGATTCAACAACAGAGCAGAATGAATATTAAAAAGTACAGACCAATACTAAAGTGTCTGGCAGCAAAGATTTGATAAGTTGTCAAAAGTTTATGATGCAAAGTTATTTAAATTATTTGAAGACAGTAGGAATAACCATGATGTGTCCAGTGTACATTTTCAAAAATATGAACAAAGAAATATTGCTGCTGTAAAACTACAAATAGGTGCCAATGCCAGACACACAGTTCAAGAGTCAGCTAAAGTCATAGACATTCATTCATCATTGCTATATACAGTACAATTGTAAGAAAAAAACCCCTAAAAATCAGGAATATTTGCATACTTTTGAGTGTCATGTTTATTGTTGTCTAGGAACCAGAAGCAGCGTTGCATCAAATTTACAGAAGATGCACAAACTGTATGATTCTTGTAATAAAATGTGGCTAAATGAGACCATTACTGTGATGAGACATGCCACTATACTTTTGAACCAAAAACTGAGTAGAAATAATGTTTAATTAGCTGAAAATGGAGAAAGACCCATAACTGCAAATAGAAAAATGACCTCAAAGAATACTGTGTATAATACCATAACTGTTGATGCTAATGACCCAGCCATGCATAAGCCTGTACCAACAAGGGCATTAATTACTGGTACTTTTTATGAAAAGAAAATTACCAAAGTTGTAGAGGTGTATGAAAGGTACTGACTGCGCACAAGAGTTTGAGAACTTTCACTTCTGCATGACAATGCCAAGTCAGTGAACATTACCTATCACCTTAAGGACAATGCCCACTATCATCTACAGTATCACTAAAAGGATGATGCCCAAAGCAATGAATACTATCCATCATTTAAAGCAAAATGCGCAAGTCAGTGTCTGTCACCTATCACTTAACGGCCCATGCCCAAGTCAGTGACTATGACCTATCACTTAAAGGACAATGACCAAGTCAGTGACTATCACCTATCACTTAAAGGACAATGACCAAGTAAGTGACTGTCACCTATCACTTATAGGGCAATGCCCAAGTCAGTGACTACTATCCATCACTTAAAGGAAAATGCCAAAGTCAGTGACTGTCATCAATCACTTAAAGGACAATGCCCAAGGTAATGACTGTCATCAATCACTTAAAGGAAAATGTCCAAGTCAGTGACTGTCATCAATCACTTAAAGGACAATGCCCAAGTCAAAGACTGTCATCAATCACTTAAAGGACAATGCACAAGTCAGTGACTACTATCCATCACTTAAAGGAAAATGTCCAAGTCAGTGAATGATATCAATCACTTAAAGGAAAATGCCCAAGTCAGTGACTGTCATCAATCACTTAAAGGACAATGCCCAAGTCAGTGACTGTCATCAATCACTTAAAGGACAATGTGCAAGTCAGTGACTATCACTTATCATTTAAAGGACAATGCCCAAGTCAGTGACTGTCATCAATCACTTAATGGACAATGCCCATGTCAGCGACTGTCATCAATCACTTAGAGGAAAAGCACAGCAAAGTGATACCACCTCCTCCTTACAGTCCAGACTAATCACCATGTAACTATTGGTTGTTTTCAGTGTTAACTGATGAAATGTCCAAAGGAGAATGATTTAAAAATGAATATCAACTTGCAAGTTCAGTTAACCAGTGTCTATACTGTATCCCCCCAAAATATGATAAGAAAGCAGTAACTAAGTGGTTAGAAGATTGAAAAAAAATGTGTCTAAAAAGAATGAGATATTATGAAGGTATTCTGCAGAAATATAATATAACCTTTGTCTAAAACATGTATCTTCTATGAATTTCTGAAATGCTTCTCACATATATAATCTAGAATCAGATGGATTGTGTAATACTATACTATAAGAATGGCTCTAATTAGACTGACTATACACAATGATTGTGAATTTTCCAAAATCAAAATAATTGATAATGATGAGTTACAATTGATAAGGAATAATGGTAGGTAAATGCAGCTTAAGGTATCACTTATCCTAGGGAACTTCTTGACCAGTGTATGGTGTGAACCCTGACATGGGTGGGTGGCTGCACAGGAGGTACCTACATCATCCCTCTCTTCAGCTGCTGACGTGAGCAGGCAGCTATTAGTATTATTATTGTTAAAGGTACGATTTCTCTCCGTTTCTAGGCAGAGACAATTATTCAATATTTTTTCATGTAAATATTCGTGACATTTAAAGAATCACAGAACATTAGAACTACTGCAAATGGACCCATCTCTTTCTTGACCATGTCTTTTTGAGTTCAAACTCAATAAATGCTTAAGATTCATGGCCTCATCACCACTTGTAGATAACAGATATGATGACATGGATGGCATGCATTTTCTGATTATCAAGACTAGGCAATAAATAGGATACTAAATGTATATTGGCTGATTAGAGTGAATTCAATCTGGCAGCAGAGACTTGTTGTTCCTATCAGAAAACCTAGTTTAACACAGATATCAGCAAATAAACATCTAATAACTTTTAAAGATCATTCAGTGGAATTCCATGTGAAACAACACGTGGCCACAAGTAGCTACCTCAAACTTTATCCTCAAGACCAGGTGTCTCAAACTCAAGCCACCTGAAGGCCGCATGAGGGCATTTTCAATGACCCAAGGGCTGCACCACCTTTCTTTTTATCTCCCACGACACCTTGTGATGCCAATCATTTTGCAGGTCACAGAAAATGGCTTGGCTGACCGCATGCGGCCCATGTGTTTGAGACCCCTGCTGTAGACCACTGTGTTGCAAGGTACTATAAATTGAAAGACTTATCCTGCAGACAACTGTGTTGCAGGTAATATAAACTGAAAGATAAAGTGGTGCACATTTTTGACAAAATTATTTATCCTTGACTGCCACAATGTAAGAAAAATTCTGACTGCTTTTGAGTTGGATTTCCACTTCTTCATTTTGATAACCATCCAAGAGACTGAATAATCAAAAATAACATTTTTAAAAATCTTGTTGTCCAAAGCACTCACATAGTTTCTAATGGTTCCTCTGACAGATACTGTATTCTTGCTTTTCTGTTAACCTTACTTTCCCTATCTCAGTCCTATTGTGTCAGTCAGGTCATCTTGGTCAGGTTGTCAATGCACTAGGAACTACTTTATCAAGGGGTGCAACTATTATTTCTTCTGATTAGCTCGATGGAGTTGTTTTCCAGTTAAACAAGCCATGGCACTTTTGGGTATTTACCAAAATAGTTTTGGAAGGAGAGAAACAAATAACATAAACAAGAAAGTTTTACGGGTACCAGTTGGGGCAAGAAAGCTTAGATCACTAATGAGAATAATGGCTATGAAAGCGAACTTGCCAGATTTGGCTTCATTTGCTTCAGAAACTAATAGAAAACAATGTTCTCGACGCAAAGGCTATAAAGATCACTGCCCACAAAAATCCTCAACAACTACCAAAAACTTAGTAACAACCAGAAATGTGTTATGTCAAACCTGTTTTCTCTGAACTGTTAAACATCTCCTTTGCGCCCCACTTGAATCAAAGATGTACATGCAATCAGAAATGACAAATCATACAGTTTCCAATCAGAAAGAATCCATTATCCATTCACACATTATCCTACAAGCAGATTTCCCTTTTCCTTGCACTACTAATAGAAATATGCAATATTTCCAAGACAGAAAATATAAATTTTCCAGGAAACTGAACTTGAAAGTTCAGAACATGGCTATCTGCTAGGGGCTGTGTTTGTAGGTTCTTCCATACGATGGGGTAATTTTATAAACCATATCAATTTACAACACCAGTATGTCACAAATAGTTTCACCTCCTCCAAAGAAAAGGAGAGTTAAATAAGATAGTGACAGAGACATCTAATTACCCATTCTACACATGGTCACTCATGCTACATTTTACTCTTCCTTATGGCCTCCAGCTGTGTACCCAGTATCATTTTATTATTTATAACAGAACTTTTCTAAATTACAACTCATCAAAATGAAAACTTTTCCTTGTAATAAATATTAAGTTATTATTGATAATTTCACATAACATCCATGTATTAAATGTGATAATACCTCAATACTATCAAGTGTTTCAAGTTGTTATTTTCTCATGTATAAAAATTGTGTACTTCAGATGGATAGGTCACACCACAGCCCTCATCAACAAATTTGTGTAAATGTGCCATATGTAAACAATATTTGCACCTGGCTTTACACCTCCTTGCAGCAATGCTTACAATAAGTAACAACTGTTAAGCTGCTTGTGGGTGAGGGTCTGTAAGCGGTAAATATAGTTGGATTCTACTGAGATGATTATTCTGATTTTCATAAAACATTATAAGACCGAATGACCAACAGATGAAAAATGCAAAGAAATAATAGTAATTAATGAATACTGAATGTGATGAAGGTGTTCAATTATATTTAAAAAATTAAGATTTTTTTGAACTTTAAAGGAAAATATTGGGGGAGAAAAATAATCTACTTTGGGATTTGCAATGAGACAAGGTAATCCCAGTCCTGGGGTTACATTATTTGTGTCCCCATGTGGCTTTACCATAGATTCTATTAAAATGAAAATTATTCCTATAGGATTTAATGTCATACTTTTATGGGTAAAGAATTTTATAAAATCAAATCAACCACAAATTAATGGAAATGATAAACAACAAATATAAAAAAACAACCATGAAATAGTATCAACATGAAGTCATCAGCCTGCTTGCAAAATTATATCCAATCAAATATTTCTAGTTTTACAGAAGACAGCTTGTCTTTAATTTGTCATATCTTCAACATTTTCAAAACCTATGTCACTGTGAAGGTGAAAGATCAATATTATTACAAATGTTCTTATTACCCTTTCATCACTTCTGGGATCAAATACCATTTACTTCCACTAAGATATACTGAAACTTAGTGTAAAATATGATCTTTGTTGCTAGCTACTTTGGTGTACAGACAGCATTTTCTTCCACTAAGATATACTGAAACATAGTGTAAAATATGATATTCATTGCTAGCTACATTGGTGTACAGACAGCATTTTCTTTTGTAAGCATCAGACCCTTTAATTTTTTATTCTGTGTGAACTATGCCCCATCACAACAAAAAAGGTAATGTCTGTTTTCATTCACTGATAAACATGTAAAGTGTGACTTTTCTGTGTGAACTATGCCCCATCACAACAAAAAAGGTAATGTCTGTTTTCATTTGCTGATAAACATATAAGGTGTGATTTTGCTATGAGACTTAAAGAGTAGCCTGACATCATGTATGAATTTGTTGCCTGCAAGTTTTGTTCATTTGTTTCCATGAATGATTTTTTTGGAGAGGGGAAAAATGCCCAACATGTTTGTGCACTCCAGAAACAAAATGAAAATACAGCTCTCTTTTGTATATACAATTTCCAACAAACAATGAAGACTTAGATTTACCAGCAAATATAATCCACCACCTAGTCTGGGTATGTGCTGTTTGCAGATTGAGTGCATTAAACCATCTTCTTCTGAATGTGTGTGTGTGTGTGTGCATTAAAGACAGGTAATAATATAGTTTTGTCTTCCTAAGGACTTGTCCTTGTGGAATGTGTTTGTGTGTGTGCATTAAAGACAGGTAATAATATAGTTTTGTCTTCCAAAGGACTTACTTGTCCTTGTGGAATGTGTTTGTGTGTGTGCATTAAAGACAGGTAATAATACAGTTTTGTCTTCTAAAGGACTTACTTGTCCTTGTGGAATGTATTTGTGTGTGTGCATTAAAGACAGGTAATAATATAGTTTTGTCTTCCAAAGGACTTACTTGTCCTTGTGGCTGCAGTTGTATGTGGATTAGGAAAGATGACAAATACAGTTTTGTCTTTCCAAGGACCTCTTGTTTTTCTGAATGTGTTTGTGTGTGTGCATTAAAGACAGGTAATAATACAGTGTTTTCTTCCTAAGGACTTACTTGTCCTTGTGGAATGTGTTTGTGTGTGTGCATAAAAGACAGGTAATAATATAGTTTTGTCTTCCTATGGACTTACTTGTCCTTGTGGCTGCGGTACTAAAATGCTGTTCCAGTTCCAAGTAACGCACAACATCCATGAGGTCTGCTGTTTCACCAATCTGAAAGAAGGCATAAAACACTGTTAAGAACTTTTCTTCCCATTTAAACATCAGGTTTCAGTTGTGGAACCTGGACAGTGCAGAGATTAGGCCACTTGCTTTGTGCATTTTGTGGTTCTTAGATTGAACCCCACAGCTAGCATTTGCAAGGGCCTGAGCTCTCCCATCATAGTCACTGGTCATCTTGGGGTTCTCTGGGAATTCTCCACTTTAAAAGACTAAATTTCACTTTCACCTATGCACCAATACATCTGACAAAACATAAATTGTCATATAACTGACTTAAATAAAACTTTTGCACATGAATTATCAGGGTAAAGTACCAGGAACACTAAACTTTCAACATTTTCCTTGAATCATGACTTTTACAACTAGTGGTAATTTAATTTCTTTCTTGGGAAGTTTCTTTTAGATTCAATTTGCATACCAGTGTGTATGTGCATGTGTTTTGTGGTCACCAAGGAAGAGTCAGGAAAATAACTCCCAAACTGCTAAATTATATAGCTGAAAATAAGTTATCAACTCACAAAAAGCTTAAGAGAATGACTGAAAATTCAAATAGGAATAAAGAAAATAATATATATATTTTCTCTGAAATATTTAACACACTCTGAAACAGACCATATCTTCTAAATTTAGCATTGTCGAATATCACCACAACATACAAACAGGCGCAGACACTCACATAATCACAACCACACAGATATTAAGCAATAACATACACCAAGTGTGTGTCTTTAAAAGTCATTTAACAGTGGAATACAGTCTTAACTTCATTCTGTTTTCTGCTCTCAATAGTTTAGTGCTGGGTTTGAAGTTAATGCAAGTAGTGTTCAGCTTGGAACTCATTAGAGACTGAATGGTACTGTTGTTCAAACTTCCCCGAGAGCTTGTTTAATTTTTCTCAGCTTCGAAAATGATATTTCTGCATATCAGTAATATGTGGAAGGATGACTGTAAATGATATTTCTGCATATCAGTAATATGTGGAAGGATGGTTGTTTATCTCTGACTGATATGCATGTTAATCACCTCTGCGACAATCAACTGTATAAATTGCCCAAGGTAACAGTTTTTTATAGAGTATTAAGCAAGATTATTTACTGTTTATACAGGTTATGGGCATATATCTATAGTGTCAAGAACTCTCTCTCTCTCTCTCTTCCTCTTTTTTTCTGTCATACTGAAATAACTGAAAATCTCACCGAGTTAAAAAATTGTCTTTTCCATATCACACATTATGACATCAGATTTGAATCAAACCATTAAATGTGAAATTCAGTTGTAATATTCTATAACACTAAACTCATTTGAGAGCAAAAACTCATATGGTACCCTTGTTTATATGGCCAGAGCCAATGGGACACTATTTTTAAGTGATGCTGAGAAGTCTTCCATTAGCAAGTTGCAGTGATCAAGTTTTGGGTGTACAGCAGACAATGATCCCTAGATGCACTCAATAAAAGCTAAACAGGTTTTACAATTAGAGCTCAAACAGTTGGGGGGGGGGGCAATTTTGAATAAAAATCCTTAAAATTAGGCCACAGTGACCTGTTTTTGATGTATGACACAGGTTCATCTTTAGATGCCATTAGTTTATGGCATAGGTAAACAGGTACAAGTACAAGATTTAGAGCTAAAGTGAAATTTTTAAGCAATGTTGATTACACCCTGAAAGTTGGTTACAGTGAACAAATTTTCATGTATGCCATACCTCCATTATATTATGTACCCTTAGTGTAAAATTGGTGGTACTGGAATATCAGCCTGGATGTAGAATAAACGCTTTGGAAAGTAGATGCTATTAGTAGAACTGAATTTTAATACATGACATTCCTTCATCCCTATAAACATCCACCATGATCAAAGCAGATTTGTGTGAATGAGATAACTTGCAGCCTGGATGGGGGGGTAGGGGGGTAATGGATGGATGGATGAAGTGAATCATCTATTTACTTTTTTCTTTATGTTGTGGTATAAAAAGTTTAAAATTATAAATTACTGATTTGGGTGAAATTCTGCTATTGTTGTGTCACTGTGAAATCTGTCAAACTGAACCCACAGAAACTTTCTTCTCAAGAAATTTGAAGACATGGATTAAATTCTAAAAGACTGTATCCTCATAAATAACATTTCATGTAAATTGTCTGAGCATATCCCAATACCAGACTAGATACAAGAAAAGACAACATTTTCCAATATCTTTAGCACTCATTGAATCTTATTAAACTTTATTCATGAAAATTTGGTTGCTACTAATAATTTTCAGAGTCTGATTCAAGAAATGTGCTAACTGGTTGTTAACAATTGAAAGGGGAGTAAGACAGTCAAATTTCTCTGATCTGGCATGACAAGAAACTTTGACATACATAATAAAAGGGTAAACTTACATTCATTTTGAAACTGATCAGTGATTGTTACAACATTGTTCTAGCCCTTAAGTAGTAAGTTTTGCTAGATAAAACTAATTTTAATTATTTAATAGAGACCTGCTATTAAAAAAATTCCCTCCTCCCACCCAATCTAATGTCTGTACTATATGTCCAAGTGAAAACAGGATAGCATTCCATGTGCAGGCTGTGTCACAGAAGTCAGAATGGGATCTGGAACCTGCCAATACTAATTGGAGAAGGAAATTATTAACTTTGATTGGAGACTTGCATTTCAGAAAAGGAAAGCAGAATAGTTGCAGTCTGAAAATACTAGCTTATACCTTTTAATAGTGTAATAAATTACCTGCTACTGATGCATAGCTGAATTTTTACAGGAGATGCTGATGATTTAACAAATCTGGTATAGACGCTATTGCAATTATCATTACAGCTGGAATATTTACTACTATATGCTGGTAGGACCATCTGTTGTGCTGTTACTATTAGGCCCAATGAAAGAATGTCTTCATTTTGCTGTGCCAGAGATCAAAGGTAAAGAGGAGAGAAAGCATTGTGAGAGTGTTGCAATGTAGCTCTCATAAAATCATCCAAAGTGGGGTGATTCAAATAGGCCCAAGATGAATCAATTACCCTATCTTTAAAGGTTATAATCCTCATGACAAAAGGTCCCTCTCAGCTAGGGATTGATAAGCTGTCTTGGTAGTCAGAATAACATATCAATTCACCTTGAAATAGTGGATGCTGAAAGATCAGAGGAACCCTAAAAAGGCAGGATGAGGTCCTTCTCTTAATGTGAGGACAATCCTCCAGGAACTGGTGTTCACCTGATAATCAGTGAAATATTGAGAGGTCAAAAGAAATGATTCTGACCATTCCTTCTCCCTTTAGAGGTAGCCAAATAAGACCTTAAAGCCCTACCTGGGCAAAGTTTATCTTGTTCATCCACAGCACAGGTATGACTGAGAATGGTACTGCACATGATATTCTATCAAGGCATTAGTGAGTGTGTTATGGAATGGGCTGCCCTATAGCTTGTAATAGCTGCCACTAAACATTCTCTTTCCTTGAAAAGAAAGAGATAAAAAAAAAAAAACTGCAACTGCACTTCCCAAAGGATTTATTTATGGTAAAAAGGTCAATTATGAGCAGAAATATTCCACCTTTATTTGACACCATTAAAATCCAGGAACAGAAGTCCAGACTATAGTCATTTCTTAATCTCTTGATTGTGCACTTCTGCACTCCTTTAAATGTCCCAGTTTAGACTGGTGAAAGAAGATGTGGGTCCATGATGGAGTATGATCTTCCTGGAAACAAAGCTGGTACCCATCTTTTAGAATGGAAATGACCCACATCCAAGATGTATAATCAAGCCTTGCAAAGAGGCAGAGTCAAGCTCTTAGTGGGATGAGGAAAACACAGCAGGAGAGTGCTAAAGTCAAAAGGAAAGATCCCCTTTCTTCTTGGGGAAGGGGGAGGGGTCCAAAGACTTTCTCCCTTGATCTTTCCAGCTGCTTCATCTAGTGAATGACAGGTGAGAGGGACACTGAAGCACAGACAAGATAATGATTCATCATTGAACAGATCGACATTGAAGGTAATGGTGACAAAAGGTTGCAATGCTTTAAGCTCCAAAGCCTCCAGGTTTCAGCCAGTTATACCCACTTGTGATGCCCCAGTGTTCATGGAAGGTCACTTAAGAGGATTCTACAGTTGGATGCAGAAACCATCAGTTGGAGTGGAGAGGTGGGGAATGACCACCCCCTCTGTTGCCTGGTGAACTCTTATCCCTGCAAACAACTTTTGTGTAAACTCACACACCATAGCAGAGTGCACAGCAATGTAAGATCCAATCTTGAGATGGTGCTGCTCATCCCTAATAAAAGGAAGCAACTCATTCTTTGGTGTTTTTTCCTGTCTTGGGAGGGACCCAAGATTGATCCCTGATCAACACTGATGACATCAGATTACTGTCAGGGATCCCTGGGCCTGATACTATCTCTAATACCCAGATGTCTCAGAACAATTTACCCTCTTTTTCTCCAGATCGGGACAAGGTCAACACTCTTCCTGGGAATGGAGGGGACTGTCCAATGAAGATGAGGATAAAGAAGGGCTTTTCTTCTCCTTGAAAGCATTGTTACTTTCACCTAAATACCACATCTCACCAGGCCAACAAAAACAAAAACGAGATGGGACAGCTATCCATGCAAAGATATACTGTGCACAAATAAAGTCATGATTTAAACAAAAAGGTAGGATGGAATGTCAAACATAAGTTTCAAACCCAAACACAAAATGTACATGTCTAATTGTATGTTGTCCGAGGAAAAAGATGGTATTCTGTATGTGGGCTGTGATGCAGGAATCAGACTAGGATCTTGTTCTTTCTGCTCTAGAAACTTCCATTACTAACTAAATGAGGAAATTATTTAGTTTGGATGGCAGACTTTGTCTCAGAAAAGGAAAACAATGCAATTGTAGCAAGTATTGTATTACTATAGAAGGAGGTCTTACCTGTTCCCATATTGTGCTCCCAACTCTGTCCTGATCCAGTTTTATCCAATTGATTCTCTTGACATTCATCTGGGCTTTGTCCCCTTTCTGCTCACCACTGGCATTCAAACTTGGGGGAGGGACTGAAAAACAAAAACAAAATTCCCTATAAATATATGAGAATAACTGTGATGAATATTTTTAATCTGTGAGATGTTAATAAATACTCGAGCCAGAGCAAAACATCAATCTGTAATATTAAATATTCCTAAAACAAACCTTGAGGTTTATTGTTTACTCTAGCTTCTCTATATCCTTCTCCTTAAACATAACATTACATCAAGATCAGAAACCCTGAAAGTTGTATAACTTCTTGAACAATAGATACCAAGTATAAACTTTTGAATCCTGATGTATCAAACCAAGCAAGTGAAGTTATCCTTTGCTTTTATTCAGTATTCAAACCTTAAAAAAATGCTTATATTAAAACATCAACCAACATAACTGTAACAATGTGTCAACTTGTAAACACAAATTTTCTCACCAATATGAGCATCTGAATTATCCAACAGAACTGGCATTGGAGAAAATGTAAGAGTCACTCTAGCCTGAAATAATTATGTGTAGGTATAATAGGATTCAAGATAATGTGAGTGTAACAAACTCACAGAAACACCCTCCCCCCACAAACTACATAAGTTATTCAATTAATAAAACTAGGACACATTGACCAACTTTTGGTATGGTGCAGTAACCTCCTTGAGATGCACCCACATTCCAAATTTCATGAGACTATGTGAAATAGGGCCAAAGATATTGATGGCATAATTGATGAATAGTTGAAAATATTGAAGTCACTCAAGCACAAAAATTAGGTCACAATGTATTTTTTAAATGGTAGGATTACTCACCTAGATATACATTTAGACTGTAATTTACATTAGTATAAGTGATATAGGGGTTACGATATTGTGGGAGTAATGGACAGCTGATAATACAAAAGTGACAAAAGCATAGAAAGGGTTACAATGACTTAGTAGTCAAGTTACTCTCCTTAAAATATAGCCACATACCAAATTCTGTGAGGATGGTTCAAATGGAATAAAAAATATGGGTGTAATAAATGGATAGCTGATGATACAAAAGTGACTGAAAACTGAGCCACACAAACTGTTGAGTTGTTCTCCTTAAGATGTATGCATATACAAATTTTCACAAGTGTATGTCAAACAAGGTCCAAGATAACAGGTGTAATTATGGGAGAACAGAAAAAAAATATCTCTTGTTTTGTAAAGTGGGTCACATTGTCCTAGTGTTGGTGTGGTAGAGTTACTCTCTTTGTTATGCATTAACATTAATTTTCATGAAGGTGAGATAGAGTACAGGATATTGTGGGCATAATGGATGCTCTGGTAGAAATTCAAGTCATTCAAGCATGAAAAACAGTGACCCTAAATTTTTTATGGTTGAGTTGCTTTCCTTGAGATGCAATCACATACCACTTTTTATGACTACTGAAGAAATAGGGTTCAAGATATTGAAGATGTAATGAACAGACAGTTGAAAGTACAAAAGTCACTCAGGCAGGTAAATTGGGTCACACTGACCTAGTTTTGATAAAGTCATGTTACTTTTGCTGAGATGCATTCACATACTGGTTTTTTTAATAAGTGTAAGTGAAATTTGTTGACTGTTAATTTGGCTGTGAGAAGATTTGCTTTTTAAGATCATGGACACTCCTGCAGCTTATCAGTATTCTTTAAAAACTGCTGCACATAGTGACATTTTAAGATCAACACTGTTTTGTTTTTCTTCTAAAAAGTCCTCCTGAAGGCAGGCAGACAGCTTTTGTTCAAGCTGAAGACAACTAATTGTATCAATATTTGCTGCACTGGCATTTGAGTTGCCACCTATGTTAAGCAGAGCTGTGGCTATACAAAAATATTTCCTGGCCACCAGGAAAGCTTTTGCATTTTCCCTGTTTCACACCTTGGAGCTCCTATTTAAGTTTATATTTAGAACCATTTCTAGAGAAGATTGTCTGGCAATCTGCACAAGAGATTTTCTCTAAGCGGGACGATCCATCATGATCCAGACTAGTTTCCTCTTGCTGCCATCTTTCTGGCAGCTGAAACACTGTGAAGGATTAGGAATGGAAGGGATGTTCAAAAATGTGGCTTTCATAAGTGTAGGCAAAGTGATGTGATTGAATGTCTGGATGTCAGCATTTGTGGGAATCAACTTGCTGTTATGGCAAATGCTGATTTTGTTTCACTTGAGACATTCTGAGAGCTGAGATTTGGGAACATCTCAGCCTTGCTGAAGTCATGCAAATCTCTAGATTAAACATGACCGCTTGATGAGCTAGTGATTTGTGTGGGTATCTCAAAAACCACTTTCAACAAAGTCGATTGTCAGAGTGATATTTGCAGTTCAATAGTAGCAATTACTTATCCTGTCGCTATTGCTTAGCTATCTATTTTCATGCCGAAAATATATCATACAAATGATGTGAATACATCCTCCCAGAGTAGAGAAAAAGTCAGTATGACCATTTGACCTTTGGCACACCACTCTGCCACAGGCCATGCACAGAAGATAGATGTACCTATATGTTATTCTTTTCATGGACACCATGCTGTATTGACGTCTGAAGCTGTTGTGATCAAGAAATTAATGCCTGTGGACAACTAATATATCACAGTTAGCTGTCTCTACTTCTCTACATTGTTTATAATTCTCAGTGTTGCTACTGTCCATTTGTTATAATAACTGTATTGTTTATTTATTTATGTTTTTCCCCTTAGAACTTTGTTCTTTGCAAGAATTTGGAAGCTATGTGTTCTACCCATGGTGGTAGACACCTTTACTTGAAATATTAACTGAATGGTAAGGGTAAGTCCCAATATTCTAGGAACAATGAAAGGCCCCACTCAAATGTTGAAGACATTATTTCCTCCATTTTTTATGTTCAACTTATATAAGTTATAACTACGTACAATGCTCACATTGACATTCATGTATTTGCATGTTACTTCAGTAAACAAATAATCAGAATTGGAATATCTTGTTTCTTTCAATAAATAAGGAAATACTTCAACGATAATTTCCATCTTTTGGTTACTTGTTGTAAGTTGAGTTTTGTGACGACGGACCACACCACTACAAAAAAGTACCCCCCCCAGGTCAGCAAAATGGTCTGTGATACATGGGATACACAAGTGCTCTAGGTGTACTCGGAAAAAATGTTGCACATTTTGCAATTTGTGGTCTTCCAGCACCTGGAATCTAGTAGATTCCAGGCATACCTATCAAAAATGGAAGAACTTTCCCTCTTCTTCGTCCAGATTTTCAGGTTTTTCTCCCAGATCTCACAATTTATGACAAACATCTTCAGTGGTTGTTGAAACTCCTCCAGAAGGAGGGTCTTGATGTTCCAGAAGCTGTTCAACTTCCGCCAGTAGGGAAATGACGGAAAGTTCTCACATCCTTAACAGCATTCATGCTTCAGGTAGCAGGTTGCTCCTTCCTGATGGGGAGGTAGAGCACTGTGACCGTGGATTGTGCCCTCCCATTAGGAAGGTATAGTACTGCAATGGCGGGTTGTGCCCTCATATTGGGAAGGTAGAGCACTGCGATAGTGGGTTGTGCCCTCCCTGTAAGGAGATTGAGCATCCTAACAGCAGGTTGCACCCTCTCTTGAAGGAGGTTGAGCACTGTAGCCATGGGTTGCATCCTCCCTTTAGGAAGGTTGAGCACAGGTTAGCGGGTTGCTCCCTCCCATCAGGGAATTTGAGCAACACAATACATATTGTGTCTATGGCAGCATATTGGCCCCTTCCTTTAGGAAGACAACACATCACATGTATGTTGCACAGAGTGAAGATAATGTCATCTCTATCTATCATTCATTGACCTCATGGTATGGGGAAAGGGCCAGGACCAAGCTTCACCCTCTCCCTCCTCCACCATCCCACCCTGTGCAGAATTTACAATCATACACAGGACTGAGGCTACGCATGGGGATTGTTTTGGTGTCCCCCTACCCTATTATACCTATGAACCCTTATGGGATGTGGGGACTTGCACCAAAGGGACATTGGTCCATCATGCCCCAATGGACGACTGGACCTTGCCATGCCAATCGAAGTGATGCTGCATCTCATGTCCCACCATCACCTCACCAAGTGTTTTCCTTCTGGAAGGCTAAAGGTGTTACATCATTGAGGGTAGATAGACATTCTCATCTCCCTTCCACACCTCCTGATCAACCAGGGACTGTGATACATAGTATTCCTAAGCCCCTCCATCAATGGACATAGTGATACTCAGCCAATCTGCAACTGAGAGTGTCCTTGACTATGAGGAGGATGATGCTCTCTCCATCCTCAGTGACTCCAATGAGTTTGAGACAGAAGCTGTGGCAGTGACACTTTCTCTCAGGCCCACTCCCTCATCTCAGGTAGATGAGGAAGAAGAGGTCTGGTCCTTTGATAAGGTGGTAAACAAGGTTTACTGTTTGTTACCACCTGACTTGTGCCCCAAACCATTGGGCACACAGTCCAAAAAGATCCTTTCTAGTTTGGAAAAGATCTCTGGGGTACCACCTCAACCAGACCTCTTACTTCTCCCCCATTCATCTACAATTGAGGAAATATCAGGGAGGTTTTCACAAGGCCAAAATATTGCTTGACAATGTAGAGGGTGGTCTATTCCTCCCTCTCCACTGAGACCCCTTATCTCTTCTTCAAGCTATCAGGTACATTCCCCGAAGTGGCCTATTAACCTCCTCCTTTGGATGCTGATGTGGCCAAAGTTAGTATGTCTTCAGGATTCTGGGCATGCCTTCCCATCAAAATGAATACAATGGAACAGAAAACCCGGTTATTTGTAACAAAGCCTCTCATGCTGACCTTTTCTCAGCTACATCCTTTAGTATGCTGAGAGAGGACTCTCTGAATTCAGCCATATTACATGTGCTGGAGGCTGTGGATAAAACATCCCAGCATGTTGCCATTGCTTTATTGGTGGAATTTCTTCACATCTGCCATGATGCTGCATTGGACTTGTCAAAGGTCTTGCTTAACCACAGTAAAGACCTTCTAAGAGCTCTTAGGGGACCTCATTCCTACCATGGCTTCTCAAGACTTCCTCTATCTCCAACATCAATCTTTCACCTCCACTCCTGGTCCATCACAACTGACCAGGAAACAAGGTCAGGCAAATCATCCCCAGGGACCATCTACCAAATTTTTCAAGCAGACACAAACTGAGTCCAATCCACAAACTTTTGCTAGACCACCTCCTCCCTCATCAGGTCCATGGCGCCCAGGTTGCTGCAGATCCAAGAGAAGTTTTCTAACCCACCTTCCTTTCCTACTAGGGTGGGGGTGGGGGAGAAGCCCTAGCATTTACCTACCCAATCTTGAGAAGTTGAAACTTGTTCCATCACAGTCCTATGCATGCACCCGATCCCCATTCCTGTTTGCAGATGCATCAGATTTAGGCTGGGGAGCACATTTAGAGCAGGAGGGCATAATTCTCCATGGTTCCTGGACTCAGGCCTAATTGCCTCTTCACATCAACAACCTAGAAATGAAAGCAGTATTTCTAGCATTGCAAGGGTGTGTCAACCTAATAAGGGTCCATTGTGTCATGGTCTCCTCAGACAACACGTCTGTCATAGCCTATCTACGATGTAAAGGAGGCACACATACCCCTTCTCTTTGTGTGGAGGTCTAGAACCTTTTCATCTGGGGAGCCAATGAGAATGTCACAATCTGAGTTTGCCACATCAAGCAGTCACGTTCTGTCCAGAACAGACTGAGCCATCCTCACAGAATGGTCTCTTCACCATTCAGTAACAGAGTCCCTACTTTCCATTTGGGGAAGACCTCTAGTGGACCTGTTTGCAACCAAGCTCAACAACAAACTTTCCTTTTACATCTCCTGTCCGCGATCAGAAAGCACAGGCAGTTGATGCATTCAGCTACCATAGGGAACACTTATATTCGTATACATTGCCACCTTTCCGACTGCCACCAAAAGTTCTGCAAATAGTCCAAACTTCCACTGCTTGGATCATTCTCATTGCCCCATCATGGCCCCAACACCCATGGTTAAATGATCTCCTAGACATCCTGATAGATCAATCCAGGTCTCTACCACACAGGAGTGATCTCCTGTCACAGCACTGGGGATCCCTTCTCCACAACAGTGCAGACATTCTCCACCTTCATGCCAGGCTCATCTCAAATAATCTCTCTGCCAGAACAAGTTTTTGGACATAGTCACCAGCTGCATCATTCAAGCCAGGAGAGCTTCTACTTTCAAAGTTCATGATGCCAATTGGAGAATCTTCTGTGACTGGTGCAGTAGGAAACATGTTGATCCTATCTGTCCTTCTCTAACTTCCATTGATTTCCTTTTGTTCCTCTTTGAGACCAAAAGATGTTCAGTATCCACTATTAAAAGCTATCGAGCTCCCATCTCCAACACACCTAAACGCACAGACATCGGTTCAGATCTGCATCTTGCCAATCTTATACAGTTTCCTGAGCTTCAGAGACCGGTCTCTCACTCCCTTATGCCTAAATAGAATCTTTCCTCTGTTCTTTGGTCATTAACCAAAACACCTTATGAACAATTGAGTGAAACTTCCTTTTTGGATCTCAGACTCAAAGCTGTGTTCCATCTCGCCCTTGCCTCAGCGAGATGAAGAAGTGAAATTCATAACTTGTCCATTGACTCTGGCTGTCTTAGGTTTAATGAGAACTAAGAGTCCGTTTCCCTTTTCTGCCAA
Source organism: Sinohyriopsis cumingii (assembly GCA_028554795.2). Lineage (NCBI taxonomy): Eukaryota > Metazoa > Mollusca > Bivalvia > Unionida > Unionidae > Sinohyriopsis > Sinohyriopsis cumingii. The sequence goes on along the minus strand of CM068825.1, from coordinate 151,848,939 downwards.
CCTGGTTTTCTTGCAAAAAATCTGTTACCTTCTGTAGCCCCCTTACCCACAGAGATTCACAGTCTCAGTAAACAAGGATAGGAAACACCTCTTTCTCCCTATTAAGGGTTCTGTAGACGTTTCAGCTGCCACTATCTCCTGGTGGATTGTCAAGACAATCAAATGAGCATACAAGTCTCTCACCGATCAAGACCTAACCTTTATTAATATTATAGCCCATGAGTTTCAAGCCATTGCTACCTCATGGGCCTACTTTAATCATTCCTCTCTGGAGGATATACTGAAAGCAGCTTTTTGGTGTTCCCATAAAACCTTTCCCTCCTTCTACCTCCGCTCATCAGCACAACAGAGCCCAGACATTTTTTTTTCTCAGGGTCCCATTGTTACAGCACAGTGTGTTACTCAGAGAGACATGAATATTTTGTAGAAGTGGACCTCTCCCTCTACAGTGAGTACATTTCTGTTTTTGATCAGTTTGACATCAGCCTACCCACCTTACTGACAAATTCATCTAAGCAATTGCTGCTACAAAAATGTATTTTGGGGGGGGGGTAAAACTAATTTTAATTATGCAGTACTTACCTGTTGCTATTGCCAAATACCCTCCTCCCACCCTGCTCTGATATCTTGCATAATTGTTGTCTGTGAAAAGATGACATATAGGTACATCCACCTTCTGCACATGGCTTTGCGGCAGAGTGGTGTGCAAAAGGTCAAAGGGTCATACTGACTTTTTCTCTACTCTAGGAGGATGTATTTACATCATACAGACAGTATATTTTTGGCATGAAAATAGATAGCTAAGCAATAGCAAAAAGGTAAGTATTGCATAATTAAAATTAGTTTTACCCCCCCAACTACATATACACTCTACAAATATTTTTCTTTTACATTCCTGGCTTCCCAGTCCAGCTCCACAGTAATGTAGCTATCAAAATGGTTGATAGCTTGCTTAGGTTTTTGTTCTCATGATTGGAATCAATGAAGAGAAGTTTTAGCCAATTTCCCTGACTTGGATGAATTTTCTCATCCAAGTCACACATTCAACTATTCCTGGTCCTTTTAAGACCAAGTATCACACTACAGGTTAAAATTTTGACTGATTTTCCCCATAATATTATTTCATCACCTGTGCACCCCATTTGCCTAAGAGACCAAGAAAGGGAGACATTTATGCTTCTTATACTGTGTTTCTCTTTTCAGGGCTTCACAGGGTGATACAGTCCAACAAAGAAATATTACTAAATTAATCCTTACCACTGCCCTCAGAGACTATATCTTATGTACTGTTTGAATAACAGTCATGTATTGTTTTATCACAGAGGTGGCTTTTGAAATGTATTCAAATGAGTTAAATTGAATGTACATGTATTTTACATAACCCAAAATGCTTGATATGATTAGCTGATTTATGAGACCAGACCCTTCTGACTACCAGTCTAGATAATGATGAAACCAGAGTAGTGTGCTGCATTAAAGCAGCAACCACTGGACTACTCCACTAGCAGGATCCTCTCCTCCAATGATATGGGGTGCAACACATGGTAAATGCGTTGTCTCCACTTAGTTACCTCTTATGACATATGCATCAGTCCTAATCTACAACATCAATCCAGCAGGGAGACAGAAAATGTTGAAATCTGATTTGACCTGAACCTCTTAATTATTATAAAGACTTGTACTAAATGTGCCCTGGATTTTATTTAATATAAAGACTTGTACTATATGTGCCCTGGATCATTTTAATACAAAGACTTTTACTAAATGTGACCTGGATCTTTTAAAAAAAAAAGCGACTTGTACTATATGTGACACGGATCTTATTTAATATAAAGACTTGTACTAAATGTGACCTGGATCTTTAAAAAAAAAAAACGACTTGTACTATATACATGACACGGATCTTATTTAATGTAAAGATTTGTACTATATGTGACATGGATCTTATTTAATATAAAGATTTGTACTATACATGACACAGATCTTATTTAATATAAAGATTTGTACTATACATGGCACGGATCTTATTTAATATAAAGATTTGCACTATACATGACATGGATCTTATTTAATATAAAGATTTGTACTATACGTGACACGGATCTTATTTAATATAAAGATTTGTACTATACCTGACACGGATCTTATTTAATATAAAGATCTGTACTATACGTGACACGGATCTTATTTAATATAAAGACTTGTACTATACATGACATGGATCTTATTTAATATAAAGATTTGTACTATATGTGACATGGATCTTATTTAATACAAAGATTTGTACTATACATGACACGGATCTTATTTAATATAAAGATTTGTACTATACGTGACATGGATCTTATTTAATACAAAGATCTGTACTATACAAGACACGGATCTTATTTAATATAAAGATTTGTACTATACATGACACGGATCTTATTTAATATAAAGACTTGTACTATATGTGACATGGATCTTATTTAATATAAAGATTTGTACTATACGTGACACAGATCTTATTTAATATAAAGATTTGTACTATACGTGACACGGATCTTATTTAATATAAAGATTTGTACTATATGTGACATGGATCTTATTTAATGTAAAGATTTGTACTATACATGACACGGATCTTATTTAATATAAAGATTTGTACTATATGTGACATGGATCTTATTTAGTATAAAGATTTGTACTATACATGACACGGATCTTATTTAATATAAAGATTTGTACTATACGTGACACGGATCTTATTTAATATAAAGATTTGCACTATACATGACATGGATCTTCTTTAATAGAAAAACTTGTACTAAATGTACATATTTTTTTATACCTTGCTCTTGCTTGGCACTATATAGCCAGGATAGTGCTGATGTGCCATAACACCATATAAATAAAAACATACTTGCAAGCATGCATATACCTGCATACCATCTTAACCCTTTATCTCATAGAGCATTGTAACAAAGTGCAGCATGCTATAAATAGAACACGTTACCTAGTTGACAGCATACGTATAGGTCTGCCTGTGAACTGTTAAGCAATGTAGTGTATGTTATGTTTAACAGCAGTTTTAACCATTTTACATTTTTGCTACACATCTATTATATGTGGAAAAATTTAAGAGTAAAGTCCGATTGTTATAGCTGTGTAACTATTTTTCACAGAAGAATTTTTTATGTGCTTTAAAATTGAGAGAGAACTCGTTCACCATCATGTCAGTGAGGCCACGTGACCAACCATAGCTGCCATTTCACATACTTGAAATTAACATGTTTTTCGTCTGCGTCTACATCACTAAGTCATCTGAATTTGATAATCAATAAAAACTAATTGCTGCCTACATAAATATCAGAGCCTTTACCTAAGTTATTGAATCTTTCATAGTTGTGATTCTAATCGTGAAAATTTTGTAAGTACTGAATGAAATCCTGCCTGTGAAATGTTAAGCAATGTAGTGTATGTTACGTTTAACAGCAATTTTAACCATTTTACATTTTTGGTACACATATATTATATGTGGAAAATTTACGAGTAAAGTCCGATTGTTATAGCTGTGTAATTATTTTTCACGGAAGAATTTTTTAATGTGCTTTAAAATCGAGAGAGAACTTGTTCACTGTCATGTCAGTGAGGCCGCATGACCAATCGTAGCTGCCATTTCCAATACTTGAAATTTACAAGGTTTTCGTGTGCGTCTACATCACTAAGTCATCTGAATTTGATAAATTATAAAAACTAATTGCTGCCTACATCAATATCAGAGACTTTACCTAATTTATTGTATCTTTCATGGTTGTGATTCTAATCGTGAAAACTCCGTACATACTGAATGAAATCTGCGGCCGCCATTTTGGAGAGTGGAGATTACGACCCAGTTACTTTAAATAGCAGATATCGACCAGTGCATGAATAGCAACCACGTGATCTGACGTAATTGTCATTCGCAGAAATGAATGTAGTATCTAATGGGGGGTTTTCTGCAAAGGTGGCGCTACGAAAACCAGCTCAAAATGGCTGATGTTTACAGCAGGCGTCAAAAGGCGCTTCCATGCGAATCTTGTAGAGGCGTCAAAAGACACTTCCATGCGAATGGAGTAGAGGCGTCCAAAGATGCTTGCATGAGGTAAAGGGTTAATTAAAATTTCAGGCTGTAAAATTGATATTCATGCAATAACAGCGCTGGGTGACCACAAGAAACTTGGGCGTGTCAAAAGTTTTTGCATCTTCTGTTTATCACAGATGTTTGATTAAGTTTTCAACCTGCAAAACTGATACTTGCAAGAGAATATCAGGGTGACACATGAAGTTGTGTATGTGGTCATCTTCTGTATATTCTTTTATCACAAGTATTCAGTGGAACCTTTCTTTTCACCATGTCTGTATGCATGTCATTATTACCCCTGAATCTGATACTCATAAACTTTGACACAAAACTTTAATGTTAACCACGATGATTATGTAGGTGAGACAGAAGTACTGGAATTCCTCACATATCAGTATATTACCTTTAGACCTATGAAAACATTAAATGTTCAATTGTGTACAGGAAATGCTTTAACGTTTTACACAATGAAGATCTAATCTTACTGCTAAAGCATGATGGGAATTCCTGGATATCAGTGTACAAAATCTAGATTCATAGCAATGTTGTCCTAAAGTTTCAACTTTGTGTACAAGACATCTGCTTTCAAAAACTTTAGCACAAAACCATTACACTGTTTATCATCATGCTTAAGTACACAAGACAGACAAGACTCCTGGGATATCAGCGCATAAGCTTTGAACCTAAAGTGTCATTGTCAAAGATTTTCATGTGAATGCAATCACTTAAGTGGACTTTTAAAACCTTTAATGCAAAACATTATTATTGTTGCTGCTGTTACCAGAATTAATGCAAAACTTTCACTTTGCTGATTCTGTTGCCAGAATTAATGCAAAATTTTCACATTACTGATGATGTTGCCAGAATTAATGCAAAACTTTCACATTGCTGATGCTGTTGCCAGAAACATGATTACAATATATCACCATGAGGTTTATACAGGGGAGACAAAATTCATTTAGCTTCTTATGCCACTTTACTACATTTACCTACATGTAATCTTATGACACCTTTCATTTATCTACATGTATTATTACATTACATCACACATTTACCTACATGTATTCTTATGACACCTTACATTTACCTACATGTAATCTTATGACACCTTTCATTTATCTACATGTATTATTACATCACATCACACATTTACCTACATGTATTCTTATGACACCTTACATTTACCTACATGTATTCTTATGACACCTTTCATTTATCTACATGTATTATTACATCACATCACACATTTACCTACATGTATTCTTATGACACCTTACATTTATCTACATGTATTATTACATCACATCACACATTTACCTACATGTATTCTTATGACACCTTACATTTACCTACATGTAATCTTATGACACCTTTCATTTATCTACATGTATTATTACATCACATCACACATTTACCTACATGTATTCTTATGACACCTTACATTTACCTACATGTATTCTTATGACACCTTTCATTTATCTACATGTATTATTACATCACATCACACATTTACCTACATGTATTCTTATGACACCTTACATTTATCTACATGTATTATTACATCACATCACACATTTACCTACATGTATTCTTATGACACCTTACATTTACTTACATGTATTCTTGACACCTTACATTTACCTACATGTATTCTTATGACACCTTACATTTACCTACATGTATTCTTATGACACCTTACATTTATCTACATGTATTATTACATCACATCACACATTTACCTACATGTATTCTTATGACACCTTTCATTTATCTACATGTATTATTACATCACATCACACATTTACCTACATGTATTCTTATGACACCTTACATTTACTTACATGTATTCTTATGACACCTTTCATTTATCTACATGTATTATTACATCACATCACACATTTACCTACATGTATTCTTATGACACCTTACATTTACTTACATGTATTCTTATGACACCTTACATTTACCTACATGTATTGTTATGACACCTTACATTTACCTACATGTATTGTTATGACAACTTACATTTACCTACATGTATTGTTATGACAACTTACATTTACCTACATGTATTCTTATAACACCTTACATTTGCGTACATGTATTCTTATAACACCTTACATTTATTTACATGTATTCTTATGACACCTTACATTTACCTACATGTATTCCTGTGACACATTACATTTACCTACATGTATTCCTATGACACCTTACATTTACCTACATGTATTCTTTTGATACCTTATATTAACCTATGTGCATTCTAATGAGATCTTACATTTACTACATGCGTTGCAAAAACTTACATTTACCTACATGTATTCTTATGACACATTACATTTACTTACATGTATTCTTGTGACACCTTAAATTTATCTAGATGTATTCTTGTGACACCTTACATTGACCAACATGCATTCTTATGACACCTTACATTTACCTTTATGTATTATTGTGACACATTACATTGACCAACATGCATTCTTATGACACCTTACATTTACCTATATGTATTATTGTGACATCTTACATTTACCTACATGTCTTTTTATCATCTGCAAAAGGTTAATAATCATAACTTATTTTAAGATTTAAATTTTGACAAATTTACTGGCAGAAAGCACAGAGATAAACACCTATTTGTTAAAGAAATTCCTCAATGATGGAAAAACAAATTCCACCAATGTGCACTGTAAATCATCAATCTCTGAAAAATAAAGTTTTGTTCACAAGGTGGTCACCCTAGTAAAGCCTTCATTACTGTCCTCAGATAATAAAATATGAGATTTGTTAATTCCTTTTTAATTGCTTGGGATATTTCAAACAGAAGTTGTTGAAACTAATATTTTGCAATGTTAATACATTAACCCCTAGTGACGACTTAACGGGGCAGGAGGTAGTAGCCTACTGCCGAGCTCTGTAGTGTCATGGTCATGCATGATACACTAAAGTGGGTGGTATTATAGAAAAGTAGACAGATGTAGCTCTACAATGATAACAAATAATCTGGAATATCTAGTTGCACTACAAAATACAGATAAAAAAAAGTAATTTTTTGGACCTGACTTTTTTCTACCCAAAACTGGCCCGTGGTCGGAATCCGATTCTGTGTCCGGATTTTAGACTTTTGGGTCTCAGATCTAAGGCAAACCGGTATGAACTACAAACAGACAGATGAGCCTTTGCAAGAAGTAGGATTGGATGGGCATTTGGAATAAAGAGTGGTCTCCATACAAAACTAATGAAATAATGGCTCCGTTTAGCAAAAAAAAACAAAAAAACAACAACAAAAAAACACAAAAAAACCCCAAAAAATTAAAAAATTAAATTTATTTTTTTAATCTTCTGCTCATGCGCAAGTCAAATGGCCAATGAAAAACGATGTTTCTAACACAACTAGGCAGTATGTGTTTCCACCTCAATTTTCAGGCCAAAATTACAAAAAGCTCCTGGGGTTAATGTGTTAAACTTCACAAACATGGGTTCTGAGATATTCCTGACACTTTATAAAAGATTTCACTGCCTCAAAGTTTTTAATTTGACCACAAGCATGCATTCTGAAATATTCCATACATTTTAATGGACTCCACTGCCTCAAAGTTTGTAATTTGACCACAAGCATGGGTTCTGAAATATTCCAGACACTTTAATGGATTTCACTGCCTCAGAGTTTGTAACCTGACCATGAGGCAGTGCATTACTTTGTTAGGTGTATTGCAAGATTTTCTTACCTGGAGGAGGGGGTGGGGGTGGAGGTGGAGGTACAGCAGATTGACTTGGTGTTTTTACAGGTGTTTTAGTGGATGTCATTTTCGCAGGTGTTTTAATTGTCTGCTTGGAAGAGTGTTTTCCGTCAGTGCCACTGCCAATTTCATTATTGTCCATATCTGAAACTTCAGCTGCCGTTGCTGCATCAAGCTCCTTCAAGGCAACTAGTGCATTCTGGTTGAATGAATCACCCGACATCAATAAGGATTTGGAGGCCAGGTTATGCTTGTCCACTTCAGATTCACTACTCTTGGAACCATGTGGTGCCAAGCCAAGGTTGTTTATTGTACCATTTCTCATGGGAATCTTGGCTGGCGTATCATGATGACTAGAATGAGCATTAATCACCATTTTGCTGTGACTTCTAATTGTGCTATGTGTACTTGAATCTGATTGCTGCCCACTTGCCAATGAAGAGCCTTCAGACTCGATGAATTTAACTTCTGTATTATCATGACCGATGGTGTGTTTCCCACTGCCTTTGACGTTGTGTGTTACTGGAATAACAGTAATGTATTTTTTGGCCTGCACATGTCCTTTCTCTAAATCTGTAAAAGAAAATTCAAGTGAATATTTTTACAATCAGAAAAATACCCAAACAAAAAGAAAGTTATCTGTGATCTTTAATATTTACCTTTTTTTTGACTCTCTATCAAGGCAAGGATTCCTTTTGAGGTAGGTTCAGCTTACCAACAAAGAATGGTATTGTTCAGTGAGAAAAAAGTGTCAAGTGTATCTAAATCTGGTGGTCCTAAATCTAGCATACCTAAATCTAGTGTGTCTAATTCTAGTGTACCTGTTTATTTTAACAAGTTTAGTATTAAAATACTAAATTCCATTATCCATTAGAAACACATACATGCTTATGATATCTTTTCTTAAATACTCTAATATTTTCAGCAGATTTTACATGTAGTGGAAGCTTGTTCCACAGAACTGTACCAGAGTATTGGAAGCTCTTTTTAAATTGCTCTGTTCTTGATTTTGGTGCTAGAAGGTTTTCATGTGATATTGATCTCAACTGGTATTGTGTTGAAAAAGGGCTGAATAAGTCCTGAAGATACTCTGGTGCAGTTCCATGTAGACATTTATAAAGAAGAACTGCCTTGTGAAAATCTATCCTGTCATATATTATGAATCATTTGAGTTCTGTAAAAATTACTTTTGAGGGATGATCAATAGATGCATCTAAAACTATGTATGCTGCTCATTTCTGAAGTTTATAAATCTTGTCAAGCTCAGATTTAGCACAGTTTCCCCATACATTTGAACAGTAACCCATTGTTAAAAGAATATATGACCTTCAGTAAGTTTTCATAGGTAAATATTTCTTGATTCTGCTAAGTAGGGCAATTTTGGAGGATAGTGTTTTACTAAACTTATCAATATGGTCATTCCATAAAAAAATTATTATCGACAGACATTTTCTAACTGATGATTATTTATTGCAAGAGATAGTTCTGGGTTCCCTGACTTGTGTAGTTTTTGTGATGTCCCCAAAATCATATATTTTGTTTTACCTTCATTAATTACCATCTTATTTTGTTGTGCCCAGTTTTGGACTCTAATAAGGTCTGAGTTTAATCTCATTTGGATACCTTCAGTATCAGAAATAGATGTATACAAGGTTGCACTGTTGGCAAACAAATCTGTATTTGAGGATAAAAAAAGATGACCCTATACTGAAGAGGAATGTATGTTTTGATTTTCCTCAGTAGCCAAAGATAAGAATTAACCTTTTTTGAAACCTGTTTAATGTGAATAGACCAAGTAAGATTGTTATCTATGAATACATCAAGAATTTTATCATGAGAGGTCATATTAAGACTCACACTGTCAAACAGAACCTGGAGTTTGTTGCTATCTAGCCTTGCTCATTTTTGTTGCGTTGTAACTAGTAGGGCTTTCGTTTTTCTGTAATTATGATCATACTGTTTTCCTTGCACCATACTTTAAGTCTGTTGAGAGAATCTTATTTTCAAGCAATGTTTTGGTTTTACCCATTTCAGACAGTGTAGAATCATCTGCATAGAGGTCAGTGGAAGAAACTGAAGTTCCTATCCTAAGAGGTAAGTCATTGATAAATAGAATGAATAACAGAGGTCCAAGGATAGAGCCCTGTGGTACTCCACAACTAGTATTTTTACTTTGAGAACGTTGACCATTTAAAGATATTTTTTGCACTCTATCGGTTAAGTAAGTAACCAGTTTCACTGCATCAATAGATTTTTAGTTTTTCAAGCAAGATTTCATGTCTACAAGATCAAAAGCTTTACATAAGTCAACCATAACAGTGTCTACCATTTCTCCTTTTCAAAGATACAAGTGCAGTTTCACAGGAGTGATTCTGGTGAAAGCCAGACTGATTATCATGAATAAGATCATAAGTGTTTAAATAGTTGAGAAAAGAATCATGTACATGTTTTTCTAATAATTTGGAGAGACAAGGAAGGATAGAGATGGGTCTGTAGTTATTTACATCATCTTTTGTTCTTGCTTTATGCAATGGCATAACTTTGGCAGTTTTCCATGTTTGTGGAATTTTTTAGACCTAATACTTTCATTGTAAATGAAAACTAAACTCTCTACAATTGCAAGTGCAGCTACCTTTAGTAGCCTTGGTCCAATAATATCAAGTCCTGTAGCTTTACAATCATCAATTTTTTAAATATATTTCAATACAATTACTGGACTCATTTCAGAAATTTCAAACTTTATATTGTTTGGTAGGTTTTTTTAGCACAAAAATGTTTGAGTTCCAGATGATCAGATGAAGTTCTAGGTTCTTTAAGTTTTTTTTCCAGCAATCTGAACAAAAAAGACTTTAAAAATACTTGAGATGTCAGTTGGATTATTGGTATAAATGCCCTCACGATTAAGGGATACAATTTCACTTGTACTCTTACATTTCCCTGCACCAAACTCTGTAAACACTTTCTAGATAGCTTTCGGGTTATTTTGGTTTTCATCCAGCACTTTTTTGTAGTGAGCTTGTTTGGTTTGACGTATTATTTTATTAACTTTATTCATCCAAACTATATTCAGCTTGATTTTCTACTGATTTTAGTTGGTCTCTTTTCTTTATTGCTTCTAAAATTTCTGGGGATATCCAGTCTAGCTGGTGGTCTTTCTTTATCCTGTGTGTTTTTAAAGGGGCACGTTTGTTCACTATAATGATGAACAGATCTGTCCAAGTATCTTAAACGTCATCAATATCTTCCAAGATCTGGACTGTATTCCATGGAACCTGTTTCAGATCTTCCAGGAATTTAACAGTATCAAAGTTTTGAAAAGATCAATAAGTAATGAATTTATGAATATTATTTTTTAAGCAAAAGTATCTGAGAAAAATGCAGGCCCTAAATTAAGTGATGATTAAAGATGGATGGACATACATCAGTAATCTATAAAATGGAATTACTTTCTACACTAGCAAGAAAAGAATTTAAAAAAAAATATGCTTCTTAGTAACCTGATTCAGCATTTCCCCTTTTAGAAAAGAGTTCCTTTGCTTCTTTAACAACTTTTCTTGTTTCTTCTAATTCTCTGATCAGAGCTAAGTCTGCTGTCGGCTTCACTGACCCTGTATAAAGCAAATTGCCACAAATTATCTGACTTTTACAATCTGTAGTTGCTCTTATCTAATATAAGCAGCATCAAAATAATAAATAAAATTCTATGTACAAGGTATCTACATTATTCATCTTCAACAATCTCAAGTTAGCTAACTTTTCCAATGGTTTTACCATATCTATATTATATACTTTGAATCATTGATATACCACAAGATGTATACATTTTCAGTATTAAAAAAATGAGGCTTGCCAAATTTCCTTTTCATTAAAACTTTAGACAAGTAGTATGTCAAACATACAGCATGTATACAATATATATATATATATATATATATATATATATATATATATATATATATATATATATATATATATATATATATATATATATTCATATCACATACAAATACACATATTTACAATTGATCAAAGACATTATTATGCTTTAATTAACACTGCTATGGACTATGAGATTGTTCTATCTTCTGCCTCCCTCTTTTTCCTTTCCATTGATCAGTTTGTAAATTTTATCATCATTGGATCAGACTTTGCCACATGACACAAGCGAAAATCTACTATGCACATCTATTCATGGATTTTTGCCCAGAGCTTGTGATGATGATCCAGAGAGAGAGAGAGAGGAAGGGAGGGAGGTGGTGTTTGTTGAGACTAAAAATAAGACTATGTTTTTTTTATTGTCCATCCTTATGTTCTCTGCTGGCTGACCAACCATCATAATGAGAGAGAAAGAAAGTGAGGGACAGTGGCATTCAGACATTTTAATATTTAAAAATACTCTTTTGAACCCTAATATTAGTCTAAAAAATGAACAGACCAAAGCATTCAATAGATTACACTATGGGTGTGACTCTTAACCAAGAAATTTACCATACAGTTTTACAAGCTATATTCCAAATTAGTATCATTGATATTGTCAACACTGTCAATAAATCCCATTTAAAGTGTACACATACCATGATGACCCAGGTTCTTGTAGGTTACTTGGTCCAAGTTCAAGTTCAATTGTTTCATCCAGCTCAAATTATTTTTCACCTTTTCTATCTCTAACTGCACAGATTTCCACAAATGTATGCATCTTGTGCATTAGAGAGACATAAAAGGGAAAGCTGATGGGATTTGAATGAAATTTTTAACCATGTTTAATTCATTTAGAAAATAAGAATTATTAATATTAATTTTATTTTCTTATGTCAATAATAATTGCAAATTCATCAATGATTAAAAATTATAGAAGCAATAATCTACTTTTGAAACCATGTTTATAGATATGTATTCATGCACCATGGGCAGATCACTATTTGATGCACGAACAGTACTGGTATATAAATTGCTTTATACCAACACTTTAAAAGTCATGTTATTATATATATATATATATATATATATATATATATATATATATATAACTGAAAATAAAGTATACACATTTTCTTAATAGGTGACTTATTTTATGCCACATCAGCAGATAATCCTTTTGTTCTTTACACAGTTCTTGTCCCAATTTTTACATTATGAAGAAAGGCCAAGTCAATAATATGTTTATACGCTAGTTATAACCCTTATATCTCAAAATTTACTGCTTCATTTACCTTATGCATACTGTTTAGTTAACAAAATAAGTATCATAGTAGAAATGAATATTAAAATAATAACCACTTTTTACTAAAAAAAATTTGTATGTCTTGTTTATGGGCAGAAAATTTATAGGTATAATATAAAAATCCATATTCCAAGTTTTACCAGAATTGGATCTAAATTATGGATTCCAGACTGGCAACAGGCCAAGTCAATCAGATGCAAGATAACTTCATTAATATCTGTGGATCTTGCTAACTACTGAATTCGTCCAAGAGCTTGACAATATACATTTAATCTTGACAATATAAGCATATATATTTGATCAAAACTGGATAAAAAATAGGGACTGCATAACTGAAACAAGGTTGGCCAATCAGATGCAAAAATCATCTCATTAATATCATACTTGCAGTCTGTGTTACAAAAAAGTCATTATTTTATGCATCTTTAGTAACAAAACAATGCACGTGAAAACAGGAGCAGAAATATAAGAATTTTTATTACAGTCAACATTATAAGGGGCAATAACTCTGATAAACACTGATGCAAAATATGGACATTGTCAAGCAGCACACCAAATTTTGTTGAAATCAAATAATAATCAAAGGATTTTGCTGTGTAGGAGAGCTGGTGGGTCTAACAATCACAGGTAACAACTGTGCTACACAATAACACACAATCAATCTCAGCCAAGGTCTCATTAATAACAAGCAGCATGCCAAATCTGAATGAAATCTAATTGTTCAGAAACAAAAGTGGGTGGTGTCACAATCAGAAGGAATAACTCTGTTGAAAGGCAAAACAGGATGCTGACAAACAAAATCAGCCAAGGTCTCAAAAAGATAATCCAGATGCACACCCAATCTGGCTGAAATCCAACAATAATTAATTGAGTTATTTTTCTGAAACATTAATGTGATGGATGGATGTAAGAAAGGACTCATGGAAGGATGGACCGATATGCTCAATTTAATAATCCCTGTTTCCTATGAAAAAACCCAATGAGATTTCTGAACATTATGTCTTCTTGTTTAATTGTATGTGCTACTTTTACTACTGATTGTAAAATTCCAATTTTCACCCAGCCTCTCTAATTCTATCAATCATGTTATCAATAGATTTACAATTTTATTTTATGTCTGCATTGTTACAATGCTAAAAATAAACAGGGAATTTTCTCTTAACCTGCCATATTACTAGTTATTGAAAAACAACAACAGAGTACCAGGTCTACACTTACTTACCATGTCCCGGTTTTAGCTTCATTTTCCTTGCTCCAGTCTTTGAAAACAGAGCATGTTCATCATCTGATGATGATACGTTGCTCTGAAAAGAAAAAGCAAATTATTTAATAAGCACAAACTCTGTCTATTTATCATGCTAATTAGATCTTTTGTATCACATCAAGTCAAGGAGTTGAATAAAAATAATTAAAAGACTTGCACAATTCTGTCTGCATAAAAGCTAGTGGTCACAGTAATGTAACAAAGTCAACTCATTTCAATTGATCAATCGAGCACCTTTTTCTTCTTCTAAATTATAATAAAAGTAACAACATTAAAAATTTAACCAGTAGCCTATCCAAATCATTTGCAGATGAGATCAAGGGAACCGCATGAAAAAGCACACTGGTACTCTGCACTCAAGTTTTACCAAATGGTTTATTTGGAGAATCCAGATCCAAAATTTGTAGTGAACTTAAATTTCCTGAAATTGGCACTCAGAGATTTTCTCTGGAATGACTAGAATTTTTAGGATTTTTTTTACTGATAGAAAAATACAAAACAGAGTCTTGATGTTGTTGCTCTCAAAATAACTCTTTATCTTTTTTGAAGAAAAGAATCTCATTTTGTTCTGGATCGACGATAACACTATAATGTAACTACATTCAAACAAAAAATACAGTGATGTAATACACAATGTTTTGCTGGTCCACATGTGATGTGCCTTTAAACCTCTTGCAGTAATGTTTTAATTATCTTTTAAAGTGTGTTTACCTTGAAAGCAAAGAAAATATAAACAGAGAAGCAAGCAAGTTCATCATAAAAAGGCTATTTATTAAGAACTATTCCCAATACAGTTATAAAATGAGTATTCAACCATTTAACCCCTTCCACACTCTCTCTCTCTCTACTCACTGTTGACATCCATCCCTTTCTTAATTTGTCAGAGGCACCTCGGTAACTAGTGCCTTCAATTATGAAGCGGTCTGTTTTTGGACCTTGTAGTGCATGAGTTATTGAGGGAGAGGTGTACAAGGAATTGCCTCCATATTCGAGACAAAATGGTTAAAATACACAATTTTAGTGTTGGACAAGGTGTCCGTAATAAAGAGTGTATTCTCTTAACATGAGCCTCTCAAGTGTATTACAAGGACAGACAAAAATACTGAAAGCATCCAAATGTTTATTTCTAAGGATCATCATCTATATCTAAAGCACTGCCTTACCTCTACCGATCTTCTCTGAGTAATTGGTAAGGTGGCTGTAAGAAAAGAAAACAAATGATTTCTTCATTAACATGGGAAAACTGTAATAACTACAAATATTTGAAAAGAGAATCAGGAATTATGTTGCTTTACTGCCGGTGTTCCAAAAATAAGATAGCATTTCAACTGGGACTCATTTAAAACTTACATTTCTCTTCTCCCATGAGCTACTAGCCCAAGGGACCTGTTGACTTTTGAACGTAGTACTTGAAATGTGTCCATACAACATGGATACCCTGCCCACATGGTGTAATTGATGGGTAAGATCCAAGTCAAACAAACCATGTCCATCAGAAAATGGTGAAAAATAAAATATGTTTTCATAATCCAAACAAATCGTTTCATTAAAAAAGATTGGGGTGGGAGCAGGGGTCATCAAGTTTCATACATCATTAAGAATATCAATATGACATTTAGATACTGTAGGTAAAGATACCCAAACAAACACATACACATACAAGATTCAGTGTGTAGCATTCTAGTGTTGAATTTTTCAAAAAAAGAAGTGTTCAGGTAGTGCTGTGAGCTGCAGCCAGCGCTACAACCATTTTTAAGGGCTGATATGGCACCAGTGAAGGAATATGATTTTAGAATTTACAAACATAAAACTATATAATGGCTCTTCTCTGACATTTTTGTCAAAAATAACAGTCATGGTGGCCCAATAGTTTTGAAAATTGTTACATCATTCAGAGACAGTATAAAAGTTGAAACAAATAAGAAAATATTGATATATTTAGTTGTAACAGAAAATGTGCAATTGTTTGGTTTTGGAATTGCCGTTGCTTTAGTTTTACTATCATCTGCTACCTATCAAACTATTAATTAATAAAATGATTTTTTTCCATCAGAAAACTCTACATTAGAATTCTCCCAACAACAGTTATTTAAGCCAATCCACTGTTTTAAAAAGGATTCATTTTTGACAGCATGCATGCAGACTACGTTAAAAAAACAAAAATACTTGATGGGCATTTCTGGTAAAGTCAAATTTTGTATATGCTCAGGTCCCAAACATGTTTTGGAGGATGATAATCAAGCTTAGACATTGTTCTAAGTAATTTTCTTTATCTTGATTAGAGCCACATTTTGTTTTAAAGATTTGATATATGTCATAGCACAATTGAAAACTGTTAAACAGCAAATGGTGTTAGTGGCTGATTATCATCATGTCTATGTCTAGCAGCGGTTCCCAACCTGTGGGTTGCTGACCCCTGGTGGCTATGAGATTATTCCAAGGAAACCTAATATACAGAGACAATGTGGGGTCCATAACATTTTTTTAAGCTAAGAATGGGTCCTCATTGAAAAGGTTGGAAACCAATGGTGGACCCTGTGACAATCATTCAGCTACAAGTTTTTTCTTCCATATGCTGGGCTGATGGTGACAGAAAACAAATATCTTTACTTAAATAAGAAGCTGATCATTGAAATTTACAGCCTTATTGTTCATTAAAGAATCAAGCTACCCTTCTCTTCCCCCACCCACATCGATTAACCAGCTGACTACCTTGTGTAGTCCTTAAGCACTTAGGCAGTCCGTTTCAAGCATAGTCTGTGACACCTGTATTGATTACCCAACAAAGAAAACTTAATCACCTTTGAATTTCACTTCATTAAGGTGTTTCATGACACTTTAATTCATAAACAATCATAGATAATTTGATATAATGACATCTGATATAGCCTATTTCTATATTTTTTGAAGGCATGTTTCCATCTCTGAGTGATAGCATCTAAAATTGCATAATACTGAGAAAAAAATTACAAGGAAAATATATTTTTCTTGATAAAATCTAAAATGGAACAAACCAACATTTTCATACATAACTTCACTCCATGTTCATGCCATGTATCGAAGATGATCATTTTAGTTTGAACTTTACTATTTTAACTGAACCATGGGTCATGTACAGAAATATTATCTTCAGTTGTAGGGTTGCTTGCCACTAGAGAAGACAATACTGAAAGACATTTTTCCAGAAAGGATTATATTTATTTGTTATATGATGTAGTCCAATAATAGGTTAGTACATCTGGAATTTGATTAAAATGAGATCTCCACTGTCCTATGTGAAGATCTGACAGCGACTGCTTAGGAGTAATTTTTTGGTGACCTATGTTATTACCTTAAACTAATTTTATCAGCCAATCAGTTGAAGTCTTACATCTTTGCATTTGGTAGACTGAGCAGTATGACTAAGAACATCAATGTGTGCCAAACGATTTTATTCACTTTCAGATTTCCAAAAGCTGCAATTCAATTAGCTAATTCAATGATCACCAGAACATGACCCCTGAGCAGTTGCTGTCAGATTTTCATGTATGAGAGTGGAGATCTGATTTTAATAAGATTGGCACATCCATTCCACATATCTCAAATTGAAACTTATTGAAGAAATTGTATTTCATGGGTCAAATCTTACTGGATCAGAGATTGTCTTTAAACATGATATTTTTAAAGTTTTCTCAAAGGAGATTATATGCAGCATTTGTAGGATAGAAGTCTCCCAGCATGTTGGGGATACAATGCATATACCATCTTCTTCAAGGGCATATCCAGGAAATCTACCACTCCAATCTGCCACTCCGATCTACCACTCCAATCTGTATCTTGGGACCTCTCTAAAGTCCTCTCCTGCTGAACCATCCTATGATGAACCCTATGGATTGTATGGGTGGACACAATAATAGTATAGTGTACTGCTACAATTTTTCACTTCTATACGCATTCATAACCTTGTTGCATACCCATCCCTCATCGCATATCCCATTCCACCATGATGCTTTGTTTTTGTTCCTGTAATCATACAGACCTGTTCTGTTATTGACCTTTTGGCTGGCAGTTTCTTGGTGCTGAGGGGACAAAAGGGGAATGATGTATTTCCACAGTGACTTCTTCGAGGGTGTATCTAAAATCACTTCCAAGTCCTCCATGAGATTGTCAAAACTCCTTAATGAAAATTACAATACATGTTATATTTATATACAATAATTTGCATATTTGTCACTTTCAGTCTTTCACACACACTTCCAAGTATTTCTACCGTACATATCCAATTATAGCCCATGTGAATTTCAGCTTTTTCAGGCACACAGCCATGTATTTCTACCATACACATCCAGTGATAAGCCCATGTCACTTTCAGTTTTTCATGTACTTTTATGTAATTCAACCATTTTTATTCAGTGATAAGCCCATGTCACTTTCAGCATTTCAAATACACTTTTTATATATTTCTACCATATGTATCCAATTACCCCATGTCACTTTTAGCCTTACACATACTCTCATGTATTTTCACCATATATATATATATATATATATATATATATATATATATATATATATATATATATATATATTTATCCAGTGATAAGACCATGTCACTTTCAGCTTTTCATATATACTTGCATGTATTTGTACCATATTTATCCAATGATAAGACCATACTTACTGAAAAAACACATCCTCCACTTTTACAAATTATAAGCAATAATCGTGCATGAAACAATGTTAAATGATAAGATATGTGACCTTCTGACCCAAAACCAATAGTCTTTCTCCTTACTATATATCCAAAAAGTCTAGTAACTGCAGATGATGGATAACTCAAGTTATTTTGTGCAACAATTTTTGCTTCTTTCAGTCACAGTGACATTAAACTTTTGTCCCTAAAATTGATAGGTTTCTTCCTTACCCCAAGTGCAAACCATCCACTAAGTTTGGTAACAGAAAATAACAGAGAACTCAATTTTTTCTGCAGAAACCATTTTTCTTCTTTTGGTCAGTAACACTGACCTTTAAACCCAATTATGACATGGCTTTTTCTTACTCAAAGACATCAGCAAAGTTGGATAACTGAAAATGGTGAACAAGTTGAGTTACTGTGCAAATGAAATTGGTAACATGTAGACAGATGGGCAGCCAAATGCCAGATGGATCATAATAACCTAACTGCTATAACGGTTCATAATCAAATCAAGATACACATATAAAAATGCTACCCAAATTTAATTTGTCTGAACTGAGGGATTTTTGTGCAATCTTGATTATAAGCTTCTCAGTACAGCTGAATGAAGGTATGGACATATGCACAGATGGATAGACAGATGGGACCAACTCATAATGAACATGCTAGAAATAGTGAGGGCATAAAAGTACTCTCTGCTCTTCAAATCATGAGTTGCCAAAGCTTCTGTATGTTCATTATTGCCAATAGAGGATCATGATTCTTAAACTCATCTATAGCAGTGGCTGCAGTCCCATTAACTCTTTAACTACAGCATAGATCAGGTAGTCCAACAGCTTCAACACTGTAGGCTACACAGACCAAAAACATAAAATTAGTTGGCCATATATATATATATTATAGTAATTATACTAAAACTATAGAACTGAATTTTTGTATGCAGGCCACAAAAGACTCATAGGCCACATTTGGCCTATTGGCCTGTACTTGGACCATTTTGTATAAATGGCAGCAATTAATGAATTCTAATTAGTGGTCATAACTTAAGGCCATTTCTTCTATTTCTTCAATGTATGTACCACAAACAACAATAGGCTCTCCCAGGAAAGAAAAAAACATTTACTTCCAATATTATCTTTAGCTGAGTTATTCTTACCAGTTATGTTCAGATCAAAGCATTCTTGTTAAACAAAATAAATACAAAAAATTAAACAACACCAACATGTAAAATCTGTGACTGTTTTGCTTTATTGCTTCATCACACTGAATTTAAATTATTGTTTGTGTCATTTAGTTTGTAAGAGATGAATGTTACAAACAAAATTACACAAAGTGACATTAAAACTTGAAACCTTTACATCATTGATTTATCATATCACACTGAGCTATCCACCAGCAACATGTTCGCAGATGACACAACATTATATTGGATCAATAGGCCATGAGATTGGCAATAAATGTGATTAGTTAAAAATAAATAACTGGTGCAAGCACAATGATATAAAGATAAATGCAGCCAAATCAAAAGCCATGATATGTGTGTATGTATGTATGTATGTATGTATGTATGTATGTATGTATGTATGTATGTATGTATGTATGTATGTATGTATGTATGTATGTTATAGTCCACTAAACAAATGGAAAACTTCTGTTGAGTGTACAATTTTGACAAAGTTTATTCCTGTAGATCCCCAATTTTTATTGCATTTATTGTTGCAATTTCAATATGAGATGCATTAAGCTGCAAGTGTCTATATCATGTTACAATCTAATGCTGAATATAATTATGGACTGTAGGAAAGAGAGACAACAGCAGCTTTAGTGATATGGATTGCTACATCTCACGTCATCATTTTTTAAAATGTTTTCTTAACCCTTTACCTCAGACAACTGTCTTTGGACGCTTCTACAAAAGTCCCATGGAAGCGCCTTTTGACGCCTCTACAAAAGTCCCATGGAAGCGCCTTTTGATGTCGGCTGTAAACATCAGCCATTTTAAGCCAGTTTTCGTAGCGCCACCTTTGGGGAAAACCCCTTATTAGATACTACATTCATTTCTGCGAATGACAATTATATCAGATCATGTGGTCACTGTTTATGTACTGGTCGATATCTGCTATTTAAAGTAACTGGGTCGTAATCTCCACTCTCCAAAATGGCGGTCGCAGATTTCATTCAGTACTTACGAAGTTTTCATGATTAGAATCACAACTATGAAAGATTTAACCTAGGTAAAGGCTCTGATATTGATGTAGGCAGCAATTAGTTTTTATAAATTATCAAATTCAGATGACTTAGTGATGTAGATGCAGATGAACAACTTGTAAATTTAGAGTATGAGAAATGGCAGCTACGGTTGGTCACACGGCCTCACTGACATGACGGTGAATGAGTTCTCTCCAGATTTTAAAGCACATAACAAATTCTTCCGTGATAAATAATTACACAGCTATAACAATCGGACTTTACTCTTAAATTGTTCCACATATAATAGATGTGTACCAAAAATGTAAAATGGTTAAAATTGCTGTTAAACGTAACATACACTATATTAACAGTTCACAGGCAGGCTATGTGTATGCGGTTGACTAGGTAACATGTGTTCTATTTATAGCGAGCTGCACTTTGTCACTATGCTCTAAGAGGTAAAGGGTTAATTCAGGTAATTTTTGGCCTTTGATTAATTTACCTGTTTTCTGAGTACAGCTGCAGAGCTTTCTTTAGTTGTGACCTTTCCCTGGAGGTCAACAGGTACTCCACCTGCTGTTGGAATGATGAGATCTGGACCCGGGAAGGAGGTTTGGGGAGGTGAGAGTCATAGCTTGACTGAGTGCTGCTTTCATCCACTACATAGGAAAATGAAAAGAGTCATCAGTGGAATGGATATTCATCACTCTGACTGATTGTAGCTGTTTACAATGTAACAATAAAATGAATCTACAATTTTAATTCTAACGACCTTGACCTCTGATCCGTCAGTTGCTGACTCGACAGTCAGCTATGGTTCTTGAAAGGTAAAGCAACTACAAAGTTGATAAACAATGGGTGTAGGAAACATATGAAAAGGAGATTTAACATGTGAAATCCACAATGACAGTTTAGTTTCTGTGAGCTTGATCTCTGACCTTGTTTTAATGAAAACTGGATGCAGGAAACTTGTCTTAGAAAGCAGAAGAAACAAATGTACAATGTCAACTATAGTGACCATGACTTTTAACCCTTTAGCCACAGAATCAACAAGGAGATGATCTTGCCTAAGTGTACTTTACCTATGAAGTTTGAAGAAATTAGTTCAAGGAAACTTGCAGCAATTACAATTGCATTTTGCACATACAGAAATGTTGTTGTTGTTGTAGGGTTTAACACCATTTTTCAGCACACGATAGGCTATACATGGCGGCCAGTATTAATGGTGGAGGAAGAACCTGGGAAAACTCCAGAAAGAACCACCGACCCACGAGAAGCTACTGGCAAGCTTTCTCACATACCCATGTTGGCTGAATCTGAGACTCAAACCCAAGCAGACAGAGGTGAGATGGCAATGATCCGTAACGGACAGCACTTTAGACCACTCAGCCACTCGGGGCCCCCATACAGAAATAAAAACCACAGCAAACTCATCATGTTGAGGATACCACAGACAAATGGACAGCTTCATCCCTCTTCACTATTGGTTAATAGGATAAAAGAAGAGACCCAGCAAATATGGATGATTCATATTGCATTAGCCTGCACCCTTGTGATCCAACAATCTAATAAAATACAATTATTTGTTTCCACCTACCCCCACACAAATACCAAGTTCGTCAAGGTAACCTAAACCTGATCAGGTCTTAGCACCCTTTTAAGGAATCTACGTTATAAAATTAGATTTGATAATGCTTGTTTAAACTGTTTCTAAGATATCTTGTTTACATGCTTAGACTACCAACGGAGGTCTGCTTCTAATATGGCAGTAGCTGGAGAAGAGATATAATTGGGATCTTCTGGGTAACAACATCAAAGTTAGGTGTTATTTATAAATGAAAAAGTTCTGTGATTTTAGTACAAAACCTTTAGGGCAGAATCTGAGCACAGCCAATCATGGCACTGCAGCTTGAAAAGTGTATATATATATATATATATATATATATATATATATATATATATATATATATATATATACACACACACACACAAATCACCATTTGCCAATCCTGAGACAAAACCAAAAGCTCTCACCATTTTTAGACCAGTCTGGTGTGTTGAGCAACTTTCTGCCACTGTTGAGATTGATCACCTCTGAAAAAAAGACAAACCTAATAACAAGTATATTTGTAACTTAGCAATGCCAAGCTTGTGTTAATAGACTGAATATAGAAAGGTCACAAGTCAGGTTGGATCACTACATAACATTTAAGATGCTTTGAAGCAAAGTGCCCACTTCAAATTTAGCAGCAAATTAAGGGAAATAAGCAATCTTAAGGAAAAAGTCAATAAAATGATAAACTAAGCCAAAACAGTTCACTATAAAATGTTCTGAATGAAAATAAATTTAATTGTAAACCCATATAAAAAGTCTTGAATGAGTTTGGTGCAGGTAAACTGACACTTCATTTCTTAATCACATTGGCACTTATAATGATCATCCAAGTCAAATTTAAAATATTTTAATGATTTCTTTGTACAAAATACTTGAATGAATGCTTTGTACAAATATATTAATGAATTCTCAGAACAAATATTTTAATTAATTCTATATACATAGTGCCAAAAAGCTAAAATAACCATAGAACTTTAAAGCATGTCAAAATAAAAATACATGAAATAAGCCCTGATTTTGGGTTAAAGCATACAGAAAATATGAATGATTTCTAAAGCTGATGGGCATGAACTGGTTGGACCATTGCTACTAAAAGCAGGTGCTCCTTCTATAACCCTTTACCTCATACAAGTGCCTTTGGACGCCTCTACCCAATTTGCATACAAGCGCCTGCCTTTTGATGCCTGCTGTAAACATCAGCCATTTTGAGCAGATTTTCATAGCGCCACCTTCGGGGAAAACCTCCTATTAGATACTACATTCATTGCTGTGAATGACCATTATGTCAGATCACGTGGTCGCTGTTTATGCTCTGGTCAAAATCTGCTATTTAAAGTAACTGGGTCATATTCTCCACTCTCCAAAAGGTTGCGGATTTCATTCCGTACTTACTGACGTTTCACGATTAGAATCACAACTATGAAAGCTTCAATAGCTTTGGTAAAGGCTCTGATATTGATGTAGGCAGCAATTAGTTTTTATAAATTATCAAATTCAGATGACTTAGTGATGTAGATGCAGACAAAAAAACTTGTAAATTTCGAGTATTAGTAAATGGCAGCTATGGTTCATTGACTTGATGATGAATGAGTTCCCTCAAGATTTTAAAGCACATACAAAATTCTTCCATGAAAAATATTATACAGTTATAACGATCAGACTTTATTCTTAAATTTTTCCATACAAAATAGATGTATACCAAAAATGTAAAACGGTTAAAATTGCTGTTAAACATAACATACACTACACTGCTTAACAGTTAACAGGCGGGCCTATGTGTATGGAGTCGAATAGGTAACAGGTGTTCTATTTAGAGCATACTGCACTGGGTAACTTTGCTACATGTGTATCGAAGGGCTAAAAAGCCATACACTCTATATGAGGTAAAGGGATAACAGAGTATAGCTTTTATTGGGTAATCAGAGTATTAATTCAAACCAATTTTCAGTCTTGGACAACTGCCAACTATTACGTAACCCCACTGCACAAAACTAGCATAAACAATGTAAATAACTTTAGACCCATCTCTACTCTTTATTGTCTTATCAAGTTACTAGAACAAAAACATTCTGAACACTTATTATCTTATTCATGGTAATCACTTTGACTTATGACAGAATCACTTGTGTGAGCTGGAATCACTGGAGGAGAAATGGTCAGCACTATTACAATTGATATCTGCAAAAGTTTTGATCTTGTAGACCATGTTTGCTTAAAATATTTTTTTAAACTAAGGGAAGACATTTTAAATTTGTTTATATAACTGATAGAGTACAAAAGAGAAGCTTCAAATAGAAGCAGAAAATACTAGTCGTGAAGTCCCACAAGGTTCTATTCTTGGACGACCATTATTCATCCTTTTATTAGTGACTTGTCCCTGCATATTTGATTTCTTCCAGGGACCTCTAAGAAGACAAATTTACACTATCAGATTCAGAAAAAAACAAAAAACGAACTTGAAAATAATCTACAAATATTAAAATAATCTGCAAATGCCCTACATAGATACTGAAGTATCAGAAGAAAAGAAATGATTCTCAATACAGGAAAGCCAAAAAGGACATCCTTATAACAACACAATAAACGTTTGTGGTTTTAGAGAAATGACATCAATGTGAAGACAAACAAGTCTTCAAATTGGTGGATAGGCCTTTGTTGGGGAAAAAGTCCTATTGAATTCACTGATGAATTGTTGTTTGTTAAATCTTTAAATTTAAGATTTGTAGCAGCCAAAGAATTCACAATAATTCATCATCATCATTATCATCACCGTGTGCCACCTGAGGCAGCATTGCTGTAGATGTACATCTGCACCAGTATATGTGATCTTTTGCCATTTGCCATTCAGTCTTAAGTTAAACTCCTTGAGTTTCTGCTCCATAATTCAAAATTAAGTGCATCTTGTCTTCCCACTGGTTGCTTTCACTCCCATTCTGGTTTTCCAATTGCAGTTTTAAGTGCCCAATTGTAACCCATATCAGTAGATGCACTAGCAATGTAACCAAAGCACTGCAGTGTCTAGACATGATGGTATCTGTGACCAGCAGTTGCTTCATTCTGCCTCTGATCTCTGCATTCATTCTTCCTCCTGCCAGGTTGAGCAATCAGAACTGTAGCAGCTTAGACAGTGGAATGATGTTACTGACATAGTCAAGGTCAGTAAAGATCTGGTTACTTATTGCATTGGCATAGTCAAGGTCAGTAAAGATCTGGTTACTTATTGCATTGGCATAGTCAAGGTCAGTAAAGATCTGGTTACTTATTGCAATGGCATAGTCAGGGTCAGTAAAGATCTGGTTACTTATTGCATTGGCATAGTCAAGGTCAGTAAAGATCTGGTTACTTGTTGCTGTACCCAGCTGTCCCTACCATGCTGTTCATTCCAATGTCAAGTCCACTGATAGCAAGAAAACATTTGGGGCAATGGCACAATACCTGTATAATGACACTGTTGATATGAAACCATTGTGAACATTCACCAGTGACTCTGATGCAGCTGAGGGTGTTGGTATAGAGGGTTTTCATCAGGATGATGACCTTGTAAGAGAGTCCTAGGATTTTCATCTGGATGATGACCTTGTCCTGTACTCTCAAGAACAACATCTCTGTCCACTTAGTCAAAAGCAGCTTTGAGGTCAATGCGACTTACAAACTGTGGTTGGTTAAGTATCTTCAATGTGTTGAGTGTAAGGACCTTTGGTAATTATTGCAGTCCTGCTGATTGCCTTTCTTGGACAGAAGGAAGATACCATTAATCCAATCATCAGGGATGCAACCCATCTCCCACTCAGAACCAAATCACCCTGTTAGCCATGCTATCCAGTCACTTCAAGTCTTCAGCAAATTGCTCATGATACAACTCATCATGGTTGCTTTTCCATTTTTTTTATTTCTTGAGTGCCGCAAGTACCTTGACCTCCATTAGTGGATTGAAATTCATGCTTTGGTTATGGTTGGCTGGATTAGTAGCATCTTTAGCTCCTGGGATGGGGCGGGGTAGCAGGAAGACTGTTTAGCAGCTGCGAGTTGAATTGTGTTCCTGTCATTGTTTTTGCTTATGCTTTGCTGTTCTAAAGAATCTTATCTGCTGAATCTTCAACGAGGCCCGAAGATGATCCAGAAAAATGACCTGCGTAAGTTTCTGAAATTAACAAATGTGTTCCATAATACAATATCAAGCTAAGGTCTCCTCTGTGGATTTGCTATCAGTCCAATTTTGCTTACCTAATACTGTTTCTTACAGATTTTAAAAGATTGTGACTGATGTTTAAATTGCCACACAGTCTGGCAGCTCTTCTGGACCCTATGACTTCCAGCATTTTCTTTGAAGTATAGTCTTTTTTGACACTCTATGCTTGACCGACATGTAGTTTGTCAGTTTTGTTCAATAAATCATTGACACACTCTCAGGATTGTTCCTTGTCTTCAGAAAGTGCTGTGAAGTGGTTTAGAATTTAGACTAGCTGAGCCACAAAGGGATTTTTTTCGTTTTGTATTGTCATATTTCATGGATTTTGCTGATTTCTTTTGGCAGCACTTCAGTGTGGTCAAGACGGCAGCAGTGACTGGTCAGTGGTCAGAGTAAAATTTGACTGAGTCGAAGAATTTGCAGATTGAAACTGTCAGCCACTTTCCATTTACCTGGGTATGAACAATTTTCTTGTCGCCTAAAATTCATGAACTACAATGAATGTGTGGTGGCCAGAACTGCGACACACTAATTCTCCACTGATATCCCAAGAATTAAGGTAAATTCACATTACGTGTTGACATGTTTTGTAAATTCTGCCCATCTAAATAGGAAATATATAATGTTTAACTAAATATTATGAGAAAGCTGGTGTCTGATTTGATTTTATCCATGATATTTACTGTCAGGTTTAGTCCTCTAGATTGTTATGCTACCTGTTAAATTAACAATGTGTATTGAAACATTTACCCATGAGTACATGAGATGGGAGGCCTATGGTCTTGGTGCAGTACTCCCTGTGTTGGGGCGACATTCTGGCCAGCAGAAACATCCACAAGCTCTTCTTGGATGGTGTGTCCAAAATCTGGGTCACATAGTCATAAAACTCCACTATATTGCTGCAAATATTACAAACCTAAAATGTTATTCTGAGTATGAAACAACTGACCACAATTGTAGGTTTAATAGCAAATTGTTATACTTCCAAAGACATGTGATGCATTAACAATATTAGATGTGCATATAGAAAGATACCATAAATTTTTGTGACAATACCACTCTAGAGTAAAGGTCAAAAGAACCATTTGTAGCAAGATTATTTTAAAAAAAAGAATGTATTATTCATTAAAGGGCTTGGCCAATTTTGCACTTGAGGATATACAGAGTTATTGATCATTCTGTTATGGTTCTACTAACAACATGCCAATTTGTATATAGTATCATAATAATTGGAATCCATGGATTGAGTTTAAATATTTTTCAAGTGTGGTAATGTATAAATAGCACCATTTACACTAAAAGTTTAATACATGATCCTAAGTATTTGTACTTGACTGACTGTCCCTGTGGTGATAAAAAGACTGAAAAACACCCATTTATTAAGATGACAAAACATATCAAATTTTGCAAAGGGAGACAAGTAATGAGTGTACTTGATTCAATAGTCACCGTGTCTATCGAAAATGACAGAAAGATTGGCAATCTTTCAAAAAAAGAATGATGAAAAATTATTCAACATACATAGGAATCTGCTAAATAGATTAGGCAAGCTTTTCTGTGTATATAGGAAAGAAGTTTTGGACCAAAATATATTAAAGAATATCACTGTAATTTGCGTATATTTTATCTCTGCCCCCAGCTTTGAATGCAAGAGGCAGGGACCAAAAACCATACCATCTCATAGAGGGTCATCTATGGGCAACTGATGTACAAAAATTTGGCAAATTTCCATACATTATTGAAGGAGGAGAAGTGGTTACAGCCAGACAGACAAATGGAAGGTGACCCAATATTCCCCGCCACTAAAGTGTGGGGATAAAAATTACATTTGTGTAATTACTCACTGCAATACACATCATGACAGAGCAGTCTTGATATAACACTTATAAAGAGATATACCTCGTGGTTACTTCCATAAAAATGGTTAATGTAAGCTTCACTTGTTCTCCAGCCACCTGAGTAAGTGTAAAGCCTATTTCTCCATCAAAATTCACCATAATATAAGAAACTTTCTAAGTTATTGACTTTCTTTACTTGCAAGTCAATGAAATTTAACAGTTGAAATAATTATATTGAATTCTCATGGATTAAATATAGGCCATTCTTTAGAATTCAGGGTGTGTGTGTGTGTGTCAAGCGTATGTATGCTGTTGATGTTGTTGTTCTAAGGTTTAATGCCATTTTTCAGCACAGGATAGGCTATACATGGTGGCCAGTATAACTGGTGGAGGAAGAACCACTGACCCATGAAAAGCTACTGGCAGGCTTTCCCATGTACCCATGCTAGCCGAGCCTTGGACTCGAACCCACGCAGACAGAGGTGAGATGGCAGTGATCCGGAATGGTGAGCGCTTTAGACCACCATATGTATGCATGTGGGGTGTGTGTAAAAAAGTATCCATGTGTATGGGGGGGGGAAGGTGTCAAGCTTTGTCAGATTTTTGCATACATACTAAATGGATGGCCCCTTTTTGTATGACCCTAAGAAACTGACATAAATGCTAACATATCCAAAAGTCACTGAAGTGTGAAATACAAGTAAAATAAACCTACAGTTGTAGTACATTGTAATTACCATGGTAGTACATTGGTATTACAGTGGTATACATGTATATTGGTAGCAAAGTGGTAGTACAGTGGTAATATACTAGCAGTACAGTGGTAATACATTGGTAGTACAGTAGTAGTACAGTGATAGTACAATGGTAGTACAGTGGTCTAGCTCTAATAAAGCTACTCTTCTACACTAAAATGCTGGCCTTTTAAAAATGGTGGCCTCTCTTGAATGGGATAAAACGTATAAATATACAATTCTGGTGTTGGACATTTTGACATCTGATCAAAGAGGTGGCCCCTCTTGTTAGGGGATTGTGATTACAGTATGATCAAGGAGGCGGCCTCTCCTCATGCTCAAAATACAGTATGATCAAGGAGGTGGCCTCTTCTTACAATCACAATACAGTATGATCAAGGAGGTGGCCTCTTCTCATGCTCACAATACAGTATGATCAAGGAGGTGGCCTCTTCTCATGCTCAAAATACAGTATGATCAAGGAGGTGGCCTCTTCTCATGCTCACAATACAGTATGATCAAGGAGGTGGCCTCTTCTCATGCTCACAATACAGTATGATCAAGGAGGTGGCCTCTTCTCATGCTCACAATACAGTATGATCAAGGAGGTGGCCTCTTCTCATGCTCACAATACAGTATCATCAATGAGGTGGCCTCTCCTCATGATCACAATACAGTATGATCAAGGAGGTGGCCTCTTCTCATGCTCACAATACAGTATCATCAATGAGGTGGCCTCTCCTCATGATCACATTACAGTATGATCAAGGAGGTGGCCTCTTCTCATGCTCACAATACAGTATGATCAAGGAGGTGGCCTCTTCTCATGCTCACAATACAGTATGATCAAGGAGGTGGCTTCTTCTCATGCTCACAATATAGTATGATCAAGGAGGTGGCCTCTTCTCATGCTCACAATACAGTATGATCAATGAGGTGGCCTCTCCTCATGCTCACAATACAGTATGATCAAGGAGGTGGCCTCTTCTCATGCTCACAATACAGTATGATCAATGAGGTGGTCTCTCCTCATGATCACAATACAGTATGATCAAGGAGGTGGCCTGTTCTCATGCTCACAATACAGTATGATCAAGGAGGTGGCCTCTCCTCATGCTCACAATACAGTATGATCAAGGAGGTGGCCTCTTCTCATGCTCACAATACAGTATGATCAAGGAGGTGGCCTCTCCTCATGATCACAATACAGTATGATCAAGGATGTGGCCTCTCATGATCAAAATACAGTATGATCAAGGAGGTGGCCTCTCCTCATGATCAAAATACAGTATGATCAAGGAGGTGATCTCTTCTCGTGATCACAATACAGTATGATCAAGGAGGTGGCCTCTCCTCATGATCACAATACAGTATGATCAAGGAGATTTCCTCTTCTCACAATCACATTACAGTATGATCAAGGAGATTTCCTCTCCTTTTAGGGGCTTCAAGATGGGGATCAAAGTATGCTGTTATTCTGATTAAGATGCATTCATATACAAAGCTAACAACGTGTGAGCAATTCACTTAAATGCAGACTTAACTAAGTAAATATAGTGTGAATTTAGGTAATAGTGACCTACTTTTAGTTGAGTAATTTTGTAAAATATATTTACATACAAGCTGCATGAAATTGGTTTTCATTGTATCTATGAAGGTGACTTTAATGCAAAATATGAACTTTAGGTCAAAGTGATTTACTTTTGATGGATAAACAGTTAGAAATGGGCACTTTACAGATGGACAATGGTAACACTTTTAATCCCTCTTTCAACATTTGTGGCAAAGCTTTACAACTAAAGATCACTCACCTGGTTGTCAACTGTTGAAGAGCTAAATGCGTGCAATTGGGCAAGACATCTGGGTGAATAGATATTTCTTCCCATATTGTCATTAACTGTACATGTTAAGAAAACAGTTGTTTCAAAGTTTCTTTATAATTGGCATCTTCATCCATATCGGATTGTGCAATATTATTTATCCAACAGTAAAATACCTTATGCTAGGATGCCTTGTCAAAATTTTGTTGAGCACCTTTTAAAGATAAAGTTATTTAAATGTTTTTATATTTTTAGTAATGGTGGCAATTTTAGATGGCAGGTCTGCACAATTGCATGCATTTGAAAGCCTATCAAACTAGTATGCTTTCTTTGAAAATTAGCCAAATTCTGACAAGGAACTCTTGAGAAATTGTTCAAGTATACTTTTTTGTGGTCACAGCACTCATATCTGATGGCAGGTCAAACCTGTAAGGCCTTCATGCCAGGATGTTTTGTTTCAGATTTCGTTAAACCTGTAAGGCCATCATGCCAGAATGTTTTGTGTTAGTATTTGTTCAAACCCATAAGGCCTTCATGCCAGGATCTTTTGCTTCAGATTTTGTTAAACCTGTAAGGCCTTCATGCCAGGATGTTTTGCTTCAGATTTTGTTAAACCTGTAAGGCCTTCATGCCAGGATGTTTTGTGTCAGTATTTGTTCAAACCCGTAAGGCCTTCATGCCAGGATGTTTTGTGTCAGTATTTGTTCAAACCCATAAGGCCTTCATGCCAGGATGTTTTGTGTCAGTATTTGTTCAAACCCATAAGGCCTTCATGCCAGGATGTTTTGTGTCAGATTTGGTCAAACCTGTAAGGCCATCATGCCAGAATGTTTTGTGTCAGTATTTGTTCAAACCCATAAGGCCTTCATGCCAGGATGTTTTGTTTCAGATTTTGTTAAACCTGTAAGGCCATCATGCCAGAATGTTTTGTGTCAGTATTTGTTCAAACCCATAAGGCCTTCATGCCAGGATGTTTTGTGTCAGTATTTGTTCAAACCCGTAAGGCCTTCATGCCAGGATCTTTTGTGTCAGATGTGGTCAAAATTATTAAATTATTTTGGTGATTTCTGTGAAATAAGTTGCTTGAAGGTTTTTCTTTTTTTAGTACACATACTGATAACTATATTTAATGACAAATCAGCAATATGTTTTATAAAAGTTAATGCCTTTCATGCCAGTGATATTTTTGTCAAATTTGGTCAAATCATGTTGAATGGTTTTTGAAAAGACTTCATTTCAATGTTGTTCTATTTTGTTTTCGTAATCCTTAATCACCTCTGTCTTTCAGATTCGAAATGCATTCTTAAGTGGATGCTGTCATATTTGGTCAAATCCTGTTGAATAGTTATTGAGAAGTTGTAGTTTAATTTTTTTTTTATGTATTTGATAACTGCTGCAATATTTGATGGTGGATTTGCATAATTTAGAAAAACTTGAAACTCTGGTTTTCTTGCAAAAACTCTGTTACCTTCAGTAGCCCCCTTACCCCCTTACCCAGAGAGATTCCCAAGCTCAGTAAAATATGCGTAAGAGATGATCAAGATAGACTTTTATGCCCCCAGCATTCTCTTCACTTCTTAATTTCTCAAAAGCAAGAAGGATAGGAAACATCTATTTCTCCCTATTATGGTCTCCGTAGACATTTCAGCTGCCACTTTCTCCCTGTGGATTGTCAAGACAATCAAATGAGCCTATGAGTCTCTCACTGATCGGGACCTCACCTTTATAAAACTTAAAGCCGATGAGGTTCGAACCATTGCTATCTCATGGGCCTACTTTAATCATTCCTCTCAGAGAGACATGAACATTCTATAGAAATGGACCTCTCCTATAGTGAGTACATTTAATTTGTTTTTGATCAGTTTGACATCAGCCTAAAAATTCAGCTAAGCAATAGTGACAGGATAAGTAATTGCTGCTATTAAAATAGTTTTTGAGGGGGTAAACTGATTTTTAAATTATGCAATACTTACCTGTTGCTACATGCTGAATATGCTCCTCTCACCTCGCTCTGATATCTTGTGTAATTTTTGTATGAGAAAAGATGACATATAGGTACATCTACCTTCTGTGCATGACCATGTGACAGAGTGGTGTGCAAAAGGTCAAAGGGTCATACTGACTTTTTCTCCACTCTGGGAGGATGTATTCGCAACATATGGATGGTATATTTTCAGCATGAATGTAGATTAGCTAAGCAATAGCAACAGGTAAGTATTGCATAATTAAAACTAGTTTTATCCCCCCCCCAACTACATATCAGCATTATAACCAGGCTTTAGAAACTGTATGTAAGCAATAAAAAAGCTACCTGACCATTTATAAAGCGCATTAGATCACTGGGATGGTGACGAAATCACAATGGCATCTAAAATTTTGACTGGACAGGATAGCTTTGGCTTTACTTATTCAAATATTATCTGACCAGTTATGTTTACAGATGTGTCACAGTCATTCTCTCCTTTTAAGTGATATTTTCTCCTTCATTAATTCAAGGCATGATTTTCTAATTAAATGTAAATGAATATAAAAAATTCAGATGAAACATTACTTTGAACTGTTATAATCTGAAATAGCCTTCCCCAGACATGCACGTTCTTTCCTGGTCAGTAGGTACTCTGCCTGAAAAAAAATCAATGAATTGTCATAATTAAGGTAGTGATTATATATGAACAAATTGAAGGAAGATACATATACTAAAATGAAGAGAAAATCTGATACACTGGTTATCTCCACACTTTAGTTTGGGAATACTGATCTGATACCCTGGTTGTCTCCACACCTTAGTTTGGGAATACTGATCTGATACCCTGGTTATCTCTACACCTTAGTTTAGCAATACTGATCTGATACCCTGGTTATCTCCA
The DNA here is from genome assembly GCA_028554795.2 of Sinohyriopsis cumingii. Classification (NCBI taxonomy): domain Eukaryota; kingdom Metazoa; phylum Mollusca; class Bivalvia; order Unionida; family Unionidae; genus Sinohyriopsis; species Sinohyriopsis cumingii. Next base: position 151,814,678 of record CM068825.1, on the reverse strand, counting down.
CACTTTAGTTTGGAAAAACTGATCTGATACCCTGGTTGTCTCCACACCTTAGCTTGGGAATACTGATCTGATACCCTGTTTATCCCTACACCTTAGTTAAGCAATACTGATCTGATACCCTGGTTATCTCCATACCTTAGTTTGGGAATATTGATCTGATACCCTGGTTGTCTCCACACCTTAGTTTGGAAATACTGATCTGATACCCTGGTTATTTCTCTATACCTTAGTTTGGGAATACTGATCTGATACCCTGGTTATATCTATACCTTAGTTTGGAAATACTGATCTGATACCCTGGTTATCCCTACACCTTAGTTTAGCATTACTGATCTGATACCCTGGTTATCTCCACACTTTAGTTTGGGAATACTGATCTGATACCCTGGTTGTCTCCACACCTTAGTTTGGAAATACTGATTTGATACCCTGGTTATTTCTCTACACCTTAGTTTGGGAATACTGATCTGATACCCTGGTTGTATCTACACCTTAGTTTGGGAATCCTGATCTGATACCCTGGTTATATCTACACCTTAGTTTGGAAATACTGATCTGATACCCTGGTTGTCTCCACACTTTAGTTTGGGAATACTGATCTGATACCCTGGTTGTCTCCACACCTTAGTTTGGGAATACTGATCTGATACTCTGGTTGTCTCCACTCTTTAGTTTGGGAATACTGATCTGATACCCTGGTTGTCTCCACACCTTAGTTTCGGAATACTGATCTGATTCCCTGGTTATCTCTACACCTTAGTTTGGGAATACTGATCTGATACTTTGGTTGTCTCCACACCTTAGTTTGGGAATACTGATCTGATATCCTGGTTATCTTCACACCTTAGTTTGGGAATACTGATCTGATATCCTGGTTATCTCCACACCTTAGTTTGGGAATACTGATCTGATATCCTGGTTATCTCTACACCTTAGTTTGGGAATATTGTAATAGTCTCTACCTGTCTATGTGTCTGTCCATCTGTCTATAATCACATCTCTGACAAAACTGCCAGGTGACCTCCCCCCCAATCTGGCATAAAGGTTACCCATATGGTAACCATTTGCAAGAGGGACATGATTAAGGTCACTCTTCTGGGGTCTCTGGGAGGGACAAAAGGTCAAGTATGCAATAATAATAATAATGAGGACTTTGTATAGCGCCTAATCTTTAGAAGCTCTAAGCGCTTTACAACATTAGACAACACCTATAAGATAAAAAAACATATAATAATATTATTACAAAAACAAACACCATGAAATTAGAAAAACATTAAAAAATAAAAAACATGCTGAGAATATTTCAAGTAGGAAACATTATTAGGTCTTTAAGTTTGTTCTTGCAGTCGAAATAAGAGAGTTTTGAGAGCCCTCTTGAATGTGATCACTGTGTCTTTGTGTCTAAGTTCAGTGGGCAATTCATTCCACGTTGCTGGGCCTTGGTATGCAAAAGAACGTTGTCCATATGACTTTGTTTTCATAGTGGGAGTAATGAGTATACGATTGTCAGAAGAGGAGCATAAGTATCTTGCTGGTGTGTACACATGAGTGAGATCGGACAGATATGTTGGACTAGAGTCCGACAGTGAAATGTAACACAGAAAAACAATTTTGTGTTTGATTCTGGATCGAATAGATAGCCAGTGTAGGGTACAGAGCAGTGGGGAGGTGTGCTCTGATTGTGGTACTATAAGTATGATCCGAGCAGCTGTGTTTTGAACTTTTTGAAGTTTCTGGAGTAGATATTGAGATGAACCAGACAGAATTGAGTTACAATAGTCCAGTCTTGAAAGTACTAATGAACACACAAGTGTTTTAGTGGCATCAACTGAAAGATATTTGCGAATTGAGCTGATGTGTCTCAGCTCAAGATATGCAGCCTTGCATATGTTCATGACATGCTGGTGCAATGTGAGAGTACTGTCCAGAGTAACACCTAGGTTTCGTACTGATCGTGTGAATTTAATGTTGGCATTGCTGATATTTATTGTTTGAGGTAAAGGATGTGAATGAGAAAGTCTTTGTGCTGTGATCAGAATGGCCTCAGTTTTATCATCATTCATCTGCAGCTTGTTACATGTCATCCATGATTTCACATCAGAAATGCACCTCTCTACACCTTGGATGGTAGCATCAACTTCAGCTGGGTGGCTAAATTTGTATATTTAGGTGTCATCGGCATACAATTGGTGAGACACTGGATGATGATCTATGACACTTGAGAGCAGCTGAGTGTACAGAATGAAGAGAACAGGTCCAAGAACAGACCCCATATGCTTTATAAAACTTTTATAGGTATTTATGCCATATGCTTTATATAAAGCTGATAGGTCTCTATGCTATATGCTTTATATAAAGCTGATAGGTCTTTATGCCATATGCTTTATAAAACTTTTATAGGTCTTTATGCCATATGCTTTATATAAAGTTGATAGGTATTTATGCCATATGCTTTATATAAAGCTGATAGGTCTCTATGCTATATGCTTTATATAAAGCTGATAGGTCTATATGCCATATGCTTTATAAAACTTTTATAGGTCTTTATGCCATATGCTTTATATAAAGCTGATAGGTCTTTATGCCATATGCTTTATATAAAGCTGATAGGTCTCTATGCCATATGCTTTATATAAAGCTGATAGGTCTTTATGCCATATGCTTTATAAAACTTTTATAGGTCTTTATGCCATATGCTTTATATAAAGCTGATAGGTCTCTATGCTATATGCTTTATACAAAGTTGATAGGTCTATATGCCATATGCTTTATAAAACTTTTATAGGTCTTTATGCCATATGCTTTATACAAAGTTGATATGTCTTTATGCCATATGCTTTATACAAAGTTTCATGGAAACTGACAGTTTTTGAGAAAAATGAAAATACTAATTGTTGATGCACACCAAACAACACACAATGGACAAATTACAATTGCATTAACATTCTGTATCAATATTTTGGACCAAACATTGAGCATTTGCAGGGGTGCCTATAATATGTGTAATAGATTTTGGGTTATGATTCCTTGCTCATGGTTCAAGAGGGTGGGGTGCATGCAATAAAAAGAGTTTTCTGGAGATGGCATACCCTCCCACTTATGTGAAGCATCAAATGGTACATCTTCATTTGCATTGTAGCATAAATACTGAATTAAAAAATGCTAAGTATCAAGCACCTCTATGCAATTTGCCCGATGTGTACCAAGTCTGGTTGAATGTTCTTTAAGAGTTATGCACCAGAAATGAAACATGCTTACAGGATGGACATAATTATGGTGAAATTCCATGATATTACAAAATTGTGACTAAATTTTGACAAAGAACATCCTGGGAGATAAAAATATGCTCCTTCGCACCTGCTTTGATGACATTATTTTTGTAGATTGCAGTTCCTCATAATGTAATCCCATCAATTATCATACAATAGTAAGGGAGTAAATAGAGTCCTCTATATTCCCCATCCCAACATAGTGACATTGAACCCAATACAAAAGGCAAATTCTGATTACTTGTGTAATTATATATATATATATATATATATATATATATATATATATATATATATATATATATATATATATAAAAGTCATATGGATACATTGAGTGGTCTTGGAGTTTTCCTCCAGAAACAAAAGTGTAAATGACAGATGACTCAATGGATAGCCCAAAGAACAAAAATGTAAAAATTCTGAAAGCAAAGAATTCCTAAAATAGCAAAGGGCATATGCAGACCACTAGCATAAAATGTGTTTAAATTTTCAATGAGAATCATAAATGATTTTGAAGCTTTTCTCTGAAAATATAAACACAAATGAAGGATGGATGGATGGATGAAGAGACAACTGGATAACGTTTTTACAAATATTAAAAAAAGCAATTTGAATAGCAAAAGACACATCCATGCCACTAGCCCAATAAACAAAACAAATTTCACAGATATAAATGATTAAGGAGTTTTGCCATGGAAACAAAAGTGTGGACAATGGATGGATGGATGGAAAGATATAAAGATAAAATGGTCAAAAAAATAACAAATGGACAAAAACATTACAAAATTAAACCAGAAGAACTGTGAATTGCAAAGGGCACATTTAGACATGGACAACTAAACTAATATGTGTACCAGGCTTCACTGAGATATACTGAACAGTTATAGAGAGACAGACAAATAGACAGATGGATTAGGAACATACAGACTGACAAAGAGATAGCATATTGGCTTATATTAGTATCGCTGATCCACAGCAATATATTCCCATTACAATCATCCAATTAATCTGACTTCTGAGATGAGATTTGAAATAAGTTGCAATGTCATTCCCTCTTTGGGCAAAAAATTGTATATACTGTAATTATCAACAATAGCAAAAGCAAGAACAAATAATTCTCAATCAGCAAGATTAACAAAGTGGAAAGCAGTATTATCATTACCTTATCTTGCAGCGTATGCCCATCTTTGTTCACTAGATGTTGCTGATCTATATTCAGCCGATCATAATCAGTGTAACTGGAGTTAGATGAAACCGACGAGGTTATGCCAGGGCCATCGAGTCCATGTGGAACTGGTGAGTATACACAATTTAACATTAATAATGTTTGATTAGGAAATATAAAATGTTGACTTTTAGTATTTTTTTTGTAAATTAAAAAACACAAAATATTAATAACTTGAAAAAACAATAACATTCTGCCATTTTTTGCAGTAAAAGTAACCTTTCTCCTTATATTTATATTTTTCATACATGATCACGTGCATTTCAGTAACGTTTCTGGATGTTCGATTAAAAGCCTGCCATAGAAACAACTCAAGACTGTTACTATCTCCATTACCAAAAGTATAATTATAGTCTGTTTCTTTGCCATATGTTTGAGATAGGAAACAGTAAATTCATGAGAAAGTAAGGTTCAGTTACAGATAATAATAATAATAATAATAATAATAAAGACTTTCATTTAGAGAAGGTAACTCAATTAGTTACAGAACTTCCTACCTTGAGGCCTTCTACATGTTATGTACAGTCTGGCGTGACACTAGATAATTAAGTGATTTCAAAAATCAAAGTATCAAGCCTGGAATACATGCACAGGCACATAAACATATATAAAATATAAAATATCATCCTGCATCCTGTTGAGACATTGATTATTAAAGAAGAAATACTAGAAGCCTGCCTTATGTCACTGGGAATGTTGCTCCATACCAGTGGACCAGTATATTGAAAACATTATTTAAACAATTCCTTCTTTGGCCTTGGTATAATGTAATTTTTACTTATGGACCTTAAATTTGGAGTACCATCAGCATAACTTTGGTGAAAGATGTTGCTGAGATAGACAGGAATGGCTTTTCTGATACTTAATGCATCAATTTGGCCTTTCTAAGAAATATTCTTTCATGTATTATCAAAATCTTTACATTATTCATAGCATCCTGAAAATTGTCTATACAGTGATCTAGAATTAAATGGCAAGCCCTCTTTTATAGTCTTAAAAGTGTTATGTCTGAATTAATGGTATTACTCCAAATCCTCAGTAAGCAAAAATAAGAATTAACCTTTTTTTGAAACATGTTTAATGTGAATAGACTAAGTACGATTGTTATCTACGAATACACCAAGAATGTTTAAACCTGTCTTGAAAGACCACTGTTATGAGAGACTACCTGTCTTGAGAAACCAAATTCTCTGTACAGATTTATTGATTATACAGTGTTATGAGAGGCCACACATCTTGAAAGACCATGACTTTTCAACAGAAGACAATTCTACTGCATAACAATACTTTCAAGACATATTTCATTTCAAAAGAGTAAATAACTTACATTCCTGGCCAGGTTCACACCTGATGATATCTAAGATAGGTGATGGCCCACTGTCCTGCAATAGGTGGACTAGGTGAGAATGGCTAGATTTTCTGGAAAAGAAACCATGACCTGTTTTTAAAATTTTCTATCTTCAGTTACCTTCAGGTACCTTCATAATGTTAATTAACCTTCATGTATCATAGTTTAAAATCATTGATAGCCAAAACAAAAAAAATGGTAGTCCTGGGGTAATTGTACCAACCCCTGAAATGATGTCATTCTATATGACAAAAAAGCCAATATATTCATAGAAAATATATAAATAGCACAAAATAAGGGATAATTTTAAATATAATAGTTTACTATTGTTTCCATTTGACTGAATTTTAATTGTCAACGTAATGGTGCAACTCATCAGGATATGAAGCATAAAAGCGATACCAATGTGAGTCACCTTAACACCGAAAGCACCAGATGTTGGTATCAAGGTCAAATTCCAACATTACTCTGTCACAAAGTGACTTGCAAGCATAACAGAGAAATGCAATTCTGTTAAAGTACAGTATGCACCAAGAATCCTATAACATTAAAGTACAGTCTCCACCAAGTGTCCAATAACCTTAAAGTACAGTATTCACCAAGTGTCCTATAACCTAAGAGTACAGTATCCACCAAGCGTCCTATAACCTTTGAGTACAGTATCCACCAAGTGTCCTATAACCTTAAAGTACAGTATGCACCAAGTGTCCTATAACTTAAAGAACAGTATCCACCAAGTGTCCTATAACATTTAAGTACAGTATCCACCAAGTGTCCTATAACCTTAAAGTACAGTATCCACCAAGTGTCCTATAACCTTAAAGTACAGTATCCACCAAATGTCCTATAACCTTAAAGTACAGTATGCACCAAGTGTCTTATAACCTTAAAGTACAGTATCCACCAAGTGTCCTATAGCCTTAAAGTACAGTATCCTCCAAGTATCCTATAACTAGCTTTAAAGTACAGTATCCACCAAGTGTCCTATAATCTTAAAGTACAGTATCCACCAAGTGTCCTATAACCTTAGAGTACAGTATCCACCAAGTGTCCTATAATGTTAAAGTACAGTATCCACCAAGTGTCCTATAACCTTAAAGTACAGTATCCAGCAAGTGTCCTATAACCTTAATGCACAGTATGCACCAAGTGTCCTATAACCTTAAAGTACAGAATCCATCAAGTGTCCTATAACTGCATATAAAGTACAGTATGCACCAAGTGTACTATAACCATCCTTAAAGTATGGTATGCACCACACCAAGTGTCCTACAAATGTCCTTAAAGTACAGTACGCACAAAGTGTCTTATAACCTTCCTTAAAGTACAACATGCAGTGTCCTGCAACCAGCCTTAAAAAGTACAGTATGCACCAAGTGTCTTATAACCTTAAAGTACAGTATGCACCAAGTGTCTTATAACCTTAAAGTACAGTATCCACCAAGTGTCCTATAGCCTTAAAGTACAGTATCCTCCAAGTATCCTATAACTAGCTTTAAAGTACAGTATCCAACAAGTGTCCTATAACCTTAAAGTACAGTATCCACCAAGTGTCCTATAACCTTAGAGTACAGTATCCACCAAGTGTCCTATAACGTTAAAGTACAGTATCCACCAAGTGTCCTATAATGTTAAAGTACAGTATCCAGCAAGTGTCCTATAACCTTAATGCACAGTATGCACCAAGTGTCCTATAACCTTAAAGTACAGAATCCCTCAAGTGTCCTATAACTGCATATAAAGTACAGAATGCACCAAGTGTACTATAACTATCCTTAAAGTATGGTATGCACCACACCAAGTGTCCTACAAATGTCCTTAAAGTACAGTATGCACAAAGTGTCTTATAACCTTCCTTAAAGTACAACATGCAGTGTCCTGCAACCAGCCTTAAAAAGTACAGTATGCACCAAGTGTACTATACCCACTGTTAAAATACAGTATGCACCACACCAAGTGTCCTGCAAATGTCCTTAAAGTACAATATGTACCAGGTGTCTTATAACCTTCCTTAAAGTACAACATGCACAGTGTCCTGTAACCAGTCTTAAAGAGTACAGCATGCACTAAGTGTATTATAACCATCCTTTTCCAGGCCTGGTGTGCCCTATTGCATGTCACAAGATGTGACTAAAGGAGGCAGAAAGAGCAGTGGCTCAGTGGTTAGCAAGCTGGACTCACAATCAAAAGAGTGCATGTTTGAATCCTATACCATGAGATCAGCCTAAGTCAACTATTATAGTACTTCCATATTCGAGGCATTTTACTCTTATTGACTTTACTTTTATTGCCTCACCACTATACAACTGAATTGGAATTTTGTGTTGTACAACAACAATCCAAACTAGTAATTGCTCTGTAGCCTTCACTGATTTACATTCCAACTTCAATCTAAAATAACCAAGTATTACAGGTGCTATGGGGGTTGGGCCAGGGGGTCGGTAGAATACTTTGATGATTGCATATTGATTACCCACCCCCATGCTATGCATCATTTGCCAACCAGCAAATTCTGTGAATTTCTGTCCCCCATGGTGATGTTACAAAAGTTCATAATAATGAAGTAGATGACCTATATGACAGAGGTGTAAAGTTGATAAGCAGATATGGAGAGAAACAGAGTTTCAACAGTCTTCATACAGCACTCAAAAATATTGACCTTGACCTAGAGTATGAGATCTCAAATGTGCAATGCAATACATTTTTTAATAATTATATATATGCATACCAAGCTTCATCCATGTATCTTAAAATGCTGCTAAGTTATCAAGCAGAGAGGCAAATGTGACTAAAACAAAATATTGAACTGTGGCGTTGACATTTGACACACATTCTAATGATAATACAGTGAAACCCTTCACACCTCAGTATACTTATATTTTCAGTCTGAAACTTTCCTTTGTTAATATCATCATTTTTTTCCCCAGTAAAAGGAAACCCCATCAACACTCAATACTGAAACAAATTTCAATCGTAAATTTAAATTTTATGCTAAAAAATAACCTATAAAACCAAAATTCAGTGAAACTTGGATATATATTTTAGCTGTTTATTCCTGACACAACCTGGAACAGATTAATTATAGTTAGACCACTCCAGTGGCATAGTGGTTAGAGCGTCCGCCTTGGATGCGGGACGTCATGGGTTCAATCCCTGGCCAAGTCATACCAAAGACTTACAAAAATGGTATTAACAGCTGCCTCGCTTGGCGCTCACCATTAAGAGGTTAGTGTTTGGACTGGTTGGCCTGTTGTCTGAGAATAATGTGACTGGGTGGGACATCATGCTACATATCTGCGGCATGATGCCCCAGTGCTAGACATCACTATAAACTGTCACACTGCAGACGTCATAGTGATATGACTGAAAAATTGTTAAAGCTAAGTTAAAAATCCCAAACACACACACACAATTATAGTTAACAGGTACTTGTAGTGGAGTGTTCTGTGAGACAAGGACCCAGAAAATGTCTCAAGGGCACACAAGGTTAAAACAAAACTTGACATGAGTGTCAACACAGATTAGGGCTGAAAAAAGGCTAATCTGAACTCTTTGCACCATACAAAAGAGTGAGCTTTTAAGGCTTATTACATGTATTTAACTAAATGCCTGTAGGTAAGTCATTTTTGAAAGACTATATCACACAGACCTGATCTATGTCTGAGTCATGTGACTTTGAAATTCCTAACTGCTAACATGACTTCATATTTGCAGCTTCTTGACCAGGATATAATTTGTGCAGTCAAGATTAGATATCAGAAACATCTGTGGCGCTGTCCCATGACTAAGATTAATTATGCAGACAGTCTGAGTAATGGAAATGGAAAGTTTGACATATGGCTAGACGGACAGATAGAAAGATGGATGGATAGAAATGCTGATAATTAGGTCCCCCCTCCCCGATGTTCTAGTGCACTATTTAGCCATGTAGAACCCAGCTTTGCTAGTGGCAGAATTTATACCACCATCATATGTCTCATGCTACACTCACTGAATGGCAGTCTTCATCAACATAAGTGTAGATGATCCACTTTGTGTGTACTGTATATCACAATAAAATTCTTTCTAATTAAATAATGCCATAATGAATGAAAACTTTTTGTAATCACATTACATCCTGCAGATCTTTATGTAAGAAATATGGTGGCATTATAGATCTAATCAGGAACGTTTGGACCTATTCCATGTTTATTGTTCCAGATCTTTTGGTTTCATTGTTAAGTTCTAACTTGTAAATGGTTGGTCAAACATTTGTTTATTTTTCTAGATATTCCTTTAGAGTAACTTTTAAAAAAAACAGGCCAGAAAGCTAAGAGATTATTATCACTATCATTTTTGAGTAAACTGTATATAATTGCTTATAAGTCAAGTCATACTGCAAAACAACAAAGATCCCGATCTGCTGTAGTATAATGCAACCACAGATTAGGGTGTATTTTGTTTGTCCTACTGATTACTCCTAACAAACTACACAGACCCACATCTGGCAGTGCATTATGTGATGGCAGATCTGGGTCTGTGCAGTTTGCAGTTGGATTCTTCTTATAAGCGGGTATATGTGGAAAACCCTTTGAAGAAGTCAACATTTTCTGTCCTTTTTCAAGGTTGATTTTCAATTTGCTTGTAATGAACCCTGGTTCTGTGTCCTCTAAATTAGGTGACTGCAATGCAACCTATGAAAAACACTCCAACTATGGAATTTCTCATGGAAAGCCAATGGCGATAAAAACATGTCAACTACAACTGGAAGCTAGTTACAGTGGATACAAGCATTCAATAATGCATCTTAAACAACAGTACTGTTAATGCCACATTATACACCCAACCAAGTGTCTTAAAGTCCTCCATGTAGGGGTTAGAAGAGCACGATTGGCTGGATATTATTGACCAATGGGACTCAATGATCTCAACCTTTGGTCATGGTATGCAGTCTTGAACAAAAGCTACTGTGCATAAAACCATTATTTTCTGCTTACAATTGCCATGACAATGACCATTGATCTCCAGACCCCAGAATCTGTAAGTCGCTGTATTGTTAACTTGTACCTCTGAAGTGCAAGTCATGCTCAAAGTCTTTGGTCAAGGAGTTGCTTGAAAAAAAAAATTGTTCAGTAAAACCTATTTTTCTCAAAGTTGCCCTGATCTTGTACTTTTATTTTTTCATCCCTCACCCTCATAAAACCCCAATTACTTTTCCTTAAGTGCAATCCCTCCACAAACTGTGATCAAGGTACATGGTTTAAAACTAACATTATGCAAAAAAATCCCCATGAGTCTTCTCTCAGCAGCAGTGACCTTGACCTCCTTACTGTTGGACCAACCACCATTAATGCTTCTTCCCAACTCCAAGCCATCCACAAAGTTTACTTGAAGTCTGTGATGAATAAATCCAGCTATTGCACAGAAACCATTTGTCTAATTGCAGTCAGTGACATTGAACTTTGACCTGTTGACCCCAAAATCAATCAGCTAGTTTCTTATCTATCATGAAAGACGTCCTCAAACTCGGTGAAGGGACATGGTCAAGACCCAAAATACTGTGCACAAACATTTTTTTGTTACCTTGGCCTTCACCCCCGAAGTGTTATTATATGCTAAAAGAAATTTCTCCATTAACTTTACAATATCAGAATCATGCAGTATTTTTCCATACTGCATGGCTTCATACTGCACAACACATGTGTCTAATACAGTATCCTGTATAAGAAACTATTTTAATTGTAAACAAACAATGTAGCACAGACACACAGCTTTTCGTTTAACAGATTTCATTGTGGATGAACTAAACTAGCTCTTTTGTAGAGATGATAAAGTTAATGATGTGGATGAGTTTACTGAGTCACAAATGAAAGTTTTAAACAAGCAAATGAATGAACGTAACTTTTCGCAAATAGAATGTTCAGAATATGACCAGTTCTCATTAAGGTCTATAAAAATAGCATAGATAAGCATACTGAGGCTAAAGGCTATCATATATCTATCAGATACATACCATTTCACAAGTCAGTCAAAACAATAAATTCAAGAAAAAAATGCAGCTTAGGGTTCTGGTAGAAAACTATGAGCCTCAGAGCCAATAAGCCAAGAAGACAAAGAAATCTCATTTCTACTAGCTAAATGGTCTGTCAGCTGCTTTGCAAATTTCCCTGTTGTTTGATACAATGTTCAAGATGTAGGCTAGTGACAAAAGCCATACAGGTCATGTACTTAACTGGATTCCCTCCCAAAGAAAGCATGCAAATGACAGGGCATAAACATATGCCGCCTTAACTGGCAATAAAAATGGAAATAAATATAATTACATTTTTGCATCCTGAATTTATTCAAAATGTAATTTTCTAAGTCTGAAAATCTGAATTACATGTCATGGGTTCCAAAACTTTGTACAGACCGCAAAACTGTACTGTAATTTTGGCTTTTGATGCCGTAAATCAGTAAGCTTTTCTACTTTACCCTATGTACAAGCTATTGTCAAAGTCTGCTCCAGGCAGATAATGTAGAAATAAAGTTTTTGTGTGGAAACCATTGGTCTTTTCAGTTAGTGACCTTTTCCTTTTAATGAAATTATAAATAAGATTTTTTCTCTTCTTACCCCAAATGCAAATGATCTACTAAAATTTGCTCCAGGTATAGATGTAGAACTAATGTTATTGTGTGGAAATCAAAAACTAATAGCTGGACAGATAGTGTAATAGCAAAATATAAGATGTGGATGGACATCTGTACTGCTCAGTGTCACCCTTGTTCATTAGTGGTTTTACAAACAATAAATCCAATAAAACAGTTACACAAGGAAACACATTTTGAGTGCTAGAGCTTAATGTGCAAATTAGCAATTATATAGAACCTGTGTGACTAAAGTTGTGAACAGGGAGATTTTTAATCAATCCGTGCAGCAGAACTAAACAGGTTTAACACTGCTTCATATAAAATATTATTGATAGTAATCATTATTAATTGAAAAGAAAGGAAGTAGCGCTTCCATCTCTGCAAAATTTATTTCTGCAAGTTTTGCCAAGGGGATGCTGTAATACAGGATATGGATGGCAGCAAAGTGCTGATGTAATCAAGTATATATTGATTTTCTATTGATGTTTGCTCGTTGAAGTGAACATTTTCTATAAATTTCAATATCATGCTATTGATGACAAAAGATAAAGGAAGCCATACTATAATTGCTTGTGCTGAAGCACTCATTGTAGTAAGAAAATGAGATATTGTGTAAGGCCTGTCTACGTTACATCTGCATTAACATTTTAATTAAAATTTTCACTGACTGACTCTTCTTCCTAATGTTTTCAGCGTAACGGTGTAAGGAATCAGGACAAAAATCAAAATTTACCATTACAGACTCATTTCAATATTTTTCATTTTGTACCAACTTTCCTGGATTTTGTGGAAACCATGAATTTAAATACCTAATGAACAATGGCCCATTAGTAATGCAATAAGATTCCTTTCTATATCCAATGAACAATGACCAATTTGTAATGCAATAAGATTCCTTTCTATATCCAATGAACAATGACCCATTTGTATTACAATAGTATTCCTTTCAATATCTAATGAATAATGACCAATTTGTATTACAATATAACTCCTTTCTATATCCAATGAACAATGACCCATTTGTATTGCAATAGGATTCCTTTCAATATCTAATGAACAATGACCCATTTGTATTATAGTAGGATTCCTTTATATTTCCCATGAATGATGACCCATTTGTATTACAACAGAATTCCTTTCTATATCCAATGAACAATGACTCATTGGTATTACAATAGGATTCCTTTTAATACCTAATGAATGATGACCCATTGATATTAAAATAGGACTCCTTTCCATATCAAATGACCAATGACAACATTGTTTATCTTGCATATTATGGGTTACATTTGATAAAAAACAAGCTTTTTCTCAGGACACTTGTAAACAACTTGGCTAGTTCAAATCATTTGATATTTTCCCTGTCAAATTTCCATGTTACATCCAAATTACCCAGATAGAGATGAATTTCATCAAAAATTCTGCAGCATTTTGAATGATGACAGTTGCCTTCTGTTGCACTTACAATAGTGAAATATATTCTCATTTAGATTAAACTTACAAATAACAAAAGACACAATATACACAAATTATGTCTTAAGGTTTTGGATAATCTCCTTGTTACTATGGTAATAAAATTAGTCTTGAATTTAATGGTTTTTTCATGAAGATTGACTTCTTATTGTCCTTGATGAACCGAACTAAGCAAAACAAAACTTTAAAAATAATGAGAGGAAAAAGCAAAGATACAACCAGAAATTGAATATCCTCCAAGAGATAAAGGTCAGAGATGTGATGAAAGCATTATTTGTCCATGTAATCAAAGAGTTTATTATTAGTATATGGTGTTTTGTATATTTAATTTTCACTGTGTGCTTAACTTTTGTCCATGATTGTAGATTATACTTTAAGGTAAGATCATTTGTAAACAAAATGTTTACTTGGATTTGAGTTCGGAATCTTGGTTTTTCCCTGGGAAATTCTATTGTCATCTTCACTTTTGTCATGATGTTAACTTGAATTTAAGTTCAAGGCCTGACCTTGTTCACCAGTTTGGTATTTTCTGGAAGCAAATTTCTTTAGAAAGAAGTATTTTGTTGTGTGATACATCAGGTGATAGTCAGCAATTATAGGAATGGGTGGACTATTATTTATTTCTATTTTATTATCATTTTGAATCAGTTATGGTTGTCTTCAGATATAATCTGAGACAATAACATTATTCAATGGAATGACAAAGTGCTCGCTTACATTTTGGACTAAAGCACTACTTTGGGATTATTGTTAGTTTATTTAAAGATAATTTGGATTATGTTATTGTGATATATGAAAACTTGGTACATCAGCACATTCAAGATTATTGCATCCATTAGGAGCATTGTATACTTTTGGACTTGTGATCCAACATTTAGGATTTTTTGGAATTTTAATCACATTACTGTAGGTTAATTTTTAAATTTTCACTTTGTATTCTAGGTAAATAAATTGTTTATTGAATTTTATCAAACTTAAAGATTTCACTTCTTTCTGTTACTTTGTTTAAGACCATACAGTCATAACAACTGATATAAGTGCAAATTTTCCTTATCAAAATGAAAAGGAAAGTACAGTCAAACTTGTCCCAATGGTCATCTTTGTATCTCAGTCACCTCATCTAAACAGCCATTTCCCTCCTCCAGCATATTTCAGACGTAAAAGTCATGTACATAAAGGTAACCAGTTTTCCAGTCAGAAGCCAAGCGTTTTGTAACCAAATAATGGTTTCTCACTGCTTTGTGTGGTCACTGGATCACATTAACAATGACTGATATGAAGCAAACTTTTGCTTCATTTGGAAAACTTTGTTTAGATAAAACCATATCATGTGAACTGATGTGTAAACATACATTTTCTATCTCTCTTGTGCTCACCATACTCCAACACAGTGTCAGTGCAACTTAAATGTGTCAAAATGTACAATTTAAAAGTAAGGCAGTTTTTATCATTAGAAACATGGGTAAAAGCAATTTATTTGAAAGTGGGAAGAAATAGTCAAGATGTCACAGCAAAAATGGGAGTCTGCTTTAGTGCCAGTGTGACAAGTATAGTTCACTATCTTCATCTAATTTATTTCCATTGAAATTAAATTATAATTTAATTGATTAAATGTAGTTTAAGTAATACAAAGTGCATCCTTCTCTGGCCCCTTGTTGGGCTCCTCTTTGTCTGCTATGGATTTCCCGCCCAGACATGATGTCATTGCAGCCAGTATATGTTTAATAAGCTAGTAACAAAATTTAGATATGTTGTCATGTTGAACCAATCAGATGAGTGAGTTTGAGCATTTGATCAAACACTGTGTCGGCTGGGCATTCATAAAGCAATTGGGATGCCTGTAGAGATGGTTGCTTTTCAGTGTAGATGTTGCATTTAATTTAAAATTATTTGTGGAAAGAAGATACAATCCTTCCTTCGCTTGATGATACCACATGTTACTTTCCATTTTTTTGGGATCATATGTTTATTAAGCCCACAATGGCTTCTTGTTGATCAAAACAAACTGTTAATCGTTTGACCAGCATTCGCAATATATGAACATAACCAGGACATCATCCCTGCAACAAATTCAGCCTTGGTGGACATTACAGGAAATTGGACTACATCCAAATTGGTTAAACAATTAGCTGAAAGGAACATCAGGGTGTAAGTTTCAATTGAGAAAAAGCATCTTCTTCAACTCAACACAGATAATGTGCACCAGATGGGTAATTCATCTGTGTGTTCCATAGCATCATCACGTGACCTTGAAACAGCTGATACATCACGTGATCTCAACATGTCGGACAGTTAACTGAATTATAAGCGTCAGCTGCTGCATTGACACAATCTTCTACAATAACTACTATATTACCACAAGGCGCAACAGCTTCACAATCTTCATAGAGTCTTGTGTCCGAGGATACATGTCAATCACATAGTGACTTTAACCTTCAATCAGCCCTTGCTAGGCACAGGGATGACAGCATGAGATTCTCCCAAACAATGCATTATGCTGTGCCTGCTGACAAACTCCCACTGGTAGACATTGTACCCAGCAATATACACAAGGTCATACTCAATGGTAAACACATTAATCTTGCCCTAGTTCTGATACCTAGCATGGACTCTTGCCCAAAGACTAAAATTATTGACCAGGGTGACAGTCAAATTGTAGCGAAAGGGAATGACCCACGTTTGGCCAGCACATTAACTATTTCTGAATTTCATATGGCCTTCTCTAAATACAAAAACATTCTCTGTGAGGTCTATCCATTCAGGAAGTCCAAATTAGATGCATATGCTGACTTTATGAACTGCATCAGGAATGAACTGGTTTTTATGAGTATAAGGCATGTGTGTGTGTGTGATTTGGATTTTTATCGTAGCTTTAACAATTTTTCAGTCACATCGCTAAAATGTGTGCACTGTGACAGTTTATAGTGATGTCTAGCACTGGGGCATCATGCCACAGACATGTAGCATGATGTCCCACACAGACACATTATCTTGACACCAGGCCAACCAGACCTAACACTAACCTCTTAATGCTGAGAGCCAAGCAAGGCAGCTGTTAGTACCATTTTTGTAAGTCTTTGGTATGACTCGGCTGGGGATCAAATCAATGACCTCCCACATCCGAGGTGGATGCTCTAACCAGAAGGCCACCAGAGCGGTCTCCTCACAAGGCTACCCAGTATTTAATACAACACAATACCATTGTAGATTGGTCTTCCCGGGATACCAAGTTCTTTCTAGCTATTTTCTCTGGTAGAAAGACTGGGGTTTGCATTCATTGCAACAGTACTCTACACGCAAGCGGTGTCTGTCCAGCTAACCTCACAATGCCTTTTAAAAGTCAACAATCAAAGACAAATGCCAAATATTTGAATTCTAACAAAGCCAGTCATACTCCAATGGATCGGTGTGGCTGTCCTGTACTTCTGTTCAATGGAAAACAAATATGCAACAATTTAAATGAAACCAGTTGTAGCAGGCCTAAGTGCAATGTATTGCAAATTTGTAAATTATGCAGGAATGACCATCCTCAAACCACTTATGGTCAGAAAGCCAAGAATGAGAACCCCAGTAAAACTTTAAGTCATGCCAATAAAAAATAATAAGAAGGAAAGACTATATTCTGTTCCTGGTGTGGCACATGACAAGATACAAGGAAATTGTGTTTCTTCCATGCCTACAACTGCCACCACCCCTACAAATGTTGGCCTGCTTCTTCATGAGTTCCACAGTATTCCTGAAAATGATTTTGTGACAGATTTAATAAATGGTTTACGTTAGGGTTTTCATACTGGTATTCAGAAAGAACCCTCAGAAATCTTTGAATGTAAAAATTTAATGTCTGCTAGATCCCAGCCACACATTATAAGTTCAAGAAATTATAGAACAGGAGAAATGATAGGGATTTTTGATAGGACCTTTTGATTCTCCACCTAACCCCATTTACCAGGGAAATCCTATAGGCATCATTGAGGGTAAATACTCTAGGAAAAATAGACTAATTTTTGATCTCTTAGCATAATAATCAAGAACAATCAAGACTTAATAGTTTAATTGATAAACAGGAATTTTCCTAGAAATATGTCAAAGCTGATGATGCAATAAAGAGAATTAGAAAGGCCTGCACAGGGGCATGGTTATGTAAATTTGACATATGTGATACATTTAAACTCATCCCCTTCCACCCTAGTCTGTGGCCCTATCATGGAATTAAATGGAACAATCAGTATTATTTCTATGTACGTCTAGTATTTGGTTCTTGGTCTTCACCAAAGATATTCACCAAACTGTTGGAAGCTATCAATTGGATTGCAGTGAGTAATTATGGCATTGACAATCTGCTTGTTGGATGACTTCCTTACAATTGATCGCCCTCACCACACGGCTGATAGAACCATAGCCACCATGACAATGCTTTTTGCTCGTTTGGGAATTCTACTTGCTTCTCATAAACTTTTTGGTCCTACGACATGTTTGGAATATTTAGGTGTGCTTTTGGATACCTTAACCATGCAAGTAAAATTACCAGAAAAAATATAGACAGAATTAGAAACCTTCCGAATGAATTTCTTGAAACAAAATTCGTAACTAAACGTGAACTCTTAAGTCTCCTGGGACATTTTAAGTTTGTATGTTGTGTAAATGTCCCAGGCAGGGCATTTGTGTCTTATTTATTGCAAGTATTAATGCCCATTAGGGAGCTACATCATCACCTACATATTTCCAGTGAATGCAGGAAAGATTTACAAATGTGGAGTGGTTTACTCAATCAGTGGAATCAGATTTCTCTATTTTATGATTATGCCATCTCAGATTCTACAGATATGGAACTTTACACTAATGCTTCAGGGTCTGTTGGTTTTGAGGGCTATTTTAGAAGTCAGTGGTTTGCAAATTCATGGCCAGAGGAGCCATGTCCTTTAGTGGCCAATAAACTGTCTATAGCTTTCTGTGCATTGTATCCCATAGTGGTGGCAGCAGTGTTGTGGGGTCAGGAATGCCAGCAAAAGAAAATACTCTTGCACTGAGACAATGAGACTATGGTCAAGATAAGAAGAAAAAAAGGCAGATCTAATATCCTGACATTATGAAACTAATGCACCGCCTGACTTTGACATATGCCACACATATACCAGGGAAGAAAAATGCTATAGCTGATGAATTATCTTGTTTACAGATTACTCAGTTCTGGCAGCTGGCGCCCACAGCAGAGCAACAACCACGGGAGTGCCCTCCTCCAGATAGACAACTTCTCACCTACAGCCTACCATAAATTTCTTGTGGGACACTTCTCTGGCTACGGGCACCAGATATGCTTCTTCAACAGGCTTCCAAACCTTCAGGTCTTTCTTGCTAATGGTAGGATTGCAGATTCCAGGATATGGATGAGGACACCTTGATTTACTTCATTGCACACTGTACACAGATCCTGCACCTGACATATCAAACTATGAAACTTTTTCTAGCCATTATTTGACATACATACTTGCATCTTGGTGTTGACACTCCATTAACTACTGGTAATATTAGTTCTTTACTTAGACCACAGAATATATTGAAAGGTGTCAGAAAGGTACAATGTGACTATAGACAGAAACAACTTCCTATTATATGATATATTATGTGACATATGGCAGTGCTTGGAATGCTATGGACTGAGCGAGTACACGAAATTCTTACTACAAACTGCTTGCGTACTGGGTTTTTATGCCTTTTTGCAGTATGGAGAATTTTCTATTTGAGGAGCCCATTTTTCTGCAACAAACAATCTGTGTATGATGGACATAATATTTCAAACAGATAAGCACGTATTCATTCTGCATCTTACAGCATCTAAGACAGATATTTTCCATCAAGGTGTGGATATCAATATTTATGCCATGATGTCCTTGTATTCCTTTACCGTGTGATGAAGAAATTCCATCGTATTTGGATAGTAGTTGGAGCTCGCCCTTGTGATCCACTGATTCTCATAGACAATGGTCACGACTTCAGCAGAACTTTATTTGGTACCACCATTAAGGCTGTTTTGTCAGGTTAGGTTATGATTCACATCAATATAATGGACACTCTTTCTGCATGTGTTTTCCATGTTATTGCATTCTCAACCATTATTATCTGTATATATCCTTGCATTTCCTTTGCTACAGTCACACTGGTCCATAGTCACAGCACTCCCTTCACTTCGTTTGGGCCATTGCCAAGTTTTATACATTCACAACTTTGCTTTTGACCCCCAATTTGTGTCAGTACTTAAACGTACTCAACTATTATGCCTGCTTCCTATGGTGCATGTATGGAGTATCGGCTGATGTTTGTTATCATAGCATCCTCAGGATCAGACTTATAGAGTTTCGGTTATCAGTGTCCCTATATACCTCATGTCAGCCCCTTGTGGCTCCACATACAGGTGTCTGAAAATCTTCACAACCCTACAAAATCCTTCAGGTCTCTCTTAGTAAGGTATTCCTATGGAACAAATTCAGAGCTAGTCTGGTTTAGTGTGCTGGGACAGGATTTGCCTCCGTTATGCCAAACATGAAATGTGACAGGATTTGCCCCCATTATGCCAAAGATTATTTTATATGTACAATAAAGTGTCTATTGAACCTATGTATTGTGTGTTATATAAAGCTCTTTCTAATCTTTTTGGTACATGATAAAGGAGAAAAAAAGACCAATGAACTTTCACTTACATATTCCCCAAAATATGAAATGTAATAATTAACCATAATATATTTCACAATGGTCTTGACTGCATAGAAAAGGTTTTAAAAAATATGTAGAATATATGAATTGTAAAACAAAGAAGTTACAGAGTACATAATTATTTTGTTATGAAGCAGGAAAAACAACCTACCTTGAAGGAAGATAAAACACTTTTTTAAAGATAAACAAAGTTATGACTACCAAGGTTGAAAAGTGTATAATCATATATCAATGCAATATATTAAATCAAACATAAACGTTGCTAGAAATCTACACAGTTTGAAGTCTGATGATGAATTTTGCGACAGCATGTTATGTATACCTGTATTGTCTGTTTAACTTTTCTTCCTGATTGTTAGGTTGTAAGTGTCATTCGTAAACAGCAAATTATGTAGCTAACTTTTGTCCATGATTGTAGGTTGTAAGGGTCATTTGTAAACAGCATATTACATAGCTAACTTTTGTCCATGGTTTTAGACTATACTTTTAGAAGTTGCTTTTAAATTTTCACTTGATATTCTTGGAAAATACATTATTTGTTGAATTTGACTAAAGTTGTAGGTGTTTCTTTTTTCTGTTATTTCATTTAAGATAATAGGCTCATAGCAAGCAGAAAATGTGATGCAATGAATGATGTTGAACCTAAAAAATAAAAAGGTCAAGCACAAATTTTACATAAAATATAATTATTTGACCAATTTGGTAAAATGTCAAAAATACTGCAAGTGAAGATGGACAAAAAATGGAAATGTTCCTTCTGAGAAGCCAGTACATGAAGAATGGGATAAACATGCAATTTGCACATTGACTTCACTAGAAAGATATGCATGAAGATATCAACTTACCTGTTTATCCCAATGACTAATTTCTCTTCCTTTTAAATTTATTGCTTTTTATAACTGCAATATTATTATCATATTAACTTCATATTAAATTAGCATTATGTATTCTTTAATCATTCATAATGAACGTTTAGCGGAACAATGCCATCATTTTTCAGTCATGTGGTTAATGTCATTGCTGTCAATACCACATATTCTGTTGGTCTTCTTGCAAAAGTTATATAGCAAAAACAGTCCCCAGGTGGCGCTGGTTAGTATCTGTCATTCACTGTTATTAAATGCATCTTCATGACTTGTTCTAATGTCTTCATGTTTTCAATCAATATCTTGCTTTCTCTTTTTGTGACAGTATGATGATAAATATGCTATACATTAGAATTACTGGTTGAAAAAATCACTATAATAAGGATTATTTTCATTAAAAAAATGAGCTGACCCAAGCATAAATGTTTAATCATGCACATGACATTATAACCTGAATGATGATATCGAATGTGATGTAATTACTGAAATTTTAATGTACATTTATATGAATAATTAAAATTAACATGAATAAAGTAAGAAGAAAATTAATGTTACGAAACATATTATAAACATTCACACATTGTTAATAATCACTTAATTAAATCAAAATAATAACTGATATTCATATTCAAGGTGACCTTTATGATTGAGATGACTCTTATTAGAAAATTACCATTTTACATTTTCGATTTTGTTTAATGCATATCTAGACCAGAAGAGTGCAAGTTCAAACCCCTCCACTGGAACAGCCTGAGTTGTCTGCCATGATGTCCCTGGGCGAGGTACTTTATTATAATTGCCCTTGGCACAAAAAAGCTTCATTTGTTGCTGTACAATAGAACACCAATGAAACAAACCATAACTGTACAGTCCATGTTTTTCTTTGGAGTAGTTATGCTACTAATTTGGAGCATTATTTTTTTGCAAAAAGATTAGACCAGATAGCAAAATGAGAAAACAAGAGTACCATGAAATGCTCATTCTATGCTCACCAAGTATTCAATAGTCCTCTGTGGATGTTGAAACTTATAGGGCATAGTAGACTAGAGATTATTGATCAATGGGTCAATGGGTCACAATGACCTGACCATTTGGTCAATTTATGTGGTTTTGAACTAATGCTACTGTGCAGAAATCATTTTCTTAACAGATTTATCATGAATATGACCTATGACCCCTGAATATAGAGGTTTTATTGTTACCATAAGCCATCCACATAGTCGAATCAAGGAAAACAGTCCAAAAATATTTACATTTTTCTTTAAGCCACCAGGATTCTGATCTCTGACCTTTTTAATCTGAAATCATTGTTTCTTTCATGTCCAAAGTGCAAACATTCCACAAACTTTGTTCATGGCATGTGTTTTGGAACAAAACGTATGATATAAAAACTATTTTACTGTCCCAGTCACAGTGACCTTGCCATTTGACCACAAAATCAATATGCTTCTTTCTTACCCAGCCTACAAGACATCCACAAACTTTGGTGAAAGTACAGAGTCAAGTAGTAAACTTTTTGTGCAGAAGCCTTTGGTATTTTTTCAGTTACAGTGTTTGGTCCAGGCCTGTGATGGGGAACTTACCTTAATTTGAGGAAACCACCTTTCTTCTTTCAGTCACAGTGGTCCTGGCCTTGGGATCTTTCAGCCAAATATCAATAGGCTTCTTCTTTTCATTTTTTATAAGCTACCCACAAAGTGTGGTGCATGTGACATGTTTATGTAAGGCTATTGTGCAAAAGTCATTTTTCTTCCTTCAGTCAGTGACATTGATCCTCTCAACCCAAAATGAATAAAGTTCTTCCTAACCCCAAATGCAAGCTATATTCAAGATTGTCCAGGTCTGTCATGAAGCACTAATGCTATTGCATGGTAACCTTATTGCTGCTTTCTGCCAGTGGCCTTTACCTTTGACCTTTACAACCCCAAATCAATAGGCTTCTTTATCCAACTTGTAAGCAAATAAAAATGTTTGGCCCAGGTGTGTTATGCCTAACTAATATTAGTGTGCAACTTTTTTTTCTTCTTTCAGTCACATTGACCCTGATATCTGGTCTGTTCATCAGACTGTTAAGGCTATTAACAAAATTCTAATCAGTCCAGTTTTTAAAAAAGATTTAAAAACCTTCCTTGTATATCATGGGTAACATATTAATTACACATGTTAGACTATTTAAAATTTTTCAGTATACAATGCTGCATTTCATGAAATGTACTTACCTAACATCAATACCATTTAGTTTGATAATGAAGTCCCCACCCTTGAGTCCTGCCTTTTCTGCTGGACCACCAGGATCAATGGTGTCAATATAGGCAGGGTTACTTCCCTTGACAACAAAGCCAAAGCTGCTGTTCTCCCTCACCACTCGAACTGACCTGTCCAATATTGCAAAAAAGCCCAAAATAATCCTCCTAAATCAGTGTTTCTGTCAAACAAGTGCTTCTTTCAGATGAAATTTATGAAATGTACTGAATTATTACTGATATGGGTGTTTTGGTAAGATGGCATAAGGACATCAGTCAGTCAGTGTAATGCCATAGTGACCTAATTTCTTTTGGGACAGCCATTCCTGATCTACAAAAGTGACTGCATGTAATTTCCAGGCACTCTGCTTTAAAGCAGTTTGATTGTCTACACATCAGAATGTATATATTTAGGGTCCAACATTTTTCCAGCCATGTTATGCCATGCCAACCATACATACTGCCTGCTATAGCCTGGAGGGAGTCACAAATTTCATATGAAATGAGTTGTACAGACAAAAGATTATATTGATCAAATGACAGTGTGCATGGATGTTTTGTTAAATAAAATGACGACAAAGGTTGAAGAGTAATTTACTAAAACTTCAAAGAGAGAATTAATGTATAAAGTTAACTTACCTAGGGGACATAATTATGGAAATTGCATCACATTTATAAAATATGTGGCACATCATTTAATATACATGTATATATCTAAACTTATAAACAAGAATACTATGAACAGCACATTATATACATGCCCATGTTAATGTCCTCTTTGTAGACAACTAAAGATTTGTGTGCAGTAAATTTGACCTTTGGCCTTTTAACCCCTAAATCAATAAGCTTCTTCCTTACCCCACATATATTCCATCTACAAAGTTAAGTCCAAGGTACTGTTGTAGAACCTGCATTATTGTTTAGAAACTATTTTTCTTCTTTCAGTTACAGTGACCAATGCCTCGAACCTCTTGAACCCAGAGTCAACATTCTTATTCCATACCCAACGTGCAAGTCATCCCCGATGTCTGGTTCAGGTATATGATGTTTAAATAATGTTCCTACATGGAAATCATTTTCTCGTTTGAGTCAGTGACCTTTGTTTTCACATTTTAACCCCAAAACTGACAGGGTTCTTCTTTACTGTAACTGAAGCCATCCACAAAAACTCCAAAGTTTGGCAACTATAGTCTGACAATACAAACACGTTTGTTTTTACCCCCCTACCAATTTAAATAATGTAAATCTTTAATGTGATAAAAAGTGCAAGGAACTTAGTCAATTCATTCATTGATTTATAGTTTCTATCCTGACTGTGAGTAGAGTGACCCTAACACTGTGATCATTTGCACGTTTCATGATTAATGGAAGTTTTCAATGTAATAGACGGACATGCTTGGATCCATTTCCAGTTTCTGGACAAGTCCATTTTTAGCAAAGGGGTGTATCACGACTACAGATGTACATACATAAGTCATCTGCTTCCGATATTTACAATGTCGAATCAAGCAAAGGAAAATAATGACAACTACAAATTTGCCTTTCATGTGGATTTAACAAGCGGTTTAATTTCTATGTTCATATATACAGAGGGATATAATTCCAAACTCTCAACGTTATGTAATTTATGGAATTATCCGGCAGTTGCTGAACAGGATGAACTACATCATTATGTTGTCTGATAGAAATAAACTAGCCTATAGTGTACGCAATATGGCACCATGTTAGTATGTAAAGTCCGTTAAGCATTAAATGGTGCAAGGGATGCCAGCATTAGTGCCATTCTGGTGACAGTCAGGTTAGAAATTATAAATCAGTGATTCAATTGACTTAGTTCTGTGCACTTTTTATCACATTAAACATTCTTGTTTTTAAAATTGGTAGGGAGGTACAAACAAACGGGGATGTAGAGTCAGACTATAGACATGTTGGACCACTTCAGTTTTTCTGCAGAACCATTTTTCTTCTTTTCATCACAGTGACTTTAACTTCTGAGCTTTTGACCCTGAAATCGAATGGGTTATTCCTTACAGCGAAATGCAAGCCAAAGTTTGGTAACTGCAGATGGTGGATAGCTCAAACTACACTACTGAAACAAAAGTGGTTACAGACAGATCAATGGATGGACAGATAGATATAACAAAATAATATGCATTATTCATCCCAATGACCTTAACCTTAAAGCTTTTGGCCCTGAAATTTATAAGGTTGATCCTTACCCCAAGTGCAAGGAATCAACCAAGTTTGAAACTGTAGATGGCGGACATCTCAAACTACAGCTCAGAAACCAAAATGGACAGATGAATAGCTGGACAGATGGTCAAAATACGCTCTGCTTTATGGCATGAATAAAAAACCAGCACAGCTGACATTTCTTTTTATTGTTATTCTCCTATTAGACTCTTAACATAACAAGTTCATACCTTAACAAAATGAAATGAAAATGTTAATGAAAGGGGTTTTTAAGATGAAAACTTTAATTCTTATATAATTAATTAAATAACTAATAAGAAAATTTAATATTGAACAACCTCAGTTACAAATTTAAAATTGTGTATATTTACCTTTAAAGAGCACCACTATTCTATACTATGGACAAAATAAAACTGCAGGAAATTATTGTTTATGTAAAAACACCAAGGTGTTATCCCATATAAAGAATATTTAAAATATTGTTCATTTAATAACACCAAGGTGTTATCCCATATAAAGAATATGTAAAATATTGTTCATGTAATAAAACCAAGGTGTTATTCCATATAAATATGTAAAATATTGTTCATGTAATAAAACCAAGGTGTTATCCCATATAAAGAATATGTAAAATATTGTTCATGTAAAAACACCAAGGTGTTATCCCATATAAAGAATATGTAAAATATTGTTCATGTAATAACAGCAAGGTGTTATCCCATATAAAGAATACGTAAAATATTGTTCATGTAAAAACAACCCTTTTCAGTCTATATAAAGTATTAAATAAAATATTTTTCATGTGAAAATTAAAAAATATTCTTGTGAGTATGGTTCATGTGTGCAGTCATTAGTTATATCTAAGTTATGCAAATTTGTAATCGGTTCTGAACATGAATCTATTTCATGGAAATAATGTGTCTGTACTGAATATGTGTCAACTAATCAAAGACGTTTCTCTAAGTACCAACATAATTTTAATTTCTTTTAAAATATATCACTTGCAGTAATAATGTTTAAATAAGCCCCCCCCCCCCCCCCCCCCGCCATTAACATTTTTTTTCTCTCTGTGCATTTTAAAAAAGGTGGGAATTGTGTTTTCCTGTCATTCCGTCTGTTCACCCAACAGTAATGTATTGTACATGCAAACTTCAAACTTTGGGATGTGATGGGGGAGAGTAGATGTACACAATGGTTTCGAGATTATAATATGATCCATAGGGATTCATCTATGGAGTGGGCCTTGTGGGGATACTGCCCCTGGGTAACAACTTAGAAATTCTTAAGATCCCCACCTTATAAACTTATGTAGGTTTGAAGGATGTGAGATGAAATCAGATAAACTTAACAGACCATGGGTCATATCCCTTAGTAGGGCAAGTCACCCCTGGGTCACAAATTGGAAACAGCTGAGATTCTCACCTTCTAACAATATATTGGTTCAAGGATGACACATATTCAGTAGAGACCCTGGGGAAGAAGCCTTGTTCCTGGGTCATAACTTTAAGAGATCTGCAGGCTATAACTATACAGAGGTTATACAGACCCTGGGTTGTGCCCCTGTGGTTGGGAACTCGACCCTGGCTCATTACTTGAAACCATAAAGATCTTTACCCTACAACCATGTACACATGCAATGGGCATGAGGGGATAAATGCAATTCAGTACAAGTCTTGACATGCCTTTGGCTCATAACTTGGAAGCTGGATATGAATGTAGAAATTTACATTTACAGAACTGAAACATTTGCCTCTGGATCAGGCCATTATCCCTGTAGCAGTGTACTGAAACATAGAACATGCAATGGCATGTCATTTACCTAATTCAAGTTTTATATTATCTCACTTTGGATTATACTGAATATCACGCTGAGATAACCAGTCATCCAATTTGGAGTACACTGTGTTGACATAACCAATCATTCAATTTGGAGTACACTGTGTATCATGTTTAAATAACCAATCATTCAATTTGGAGTACACTGTGTATAATGTTTAAATAACCAATCATTCAATGTGTATCATGTTTAACTAACCAATCATTCAATTTGGAGTACACTGTGTATCATGTTTAAATAACCAATCATCCAGTTTGAAAACTACAACTGACACTGCTCACACACTTCATGAATCAAATGTGGAATCAGTGCACATAAATACTTGTAATTTGTTTAGAACATCTTCCAAAATTATTCTGCTTGGAAGGTTTACTGAAAAAAGAATATTGGTTCGATGATATTTTGTAAATGTGGACATGAGAACAAGAGGGTGTGTTGCCACCCTTTCTTGGAGATCAAGGTTACAGACGAAGGTTACACTTACTCTTAACATGCTGGTTGTGGTATGAAATTAGGTAAAAATTTATATACATCTAGGACATGGGTGTCAAATTTACCAAGTTTATGGTTCTCACTCCAAGGTCAATGTGCTCAGTTTATGTATCCAGGCTGTAGCTGTGAAACTATTTAAGATATTGCAAAGAATGTATGTGTATGATACATGTATTTAACAATTAGAGTGTGTTGCATACCATGCTCTAGGTCATTTCTTAAAGGCCACAGGAACATACTTCTAGTGAATGTAATCTGGTGTCATGTTAAAATTATGATAATAATCTTGATGCATTTTTATAGGCCTGTATTAATTGGGGCATAAACATGCACCTCTCTCTATAACTTGTTCACAACGGGGTCCAAAAACACAGTCCACTATATAAGAGAGGACACGAGTTACTGAGGGACCTCAGCAAAAGTTATGTCATACCTGCTGGTCAAAACCAAAGGGGGGGAGAGAAACTGGTCTGTTTAATGGCTGAATACTTGTTTTATAACAGCTTTGAGAATATCTGTCAATAAAGCTCTTTTTTTCTAATGATGTTATTCTGTATAAATTACCTTTATTTTCAAGATACCTAACATCTGAAAGATCGTTAACATTATTTCAACTGGTTTCAACATCCTTCACGTGTATGTGAAAACATTTGTGTGTTACGTCACTGAATTTTGTTGTTGTTGATCAGTCTGGTTCCCAGCTCATTATGGTACAACAAAGTTCAAAACATGGGTATAAAAAACAGGGTAGCAGACTAAATGTTCAAAAACCATGAAACAAGATTCTGTATTTTTTCAAAAACTTAGCGACATTTATTTCATGTAACAATCATCTGCATCAAAACTCAGTTTGTGTACTTTTCAGTTAGTAAAATACTGATGACGTGATTTTATTGCAAACATTAGTAGAATTAATTCTCATCCTTGAGGATGTCTTTAAGTGCTAATTCAGGACTTTGCTGAAGCTCGTTTGCGGTGCAATGATCCATATCCATGAAACAAAGCTTTTTATTTGACAAGGTATTAATTCTGTTTGATTGCCTTGCTATCTTTCATCACAGTTATGACTGAGTAGGTTAATTCAAGGGAGTATAATTATATTAAGTACACAATAATATTTATAAGAGTGATTGAATGACCAATTGAAATGAGTTCTCTCGATATATGACCAGGGCCGCTAGATCTTATACATGTAGGATTTGCAAGCCTTTTAACTTTTCTTTCATTCCACATCCTTTATTTGATACAAAAGACAAAATTAACGCAATAATACAAAAGAGGTCAGCTTTTAATTCAATGCAACAGTAAAACTAATAGCAATGCAAGTCAGATATGAAAACACAGTCGGCACTTAATTATGTTCTCAGAGAAACGCTCTCAGACATAGCTGTTATGGTAGGTTGAAACATTTATGTTTGAATAAAAGAGGGCATTTATAATGATTACACTTAAACTGATCTTACAGAGAGAACTAAAATGCAAATTTCACTTGATAAAAAAACATAGTTAATTGGTATATATTTATTAAAGTACTGTAAGCGACATTTTCATCAATTGAAATTTCATTGAATATCGTTACTTGTAGTATAGTAAAAATGTTGTTTGGAAAGAAAATGTATATTAAAACAAATGACATTAAAAGCTGACAATTTCATAATGCTAATTCAAATTTGCAGGTCCTATTTACTGTTTTCAATGATAAAACAAGCAATATATCAAAGTTTTAGTTACTAATTGTGACTGTGATTTTCTTCAATAAAGAGGGATCAATTTTTTGGGTAATTTTTAGTAAAAAAATGGGATCCATGCCCGATCCCGCATTATAAGCAGGTTTGCAAGTTATCAGGGCATGAGTTTTTGAGGGAGTGGTGTACTGTGTTAAGGTATTGTACATCCATCAGTCTCTCAAACCTTCTATTAACACATTATCCCCTGGAGGTTTTTGTTGTTTTCACCTGAAATACGAGTAGGAAACACATTTTGATAGCTATTTCTGAATAGATCTGAAAACACCAAATCCCAGGTGATTTTTCAATAACATACTGCCTAGTTGTGTTAGAAACATTGTTTTCATTGGCTATTTGGCTCACGCATAAGCAGAAGGGTAAAAGGGTGATTTTTAAAAATTCTTTTTGCTAAATGGAGCCATTTTATGGAGTCTTATATTTTATTTTTGTATTGAGACCACTCTTTATTTCAAATGACCATCTTATCCTACTTTTTATATATACACACACACACATAAAACTGGATCTTAAAGATACATATATCTCTACTGAGAACTATCTCAAAAATTTATAAATAGAGATAAACAGTTTATTTCTATTTCTCTATTTATTCATAAATTATATATATATATATATATATATATATATATATATATATATATATATATATATATATATGACTAGGTAATGTGTCTTATATCATATCCTGATTTCCCTGCAACAAGGTTAAGTATTGATACCTATGCAAGGGAACATGTAATTATGTGATTTGTACATTGTCTAGGGTACAGCTTATAAGCTACAGAAGATGTTTTAATGAAACTTCAGCCGGTTGTAGGTCTTGATTATAAAGTGTCATATACCATTTGTATGACCTCATTCTGAAGGTTAAGGTCACAGTCAGGAAACTAACTCTGTCCATGTAAATCTGAACCAATGAAGATATTAACATGACATTTTATCTGGTTATATATAAAGGCCTAATAGCGTCTTACATAATCAGGAAAACTCCATGTTGAATAGATAGGAAAAAGAGTTATTAAAAGATTAAATCTGATGCATGTCTGATTTTCCTTTAAAAAATGTGTCCAAACATTTTCTTGGCACAAAGACATCTCTGATGGATCTCAAACTAATAATTTTACTTAACATAAATCGATACACCTGGAAACTCTTTATCCTACTGATGTGAGAAACATTTACTCTTCTTCTAATATACATTTTTCACAATTTACAAAAAAAAAACTTTTGTTGGAGTTTTGCACTATCTTCGCTGATAATATGTTCAAGATATGTTGGTTGTGTCAATGGCAGCCATTATTCCATCTTTATCATAAAATAAAAAAAAACAGATAAAAGGCTCATTCTTTAATTATTTTATTGGGGTTTTTTTTAGACAGAAAGTGAGATGTTATAACATAAGCTTTCACTTCATAATATAATAAGATGACCCACAATCCCAATAGACAACAAAATTAACTTTACTAATGGGAGAATACATTACTATGCAGTCAAACTATTTCATTCCATTCCATTGGCAACAGCAGAAGATGGTCTGTTATGACAGAAATTACTGTAAAATCATAAAGAAACACTCTTGCAAGGCTTAACAAGCATTATTCTGTCATAGATTACTATCCTGATGCATCATGTGACTATAATATGTGTTTTTATGCTCTATTTTTAGACAAGAAATCCTCCCAAACTTTGAAGCTTGACCTTTAAACGCAATTTTCACTACATTGGCATTGAACACAAGCCAAATATTTTTGAATATGTTTCTGAATCCAAAAGATGAAACAAATGCTGTTTATAGGGTGCTGCTCCTTTAAGATAATTACAGTAAAATAACAAGACAATGAGGATTCGAAATCTTTAGGGGCTGGACAAATAAACATAGGAGGAAAAGAATTTTGGTCCGAATTGGCACCATGCCATTTCAGGAACAGGACCATAAAATAGTCTGGCCAATCTGCAACCAGGTCATTTCCAAACTGCTTGGTTGCAAAATCTGGTTCAGCACTCACAATACCTACAGTGTTTGAAATACAGTTACTGAAGACAAACTAACAGAATAAAAATAACTTGGAAAAATGAGTATTTATTTAGCCGTAACAAACATTATTTCAATTTATAGCAATTAGCATTAAACATGAGAGAAGGAGAAACAAAAAGGTTACAGTAGCTTAAGATTATGTATTTGCATGAGTACTGTACCTTCTCTGGCCCACTTTATGAGTGGGACTAGAGCCCACTGGGGACTTTTTACGAGAATCCACTCTAGTAAACTGCAGCTGTTTCATTACATCATCAAACTTAGATCTCTGCCTTGGAGGTATAAATGGTCTGGAAATAACAATAATAATTACAATAAGAAGGAGAATAAAGTACAGTAAGGTTGAAGTTAATTGCATGAGGCCCAAGTGGGACTTGAAATGTCTCACTTATCTCACATCACCTAAACAGCCAAATGCAAGTCAAGGAATTTAGTGAAGTACCATATTTGCCAACCTATAAGACAATATTTTTACCGGAAAATCTTAGCTTCATCTTATACTCCGAATCGACTTATATAGGGATTACGTCATCCAAATCGTTTTATCATGTGTCATGTAATTTTTTGTATGGAAAAACATTCTCCAATAAATATGAAAATGTGTAAAACTATTTCAGTTTGGGGAAGAGCTTGTGGATGAAAAAATATAGGACCCACTTTATGAAGGATTTTAAACAATGACATGATTGTTGGCATTAAAAATTAACATACATCAGAAGTAATTAAGCTAAAGCAGCATGCACTAGTAATAAACGTTGTTTAAATTTAATTACATATATGTGCATTAGAATTGACAAGTTAGAAGATGAATAACCATGATAAAGACAGATATTCCATCACATTTTTCTTCTTGCTTCTCACGATCAAATAAAAATTATGCCACATTATGTGAGGAGAGATAGAGAGGGAAAAAAAAGACAGAGAAATGTCTTTAAGATTGTAATATGTATGGTTCACTTACCTGATGACTGATCTTACTCATGTACAAGTGCAGTGCTATATTCCATTATCAATTACCATAATAATGCATATGCAATTCCTTTTAGTTACCAATTCCATTATCCAAGAAGCACATGGCTTTGTAGTGGTATTTACAGGCTAATTAAATATGCTACAGCTGTAGTCAGGTTTCCAAGCTGACACCTGTTTGAGGTCAAGATTCTGAAGGCTACCAATAGGGAAATTAAGCTACCAATAGGGTACTATTACGGATATGGCACCGTATCATGAAAATAAATGCTGTAAATTTCTCAACCAGTGACATCTTTTGAACTTGCCGATAGAACTGTTAGCAATTTAAAGTATGAGCAAAGATAAAAAGAATTGCCGCCTAAGTATAGGAACAGACTACCCACTTAAAAAAAATAAGCTTATTTAATGAGAATGGAGAGGTCATTGTACTTGCAAAGAAAATTAGGATGTGAAATGGCCAGTCTTGGGATTTAACCTAAGTGGATTCTATATGGATATAAATATTGTGAATATTTCAACTCTGAAGGAGTATGGTATGTATTTTCATAGTTTACATTTACGATTTAATTTATTAATCTCTCTTTGTTAAAAGATTCAGCTAAACAGGGGCTGAGTAAGGTACACACAAACAATATGAGGAGCTAATATCTCCTCTCTCTCCCTCTTATATGGGGCGATGATAATTTATATTGATAATAATGTCTCTCTTCAAAAAAGAACTGTGGAAAAAGCATTTTAGCATTAATGATGCAATTTCCCTATTGCTGATAATCTGATATAGCATACAGTGATACCTAAGTTTATTTCCACACAATATCACAAATTATTTTCTATCTGTAACTCAACAAATTTTCATGTCAGCACAATTTTATGTAGCTAAAAGTACATAACACATTTCAAATACTTTGTGTGAAACAGATTTGGTACTTTAAGTTACATTTAATGATGCTTTGGTGGCCTAGTGGTTATAGCATCTGCTGCAGATGCAGGAGGTCACAGGTTTGAACCACAGTCAAATCATCACAAAGACTTATAAAAATGGTACTAACAGCTGCTTTGCTAGGCACTCAGCATTAAGAGGTTTGTGTTAGGACTGGTTGGCCTGATGCCAGGATGTGACTGGGTAGGACATCATGCTAAATGTCTGCAGCATGATGCCCGAGTGCCAGACATCACTATAAACTGCTACATTGCAGACATCATAGCGATATGACTGAAAAATTGTTAAAGCTAGGTTAAAAATCCAAATGACACACACACACACACATTCACACAGACACAAACACACATTTAATGATCATGACCTGAAAGGTTCCTAGGTTATAGACAGGATAAAATTCATGATGTTGTTTAGCGTGAAGTGAAAAAGACAAAGCTGAGTTATTGGTTGGGCCTCATCTTATATTCAGCATCAACTTATATCTGAATAAAGGCTAGAAAATTTGTCAAATTTGCTCATTCCACTCATACTTTGCATTGACTTATAGGTCAGCAATGCTTGATGCTTTCTGTCAAATTTGCCAAAAAATATTTTTATAGTGGAGTTTGAAAACATTAATAAAAACAGTATTTAATTTTTTTGTGAAAACAGCTAACCAGTCATTTAATTCCTGTTCATCATTGTTTGTACAATGAAAAAAATCTCCATGTAAGATTCTTTTAGTTAAATTTAATTCTTTTGATTAGTTTTTGAGAATTTAAGGGTATTTTATCATGCCATAGTAACAACAGCTACTGTATATTACTCACTAACAACTGCGAACTGCACAGACCCAGTTCTACCATTGCATAATGTGCTGGCAGATCTGGGTCTCTGCAGTTTGTTAGCAGTAATCTTTAGAACAAACAGCACAGACTCTGATCTGCAGGCACATTATGCTATGGGAGATTATGATCTTTGTTGTTTGTAGTTTAACCCAACTAATAAGTGAATAGAAATGGTACATCTGAAAACACTGGTATCATCAACACAAAACACCAAAAGAATGCTTAATCTCACAGATCTAGTCAAATTCTGGTGAGAGATTTTCGAAAGAAGAATTTTAAATCATTTCTGTTTTTTTCAAATAATGGTTATATTTAATGACAGAATAGAACAATTTACACAAACATGAAAGTCCCGAATACCCGGACAGAAATGTTTCTTTTTTTTAGTAACAGTAGACATGTATGATAGTGGATCAACATAATCTACGTGAACACTAATTGTCATTACTGCCAGGATACCTCTCTTGAATTTGTTCAAAGTCTACAGAGTAATTCTTTAAAACATAGTGTTTTAACATTTTTCTGTCTTCAGTCAAATGATGGTCATAGCTGATGGCAGATCAACATGTAAAAAATTTGAAAGACCTCAGTACCACATTACTTCCTTTAAACTTCAGTGGTGGAATAATCCATTATCTGGCACAACAGGGCAAGTTGAAATGTTTCTGGGCAAGTAATATTTTCAGACAACTGTACAAAGCCTAAAAAAATTAACATAATGGAAAAATCCAGTTTTTAAATGAAAATCATGATTCCAGGCCAAGAACTTTTCAAGACTTTTTGCAGCCAAGAATTTGGTACAAATTTATTAAATGATAATGCACAATGGATGCAGGGTCATACAGTTACCATATATCCACTCGGTCCAAGACCCTGGTGACCAGCTAATAATAATGATAATAATAATAATAATAATAATAATAATAATAACTATCAAAAATGAATGGTAAGTATAATAACAACCATCATCCTTCTGATGGAAAAATAAAAAAAAAATTAATAAATACTGGTCAATAATTAATGCTGACCACAACTTCACGAACATAAAATAATAAATCTGGAATAAAAATCAGACCAGAAAAGGATCCTTAGCTTCAGACAAGTTTTATTAATTTAGCATGCATGTATTTATCATTATCTCTTTTGTGCTAGTATGTGTGATGTACCGTATATACTTGGATACAAGTTCAATTTAAGTGCAAATAATATAAAGCCTGATGTGCCATTTAAAATCGTGGTCTCTGTTGTTTGTTTTTCTGATTACTCTGTGCAGTTTGTAGTTAGATTCAACTTATAAACAAGTATTTTATGGTACAATAATGTTTTTTTTTTAAAAATAACTATTTAATTTAGCATGGCTGATTTGGTGTTCAAGCTGTGATTCGATATCACACCTACAATTTTCACACTGCACACCCAGCCTGGAACTACTTTTACAGCTTAAATATTCAATAAAAGTTCACTTATAAAATAGTGGGAATGATTTATTAATATACATTTTAAATTATTCAAAAATATAAAATCAGTCATTTTAAAAAATGCTGTCGTACTGTGTGAAAAGGACTGATTTTGCCAAGGGAGATAATGTGAGAGAACCATAACTAGTGACAAACAATTTATAGGCATTTCACACCATGTACCACTGAGTAATCAGAGTTAGCTGAGGTGGACAACAATATTTTCAACAGGGAACAAGTTCTCAGATGAAGCTGTAGTGAAAAGTGACATCAATTCCCAAAAGACATTTCACAGCACAAATCATCTAAAATACCAAACTTAGCCAAAATCCATTTCAGCTTCAGAGTTTCCAAAATATGGTCTTCAGAATTAGATTTTTTTTAAAAAGCAATTTAAGTAGAGGGGCTTTCAACCTGTATATTATTGAGGAATTTGTTTAGTAAATCTGAAACTGACAAACATTTGTAGCGTAAAGACAGATATATCACAGACAGCATCAGATGTTTTGACTGTAAGGCAAGCATAGGAATCCATAAGAATTACATTTTGTTACAATGTTGTTAAGACTTTTTCATAACTGGGGCACATAAAAAGAAGTCTGTTCATTTACATTTTCCATTCTTTTTTAGAAAATAAGCAGAAGAAAACAGAACAATATAGTTTACAAATTTCTAGTTAAAATATCTTTAAATGAATATCAAAAATCTAGTCCACATGCTGCAAAGATATTGAATCTTTCATTTCTTAAGAACATGTTTAAATTATCACTTCAAGTTTAATGCATCAATAATTTCTTGTATTAAATGAAAACAAAAAATAGTTTTGAAATACTATAAATGAATGAGCTTTCTGTATAAAAATGAATGCACTGCATTACTCTTAGCCTGTGAAATTTGCCAAAAAGTCTGTCTGAAAATAGAGTGTGTCTATTCAGTAAGTAAGTGTAAGAAAAAGGTCACTTACTGGTCCAACACCTATGTTCCATTTGTAAAGGGACGAACAAATCCCCTTGCCTCTGACTATAGTTTAAATCCCTTCATATATCCCAACGAACAGTTAAAAAAAAAAGGAACCTAGAGAAAATCCATAACTGCAATGCAGACACACTGATGATACAAATGCACAGTATATATCTAGGCCTAGTACCAGTTCTTTTTCAGAGGGTTGTACAATATCTTCCATAATATGCAAAAAAAAATACTTCATTTTATAAAGTATACATTAAAATAATTTTAAAAGAATAAGCGAATAAAAAGGGGATATGTTATAAATACAAATCACATAAGTGTTTTGTTCTGAGTCAGAGGAAAGCATTTGATGTGGCATAGAAACATACTTGTTGACCTAATGGCCTCAACATAATCATACACTGTATCAAGTTCATTCTTATCGTTCGGAACAAAACACATATACAGTGTCTATGTATACTTTTTACCAGATGGATAAAAGAAATTAGCATCCTGATTAGATTGATTAAACGAAAAGTTAGTCTTATTCAAATTGTGACTAAATGCTTTGTCCAGCTCTTTTGAACTGTTATTCTTCTACAAATCAAGATATAATCAACGTCTTCACACATTTTATGTGAATATATTGAGTGCACTTCTGAAATGACAAAACTAGATAATTATGAGGAAGCCTGATCAAAGAAAGCCACTTAAGTGAATGTTACCTCAAGTCACTAAGCCATGTGAATATATTTCTTTTAAAGGAATGATAAACATCTTGATGACAGAATTGAGCCTTGAAGGCAAGTTAGAGTTATACAGTGCTTACAAAATACCACATACATTTTTTTAAAATCAATAATTGGTTCTGAAGAGGGAGCAAAAAATCCATTTCATTAAAATTTATCTAGAGCTCTGTTTTTTTATATCATGCACTTAGTTTCAAGAACTGTGAAAAGTAGATTTTTATTATCAAGGTGCTGGATGAGGTAGTACACATAATTTGGGAGAAGGGCAATAATGTTAAATAAGTACATCATATCAATCTTTACACTCAAAAGTTTTAGAAATAGCTAGAAATGTGACAATGGAACCAAAAAAGCCCTGCTACAGTGATCTACTTTTGGTGGATTAGTCTTATAGTTGTCAAGAAGCATAAAATAACTGGATTTTACATTGTGGAAAACAATCCCTCCAAAACTGACACAAATGAAACACATAACCAAGGTGAGATAGTTGGAGGGCTTGACAAACAAGGATTATAATATATCCATCTTCTGAATTCTTGGCAAGTAATAAAAAAAGACAAAAAAAAGACAAGAGTAGCCATGGCTGACCAATTGGAGCTAACGCTGACATTCTGTGCAAAAAGCTATGCAAGGGTACCTGTAAGAAACTCATTTGACATGTTTCATACTTTCAACCATGGAGATGAACATTTGAATACCATATGTACCCATTTATAATCAAGTCAAACTGCAAACAACAAATATCCTGATGTGTTGTAACATACTTCACCTGCAGATCAGGGTCTGTCATGTTTGTTTATCCGATTACTCCTAGCAAACTGCACAGACCAGTGCATAATAGTCTGGCAGATCTGGATCTGTGTAGTTTGCAGCTGGACTCAACTCGTAAGCAAGTATAAATGGTACTGTTTTATAATTACCGAATTTGTTTGATGATTCTTCTGTGCTGTGGAGTCTTCAGGATCATCATCAGTGCCCTTGCTAGCATGTCAACATCACGATCCTCTGCGTACTGCTTCAAGACACCCACAACAGCCATTTTCTTCTCATAATCGTCCCCCAAAATCTCATTCATCTGGGAGAAATGAAGACATAGGTAATCGATATGCTTGCTATATGCTGGTAAATAGTGGTCGAAATCACTCGGATCTATTGCCATGGTAACATTTAGACACTCAAAAATGTCTGGATTAATGTAGTAGAACAAGGACACATAATCGTCTGAATCACCTTGAGCAGAGTCCTGCATTCTGATGAGAATCCTCAGACCCATTGCACAAATTAGCTATTGGTGTGTCAAACAAATCATCAAAAATGAAGACAGAAACCATCATTTGAACATTGTAATATACTCAATTTCACTACTTAAAAGTAAGTATGAAGCTGACGAAGCAGGAGTCAAACACCAAAGCTCATTATCGTTATAATTTGCATCGTTTCAATTTTTCAAGTTCTAAATATGAGGTTAATTGATATTTTCATGAACTGTAGAGGGATATGTTTGAACTATAATTATGGTTGATTATTCCTTGAACCACATAAGATCCATCAAACATGAAGGATGAAAGTGGAAGAATAAAATCAAAACTTCCATTTCTGTCCTAAAACTAGTGAATCAAGGATTTTGGAATTCTCCATTTCTTTCTCCTTAATTTCCACTTTATGTGCGTACATGTCTACTCAAAACTTTTAAATCAAGAAAACTGAAATAAATGTTGTAGATATTTTTGAGCACTTCTTTGGGTCCAAGCCATGTTTGTACATTTTCTCCACATAAGCTCAGATTCAAGAGTTACAAAATCCAAACAATTCTAGTTGGAACCTTAACATATTCTCCCAACTCAGAAATGAGATACACAATGTAAATATGAAGTTTTATTTTTGGTAAGGTACTGATGTGATAACAACTGTATCACATTGAACCAACTGACAAGAATTTGGTGTGATTCAAAGTGATCAGATTAGATTGAACCAAATCTCTAAACTGCCTTCAGATTCTCCAGTTTCAAGTCCTATATTTTGAAACTTCTGAACCTGACTTCTTGGCTGCAAGACAGCTGCAGATATTCCAATGGACTGTTGACCAATCTTGTCACCCAGCTAGGAGTGAATATGTACCTAGTGTGAGTCCTGACTCCAAGTGGTTGGGCTGGGCAAACAGTCAGACTGAAGCCCGTTCCACTTATTACTATTACTGTCATTCCATCATCGAATGGGTCTACACTTCTCCATATAGCACTATACAAATCTATGTAATCCTGGATTTAGGACTGCAAAAATGGGGTCTACAGCTTTTTCCATGTATATACAATCATAGTTTATAGCAAATTATGGTACTGCAGTTCCATTTTGCCAAGCCATGAATTGACATAGTGCTATTAAATTATATGTAATCCTTCTGGTTCTGTCTTTGGTGTTCTGACAATGGCCAAATGTCTTGGTTTGTCATACACTTGTTTAATTTTGTAACATCACTGTTGTAACACAACCAGCAACTTAATTTCCAAACAGGAGATATATTACTTTTGCACATGGAATACTGGCTACAACTGTCCCATATCTCATAACTACAGTGGAATTTGCTGCACTGAACAAAGTCAGGATCAATAGGAAAACATCAAATGTGTAAGAATACAGTACACTCTCTATGGAGTGAAGATTCATGTTCAACTCAGTGCCACTTAGTATGATGGTATGCAGTACTGTAGTGGTGAATAATTGTTCAAAATTATTGTGAGTGGCTGTTAATTGTGCATCCATTGATTTTGTCAAAGAATGCATTGAAGCATGTGCTGCACATTTCGAATTCACAAGAAATAAAAAAAATGAATTCTGCAGTTAGCATTCAATGGCATCCTTAGAAAGGGCAATACTATTCCCATTTTACAAACCTCCAACAGCTATATTAATAAACTGAATGAAGCATCAGTGACTAGGCCTGTCATAGTACAATCAGTTGACAGGTTCATCAATGACTAGGCCTGTCATAGTGTAATCAAGAGACAGACTAAACAATGACTAGGCCTATCATAGTGTTATCAGATGACAGGTTCATCAGTGACTATGCCTATCATAGTACAATCAGTTGACAGGTTTATGAATGCCAAAGCCTGTCATAGTACAATCAGTAGACATGTTCATCAGTGACTAGACCTGACATAGTGCAATCAGTAGACAGGTTCATCAATGACTAGGCCTGTCATAATGCAATCAGTAGACATGTTCATCAGTGACTAGGACTGTAATAGTGCAATCAGTAGACAGGTTCATCAGTGACTAGGCCTGACATAGTGCAATCAGTAGACAGGTTCATCAATGACTAGGCCTGTCATAATGCTATCAGTAGACAGGTTCATCAATGACTAGGCCTGTCATAATGCAATCAGTAGACAGGTTCATCAATGACTAGGCCTGACATAGTGCTATCAGTAGACAGGTTCATCAATGACTAGGCCTGTCATAATGCAATCAGTAGACATGTTCATCAGTGACTAGGACTGTAATAGTGCAATCAGTAGACAGGTTCATCAATGACTAGGCCTGTCATAGTGCAATCGGTAGACAGCTCGTCAATGATTAGGCCTGTCATAGAGCAAACAGTAGACAAACTCCAGAATGACTATGCCTGTCATAGTGCAATCAGTATACTGTTATGAAAATTTAATCATTTGCTTGTTTTTAAAAACATAATTTTTGGCATGCTATTGTAATCTAACATTGTTCGCTGGACTTGACCTTGTCTAAAATTGAGCTAATTTCTGCTTGACCTGACCGACTTTTTAATTTTTAAAAAAAATTAATTTATGTCAACAACTAATACATACCTAAATTATTCTCTATGTGTATGAGCTTAATATCAGGATTATTATTCAGGTTGATTTGGGTCAGGATTTTGGAGATTCCTAAGTGAATTTTACAGGTTAATGTGTTTTAATTAAACAAGGCTCATTAGATCATTCTAGGAGGTTATTTTCCATTAGGTAATGTTTTAAGTTTTTAGAAAATGCTATTTTTATCCTGAGGTCATGTGGAGAACTACATAATCTTGTGACTGTGAAGATTTTACCAGTTGTGCTTTAACATCTAGCATCTTCAAG
Organism: Sinohyriopsis cumingii; assembly: GCA_028554795.2. Classification (NCBI taxonomy): domain Eukaryota; kingdom Metazoa; phylum Mollusca; class Bivalvia; order Unionida; family Unionidae; genus Sinohyriopsis; species Sinohyriopsis cumingii. Next base: position 151,772,641 of record CM068825.1, on the reverse strand, counting down.
TTGTATTATGTTGTGACCAGTTGGGGCTGAATTTTATTTTCTTCAAATTATTAAGTTCAAGTGATTATTTTCTCTGGAAATAAATAAGTGCTCTGATAAAATTCTTGGATAAAGATATTCACTGGAATTTATAATATATTAAAACTTGGAATTATATTACTGTGATTCAACAAAAGACCGTTGACACATCAGCAGTCCATAGGCTTTAACAGACATGTCATGGCCTTCAGTTTTGGATCTCTTTGAGACTTTTACTGAATTTTATTCAGGACTTTAAATTACTAGGACTTGTGTCTGATCTAATTCTTGGATTATTTTGGGATTTAATTCACAATACCACAAGTTTTTTTCTTCTCATTTTCACTTTGTATTCTAGGGAATAAATTATTTGTTAAATTTTACAAAGCTTGTTGTCTTCTCTCTTTTCTGTTATTTATTTTAGGAGCAATGACTCAATGACTAGGCCTGTCATAGTGTAATCAGTAGACAGACTCATCAATGACTAGGCCTGTCATAGTGTAATCAGGGGACAGACTCATCAATGACTAGGCCTGTCATAGTGTAATCAGGGGACAGACTCATCAATGACTAGGCCTGTCATAGTGTAATCAGTAGACAGACTCATCAATGACTAGGCCTGTCATAGTGCAGTCAGTAGATAGTCATCAATGACTAGGCCTGTCATAGTGGAATCAGTAGATAGTCATCAATGACTAGGCCTGTCATAGTGCAATCAGTAGATAGTCATCAGTGACTAGGCCTGTCATAGTGCAATCAGTAGACAGACTCATCAATGACTAGGCTGTCATAGTGCAGTCAGTAGATAGTCATCAATGACTAGGCCTGTCATAGTGCAGTCAGTATATGCTATATATATATATATATATATATACACACACACACACACACACATGCACACACACACACTCAAACACACATGATATGCAGAGTCTAGTTTTCTTTATCAAACACAAATAGTTCCCTTTAAATTTGTTGGATAAAAAGCAAATGCTAGACAGGACTTGGGTGGTTGCCGGAATGCAACTCCCTGCTGAATAAAAGATTTACATGAAATTGTCTTTATTAGAAGAAAGTTTTGGGGATTGGAGGATGACAATGAAGAGAAATAAGTAAAGAATAGAAAATAGACAAAAATCTACAAACAGAACAAAGAAAATATTATTCATGTTTTTGACAAACAGAAAGAGAACATGAAAAGAAAGAAATGAGAGAAAAGAAATATGAAAGAACTTAAAACCAAATCAACTATTTTCAGTGATGTGATGTCCATTAACATTCTTTATGACCTTGAAAAAAAAATGGGTTGCGATGCCAAGATTTTAAAATGATATCAGCACTCACATTCAGCCAATTTTAAAAACTTTCTGTCCGACTCATTCAACTATGTAAGTGTGACTCAGGTTTTGTTTGCATACAAATATCTTTCTAGAAATAGTAACTTTTATTTAAGAACAATAAATAAACTGATCAATTGTTAGAAATTCTATAACAATGGATTTGAGAATTTTTATCAAGATAGAGTGTTAAACATGAGCAAACCAATTTTTTTCAGCTACTGGAATTTAACAGGGATTTAGCTCAGTGTCATCTTTAAATTAACGTTATGGTTACTTTATTGATTCTAATTTAAGCATATCTGTAAAGTTGGCACTTTTGTAAATTTTATTTCTTATACAGATGCATCCAAATTTGAAATTTTATAGCAAAAGCAAAGTGTTAAAAATTTACAAAGTGATCTATTTCCAGATCTCTTCAAAAGAGGACAGTTTAGTATACTTTTTGTTTACAAGAAATGGAGTTGCTATGCATCACTACTGATAATGACACAAAGAACGTCTTTGAACTATATAAAATACCTTGTCCTAAACACCATTCAAATGACTGGAAATTTCATGCACTTTCTGTCAGAGTGCTTTGTACATGGAAAGTTAATGCTCGGCATTGATTCAAAGTAACCACCCATGATTCTTCATTGAGGAACAAATGGATTTTAATTATTCCTCAAACTAAAAGTCAAATGGTGAACAATTTAGTCATGTAAATATAACTGTCCATCTTCTGCACTCACCCCTATCTCATGATGAAGACAGGTCTACAGTATAAAAAAAGATGTCCATGGCTGTCATGCTGAACTCATGATCAAAGTAATGATTTAAAATGTGTAATGCAGATGAACAAAATATTGATACTGCTGCCATGGGCAGAAAAATGACTGTTGTTTCTCACTTCCCACTTATGTGGACTTGATTAAAAGAACATCACACTTCTATAAATAAATGGAGGATAATGAATGGTCAACATGCAAATCTTAATGAATGGTCAACATATAAATGTTAATGAATGGTCAACTTGCATATCTTAACAACAGTGTTATGTATATATAATTTGCATTGTTTGTTAGATATTTATATTCATTATATATTATCGTTATTATATTTTGGACTTGACATTGTTCAAAATCAAGTTCATTTTCTACCTGACCTGAATCATTTTTTTAATTTACATAAATAACTGATTTTTAAAAAATTCTGTAAACAACTAATACACAGATAATATTTTCACCCTGAGTATGGGTAACATGATTATTATCTTTGTCTGATTCAAGGACATTGTATTTACCCTGTTTTTTTTATTATAACTTTGTAATATACTTTCTAATTATAACTAAGACTTTATTTTGTAAACATTTGGAACCTTCCAGAATGAAATTTGAACATTTCTTAGAAAATTCAAATTTTAACCTGAGGTCAAATAGAGGACTATATAATACTGCCTATCAAAAATTATTTACTTGTACTGTAAGATCTGAGCAGAATCAGTTGTATTATGGTTGTGTCCAGTATTTCATCTGGCTGGAATTGATTTATTCACTGGAAATACAGAGTGATCATCATCTAAAATTATATTCTTGCAAAGAGACATTAACCAGGATTTATAGTGAAATTCAAATAAGGATATATTCTTGGATTGTATTATTGTGATTCAACAGAAGATTGTTGTAACATCACTATGACACAGGCCACCACAGGTGCATCAACACTTCCAGCATTGGATTTATTTTGGAATATCACCAAAGGTTATCAAGAACTTTAAACATTAAGACCAGTGTTAGAAATTCTAGGATTATTTGAAATAGATTTTGCAATAATGTAAGTTCTTTTTACATTTTTCACTTTGTATTCTTGAGAAATAAATTGTCTGGTGAATTTTCCAAAATTGTTGGTTTTTGCTCTTTTCTGTAAACTCTGTTCAAGAGAACAGAAACATGTCAACATGCATATCTTCTGATGATGACTATAATATATACAATGTTTCACGGCAACATCGGCTCAATATATCTTACCTGGCTTGCATATGTGAACAGTTTTATTTAGTGTTGTATGAACTTTGAAGATACAATTCCACACTGCATGTTTGGTCAGAATTGGGTCAAGTTTATCGACAACAGAATGGTAAGTAACAATTGTTGACAAACATTTAAGAATAATGTACAATGACCAGTGAGACAGGGATATACCAAATCATCACTTGGTCTTACAGTTAGGTGAGCAAAAACAAGTACAAAAGGAGTAATTAAACTGTGTATGACAAGAATCAAATCTTCATGTCTTCTTCATGTAAATGGTTTCAGGCACATACCAAAATTTATCTTAATTCACAGAGTCTTTGAGAAGTTGTTAACAGAAATGAATTCACAGACAGTTTAGTACAATATCTTACTTTCATTATATTTATATTATAGCTGGGTGCCTTAAACAATTTTGTTCCATGGAATTTTCTAACATGATGTGGTACGCAAAATGGTATACCACAATTATACTATGGACAAGCTACTTAATGTTCTTAGGGTTGGACCTGATATATTTTTGAAACAATTCCTTCTGTCAATAGCTGGAAAAAATATCTTGCTCTAATTTATATCAAAATAGCACCATCTTAAATCCATTATTTTCAGAAAAACTTAATTATCTTGTCATACCATATGTCTTTAGTCCAAAAATTAGTTCATTCTTAGTCCTTTATATAACACTGTGGATTGTTGTATAACACTGTGGATTGTTGTATAACACTGTGGAATGTGGATTGTTGTATAACACTGTGGATTGTTGTATAACACTGTGGATTGTTGTGTAACACTGTCGATTGTTGCTAGGTGTGCAAACATGAATGCAATATCTGGAGTATAGGATCAATGCAGAAAATTCTGATATTTGTTTGAAATGAATGATTCTGTAAGTTTTTTTTTCATTGTACAATCAACATCAATCTTCTTTGCACATGATATTGCCATGTGGTAGAACTGACTTCAGCAGAAGTAAATTTGTTTTAACACCAATCATCAGCTGATGCTCCTGCTGTTTCCAAAGATATCAGGTTGAAATTCATGAATTCAAGGTACTGGTACATGTACTTCACTACAATGCCAATTCCATGATAATTATATCTGTAAGTTATGAGAACAAAGGCCAAACTCTACAATTTTCTCACTGGGTGTAGTAGCAGAGAATGAGGAACAAAGAATATGAAATTATTACAGACAACTCTAATTATTTGAAGTGGATTTTTGTTTATCTAGGTCTTCGAAGAGAAGATTCATTTGTATATAATATTCTAAATTCTCCGGATAAATTTAATAAATGAATGTCAATGATAAGGAATACATCTTTATTTACTGTTTAATTTAGTGGCTGTGATTCCTGTTAAGTATGATGATATATGTAGCCAATCTGTACTAGTAGAGTTATGTTACAATTCAGGCTGACAGGCAACCAAAACAAAGAAACTGTTATATTTGTGGGATGGTATGTTGGTAGGCTTACAATAAATCAATGATTGGAAGTTTCTATTTAAAGCAACATATTTAGTTAGGTGTCCTTTCGTTGTGAAATTTGAAGCTTTACTAGGTGTTAAATGCTTAAAACAGAGTTAACTTGTTTTTGTTGTAGGGTTTAATGCCATTTTTCAGCACAAGACAGGCTACACATGCCGGTCAGTATTAATGGTGGAGGAAGAACCCAGGAAAACCCCGAAAAGAACCACTGACCCATGAGAAGCTACTGGCAAACTTTCTCACATACCCACATTGGCTGAACCTGAGACGCGAACCCACACAGACAGAGGTGAGATGGCAATGATCTGTAACGGTGAATGCTTTAGACCACTTGGCCACTTGGGACCCCAGAGTTAAATACCTCAGACTGCTTAAACTGGGATTAATGAGCTCAAAATGAAATATTTTACAAGTAATTTCCCACTTAATAAAACATTTTGGAAATTCTTATACACGTTAAAGGTTGTAAAGGAGTGCGTGTGGAGAATGGATATATGCTATAATTTTCTTACAGAATTTAGGTTTTGTGCATTTTTATATGTATACTAGGGTTAGAAAAATGGTCTGCAGTTAACACAATCAGACCATACATTTTGCTGAACATAAAGTCTAGACAGGACTTCAAGGATTGCTTTCTCTGAGGTCTGCTAACATACTTTATAAGCTAGGGCCAACCATATTGCAGGGTGTCGGCATGTTGAACCAGAAGTATTCAAGTCTAATTAAATGTGCAAAAAAAACCCTCTCATGTTTCTAATTGACACAGGTGCAGTTACATAAAATTTGGCACTACAAGACTATCCCTACAATAGGTTTTGTATCTGTGTTTGTCTGTCTGTCTCTGTGTCAAAATTATCATAACTCTTAAGATCATGCTTGAAAGAAAATGTGTGGATGTAGCCAGGAAAGTGTGGCATGGTCTGCTCACAACCACCAATTTTTAAAAAAATCTAAAATAACAAATTTAAAATTTCACTGCTCACTTTTTTGACAGGGTCCCACCCACCCCTTTTATGAAATCCTGACAACCTACTGACAGTTGACCTTGACCATCTATAGTGAAATACAGTATGGTCACCATGGATCCATGGTGTTGTTTATAATTCCAAACATGCAAATTCTGGTTGTAAACTCTGTTTAAACAAAGAGGTTTATGAGGCTTCAAACAATGTCACACGCATTTTTCCCACAAGATTAACAAAACTTAAGCCATCTGATTCAAGGGGTTTCATGAAAAGAATTAATTTTTACAGAGTGCCTCATAAATGGAGTTGTTCATGCACTTATTCCAGTGTTCTAGAAATCTCAGTGGTTAGATGGACTCTTTACTGTCTGTAATCTATGGTAATAGACAATTAGCTTCACATAACCTCATCTTTACTAATTGTAATCTATGGTAATTGACTGTTATCTGTACATAGACCAACCTCTTTAATGTCTGCAACCTATAGTAATGTACCATCAGCTGCACAAAGACTGACCTATTTACCATCTGTAATCTATGGTAATGAAATATTAGCTATGCAATATAGCCTAACCCCTTTACTGGCTGTAATCTATGGCAAGGGACTAGTAGCTGTACATAGCCTGACCTCGTTACTGTCTAGTCTATGGTAATGGACTATACATTTAATACAATGGCCAATCAATCTGGCTACAGTCATACACACATTCAATAAATGATGAGGATTTCTTTTCATTTTTGCAGCCTCTGTAACAGCATTCCTTTCAGTGCCAATTAGTTATTATACTGGCTGGAAAAGGAAAAACGCAATTGTAAGTACATGTATAAATAAAGCATGCACGTACCCAAAACAAACAAAAGGAAGAAAATGCTCTTGGGTCATTGCATGGAGTTGTTTCAAATTTATCTCTGGTGGGAAATTTGAAAGAAGCCCTGTTTGATACAGGGTGTAATGAAAATCCAGTTGCTTCTCTACATGACAGTCTGGTCAGAATTTAACAGTGTTGTGTATATTTAATTTAATTATTTGTTTGTTATTTTTTTTTTAAATTTGTAATTCTATTACATGCTATTGTAATGTAACTTTGTTTACTGGATTTGACTTCCAGAAATTCAGTTCAGTTCTGTTTGACCGGACTGTTATAATAATAGAAACACTGTATCTAGTTTCTGACCTTGATTCAGAAACAGTGGCAGTTCTGGTAAACAACTTTTTTTAATTAATTTTTTTATTCTTTCCCAGAGATAGAACCAATGATTTCAGTTAAGGCCATACTGGGAGTATGTCATAATTTTCATGTAACAAACTTCCATTTCTTCTGGAAGGTTTAACTCTTGACCCCCATCAGGGAATCTGTTTTGCGTCTTAAGTTAGCCTTATACCTGATGTTTTATATTGAAGTAGTGAGTGGGCTCTAAAATTTTGACACGTTAAGTTGTGTTGTTGTGACCAGTTTGGGCTGAAATTTTCTTTCCTTTAAATTTTTGGAATTTAAGTGATTATTTTTCCCTGGAAATACTAGTGGTCTAAATTAATTCTTGGACAAGGACATTTATCAAAATTTATACAGAATTCAAAAACTGGCATATTATTTTATGTCATTCAACAAGGAACTTTTGACACAACAGCTCTTCGCAGGTTACAACTGACGTCATCACCTTCCATTTTAAATTTCACTAGGACTGAAACTCTGATTCGTTTAGGACTATTTAATAACAGGGCTTCTATTTTTTAATTCTTTAAATTAATTTTGGATTTGATTCGTAAAACTGTAAGTTCTTTTTCTCATTTTTAATTTGGTTTTCTAGGGAAATAAATTATTTAAATTTTACAAAGCTTGTTGTCTTAACTCTTTTCTGTTACATTTTGTAAGAGCCTAGACTCGTAACAATAGATAATGCATGGGAGTTGCCCTGAAACTTAAAGTCCCTCCCCCCCATTCAAAATTTCAGAGTCTCGATTTCACCTTATCCCATCTCAGGAAATTCCCTTATTTAGATTTCTCATTGATTCAGTACAATTCAGAGTCTTCTTTACACATGGAAAATAAAAACAACCATAAAAAAATGTCCAATCATTTGTTGTCATGGCATTCCATTTATGTCAGCGAGTGAGCATCATTTACCTTTGGGGTGATGAATGACAACAATATGCAATGGAATGAACATATTCAAGTCATACCCATATGTCATAAAGTCATTTTTTGTGGCTATTTAAGAAAAAAAGGTCATATCCATCAACTAAACATAGGTAAATATATTACAAAAGCTATATTCAACCAAATCTAGACTACTACAATGTTATCTGGAGAAACACTTAAAATATTATCAGTAATTAAACAAATATATTTAAGAAAGGTTAGGCTTATGCACAAAGTTTAAAAAAATATGGCCACATTAATTCTCAATGACCTAGAAAACAAAGCCAACACTCCCAATTTAAGAACAATTTCAGTTAATCACCTTTCCATCCCAAAACCAAATAAAACTCTTTAAGAAAAGATTTCAATACTTGGGGTCACCAACTTAGAGCAGAATCCCAAAGGAAAGGAACATATAAATGCTGAACTTAATTATAATCTAATTAAATGGATGAAAACTGGAACTTTATTAATTTGACAAATGTGTGTACCTGTGTGAGTGATTTGGATTTTTAACATAGCTTTAACAAATCTTTCAGTCATATCACTATGATGTCTGCAGTGTGGTAGTTTATAGTCATGCCTAGCACTGGGGCATCATGCCACAGACATGTAACATCATGTCCCACTCAGTCATATTATCCTGACACCAGGCTGACCAGTCCTAACACTAACCTCTTCATGCTGAGCACCAAGCAAGGCACCTGTTAGTACCATTTTATAAGTCTTTGGTATGACTCAGCTGAGGTTCAAACCAGCAACCTCCTGCATCCAAGGCAGATGCTCTAACCACTTAGGCCACTGGAACAGTCATTTTGACAAATACATAAGTACTTAAAGTATAATTTCTCAAACATTCCATTTAATTATTGTACTGTATATAGAAAACTTACAAAGTTGGAGCATGTTCTTCCAAATTTTGTTTTATTGCATGTACTTTCATACCATAATCTAAAAATATCCCCATGTGAACAATACTGTACATTATTTTATGAAGCTAAAATCACTGTGTGGAAACTAATGCACTATACTATTGTTGAGCATGTGTGACATTATTATTGAAGAGTATGTGTGATTGTATTATTGTTGAGTATGTGTGACTTGTTCAGACAATCAGAATTCATATTCATTTTTAAGAAAGAAACACTTTTCTTGGTGCAAAAAGTGATAGGAATATAAGAGCTTCAATCAATTAATATTTCAAAGATTTTTAAATTTTTAGGATACTTGGTGAAAGGATATTATGTCTATACTTTTTAGGATACATGGTGAAAGGATATCATTTCTATACTTTTTAGGATACATGGTGAAAGGATATCATTTCTATACCTTTAGGATACATGGTGAAAGGATATCATTTCTATACTTTTTAGGATACATGGTGAAAGGATATCATTTCTATACTTTTAGGATACATGGTGAAAGGATATCATTTCTATACTTTTTAGGATACATGGTGAAAGGATATCATTTCTATACTTTTAGGATACATGGTGAAAGGATATCATTTCTATACTTTTAGGATACATGGTGAAAGGATATCATTTATATACTTTTAGGATACATGGTGAAAGGATATCATTTCTATACTTTTAGGATACATGGTGAAAGGATATCATTTCTATACTTTTAGGATACATGGTGAAAGGATATCATTTCTATGCTTTTTAGGATACATGGTGAAAGGATATCATTTCTATACCTTTAGGATACATGGTGAAAGGATATCATTTCTATACTTTTAGGATACATGGCAAAAGGATCTAATTTCTTACACTTTTTCTATGAACAGTACTCACTAATTATTATCTGTCCATGTGAGTGTATTGCTTTACAGAAAGATCATCTTATAATGAAGAATACTATACATATAAAATCATCTTATAATGAAGAATACTATACATATAATTTCACTGCTACATAATCAATTGCAATCCATGAACATATTTACCATACAGTAAGAACAATATTATGAACAGACTTATAGTAAGGGAGTGCTGTAAAGAAAACATGTTATAATGAAGGGACTTATATTGAGGGAGTGCTGTAACAGGAACTACAGTATAATGAAGAGCCTTACACTGAGGAGAATGCTATAATTACTTGTACTCATATCTTAGTATACACATTTTACAGTGATTAGAACCAAAAAAATATAAAGAAATCCGCTAACTTGTATATGTTTTGACTTTGTAAACAATTGTAAGTATTCTCTCTAAAACAAAGACTGCTAAGAGATCAAGTTAATTTAAGTGTAAAATTTATTTATGCCTTGTAAATAAAACTGTAGGCTGAAAGAGTTATTGCATTTATGTACTCAATAATGTTCACCTGCACCATTTGTCTACATTCTATTCTACTGCAAATGATAGTTCTGGTACTTCTACGTCTGCAATTTCCAAAGACTGAGAAGTGGCATCATTTGAGACACCAAAATGTAAGTTAATTAATTAATAAACTATTTCACTTCAGTAATTTCTCCAGGATTTCACCTATGGGGAATTCCTCTCTGGCATTTTCATAAGGAGTATCCATGTTACAGAACAGAGAGATCAGCTTTGGACGTATCAGTAGATTGCAAACGCTGATCAGGAGCTTTAACTTTAAATCAGAAGAATCTTCACTGACCTGATCTTTTGCATGCAAATGGACAAAAATGTGATCTTCATTAACTAATCTTTTGCATGCAAATGGACAAAAATGTGATCTTCATTGACCTGATCTTTTGCATGCAAATGGACAAAAATGTGATCTTCATTGACCTGATCTTTTGCATGCAAATGGACAAAAATGTGATCTTCTTTGACCTGATCTTTTGCATGCAAATGGACAAAAATGTGATCTTCATTGACCTGATATTTTGCATGCAAATGGACAAAAATGTGATCTTCATTGACCTGATCTTTTGCATGCAAATGGACAAAAATGTGATCTTCATTGACTGATCTTTTGCATGCAAATGGACAAAAATGTGATCTTCATTGATTGATCTTTTGCATGCAAATGGACAAAAATGTGATCTTCATTGACCTGATCTTCTGCATGCAAATGGACAAAAATGTGATCTTCATTGACTGATCTTTTGCATGCAAATGGACACAAACGTGATCTTCATTGACCTGATCTTTTGCATGCAAATGGACAAAAATGTGATCTTCATTGACCTGAAATTTTGCATGCAAATGGACAAAAATGTGATCTTCATTGACCTGATCTTTTGCATGCAAATGGACAAAAATGTGATCTTCATTGACCTGATCTTCTGCATGCAAATGGACAAAAATGTGATCTTCACTGACCATATCTTCTGCATGCAAATGGACAAAAATGTGATCTTCATTGACCTGATCTTTTGCATGCAAATGGACAAAAATGTGATCTTCATTGACCTGATATTTTGCATGCAAATGGACAAAAATGTGATCTTCATTGACCTGATCTTTTGCATGCAAATGGACAAAAATGTGATCTTCATTGACCTGATATTTTGCATGCAAATGGACAAAAATGTGATCTTCATTGACCTGATCTTTTGCATGCAAATGGACAAAAATGTGATCTTCATTGACCTGATCTTTTGCATGCAATGGACAAAAATGTGATCTTCACTGACCTGATCTTTTGCATGCAAATGGACAAAAATGTGATCTTCACTGACCTGATCTTTTGCATGCAAATGGACAAATATGAGAACTTCTAAGCAAAGTTCCTTTATCTACATTATGATATTCACATCATCTCTTCACATCAGTCCTTTCACAGTACATGTATGCTCTCCTAAGCATCACAAACATTTTTACATTTCTTGGTAGATCATTGCCTGGATTAGATTTGTGGCTTTCCTCACCATTGTTGATCTAAACACAAGCAGATGATACATCAATACTGTATCCTGGTATCCTCTGAATAGAAAATATCCTCTACCAAGAAGTTTAAATTGTTTGCTACCTATGGAAAGATTCAGGTTGCCAACTGCCTGACAGAATTGCTCGAAATCGGTACTATCTGGGTTGAATTTGGCAAGTTCTTCTTAAATGTTGTTGTTGTGGGGTTTAACGCCATTTTTCAGCACGATAGGCTGACTTTACAGGAAAGGCATAATGTAATTCATGTCCCTATGAACTTGATTAGCATTGAAAGACAACAAAATTTAGATATCTCTACAAACTTTAAAACCAAAGCCAAACAAACCAGTTTTATGCCACTTGAATTATTTAGTAATTACTAAACCAACCATAATCTATTAGTCTTTCATGGTTTCTGAATTACTTATTATTAAACAAAGTATAATCTATGTTGACAAACATTAAACATTGATGCCAAACCAACCGTGGAAAAAGAATACAAGCAATCTTAATTGTTTTATACTGCTTCATGTCTTTAATCCTTTCTGAGTTACTACTAATCACACATAGTATAATCCAATCATTACGTTTAGGTTGTTTTCTGATAAATAGGCAATTACAGTGAGATGCTCACAGTTTGCGGTGGCATGATCACAGAAAGTTTACACCATAAATATACAACACTGGAAGCAAGGTAAGACACCCCACCCCCAACAGAAAAGCGTTTGTTCTAACTTATTTAAAATAATAATTTTGAGTATGTGGTGGATCTGAATGAGTAATGGGAGGGATGGGAGACACCCCTCATCTCAGCTTGAAACCCCACAGGAATTTAGAAGGGACTTTTCATTTTAAGGGGATCAGGTTTATATGAAAACAGTATCTATGAATAAAGTTGTTGATGTAAGTTTCAACACATGTGTGATAATTGTTTTAAAATATAGATTAAACTAACATTTACCTTCATTATCAGCACATGTCAACAATCACATGTCAGTAATCACATGTCAACAATCACATGTCAGTAATCACTATGATAATGGCATATACTGTCATATACATATTTCTCCATGAAAAAGCAGAGACATTACTATGGAATTCTGAACAATGCATATCTGCCACTGCACATCATCACCAAGTTCTGTTGGTAAAAGGCTTTTAATAATAATAATAAATGAAAGCAAACAGTGACTTAGTAAGTGCCTGATTATGGCAGCTGATCAAAACCCGAAGAGCTTACAATAGTCAAAATGAGCTTTGTTGACATCAATTAATGTTACAGGTTTTGTCATGCTTATGGTGAACTGATTTATCTGAATGAGTAATGGGAGGGATGGAAGACGTCACCCCTCATTTGAGCAGGAAACCCCATAGGTATGAAGAATGGATTTTCAATTTTAAGGGGATCAGGTTTTATATGAAAACAGTATCTATGAACAGACTTGTCTAAGTAACTACAAATGTGTGTGATAATTTTTTTAAAATAAAGATTAAACTTACATTTATCTTCATTGTCAGCACATGTGAGAAATCACGTTAGTAATGACATGTTATGACATTGGCACATCAAGTCATAAAAATATTTCTGCATGAAAAAGCAGCGACAGTACTAAAGAACACTGAACACTGCATTTCTCTAATTGTGCATCATCACCATGTGATGTTGTTAAAAGGCTTTTAACAACAATAATAAATGAAAGCAAACAGTAACACAGTAAGTGCCTGATTATAGCAGCTGATCAAGACCTCAAGAGCTTACACTGATCAGCGATGACATCAATGAATGTTACAGGTTTTGTTATGCAGAGCTTTGTTGTGAATGTTACAGGCTTTGTTATACAGAGCTTTGTTGACATCAATGAATGTTACAGGTTTTGTTATGCAGAGCATTGTTGTGAATGTTACATGCTTTGTTATACAGAACTTTGTTGACATCAGTGAATGTTACAGGTTTTGTTATACAGAGCATTGTTGACATCAAGGAATGTTACAGGTTTTGTTATGCAGAGCTGTGTTGACATCAGTGAATGTTACAGGTTTTGTTATACAGAGCTTTGTTGACATCAGTGAATGTTACAAGTTTTGTTATACAGAGCTTTGTTGACATCAGTGAATGTTACAAGTTTTGTTATACAGAGCATTGTTGACATCAATGAATGTTACAGGTTTAGTTATGCACAGCGTTGTTGTGAATGTCACATGTTTTGTTATACAGAACTTTGTTGACATCAGTGAATGTTACAGGTTTTGTTATGCAGAGCTTTATTGACATCAGTGAACGTTACAGGTTTTGTTATGCAGAGCTTTGTTGACATCAATGAACATTACAGGTTTTGTTATGCAGAGCTTTGTTGACATCAATGAATGTTACAAGTTTTGTTATGCAGAGCTTTGTTGACGTCAATGAATGTTACAGGTTTTGTTATGCAAAGCTTTGTTGACATCAATGAATGTTACAGGTTTTGTTATGCAGAGCTTTGTTGACATCAATGAATATTACAGATTTTGTTATGCAGAGCTTTGTTGACATCAATGAATGGTACAGGTTTTTTTATGCACAGCTTTGTTGACATCAATGAATGTTACAGGTTTTGTTTTTCAGAGCTTTGTTGACATCAATGAATGTTACATGTTTTGTTATGCAAAGCTTTGTTGACATCAATGAGTATTACAGGTTTTGTTATGCAAAGCTTTGTTGACATCAATGAATGTTACAGGTTTTGTTATGCAAAACTTTGTTGACATCATTGAATGTTACAGGTTTTGTCATGCAGAGCTTTGTTGACATCAATGAATGTTACAGGTTTTGTTATACAGAGCTTTGTTGACATCAATGAATGTTACAGGTTTTGTTATGCAAAGCTTTGTTGACATCAGTGAATGTTACAGGTTTTGTTCTGCAGAGCTTTGTTGACATCAGTGAATGTTACAGGTTTTGTTATACAGAGCTTTATTGACATCAGTGAATGTTACAGGTTTTGTTATGCAAAGCTTTGTTGACATCAATGAATGTTACAGGTTTTGTTATGCAGAGCATTGTTGTGAATGTTACATGCTTTGTTATACAGAACTGTTGACATCAGTGAATGTTACAGGTTTTGTTATACAGAGCATTGTTGACATCAAGGAATGTTACAGGTTTTGTTATGCAGAGCTTTGTTCACATCAGTGAATGTTACAGGTTTTGTTATGCAGAGCTTTGTTGACATCAGTGAATGTTACAAGTTTTGTTATACAGAGCATTGTTGACATCAATGAATGTTACAGGTTTTGTTATGCACAGCGTTGTTGTGAATGTTACATGTTTTATTATACAGAACTTTGTTGACATCAGTGAATGTTACAGATTTTGATATACAGAGCTTTGTTGACATCAATGAATGTTACAGGTTTTGTTATGCAAAGCTTTGTTGACATCAGTGAATGTTACAGGTTTTGTTCTGCAGAGCTTTGTTGACATCAGTGAATGTTACAGGTTTTGTTATACAGAGCTTTATTGACATCAGTGAATGTTACAGGTTTTGTTATGCAAAGCTTTGTTGATATCAATGAATGTTACAGGTTTTGTTATGCAGAGCATTGATGACATCAATGAATGTTACATGCTTTGTTAGGGGCCCCGAGTGGCCGAGTGGTCTAAAGCGCTCTTCGTTACGGATCACTGCCATCTCACCTCTGTCTGCGGCGGTTCGAGTCTCAGATTCGGCCAATGTGGGTATGTGAGAAAGCTTGCCAGTAGCTTCTCGTGGGTCGGTGGTTCTTTCCGGGGTTTTCCCGGGTTCTTCCTCCACCATTAATACTGGCCGCCATGTATAGCCTATCATGTGCTGAAAAATGGCGTTAAACCCCACAACAACAACAACAACATGCTTTGTTATACAGAACTTTGTTGACATCAATGAATGTTACAGGTTTTGTTATGCAAAGCTTTGTTGACAACAGTAAATGTTACAAATTTTGTTATACAGAGCTTTGTTGACATCAGTGAATGTTACAGGTTTTGTTATGCTTATTGCAAATTGACTTTGCCTGTCTTTTGCATGCACACTCATTTTTAAGGGGAATTTGCACAATCACACATTCTAAAGAAAACAATGCAGTTAAATAATTTTGCATAATATTCTTAACTTTTCAAATATATCAAAATATTGTTTAATCACTAAATATATAAAAAAGCAACAATGCTTGGGTTAACAGTTTTGATTTACACTAATTACTATTTTAAAAACCTTCTTTCATGTGCTGCATGACATTTACAATATATACCTTTCCATGAAGATCTCTTGCCCTTTGTACCCTACTTCCATTGGAGATTGCTTGATCTTTGACTTGGGTGATTGGTTTGGTTACATGTCTGCCAACTGGGATGATGGACATCATGACTCTCCTAGAGTGGCTAGCCAAAATTGGGTTGACCTCCTCTGGGCCAAAAATGGGTCTGCCATTCACTTCCAAAATAATGTCGCCTGGAATAGAGACACAGAACAATACAAAATATCAATAAGAGCATTACATCTTTTTTGCTATTTTCAAGAATAAGAAATGACAAAGTAGATTTTAACCATTTCATTCATAAGTAAAATGTCCACTGAACATCTAAATTTATCAATAATATAGGTTTATTTTCAGATCTGACTCAATAGGAATCCAATTAATACAGCTGTTACAATGATATATTCAACAGGGGTGAAGTTTATTCAATTAGTAATTCCTTTCTATTTAAGAGTTCTGAGTAATCTATACTGTTGGGCAGATCCAGTAAACGAGATACAAAAAAATGTGAATTCTCTATTTTTAATGGGTTACCAACCTTTGTCAATTTTGTGCTTGCTAGAAACTATAGATTTACACACCAAATGAACAATAATCTTTCTGTGAAAAGAAGACTTCCCAAATCTGCAGATTTATGTACAAAGGAACATGTCATTTTCATATAAGCATTAAACATTATGCAGCAAATGCCTACTCAGAATAAATAAATGTGGAAATATTAATTTTGAATAAAAATTGGCTTGTCTCCACAAATTCACAGCATCTGAATGGATAAAATCAATACACATGTATTTCAACATAATAAAGTTTAACATTAATGTGCATATATTTCAAGATACTAAAATGTAACATTATTGTACATATATTTCAATATAATAAAGTCTAACATGTACATGTATTTCACCATGATAAAATGTAACGTAAATGTAAACATATTTCAATATAATAAAGTGCAACAATAATGTACATGCATTTCAACATAATAAGTGCAATAAATGCATTGTTTGATGCTCTGATGAACCTGAACAAACTGATACTAATTTAACAATGAATAATTAGTACTTTCTTGGGAAAATGGTTTATTACCAGGCCTCAATCCTGCTTCTTCAGCAGGTCCCTCATTCTCGACATCTCGAACTGTAACTGGTTTTCCTTCTTCTAGGTTAAATCCTAGACCAATAGTTTTGCTCCCAACTATCTCCAAGTGGAGGAGTCTGGATACAACACCAAGTGTTGGTGGCTGTGTTGGACTGTGTCTTGCAATTTTTTTAAGGGTGTCCACAGACAAGTTGGTGACATCATGTCCATCAAGTTCCAAAATCTGATCCCCTGGTAGCAATCCTGCTTTGAAGGCAACACTTCCTTTCTCCACAGATAGAACAAAGGTAGGGCTGTCTCCTATAATCTCAAAACCAAACTGCCGAGGCCACTTTTGAGACAGTTTAAAAGGCATCTTTGAATATGTCATACTGTCATTCAAATGAAAATCTGGATCACTTATTTCCCTCTAAACTCATTATATTTCCTCGATTAATTTAAATGTGTATGCTTCACCTTATCACCTTGCATGAAATGAATAATGCCAGCATTAAAAAAATTAATGAAGAAATTTTCTTCCATGCATACTCCTTTTCTTGCATCAATGCTAACAAATGCACCAATGTTTCTAACCATCTGTAAGACTGGTATATAGATGAACCAGTATCTGAAATATAAAGATATGAACAATTAAACTTAAAACAGTTTTCCCTCATCTTCATTTTATAAGTTTTTTTTTGTAAATAAAGTCATCAAAATTTTAACATAAATTGATTCAGGCAAAACTTTAAAATATCAATAGTGCATCTAATTCTGTCAGTCTGTATCATTGTCTGTAACAACTTCAGTTCATGAAAAGACTGTTTTATGCCAAAAAGACATGAAATGCAAATATACAGACTGTGAAAATATGAAACCACTGATCTGAGATCTTCAGTATTGATCAGTTGCCACTGTGGTAATCAATCAAAATATTTTCCCCATCTTCCTGCAGAGCATTTTCATCAAATGCCAGTAAGCTGTCCTTTAAAACACGGGAAACTGCAAAATAATTGCAGTAAAGCATTAATTATCGGAACAAATGTCTGATATGAACATAATCTGCATAACTGGAACTCTTGATTGATATCAATAAAATTTTGAATGTAGAGGCCACTCCTCACTGTGTGATGTAGAAGTACAAACTGCATACAAATAAGTGAATTCTTACCGTATACTAGTATTTTATAAGCAACTACATGCTTATACTATTAATAGCCACATGTCAATTAACTTTACTTGCCATCTACTTCAATTTTACCATGAGGAATAGCTAGACTACCAGCTGTTGCCTGGGTTGATTGATTGCACAGTATTACATTAAAACAGGTAAACATGTGGGAGCAAGAAGTTGCAAGGTCACAAAGGAAAATGTACAGATATCAACTTTCATCTTGGGTCAAGTCCAAAAGTATTAACTGGATATTAAATAAATTTTGAAGTTGGTTTATTGTTGTGCAATGCAAGAAGCAAACATTTGTTCCAGGTATAGATGCTTCCCAATGAGGTCACTAGCAGACGATATTCTGCCCATTTTACCTGGATGACAGGCAACCTGGCAGTTTCTCCTATATGCGATTACCAAAATTTACCATTTTTAAAAAGGCATGCTGAAGCAAGGTCAATTTATAAATCACAAATATAGATACTAACAGAAAGCTTGATTGTATGTATGTAAATTTCGTAAAAGTATCTAGAGATTCAATGACTTTATTTCAAACACCATATAAAGTCAAAGGTCAATCTGCCAAATGACCACAAATATGGTGGCTGATGAAGTCATTTGGGAACTATCTATACCATGGTTACAAAAGTTCTCAATAATTCAAAATCTATGACCTTCAAGGCACAATTATGAATTTACTGGGCAAACCTGAAAAGTAACCAAATTTCATTGTCTTATTTCCCGGTCCATTTTAGGAAAAGTGCAGAAAAGGGGTTTAATGAAATAATTAGGTCCTTCACCTTAAAACCTTCTCTGTCATACATGATATGCCATCAATCTGAGAAGCATAAGTGTGCCATGGTTCATCCTTGTACTTCAAACTGCTTTGACAAAGCAGGAACAAATTAATCCTGAATGAACATGTGTCCTTAACCTTAATCATTATCCATACATCCCCAAACATGCAATGCAAACAATCTTCTGGTGACAATATATAAATAAACCAAGCTTCACCTATTATCTTAAACAGCTATCAGATTATAAATCCAAATCTAAGACCTAATATATTGACATATGACCTACACCTTAAGATAGGCCCCCCCCCCATATGATATGTGACATGCCTTTTGTGAAGATATATGGCTTTTTGTGATGATATATACCAAGTTTCATACCTTCATCTCAAATAACTCTAACATTATAGCATTGAAAAGGAAACTGAAACAGAATAATTATACATACAACACACTGACAATGGCATTGGAGAAAAAGAAATACCTAACATGGTACACACCTGCTAATGACATAAATGCATACCAAGCTTCATCCTTTAATCTCAAACATCTCTAAGTGAATAGTGTAATGGAATGTGTGATGGAAAAGCTAAAATATTTAGCCAAGATCTTGACTTTCAAGACAGGTACCCCAGGAGATGCACAACACATCCCCTTATGTATGTGTGTACCAAGTTTAATCTCTTAACTTCAAAAGGATCAAAGGGAAAGCGAGATGGAAAACTAAACATCTGCAGCCACAACTTTCACCTTCAATATAGAATTCCATTGACGATGTATAAGTATGTGGCGCTAACACCTTAATCTCACATTGCTCTGAAGTTACAATTCCCAAAAAGAAAATTCAAATATTAAGATGTGACCTTTATATTGGCAATTAGAACCTTCTACTGATGCACGAGTTTCATTTAAAAATTAATTAATCACAAACAGCTCTATAAATGTAATTATTAGAACAGAAGGGAAAGTGTATGGAAAATGTACAATACTATGTCATAACCTTGACCTTGAAGATAAAACACAAAATGTAGCATATGACACACTGAAGTAATGATAAACAAGCATACCGAGCTTCATCCCTCTATCTTGTATGGCTCTGTAGTTTAAGTGGCTGAATAGTGAAAGGCAAACTTTAAATACTGAGTCATAACCTTGACCTTGAAGATATTACCCCAGTGTAGTATGTGACACACATACAAAGTTTTATCACATAATCTTACCAGCTTCACAATGTTATGGAGGAAAGGCAAAGTGTGAAGGAAAACTTACACATCTGTCTTGCAAATCAGGTGGGTTGGGCTAAAAGGCAAATTGGAATTATTCAATGACCTTGAAGACAGAACTTCCTATGATGTACAGGTCATTACGTTTTATTCATTATAACCACAATGGAACATGGAACATTTCCCAATATTGAATACAGTATTATTTAGAAACCAGAGTAAATTTAGAACAGATGAACAAAATACATAAAAATCATCGTGAACAGTAAGCTTAGAGGGTATCATGAAAATTTCATGTCTTGATTTTTTAAAATAAATATTTTCATCTTGTAAAACTTAACTAATTTTATAGCAACTGACCAAAATATATCAGTTCTATTCAAGGTGCAAGTATAATGAATCATCACTCTATATTGCACGCAAAACTAATATTTTTCTCTGTCGAATTCATATATCTTGTATTAATTTGTCCCCTGCTTCGAGTACAAATTATCAAATAAGTGAATAAAATTCACATAAACCAAATACATACAAATCGGATAAAATCCTTCACATGGTGAATCACCTGTTAACTTCGACTGATGTTAGGCATTCCATACGTATACAGCACAGTAAGTACATTAATAATTCAGTTTCGTTTACAGGTAACATCTTGCGGTATTGTCTGTTGAGTATTCCCATGAGGCGGAGCAAATTATAGTATACAATCTGTCAGTTATATTAAGTATACTATTCAATGAATAAAATAATTAAATAGTTTATTGATAAACTTGATATTCATAAAAACATCCTTTATTTCAATGTTTGTTGTTGGAAATGCCACTGATTTTGATGCGATTTCAAGATTTACGTTTTCATCTCGTTCGCGGCTTTTCAATCGATTCGAACACATGGCTACGGCACGTGATGGTCTAATCGGGATTTTTCAAAGATTTTCGTACACTCTTTATGAGGACTGGTTTCAAAATTATTACTAAAATATTTGATTCTTTGGTAACATTATGAGTACCAGTCGAATTCCGAAATGGCTGTGGGCTCCAAGGTAAACAAAATCGATGTCGGCGGTATAATTGGACACAACTAACTAGGTTGTCATCATGGAAGGGCGAGTGAAGACAAGAGTTGGGGGATCCGTGCCAAGTACTCTCGGACGTCAAGTAGGAGTTTTACCATTAGGCCATTCAAGACAAAGAATTACTCAAAGAACAAGGTGGGTGAAGCTTCTTTTGGCGTATCGCTCCTGACAACTCAACACCACGAGTTATGCGCTTTCATATGAATTCTGCTGAAGTACATCCAAATCTTGTTCTGCTGCAAGATAACAACCATGAGAAGGAATAAAGGAAAAACTCCTTGCAAAATGAAATCGCATACTAAGCCGATTATCCAGTAATAAGTTTTCGATGATCACGTTTCTGAGGATTACCTATTTCCGAATGCATATACATCCAAATTTATTTAAATTATAGACCAAATGAAATCTTGGTCTTAAATGTGCTGTTGTACCAATATTCTTGAATGTGCGGAAATGCCAAAAGTCTTGATGTATCACAGTGACATTGTCCAAAATTTCTTTTGAATGAATTCACAAAAATCCTGAATGTTGCTTTAGCACAGACTGCCACGTGAACACTTTGTAGTTCCAATACATAATTTTAAATTAAATGAGTCCTCTCAAACTAAATCTAAACACAACCTTAAACACATCTGCATACTGATATTAAAAAAGAATAATACTTGTAAATAGGAACTAGGAATCAAAATAATTGTTTGACTCTGTCCTTATATACATCTCCACGACTCTATTATGACTCTGAGTCACAATATCTTCTATATGACTTATTTTAATACACAATCAACTTGACTTAGTCGTCTAGTGGGAACTTACCTTAAAACTTGTCAGCAGGTTCAATATTAATGCCTAGTTTAAAACTAGTAAACACCTACTTATAGTTCGTTGCAATCTACAGTAATGGATCAAAAGTTAAAGACACAATATAGATATACACAATATAGATATATATGACACCAATATGTCTGTCACAGCATCCATATTGAAAATCTTTTTATTGATATCTATTCTGAATGCATGGTTATATCAGTATGAGGTTTTCTCTGAAAAAGTTATTTTGATGTATAGATGGTCCTGAATGAAAATGGTGTTGGTTTTACATCTACTATTGCCATCTGATATTGCCACCATGGCAACAATCTTAGAATATTGTTTTGGCGGTTCCTTCTGAACAGGAAGTCATATTGATATGGTGTTCCTATGTCTAGCTGGTCCTAAATGAAACTGTTGTCAGTCAGACTGCCATTATGGTGGCCATTGTGAAAATCTTTTTATTGCTTGATAAATGGATTTCTTGTTGTGTGATGTCTGGTTGGTCCTGAATGAAAATGGTGCAAATCTGACATCCAATATGTACATAATTGCCACCATATTTAAACTACTATTATGGCTAATTCTCCTAAGTAGAAAGTCATAATAATAAGAGGTTTTCACCAAAATGCTTGTTAATTTGTCTTGTCAGTCTCTAGTGATCTTGCATTCGGTATGACCACTGTGACAACCATCTTGTTAAACTGCATCAGAAATTCCTGAGTGGATGGTCATATTGACATATGGTTTTGACCAAATAACTTCTTATCTTGTTTACTTTGTACTATATGAAAAGGGTGCTGGTTTTACATCCAGTATGCCCATCATGGTGGCCATCTTGAAAATCTTGTTACAGCTCAGGTTTCTCAGAGATTGTTTCAGCAATGTCAGGATTTTCCCAGGTTCTTCTGCCACCATTCATATTGGTTGCCATGTATAGCCCATCATTCATATTGGCTGCCATGTACAGCCCATCATTCATATTGGCTGCCATGTGTAGCCCATCATTCATATTGGCTGCCATGTGTAGCTCATCATTCCTATTGGCTGCAATGTATAGCCCATCATTCATATTGGCTGCCATGTATAGCCCATCATTCATATTGGCTGCCATGTGTAGCCCATCATTCATATTGGCTGTCATGTATAGCCTATCAATACTAGCAAGTATCATTAAACCTATAAAAATTACAAATATACCATACAGGTGCCTAATTTTATCACTGTATGATAAATTTTACTTATTTACTGCAAAGCATTTTCTGTGGTGTAATGCTGGTAATGTATTGTTTTCCTGGGTTCAGATATTTTCATGGACATAACCTCATCTTTCCATGCCCTGATCCTGCTTATATGGTTTTAGGGTTGGGACTGCAGGACAGTAGAAGTTTTAAAAATATATTTTTTGGGGTTCCATTTAAATCCTTAGCCCTTCTACTAGGGATGTGGTCAAAGTTTTATAAATGTTGGTACAGTCAACACCCATATACATGTCATTGATTCAAGTTATAATCAGTTTCAAGGCTAAGTGGTACAGGAGTTAAGGGAGTTTACACACCTATGTATGAACTTTGTTAAAGGTAATCTCAGTACAGAAATTTGATTCTAATCATGTGGGTAAATAAGCAAAATTTATGATACAGTGATAAAATTAGGCACCTGTAAAGTATATGTGTAATTTTAGCTACATAAGTGACTTCCTTGATGTTTATGATTAAATTGTGATAGAGTTTGAGAACAATAATGCTCTACACATAAATACATTTTTGACTTGGAATTTTAAGAAAATATTTTTGTATATTGGTCAACATTTGTCAAAATTATGAGACAGTTCAACCCAGTCTGTAGTCATGTCTAACTTCCCACGAAATACTGAGAAATTTTGAAATGAATTTTGTTGATCTTTCTTCAGTGATTTTTTTTTTTTACTTCTTTAGCGTGCAGAGCAAAAAAAGTATGGCACCAAGTAGCAGCTCTTCACATGTTTCACAGGGCAAACCTGTGAGCACTTCTTCTGGTAATTTGTTACCTAAAGGTGGTGATGATGATGATGAATCAGATGATGAATGTCTGGAACAAAACATTCACTTTATGAACATTCCTGGTTCTCATGGCACAGGCAGCACTGCTATTCCCAGTTTTCGAAGTACAGCTAGCACAAAGATTTCAAGTTCACGAAGTACAAGTAGCACAGCAATACCCACTTTTAGGAATGCTGGTAGTTCTTCAACTTCAGTTCGCCAAGACAGATCAAAAAAGTCTGCACTCGGAAGCTCCAGAGTATTCCGGAACAGCCAAGCTCAATCCCAGGCATCTCTACTTGAGTCAGCAAGTAACACAAGTTCTCCAAGAGATGAGGAAATTACACCAAGAAAACCTTTCAAGACTGTTGATTGGGAAGAAATTGTAAGATATCAGATTATTAATGTTTGGCATTTAAAGTTGCTACATCACTATGACATTGTGTCATGTGTGCTTATCTGTTATCGTTTCATTCATTTTATTATTTTTAGTAAATATTTGTCATATTCTGATACCTGCTGGAACAGTGTGAAAACTGGCCCTGATGTTAGTGACATGATTATGCTCCTTTTGAAGAATTCCATAGCTTCCATCCATTGCTGATAGAAGTTCTACTGCTTTGACTCTGTATAGTAATCATGATTTTTGATAACATGATGGCCAGTCCATCATTCTATCTGGCAACTGAATTTTTAATGGATTGCCTTGAAATTGATAAATATTTTGGTCATCACCTGAATAGTGTATGCTGACAAATCACTTTGCTCCAGCAGTTTTTAGTAATGCCCTTTTTGTCTTGTAGCAGTGTACGTAACTATCTTGTTAGTTTCTGAATAATTGCAATGAAACTTGGTAAATAATATGATCATCACATGAAGATGTGCATTTTGACAAATCACTTTGCTCCCACAATTTTTGATATAATTATTGCCACTTTTGTATTGCTGCAGTGTTCCACTCAATCTCATTAGTGCATATGTTGATTTAGTCCTGCATCCTTCTTGGATTGCCATAAAACTGGGCAAATTTTATGATCATGACATGAAGATACTCGTATCAACAAACCATTTTACTTGGGAATATTTTTTATAAGAGTTATTGCCCTTTTTGTTCTGTAGCTTAATGCAGTGTATGACAATATCATTGTCATTTTTTGATGAATTACAAAAAGTTATTGCCCTTTTTATCTTGCAGCTTAATGATTCAGTCTCATTAACACAACTAATCTCACTTATTATCTTGCATTTTTTTTATGAATTGCTGTGGTATTCAGTCATATTATGGTCATCATAATAAAATGCACCTTTTTAACAAATCATTTTGCTTCCTTGACTTTTTAAAGAGCTATTGCCATTTTTGACTCACATCTGTATGCAATGTATGGCAGAATTGTGTGCATTCTTTTGCAATTTGTAGTGGATCACTGTGAGGCATTTCTGTGAGCAAATTGTTCAATATTCCTGTAATTTGATTTTGAATGGATAGTTGCTTGGCAACATTTGGAATGCCATTCATTATGTAATAACTTCTTCACAACTTTGGAGGTTATGCTTCTTTTGCTTACATGGAATTATTACATTTAGTCAATAATGTTTTCAGGAGGGCTGCAAACCATTCAGGATATTTTGACAACTTTTTTATTTTTTAAAAATGGTTTGCTTTTAAGTATTTTCATTTTGGCAAGGATTAAAAATTTGGCCAAATTCACAGTTGGCATCCTGTTCTGAGTCTCTCTTAAAAAAACACCTCCTGAGAAAATGGCAAAAGAATTTGACCATTTTGAAAGGAATCTTCGTAGCATAAACGGCTAACAGTTTTGTACCAATGATGCCCATCTACCATCATATGTGTTACTAAACAACAGCAAGAAAACTTACGATAACATTTTCTTAATAAATGTTGGATAGAATTTAAAAAAATTACCAAAAGTATGCTGACATAAAGAATTTTCATATTTAAGAAAGAATGGTGCCGATTCACCATCATAATATAATTGTCATTACTAACAATAGTAGCCTTTTAAACAAGTTTTTCTTGAAAGCTGATTAACAGAACTTGACCAAATTTAACAGAAGACATTATGGTATTTAGGGCTTTTAATTTTGTTCAAATGATGCTAATTTGTCATCAGATATGGCAATCATTACTAAAAAAGATGAATTCAATAATGATCTAAGCATATCAAATGCATCTGATGACTGAGTTGTTGTCAAAATCCAGGCTGTATTTTTAATCTTATTTTGATGAAACTTAGGATATAGGCTTCTTTTTTCAAGGTCATTGACAACTTTGGTGGCGCTATACAGTTTTGCATTTTCCATAGGGTTAGGATTTTAAAGAAAAAGAATTTCCCTGGCTTTCCTCACTGGTTATACTAGCTATTTAAAAAAGACCTTGTATATCTTAGGTATAATTAAAAGAACCTTTAATTCCCTTTATTTTGGTGTATGATTGATGGGTGTACTATGGGTTATAGAGTATACAGCTTGGCCCTACTTCAAATGTGCACCTTTCAAAAAAGTGCTAGTTCTACTTGGTCATTTTCACTTCCAGAACTTCAGAGGTAAATTGTATAAAAAAGAGCCGATAACTTTTTTTCCATTTTATATATTTGGTAATTCATTCATTGCACTTTCAGAAGCTGGTATTGTCTAGTCTGGCAAAATTCATTTTCCCTGTTTTAATAGCTACTATGTATAGTGTACTTTAGACTAATTCAGGCTGATTTTTTAACACAAGGGAACAGTCATTTTAGTTAACAGTGTGCTTAAATCATGTAAAATTTCCAAAAGTACAATATCCAAAGAAATATCATCCACATTACATTACTGTAGCATATAGGTATGCCAACATTCTCTCCATTGTGCATGTTTTAAATGCAGACTACTTCACCTTACATACGTCACTCTCTCTAAAGTACATATTAATTGGTGAGCGGCCCCTTTGATAACTAGATGATCTTGCATTTGAATGGCTGAGCTTGTGACCACTCTGGAGACCTTATTTCTGATCAGATTTGGATCAGACTTGAAATGTATGCTTTTATTTCCCTTTAGAAAATGTATAGGTATTTCATTTTTCAATATTGAAATTACATGCAATGTACATAATCTTGAAGATGGTTTATGAAAAGCACATGATATATCTACGTGTTGTATAAATAGTGTAAATCATGCCATCATAAATATACAGGAAATGGCCACATTCATTCTGATGATTTGAAATGTGCAAGTCAGGGTTTGTAACCAGTGGGACATGTGCCATCCTGTTGCATTCTAAGACATTTTGTGTGGCACCCAATTTCAGAGAAAAAATTAGATAATTAAGATAGTGACACTCAAGGAGAATTTAAAATATTTAGTGTTGAAAATTAGCACTTAGTGGAAAAACATTGCTGACCCAAGGTATAAATTGACTGCCATTTTGAATTTTTAAAAAAATCTCAGTATAAGTTCAACGTAATTTAAGCAAATATAAATATTATATTGTGACATTGCAGCAATAATACATCAACAGAACATTGTCTAGAATATATTGACTGCTTTGTCAATATGGCAAAATGATTTGCCTCCCATTCAGAAGAGTTCCTGAAAATAACTAGAAAGCAAATAAAAAGACTTCAAATACACTGTATAGTTATATTTCTGAGAAACAACAACCTGCATGCTTTGAAACTTTTAATGATGCAAGATTGGCAAATATTGAAAGCCATTTTTACCTGTGTGCTTGCAGAAGTCTCATAGTAAATATTAAATTCCTAAACTTTTTAGAATGTTTGCAACTCTTTAGAAAACTTTCAATACAAAGTTTGATTATATATCGAAGCATGCCACCAAGATATTGAAACAATAGGATTATTATTGATGCTGAATACTAGTGATGCTGAATACTAGTGAATCAGATGCTGAATACTAGTGAATCAGATGCTGAATACTATTGATGCTGAATACTAGCAATGCTGAATTTCATAATGCAAATAGTTGTTTCAAACTGTTAGCTGTGCTGAAATCAGTTGGTACTGCTGTAGCTACCATACTGCTGATCAAGCTATGAGGAAACTTGGTAAATAGGTGTGTATCCAATATTCTGGATAAGTTCTTGTATGATTTTTTTCCTGTGCTATCAATTATGCTTTTGTATTTGGAAAGAAATTTTATCAAACTATGATAAAATAGGTAAAATCAGCACAATATACAGTTTGGGAGATGGTTTGAATTGGGTTTTACTCTTACTGTACTAAATGAACCTGCTTAGTGAAACAGTTAGCTATTAATTGATGTAAGCCAGATGAGCAAAATATGGCACACTTAAGTTATTTCCTAATGTTTTGGTTCAAGGTTTTCATTGTTTTAAATACATTTTTCCAGCACCTGAATTGATTCTGATCAAACTTGGCATGAATCATTATGAATGTATGATAATTCATTCTGTGCCACGAGTTTGCCCCATTGACCTTGGAGGTCAGTGTAATAGTAATAGAAACTTTGTAATATGGCTTTGGTTAAATTTTCTTAATTTACTTAGATCTCCTAAACCCCATGATGAATTTTGTTTATCTTTAGACAAATTGTTATGAAGTCAAGACAATTCATTCAGCAGTATGCTAGCTTGCCCTTTTGACCTTGGGTAATAGTCATAAAAGCTGTGCATTTAGGTTTTGTTTAAAGTTTTCACTATATTTCCAAAATCTCTTGATGAATTTTTTGTATAATTGGAGTGAATCGTTATGAAGCACATATAATTCATTTTATGACACACATGCTTGTTTGACCTTGTGATCAAGGTCACAGTCATAGAAAATTTGCATCAATGTTTTATTTAAAGTTTTATTTTGTTTTTGTTTCATGCACCTCTTGATAGATTAAATTCATACTTGGAATGAATCATTTTGAACAAGGCTATTCATTCTGGAATGCACTTGCTCAGCCTTTTGACATTTGGGCTCAGAGTTCCATATTCTGCAGCAATGTTTCAATCATTGGCTCAGCATGCATGTCCTTGACCTTCTTGTTAGTATTTTCTTCCCATGTTTTTAGTACTATGTATGAATCCTTTCAGCTATGGTTGTTTTTTTGTTTTTTAAATAAGTCTAATTGTTGCATTATTGGGTGGTGCTTTTGTATCCTATGACAATTTCCACTTCCTTTGTATGTCTGCTTCTTTGAAATGAAAATTGTTTTCTGTTGTAATGTTTCCATCTTTTATAAATCAAATATAACAACTGGGTAAAAATGTGATGGTGACATTGTTGTTTTTTCTATGACTATGCTTCATGATTTTTCTTTACATTGAAGCTTGCACAAAATATGGAAACAGACCTCAGCAAAGTATATGAAATTAATCTGCATGCCACTGAACTCACAGTTATAGACAACTTAGAGAAGGTAAGTAAATTGTCTGAGTTGACTCTTTCCTTCTCATTTAGTGCATAAAATGAAGATCAGAGTTTTAGGCTCACCTTCATTATTGGTTCATATGATTTAGGCATGATTTTTTCAGCTGCAGAGTCCTTTCAACAATTTTAAGATTTTGTAAGGTTTCATTTTCAAGTTTTTATGCCCCACACAGCATAGTGTTACCCATGTCCAACTGTTCATTCACCTATACATAACATATTAGTTAAGTTTTGTGCTTAGCTCATTTCAGGCACTCTGATGGGACATTTGTTTTTTATGAACACATCTCTTGTAGTCACATAGCATAGATTTTAGTTTTGCTCACTGGCAAGACACACTACATTGTATTATCTAGTGGTCCAAATATGACAATTTGTAATATTATATGTTTATGCTAATTTTATGTATCAGCATGATTACATTATATATATATATATATATATATATATATATATATATATATATATATATATATATATATATATATATATATATATATATACATACATACACTTAAAAACTGAAACATGGACAGATGAGTGATTGATTGTATGGTGGTTACGTTTTTTTTACTGGCAAGTGTTACCCCCCTAATAAAAACCCTTTAAAAATATGATATAGAGAAAGTGATGAAGGACTTTCATTACTATCTTTTAATGCCAGTAGAAGAAAGGGTATTTTAAAAATAGACTCACTCTGATTCTGGCATCATTTTTAGTTACTTTTTATATGCCTTTGAAAGGCCTCTGTGACCAAATTGGTCTCCTTTTCTTCCAAATTGCCTTCTCTTATTTTCTCTTTTATGGTGGGGATGGTCTGCTAAATCCAAGATGTAACCCATCATGAAGATTTTGGACTGTATTGAGTTTGTACATGTATGTATTGCATGTGATTGACTGACTGTGGAAGTCAGGACTCTAATCAGTTTTCATTAAAATTTTAATGTGGGCTTATATCATCAGGATCATCAGCAGTTTTAAAACAATGGAATCAATGCATATCATCAAGATGATCTTATTGGCCTTGACCTTGTTACCACTCTTGAAGCCATATTTTGGACCTCTTGGGTTTATTTTCATCGAGACAATTGATGACTTAAATTGTCAGCAAGAGATTGTGCTTATTAATTATGCCATTATATTTAAAAAGATTGTAATTAGAATATAATAAAATAGGTAAAATAAATATGGTGTAAAGTTTGATAGTTTACACAGGACGTGTTATTGCAATACTACTTAATTCTGCCTTGTGAAATGGTTAACTGTTAAGTTATGTAAACTAGTTGAGTAATGTAAGGTCCACTTGGGATTCTTGTTCAACTCACCTGGCTCCTATCCATCATCCAATATGGCTACCATTACTAAAAATAGAAAAACCCTTAAACAACTTCTCAAAAACTGCTGAACAGAATTTGAAAACATTTGACAGAAAACATCCTGGCATGAAACTCTTTCCAATAGTATAGATGATGCTGAAATATAGTGACTGTTACAAAATTATGAGCACCTTTAAATTATTTTTAAAATCTTGTACTAAAAACCACTCAAAAGAATTTGAACAAATTCAACAAAAAGCATCCAGCTTTATCTAAAATAAACACTAAAATAAGCTTGACCAAATGTGACAGTGCACGCTGTAGCATAGAGAAACCTTGAAACAATTATTCTCTTCATAGCATTGAAAGAAATTTCTACAGAAAGCAACCTGCTGAGCCATAAATCTTGGAAATGTAGTGGCATACCTCTTTATACTGGAAATTCCAATTCTCTGATATTTTGACTACTGGCTGATCCACAGTGTTCAGGTACAGTACCTCATTCAGGTTCTGTCCCTTTGCTCTTCAACAGGAATTTGGTTGGGTCTTTTACCAAGCTATGAGAAGTCAGAACTCATTTATCTCAGAACTTTGTCCTCATGAACCAGAGCTTAGCCCAGGTCCCATGGTACTGGACAGAACAAATCATGACACTTCTATAGACACCATGTGTAAAGATGTTGACTGGTTTATTCCCTACTTGAAACCTTGAATGCTTCTGCAGATCTAGTTCCTTTAGAATGTCTCCATATGCAACATCTATGTTTTGTGCTTTTTGCAATATGGAAACCACACAGAGAATCTCTGTCAGCTATGATTCCACTAGGATGAGATTTTCATTATTACATGTACTTTCATTTGGGACAGATTACTGACTGGGGTCACCATGCATGCACCTGACCCCAACTCCCAGCTGTTCATAAACACTTCAGGTTCTGGTTGTGGTGCTCATTTACCACCAGACGATTCAATTCTCAAAGGTCATTTGACTCTGTTTGAATTGCCCCTCTACATCAACAAACCTGGCTTTGCAAGGGTCCATCAACAGAATAAGGGGTTGATGTGTGATGGTCTCTTCCAGCAATATATCCGTCATAGTATATATCTGATGTCAATGATGCATACATGCTCCTACAGCAGCAGGAGAGGTGATCTGACAAATGGCAGAAGGAGGGGGGTGGGGTGAAAAAAATGACATAAAAAAAAATACATGGAACCATTAGAATGACCAATGCATGATAATATAAACTATATGTGACACATCATGATGTTTTTTTATGCGCTATAAAATGTGAATATCTTTTTTAACCAAAAATTAACAATTAATCATAATTAAGCAGGAAGGGGTCAACCAACTGGGAGCGTCCAGACATGGGTGAAAAAAAAACGACACAAACAAAATATACATGGAACTATTGGAATGACCAACAAACAGTAACATATTCTATATGACACATCGTGATGCTTTTTTATGTGCTATAAGATGTGAATATTTGTATTTGATATGAGCAGTATGGAAGTGGGTAATTGACCTAAGGGGTGCCAGATGAGTCTTCACTAACTTGTTCAACAGATTTTTTACTAATTTGATCAGTTTTATTGTTTTTAATATAACAGTCAATGCAATCTTGTTGATTTTTAATGTTTACATCATCTGAAGCATTTGTTATCTCAAAGTATCTTTTTGATGCACAATATTCTGTCCCACCATAAGCTACACACAATTGCGTTTTTCCTTTAAATGCAAATCCACAAAACAGACAAGGTTTTGGGCTGGTGCTTCCACGTCGAACAATAATCACTGCGACATTTTTTTCACAAGGTGTATCATCAGCCATTTGCAACGTTATGTTTGGCTGATCATTATACTATTAGCAAAAGTCTAATTAGATGAAAGCCTAATTAGAGAAATACTATTATGTATATTAAAAAAAAGTAATCATATAGCAGGGGACAAAGCTAGATTACTGCAACAAAAGTATCAAGATCTCACCGGAAACAAAATCATATTACCAAAATAAAAAACATTTAAATCTCATCAAAAATTACATCAGATCACTAGAAGCGACACAAGATGAGTTTACAAGGTTATCTGTGATTGTACATCACCAAATCAGATTTTGACAGATTACCAGGTGACAGAAAACAAATACCATTTGAGTTACAACTGTATGATTTTATCAAACAAGCAAAGAATTAATTTATCAGTGATGGTGCATCTCATATGTTTTCAACATTTAAGAATGATGGCGATGGTATTTCCGTTGATTCCACCCTGAAAGACAAATGAGCATCTGCTATTGTTAATAATCTTGTTGATGACAGCAAGTATGTAATTATTCAGAATAAAATTTATTGCTGAACATGTTAGTGAAGATGGTCCGACTTGGATTATTTGTGATAAACTCAACCCTGTTAAGGAATCATGGCAACATAACAATGTCATCATAGTAGATTAATTCTAAAGCAGGTATTTTCACCGGAATTGACAAATCATGCTACAGTAATGCATATCCAGTTTCCGCAGTTGTTTATGCACTTTATCATTTGAATGAACCAGACATAGCTGCTCTTGCTCTGATGAAAACAGTTTAAATTGCATGACTCAATCTGTCAGAGAACATTTTGCACATTTGAGGCAAGGAAATGGGCTCACAAATCAAGAATAATTAAAAAATTAACTGGGAAAACTCTCTTATTAACAGAGCTAAAATAAATGACATGGTTATTTTAGAAAAAAAACATTAAAGATTCCAAAAATTGTAAAAACAATAATCATTGAGATTTTGTACAATTCTGGTAAATATTGTAGTAAGGGTGCTTCGATAATTTTATATGATCATAATTCACATGCATGGACCACCTCAGTGACAAAATTTCCAAGGGAGAGAATAATACAATTTTATGACGGCGATATCTACAAAGAAATCTACAAAATAAGTAAGCATGACCCTGTATTGGTCTGGCTATTTTATGAAGATGACTCTGAGTCGGATGAATCAATATTTGATCAGTTTCTTCTGCTGGCTGGGGTTCTTTTTTAGAAGGAATTACTCCAACAAAAGATGAAACAAATTTTGGTAAAATATAACATAGACAGTGATGATTTGCTTGTTAACTGTTTTACAGCATCGTCCATTGTAGCTCGTATAGCCCAACAATGAATTTCTCAATGATGTATCACAATCTTGTGTTGAGTTTGGCCATGGCAGTCTTTGGAACACAAAATATAATTCCTCTGACATGATTTCTGTTGACAATATCACTGCTTCTCTGGTGGCTTTTCTTGGATTTGGCAAGTGTCATTGTTATTTTGAATGATTTGGGCACCCAACACACGAAATGACACGAGCTGCAATAAATGGACCACTACCAAATATTGATCTTACTTGATTTGCTGATATTGAATCATTTGAGTTTTGAGCAAGTGATACCAATTTGGTTTGGTAGACACTTTAATAAACCAGATACCATTGTCAGTTTCAACGAATGTTGCGTAAAAAATCAGCCTGGTTGGGCTCCAATATTGCTATTATGATACATGCTCGATGCCAAGATTCTCACATCATTGACTGTAACCTCTGTGATAATTTCATACAAATCACAAAAATCTATACGGTTACCACAAGAGGACAAAGACATCTGCAGAAAATTTATCGGTAAGTTTATTCAGTTTTCATCATCTGATAATGCACGTCATTGCACAAGATTAATTATGGATCCAGCCGAATTTGATTTTGTTGTCAGGGACACAGCAGCAAGAGGTGTGTTGGTGTCATGGATAAATGCAATCATGCAAGATGGAGAAAACGTGGGTACAGTAGTTATCTGCTACAATGGCAATTCTCCTCAGTTTACTCATTTGAGATCATCTATGTTGACATACTCATCAATAAACCCATTACCAATGATCAGTAGATTTCCCAATGATGCTCTTAAAGTCACAGAGGATTCTTTTTATATTAGTCATTGTAGCATGGACCTCCTTGACCCATTTATCGATAATGTCAGTGTTGTTGGTTGGGGTTCATGATGAATAAAACACGAACAAATACATAAATTTTCTGAATCCGCCGATGTTAAAACACCTGATATTTATTATTGCAATGATAATTTATCGCAGATTTCATCATCACCATAGTAAATGATCCAGTCACAAGATATAGCACGGTCTATCTGAGTGGTCCAGGTGGCTCTGGTAAAACAACACATGCAATAGAATTATTTAAAATCTCTGACATGATTGTGTTGATGCCAACTTACCGGCTTGCCAGAGAGACGAGACAATGTGGTGTCAGCGAATGCACATATCATAGTTTCTTTAGATGGCAAGGTGATGTATGGACCCCCGAATGAATGGGTGAGAGATATATCCTGAGAATAATTATCTGGGATGAGATTTATACAGTATCTAAAGAAACATTACAGATATTTCTTGATTGGTTAACAACTATGTTGGGCACTATGAAGAAGTTTTGTATGACAATTGATCACAGGATGAACAACTATGACAACTGAAATCATTAATCAGATTACAACCTGACAAAATTCAATGTGAAATACTGCGTACCGCAATTTCAGAGACTCCAATGTCAGATTTCTGGAACTTATGGCGCCCCAATGATCTAATAGTTGTATCTAGGAAAAACGTCTGTGATTCACTTCAGCATAAATTATTTGATCTTCACAAGGGAAAATTTCCAACTCAGCAAGACCCGCTATGTTATCGACCAACAGATACACACCAACAAAATATATTCGTTGATATTCCTGGAATGGACACTAAACAAAAACTCGTTCTTAATGATATCATCGAGATTCCAAGTGGAGGCTGTACAACAAGCAGTGTCAGCATCAGAGACGCAAGTCATTTCATGACCAAACCCATCATGCTGGATTCTGAGATATAAAATAACAATTCCTTCATTTCAGGGATTAATAATATCAGATACCAATATCTAGATTGTCAATGATCGCATCGAATGGTCAAATTTAGTTTATCTGGCTGTGATTAGAGTAATAAAATATTTCAGTTACACAGGGTTGTCTACATTTTGGAGCTGTCAACAGCATCACAAACAATGATGGCATCACCATGAATTATCAATACAGCAAAGATAAATTAGCTGGTTATGTGCGAGTTGACAAAAAAGATTAGGCCAGTTTGATCTGGATGTGGAATTTGTCATGGTGCTGAAACAACGATAAAATAATCACTGCACCTGCTGTAACACAATAATATGGCAACATTTTCCTAATGATGTAAAGCAATTTACTGTGGACAGAATCGATAGTAGTCTCAGCCACACATGTGAAATGTCTCTCTGAAGTGTCTTGAATGTAACAGACATAGAGGAGCCTCATTCTTCAGCGCGTGACTCTTGTTAACATTGTTTATTAGCGCGTGTGGGGAGTCCGCAAGCGTCTGCCACATTGTATCCAATCTGGTGGTAACTGGGTGTTTTCAGGAATTACAAGTAATTGTTCATGCACAAATCTACATTGAGGAGCAGTTGAATCTAATCCATACATTGGTGGCTGCGTAGTAGATCTTACCACGCTGGAATTTTTATGTGTTGTTACACTCCATACAGGATCAGTTACCCTTGCTGCACCACCCTCATGTCCACCAGATTCATATAAATACCTCACTGTGTCTTTACTATCCAACACTAGTTGTTGTAGTTGATTTGGTGATTTTTTTATCGTATTATGTGTTCTTTTGCAATTGCATTGACAGGTTTCATGTTAATTCTGCTCGTGACTTCGTTGTTTAGTATGGCCACCACTTGAGGTAGTCCTGCAACCAGTTCATGAGATCTGTCCTGAACTTGTATTAATTCTTGGGCATATTGATGTCCAAAGAATTGCTGTGCTCAATGATTGCCTGATTGTGATGTATCGTGGTGTGTCTACGTCTGATCTTAATGTGTTATTGTTGCATCAGCATCGTTACTGCACCAAGAAATTCTTTGCCAGGACTAACCTGTAGCATTTGTGGCCAGCACAATGCATAAATTCATTCAAACGCTGCTGCAACTTCAGTTACTGTTTTAGATGATAACAGTTCATCCTGTTTGTATCTGCTTGCAACATCTACAACAGTCCAAGTGTATTTGTATGTGTGTCATTTATGCATGACGTGTAAAAACAAGATAGCTGCCTGATGAACTTCGTTGGGTGTACTGACATCAAACTATCCATGTTTAATCATTTTGGGATGTGGAAGATAAATTTGCCATTTGGCTTGTTGTGACAACCAATCTGTGAGTACTGCTCGTGTGACACCTGCTGCATCAGCAAAACTTTTAATTGCTGCAGAACCTCTTCAGTATCCGATTGGACTATAATAAATTGACTCCATTATGTAATTGTTGGTGTTTAATTGCCAGCCCCCAACACTATTTTACCTTTCATCGCCTATCTTTTCAACCAATTCGCAAGTGATACTTGTATATTTTTTTCTTTATCGAATTCAGCGTGTGAATTAACCTGACATCATGATATGTCATTGTTGTAAATCTGGATTTTTATATGCAACATCATGATTATGGCACACTTGATCAATCGCATTTAACGGAAATTCCCCTGGTTTTGGGTCAAGTCTAATAGCAAGGCATGTTCCAGGACCACAGTAATAATATTCTGGAAGATGTTTCTCCACAGGATACTTAGCCCATGGTACTCTTTGTATTTTCTAGAGTGCCTTTGCAATATCACCATCCACTTTTGCAACAGGAATACTCACAAACTTATAATTTTGTGTGCTGCATTTTACACATTTACGTGTAAGTGCCAGTGTGCTATTTTTCAATGTGGTTGCTCTGAGAAATTTTGTACCAGTGACTGTCTTGCATGTAACACAATATAAACTCATGAATAAAATAATATTATATCTGTACAATATGACCGTGATTGACTTTTCAGCAATACATGAGCAAGCATCGGTCAAGCATCATCCAGTGTTGCCAAATTCCTTTTGAGCTTATAATTGGTCCATCTGGGTCGGGTAAAACTCAGTTGTTGCTCAACCTGATAATGAGGTCGCTCAAATGAGACAAACTTTATTTAGTAGCTAGATTCCATAGATGACCAATGATGCTATAATGTTCTCAAGGAATTTAATGAATCCGCAGCAGCTGAAGATGATGTTATTGAATTTATCACAGACGTCGATGAATCGCCGTCCATCGAGGATCTTAATGGGGATATCAACAATCTAGTGGTTGACGATGTCTTGCTTGACAAACAAGCAAATCCAACCAGAATATTTTCACGGGGCAGACATAAAAACACAGATGTCATTTACATCACCCAGCAGTGATTTTCGGTGATTTTTAATTGAGTTGATACACATACACTTCAAAATATTCATGCATCATGGTGTCCCAGTGATATGAACGTAGGTATGTTTAAAGATTTATTTGCACATGCTCAGAAAACCACACATGGATTCATCATGATAAGTTTAAATGATCCAACAACATGTTATCGAATTGGTCTTGATAAAATCTTTTATTAAAGAAATGCATTTGTTGTTTATTTATCCAGGTAAACATCAATGAGATTATCTTTATGATGGAACAATTGCAGCAAGATGGTCTTGCAATTCAACTTGATGTTGAAAAAATCAGTGATGATTATGATATGATACAGATGCGATGTGAAGAGGGCAGGTGTACACTCACAGCTGAGTATACATTTATAAAATTACTCTAACACAAAATGGAATTGTCATTGGTGGATTTATTCGAACAGCATGATTCAGCTAAATTTGTTCCATTGGCAAGCGCCATTGACAAAATACGACCACATTTGTCTCAAAAATATGAAACTCGAGAAGCTGTAAGTGCACATGCAAGACAAATAAAGTAACTTGTGTTGGAGTCTATTAATATTCCTGCAGGATGAGAAGAATAACCCAAACAACAACAAAAAAAACCCAAAAGTAAATGCCAAAAATGTTGGGTTTTTGGGGTTTTTTTTTTTTTTATCAATGGTGTAACATTATGGTCTGTCTTGCACATACAAACTAACAGTTAATTCTTCACCACGTGTGAGGGGCCCCGAGTGGCCGAGTGGTCTAAAGCGCTCTTCGTTACGGATCACTGCCATCTCACCTCTGTCTGCGGCGGTTCGAGTCTAAGATTCAGCCAATGTGGGCATGTGAGAAAGCTTGCCAGTAGCTTCTCGTGGGTCGGTGGTTCTTTCCGGGGTTTTCCGGGTTCTTCCTCCACCATTAATACTGGCCGCCATGTATAGCCTATCGTGCTGAAAAATGGCGTTAAACCCCACAACAAATCACCACGTGTGTCCAGTATATTACCATCTTGGTCTGTTAGACGGAAAAGTATTCATGACAGTGATAAATTATGACATTGTAAATAAACAGGATTAACGGGCACCAACACAATCAAATGACCTGGTGGGACATCTGGAGAAAAGCTGTAAAGAACATATCCCTGCTGGGCCAGCCCTTGTAAAGCTTGTCCAGACACTGTATAGGTACCATCGACTATGTCACAGACTATATTTACAGAAGTCGTCTATGTGATATTGACAGTACCAGGCAATACATGATGACTACCACCTGTTGGATCATTATCATGTCAGAGAATATCTGTAGGGCCCTGTAACTTCTCCCATTCCACAATAATTTTTGGAAGATATTCATCAATTGTGCCTTCGAGTTCCTGCTTTATTTTATTGATATCCAACCCAAGTAGTTTGAGTGTAGATATTTGTTCCTTGGTAATCTTGAAATAATCAAGAAATAACTTGCCAATTGCTGTTTCTAGCACAGAATTTTGAAAATATTCTGCATCAAATTTCACCAGTCTCATAGATGATAATATGTTAATGATTTCCTGCTTATGAGTCTTATTTGAATATTCAGTTATATACCACTTGAAAAGCCCTCTCTGATTGCTCTGTGCATTTTTATGTTCCTACATTATTTCATCAATAAACGATTTACTAGAAACCCCCAATTTGTGGTTTCCCTCTAATTCAGATTCCATTGCTTTTACATCTTCATAATGCTATTCTAGGTATTTTGACCTCTTCTAACATAGTCTGCCTCATCTTCCCCTATGTTACTCTCTTCTAGAACTTTCATGATGTTTTTGTCTGTATCTAATCACACTATTACTGTATTGATTAAGTTTTTCTTTATGTCATTCTACCCAAGCAGACCAGTGAAAGTGTCATGTAAGCTCTGGAATTTTCTTTTCTGCACGTTTGCCAAAAAAATAATCAGATCGTTGTGGTCATGGTGGTCTAGTAATGGCCTCCCCAGCACAGTTCCGATTGACGACTTGTAGTTGTAAAAGGTATAATCTGGCATTGATATTTCTGTGGGTGTTGGTTCATGTACCTTGATAGCGATCTTTGATTCTTTCCCTGTTATTGATTTGATTCCATGTGGAAGTTCTTCGTTGATTTGTTCGATTTGATATGATCCTGTTGGGATGGTAATGACCTCCCAGATTGGGCCTTGCCCACCAGCTGCATCAGTTGTGGTTTTATGCAAGAATACCAGTGAATTATTAGCCTCTAATCTACCAAATGATTTTTCTCTGATATTTGGCCACCTATAATAAAGTCGCAATTGTGCCAGTGCAATTTCAATTGACCAACCATTAGAAGCATTTACCAGAGTTGGAAAACCAAAATCAAATTCTGGCTGTGTTGATGTTGCTGATATTATTGTGGTAGTTGGCACTGTTGTGTTAGCTATGATCTGTTCAAGTCGTATGGTTATTCTGCAGTCATTATAATCTATACATTCTAAATGTAACACTGGCAACATTGGCAATGTGTTTGTGTTCTTGTGATACCAGTCATAAATATCCCTGATTGCAGCAAATTCATTGTCTGATATTGCACCATCATTTAACCCAATTAACAATATCTATGATATATTTATACACGCATATGTTGCAGCAAACATTATTTCTGAGTTTTTAATTTTACTGGTTTTAGTAAACACCACAAAGTTAACTTTGGTGGCACCTGGAACTCACAGAATAATATCTGTCAACGGGATATTGCTCATTTTTAACTGTCCTTGCTGATCCTGAAAAAAAACAACCTCATTTTGATCAACATCGGCAAGGCGCAAAAGATCAGCAAGTTCATCTCATCTTGCATATTTGGATAAATCAATGTCACCCTGGGGCTTGCCTTCAGCAGATCTTCTGTAGATATCTGCTGTTATAAACCATTAACCTGTTTAAAGCAACATGCAGTATACTCATGCACAATTTTATGAGATAGTGCTGATGACCTTGACACAGCATTAAGTACAGCAAGCACTTCTGGACTGCATATTGGAGGATCCTTTATTGTCTGTTTTGGTAATATTGAATACCAGATTGGTATGTCACTGACTAAGCCACTATAGGGTAAAAATTCTTTTGGTGGTGCCAATCTACACGATTCAAAATAAACAACCGACGTGGATCAACTGCATATGCAATCCAATGAGTACCAGGGCAGGAACTTCCATCAAGGTTAATGATACCGGTTTCAACATGGCTTGGTTTTTCCAACTGATCATGCATGAAAACACCTCTGAAGTTTTTTATGTTTAGTTGCCAAGCAACATCAAGTAAATCAAAATTAGACATCGGGAGTTTTAGCAAAACGACCCCAGCAGCCTTAGACCTTGATCATACCGCATTCCTGGTAATCTTAGACTGCGTACATATTTTGTTAGGTGTTTATGCCGTGTCTTGTTGCTTTTTTAAGTGCCATACTGATAGCTGTTCCAATGGCACCAAGTGCATCTGCTGCAATTAACACTGGTAATGTCGCTAGAAACAGAAATATACTACCGGTTTTTGTTGTGTCACTGATTGCATTTGCAGAAAGATCAAGTCTCACACCAGTTCTTGATTTCTTGGCATCATTGTAGTGTTTGAGTTGATGTTCAGTCAACGCTAATTTATTTGGCCCTGCAACGCTACTGATTTCAGAGTTATTTTTGCCCCAGAATTCTTCTTCGATATGGATTTAAGTTTTTTAATCTGACCAGGTGTCAGAGTAACATTGACATGATGATATGATATTATGATATCATGAATGATCTAATTACATGTTCAGAAAGCATTTACATATTTTGAAAGCACTTACTTGTTTTATATGGGCGCATCAACAACTCTCATTCATCCACCAACACTGTAAAGCAACATTGTTTAATCTGACAATATAACAGCAATTGCTCTGTAACCACCTGCTGGAGCAGGAGCAACAGTAGCTTGCACATGTATGTCAATGACTGACTGTCTGAATAAATCTAGATGTTCCAACGAGAAAGAATAAATCAGATACAACGTCGAGAAATCCCACTGAGATATCTGCAGGCCAGAGTCGACATTCTGATCACACCCCATAAATCTCATCAAACTATGATACGCCCGTGCAATGTTGTTTTGGTCAAAATTCAGTCCTTTCTCACATGTCAGTAAAACTTACCCCTACCACCGACAGTGTTAAACATTTGTTTCCTAACTTATCTTGTACTGTGTTTATGCCATGAGTGTTTTTGGACCTTGTTGATCAAGGAGAGATATTATAGATGAATCAATATAATACATTTTAAGGAGATAATGTTTTGTCTGTTTTTCAGTTTAGAAAATTGAGGGTGTTAGATTTGTCTTGCAACTTCATCGAAAAGATAAAGAGTTTAGAATTCAACACAGTAAGTATAACTCTACACTATTATAGTTTACTTATATTGATCATGATGTCTGAAAAAGCAATTTTTGTCTGTATTTCTTAGCCAGGAGTTTTGTAGATGAGGATGGAACCTCATCCCATCATTTTATGAAAATATTCAATCCAATGGGAATGAAATTTTCACCTGATGAAATTCTGAAAACTGGGTTACAATATGAAATAGGGGTTCTCTTTGATCATACAGAAGAGTTCTACCTAACTCTTAAATACATGTGGAAATGAGACTGCCCAATTTTCAGAATTTCTTTTGATTAAGTATTGAGACATAGATGGAGACTTTCAATGCTTAAATGCAAAGAAAAACCCAGAGAAAGTGTTCCTTTGTGGATTGATGTCACTAATGACCCTTTGAAAAAAATCCCTATATATTGTTTTTATGAGATCACTCAAAAGAGTTTTTTTTTGAGTGTTTTCTTTAGATCACTGCTAAAGTTGCATATTTCATTCAGTGCATGTATCTCTACATATGTTCCTTGTTTTCCCACAATGTCCTTCATGATTATAATTTTGAAGGACAAGTGATCTTATGGCATAGTACTAAATGTACATCCATCATGTCATCCTTCTTCCATGAACAATTGCTATTGACTACTCAAAATCAATTAAAATGTTTCAACCTAACATGGCAGACAGCTACCTGGCTTTCAATTTCATTTATATAAAATGATGCTTATTTGCTATCAGATATGGCCACTGTTACTAAAATTAGTAACAACTGATAAAAAACAACTTAACTGCATTTGACCACATTTGATAGAAAGCATCCTGGCAAGATCCTGGCAAGAGGGCATTGCCATCAAATATGACAACTGTTACTAACATAAAGAACTTGTACCACTTTCCCAAAACCACTGGACAGAATTTGGCCAACTGCTCTTGAACTTGGCTATCAGGCATTTGGCTATTTGGCATTTCGCCATCAGGCATTTGGCTCTTAGGCAGATGTCACTGGTAAGTAACATATTGTTGAAATAGCATTATCAGCATTTGACTGAATAATTCCTAAGTAAGGGGCAAAGTGAAATAACTTTTTCATACTAATTTTATTCCCATTTTTGAGTTAACTTGTGCATAAAAACATGAAATATGTTACAACTAGCAACACACTAGCCACCTCCCATATTATTGATTGGTGGGTTGTAGATTGACTTGCAAGTAAAGCCCAGTATCAGTGTTTTATCTACAAATGGCCTCATGTAAGTCATTTGACTCATCAAGGCAAAAAACAGTGAGTCAGATTCCAAACCTATAAGTCTTATTCAAGCAGATGATCAGTCTTTACTAGTTTTTAAAAATATTATATTGTTTAAATACATGACAAAAGTATTGGTTATATATTGTAACTAAAGCCAAGGCATGTTTTCAAAATATTTTTATACAAGAAAACATTACACTAGTTAGTAGTGATTAGAATGTATTAATCTGACTAGCAGGCCGAGAAGAACTTATCCCACACATCATGGCGTGTTTTCAATGAGGAAGTCTTCTAAATGTAACTCAGACTCAGTAAACTGTTCACTTATTAACAAATCATTTCATGTTTTTAAGTTCACAGATTCTTCTCTCTTCTGTTTTCTTCCATTTCTTCAAAGCTTGGGCCTCCAAGTGGC
Organism: Sinohyriopsis cumingii; assembly: GCA_028554795.2. Taxonomy (NCBI): domain Eukaryota; kingdom Metazoa; phylum Mollusca; class Bivalvia; order Unionida; family Unionidae; genus Sinohyriopsis; species Sinohyriopsis cumingii. Next base: position 151,728,341 of record CM068825.1, on the reverse strand, counting down.
TGAGTGGTCTAAAGCACTCACTGTTCCAGATCACTGCCATTTCACCTCTGTCTGCATGGGTTTGAGTCTCAGACTCGGCTAATGTGGGTACACGAGAAAGCCTGCCAGTAGCTTCTCGTGGGTTGGTGGTTCTTCCCAGGGTTCTCCAGGGTTCTTCCTCCACCAGTTATACTGGCTGCCATGTATAGCCTATCTTGTGCTGAAAAATGGCATTAAACCGTACAACAGCAACAACAACAACAACAAAAAATCTTCATAGCTTCCTGAAAATTTAAGGTACTTCTGTCTTCCCCATCAATCAGCATAAGCATCATATTTTTCTGTTTCTCAATTCCAAATCAATTCCTATAGGTGGTTAAGATCCTGTTCTGGACAGAGAATCGACTTCTTTTTGAAAATGTAGCCTGTCTGAGCTGTACGTTTTCAACCATTGCTGCACACAATTATGTTTTATCTTACAAGTAACCATTATCTCATCTTTGGATGACAATGGCTCCACTGGTTTAATAACATTACTGTTATCATTGGTCGGTTGTAAGCAGGGTCTGAAAGATAATTTCATTTGTTTCAGATCTATTTTAATTTTTTTGCCTTTGATGCCATTTTCAGTCGAATTCTGATGGTATCTTGGAACAATGCAAGGCATACAGTCGAGCAAATGGAAATTGTTGTTTCATTGCATGACAAGGGTGCACATAAAATAACAGTTTCTTGTGAGAATCACTTTAAAACCACATGTTTATTTTCTGACTCTTTCTTTGGTGTGGTAATATACGGTTCTAACATCCTGTTTTTACAAATGATCTGACAGTTACATGTCACATAAGGTCAACTCCAGGCTCTACACTCAGTTATAACCCTGTGTCTTATGATAACATTAACGGAAGAAACTGGTGTGTGCATGTTTTCTCTGTTTGGGAGAGTAGTGACCTAGCCATTAAAGTAGTTAGACCAAAACCTTTGTTTTGTGTTAATCAGAGAAACAACATTCAGGTGATTCAGTTTACATATGGTTGAAAAATTTTGTGTTTTGAAATCGGAAAAGTTTGCATATTTGACACCTGATGCATGGGTTGATAAAAAAAAATGCAGTACGTTCCAAATTAATGACAGCAGTGTTTTTCACATGGGTATTCACTTTGAGTAGCCTTTTCAGAGACAGTTTAAGTTAGTTACACTTTTAAAAATAAATCCAGTGTTTTTCACTGATTGATATAAAAGGTTTCCATACAGCTCTTTTTCTGATTGAAACAGTTAATTTTTGGATCTTCAGGGTTTGTAGTACAACGTCAAACTGCTTGACAGGCAAAGTCAGTTCATTTATATTTATGGCATCAGTTGTGTATGGTTTTGTGAAAAGTGACATTTTTGTCTGTACTGAAGGGTACATATATGGACTGCAGAAAGGGATCCGGTTGTCTCTACGAAAGATTATTGTGCCTTGCTATTCTTAGTTTGTAGCAATCATAAACTTTTTCCAAAATGGGTACTTTAAAAAAATGTTGATTTCAAGGGAAATGTAAGATTTAGTTATTTTAAGTGTTTTCTCTTTTATATATTTTCAGGATTTGAGAGAACTTAAGCTTTATGATAATAGGATAAGGAAAATAGAAAACATAGATAAGTAAGTATTAAGCATACAGCAAGTAAGTATGATGTATCTACAGTAGAAATTAAACTTATCAGTATAAAATACAAAAATATTTTCTGTTATGTCTCAGAGACCATCCTAGAATCCTACAACAGAAAGTCACTAAGGGCCAAATGGGGTGAAGCAGGAAGACCATTAAAGAGACTTGATAGATTTTTATTAAATAATGATAATGATAATAATAATAATAACAGTAGTAGTTGTAGTACTTATTGTTATTCAGTGTTGTTGTTGTTTTAGCTGCTATTACTGCTGTGTATATAAATATTTCTATATGTTTATTTGCAAGACAAGATAGAGAACAGTTCTTCTTGATTCATGTAATTGTGTGCCTAAGCTTTTTTGTGGGATTATATTTTAGTTTACATAGATAACTTGATGCATGATCTTGAGCCACTTTCAGTATGACTGAAGTGACATTATGTGCAACCTCTGACTTTACCCTTCTGCAGTATATGTACTCATGGCATGAGTTGCAGTTGGTCTCTTTGATGTTTTGTGCTACAAACATTGCATCTGTAAGGTTTTGCAATGGCAATTGTTTGCCATTTTTCAGTGTCATTCTTCTTAGACTGGTTCTATACATATTGCTGGACCTGAAGCAAGCCTTAGTATTAAGTGAATGAGATTTAAAGAACCAGACTGTGATAAATCAAGAATGGTGACTAATTATCAATTATTTCTTATTTTCATCAATGCTTTTTTAATGGAATATTTTAAAATTTTATTATTACATTCTTGCTGCTAATTTTATTTTTGAATAATGATAACATTTTGATAATGACAAAGAGGTCACAGCAGAAATTGTTTAATGTGTGTGTGTGTGTGTGTGACTTGGATTTTTAACATAGCTTTAACAATTTTTCAGTCATATCGCTACGATGTCTGCTGTGTGGCAGTTTATAGTGATGTCTAGCACTGGGGGATCATACTGCAGACATGTAGCATGATGTCCCACCCAGTCACATTATCCTGACACCAGGCCGATCAGTCCTAACTCTTAATGCTGAGCGCCAAGTGAGACAGCTGTTTGTACCATTTTTGTAAGTCTTTGTTATGACTCAGCTGGGGATCGAACCCACAACCTACTGCATCCAAGGTGGACACACTGATCCAGATCTGCCATCTCAAAACGCACTGGCTGATATGGGTCTATGCAATGTTTTTGAGTAATCAGTAGAATAAACAGCATAGACCCTGATCTGCCAGTAATCACTTGTGATGGCAGATCAAGGTCGATATTGTTTGCGGTTGGACAGGACTTATAAGCATGTATATATGTTATCATTATTTCATTCTTATTATGAACTATATCCCTTCATTCTTAATAAACAATAAACAATGATCCAGCTCTGAAGACAAAACACCCCCTTCTCCAAAAGATGCATATCTGCCAAGATAAATGCTGAAAAAATATCCTTTCCTGCCAGAGGACAAAAACTGATGACCACAAAAATTAGATTCACAACAATTTATGCACTTTTAGTGAGCAGTCTTCAGGACTTGATAATGAGTATGTTTCTTTCCATTTCAGTTTAAGAGAATTATGTAGTCTGCACCTGCAGCATAACAAGATAAAGACTGTAGGTAAGCTCTTTATGCTAAATGGAAAATAACTTTACTGTGTGTTTTGTACTGTTGTTAAAATTCTAGGTTTTACATATTTATCCTGATGCTTTTTATTAAAAAAAGTGTTAGGGATGTTTGTATGTCCTTTGTTATGTATATTTACTATGTTTTGTTTGTTAAGTTTTTTTTTATCATTATGTGTTGTATATAATGGTAATTTGTAATTGATTATGTCCAAAATCAAGTTCACTGTGTGTCTGACCAGTAACTTTTATTTCGTAAACATATAATAAGTAGTTATCATTTTTTTATGAGTGTGGACTAAATATTAAGATCATTATCATTGGAAGTAAACTTGTTTATTAGGGTCTGAGCCTAGGACATTGGAATACCCTATGCTAAACCTGGTCTTCCTGATGTTTACTTTATTCTTTATCATAATTTTAATAAAAGATTTTATCTGAAAACTTCGAAATTTCTAAAAATAAACTTTTGACCTGGTATGAATATTGTTTCATACAATTACATGTGCCCTGTTTTGTTTTATCCTCATTTAAAAGAGGTGCTATATTGTCCTATTTTTGCAACATAACTTAGATGGCATGTTGCTTCATTTTAGGCATAACTTTGTTAAGAGAAAACAGCATTTGAGCCAGATTTTTCATGCACCTTTATATCAACGAGACTTTGAATGAGTAAGAGTTTCTGCATCCAACTTTATAAGAGTTATGGCCCCTGAATGCCATCTTCTCCAAACTTTAGAGAACAGAGTCCTTTCTGAGAAACTGTGCTAGGCCTGGTTTTAATACTTCTTGCCCACTTACTTTAGTGGATAGTGGGGCATATGTATCATATTTTAACATTCTTGTTGCAAGTTGTCATCAATTTAAAATAATTTTGTGTTAGAGATTTTGACACTATACTGCCAAACATAATTGAATGGTTGACCACTCTGGTGGCCTAGTGGTTTAAGCATCCACCATGGATGTGGCAGGTCATGCGTTCGAACCCTGGCTGAGTCATACTAAAGACTAATAAAATGATACAGCAGCTGCCTCGCTTGGCACTCAGCATTAAGAGGTTAGTGCTACAACTGGTCCGCCTGGTGTCAGGATAGTTTGACTGGGTGGAACATCATGCTACATGTCTGTGGCATAATACCCCAGTGCTAGACATCACTATAAAACTGCCACACTGCAGAAATGTTAGTGATATGACTGAAAAATTGTTAAAGCTATGTTAAAAATGCAAATCTTACACACACACACACACACACACACACACACACACACACACTGAACGGTTTCCTGGTTTGACACCTTATTGCAAAGAACTCTTCACATCTGGTACTGTTGTATCTTGTATTTTTTCATACTTATATTAATGTGGTATAGTTTGACCACATACGAAAGTCATTTGTGATACACCTATGTTAAGTGCACAATAAATGATGTCATTATGTTTATGACATCATGGACATCCTCTGCAGCAGTGTTGTTTCTGTTTTCACAAACTTTTAAAATACAATGTTCTTCTTGTGTATTCTCAGTCTTTTTAAGTAAAATCATGTAGGTAATTCACCATCTTTTTTCCTCCTGTCTTCTCTGATTAAAAATGAATGAAAGATGATGATAATATGCATTGAAACACCCTCTGGATCAGAGACTTGACAGAGTCTCATTCTAGCCCTTAAATTCTGACCCTCAGGTGGGATTTCTCCTCCCAGATCATTCTATGTGATGGATTCTAATCTTTATCATGCACTGGTACAGTAGTAACTTTTTTATCCAAAGTATGCTTCATGTGGTTTGAATAAATTTAAATCAGATAAATGAGTTCTAATGTACAAGATAGCAGGAATCTTGCCTTGGATCTGTATGATCTGGCCCCAATTTCAGGAATATTAAGTTTTAAAATGAAATCTATACTTAAAACATTTTATTGGTCAGATTTTAATTGGACTGAAAATGTTGTCAATGAGAATCAAGAATAAAATTTCATTCCATACTTCAGTGCTGCTGGTTAATTCAAGGCCAGGTTTTTCCATTCATTTGTCATGGCTTTTATTATCTTGTTTGCAAAAGCAAGGTAAAAAAAAAATCACTCAGTTGAGATTGTCATCATTATCAGTTTTTCAACTGGTGTCTTAGAACTTATTTCTGCTGGCTGGACACTACAATGCAGAGAACCATAGCAGTGCTCCAGGTCTTTTATTTAATAACTATTTTGCAAATGTTATAACATCAACCTTGATATGGGGCAAAAAAACTATTAGTCACTATTCCTTTTTTTTGTCCCGACTGCATTCAGTCACCCCACCATGATTCCACATTTCTTGTGTCATTCTAGAAAATTTGATAACTCATTCAAAAATAATTTTTACTTAATTTGAAAAAAAAAGACTTTTAGAATATATTAGCAGATGAAAATGTATGTCAATACTGATTTGATATTTTAGTAGCTGAAAATGCAACATACAAGGTATGCCAAAAACTTCTGCTGATGCATGAGATCTCCATTGTCCTACAGAAATAATGATTTCATGATGCATGAGATCTCCTTTGTCCTACAGAAGAAATGATTTCATGATACACTAGATCTTCTTTGTCCAACAGACATAATGATTTCATGATAAATGAGATCTTTGTCCTACAGAAATAATGATTTCATGATAAGTGAGATCTTCTTTGTCCTACAGAAATAACAATTTCATGATACATGAGATCTCCTTTATCCAACAGAAATAATGATTTCATGATAAATGAGATCTTCTTTGTCCTACAGAAATAATGATTTCATGATAAATGAGCTATTCTTTGTCCTACAGAAATAATGATTTCATGATACACGAGATCTCTTTTGTCCTACAGAAGAAATGATTTCATGATGCACTAGATCTCCTTTGTCCAACAGAAATAATGAAAATATTTGCTATGGTTAATTTCTAAAAATGGCAATTTTAGATGTCATCATTTGTCAATTGCACATGACAGTGGCTAAGCACAGCTCCATATTGTGTGCACTAATAAACAGATGGCACATTACAGTTGTACTATCACAGAAAACTACATTAAAATCAACATTAAAAATTGACTGTAAAGACATATTATGTACATTTTATTAGAACTTCCAATTTATTTTCAAATGCTTAATAATTTTACTACAACTTCCAATTTATTTTCCAATGCATGAGTTTGAGAAACACTCCACATATTAGCCAAAGGTAAAGCTTCAGAGTTGTCTACAATGTGTGATTTTAAATGAGTGTGACATGCACATGGCTGCAGACAATTGATAAATTTGTTTGTTAGTTTGTGTCATTATGTTCCACAGAGTTCTCAACAGTTGTGAAAAATGATGTCAAAATAAAGGCACCTTGGCTGCTGGGTAGGCATTTTATTGGGTTCACATTGAAGCATTTGTAGGTATAGCTTGGACAATTGATTGATGCATTTAATGTTTGAATAGATGAGGGCATATCACATTTATGATGATTACACTTAAATCAAATTTGAAGAAGATTAAAATGCCATTTTCACTTGACAAAACTTATTTAATTGGAATTATTTCTTATAGCGTTGCCACTGACAGGCATTTTCCAAAATTTTCCTTGATCAGTAGATTGTTGTATATTGTTCTAATTTTGAAAATTTATTTTAGTTAAAGAAAATCTTAAATGATATCTCTCTTTTTCAAATTTGCAAATTTTATGAAAGATTCAATGTTTTTGCAGATTAGCCTCTTTCTTAGACAAGAAGATTACTATGTCAAGCTGTCATTTACTAATTTCAGCAGTGATTTTTTTATGTAAAGCAAATTGTAGCTTATATTTTGCCTTTTCTATAAGAAAAAAGGGGATCATGTGTGTGTGTGTGTGTGTGTGTGTGTGTGTGTGTGTGCATGTTTATGATTTGGATTTTTATGATAACTTTTAAAAAAATTCAGTCATATCACTAAGATGTCTGCAGTGTGGCAGTTTATAGTGATATCTAGCACTTTGGCATGATACTCCAGACATGTAGCATGATGTCCTACCCAGTCACATTATCCTGACACCAGGCCGACCAGTCCTAACACTAACCTCTTAATGCTGAGCGCCTAGTGAGGTAGCTCTTAGTACCATTTTTATAAGTCTTTGTTATGACTCTTTTGGGGTTTGAACCTGCGACCTCATGCATCTGAGGTGAATGCTCTAACCACTAGTCCACCAGAGCTTTCAAGATAAATAAATAAAAAAATCCACAAAAATCCACACCTGCCTCTGCATTATAAGCAGATCTGTAATTTATCCACGATCACTCAAACAAGAGAGCAATGTATATAGTATCCAACTAGTAATCGACCTTTTTCCCTTGCTTATAAGTCTGCTCCAGCTGTACACAACAATGACCCTGACATTATGGCAGGGTGACTGATATCAAATGGCTTATCTTTTTTATTAGACATGTTTCTTATTTTTGTTTGCATTATTGTATCTATTCAAATATTGTACAATATTTAATCCATGGTTTTTGTTCTTCTCACATCTAGGGAAGGGCTTAGGCAACCTTAAAAAATTGAAGACGCTGCGGCTAGACTGCAACCAGATTCTAAAAATAGATATTCCTGAGCTGTCACCATGTGTTCAACTCACTTTTATAGATGTTAGCTACAATATGCTAGACAGCTTAGCAGTAAGTGATATAATTCTTTAGCACAATATTTTTAAAAAGAAAAAGTTTGTTGTAAAACATTAGAATGCACCTGTCAGCATAACTTAATAACATTATTTACCTGTACTTGATATGGTTTGAAGGTAATTTTATAGTTATATTAATTAGTTAATTAATATTTATATTTATAAAATTTGATAATTTTGAATGAGCAAAAAAATGAATTCACCTTTGGTGGCCACATACATTTTATTTTAGTACCAACACATAGGAAACCATACTGTGACTCCTTTAAAAAATGTGGTTATGATTGTGAATTCATGGAATTGGCCAAATTTAGTTTGGATTTTGCTTCTTAATTAGTCCCACTCAGTTTTGGTTTTTGGCATGTGGTTTTGGATCATTTATACCCAGTGGTCCATGTTTTGTATAAAATATAACTGATAGTGATACATTCTTGCTGGTAGATGACCCTAATTTGAGGTACTGTCATTAAAAACAGTACACTTATTGTAGTGAGAGACCAGTGTATGGGAATACTGTATGGAAATACAGCCTTATAATGAATGACCAATGTATTTGAGTGCTGTGGTATAGTGAGTGTCCAGCGTATTGGAGTACTGTCTTATAGTGAGAGAACATTGCATGGAAGTACTGTGTTAAAATGAGGGATTAGTGTATTGGAGTACTGTGCTTGAGTGTGAAAACAGTGTAATGAGGTACTGTTTTAGTCAGATACAAGTGTATTGGAGTCCTGTGTTATAATGAGAGACCAGTGTATGGGAGTACTTTGTTATGGTGAGAGACCAGCATGTGTGTGTACTGTAATGCATTTATCTTTATTTTCCTTTCATTAACATATCTACTGAATTTCATTTGTATGCTTTTAAATTTTAACTTTTGTTATATGCCCTCTTGCTTTTTTTTTCATCACATACTCTATATCCTAGGCAAAATGTATTTTATATATACATACTAGGTAGTTTTTATGCACATTATAAATATGAAATGTATTTAGATATTAAATGATATTAAAGAAAATTAGATTGTTGTGAAGAAAGAAAAAAATAATCCACATAAGAAAATTCGAATTAGGATAGTTTTGCTTTTGTTTTCATTATACAAGATCATAAGAAATTTTTTACAAAAGTGTTTCAGTTAACTTTATTTACATGATATTCCTTTTTTAGTACATTATATTTGTTTTTTCAGGCATTGAATTATCTTCCAAACCTTGAGGAATTATATGCTTCGGGGAACAGGTTACGATCTGTATCAGATCTTAGCAAGTGTAGGCAACTCCAAGAAGTGGATCTATCAGGAAATCGGTTGACTGACCTGTCAGGGTTAAAAGGTCTTCCCAAACTCCAGGTAGGTTAGATGCAACAGCTTTAAAAATTGATTTGTTGTTGCATCCCATTGATCTGGTTTCCATGGGGATCATGGTGGCTTAATTATTGTGTGCTAGGCTGATAGTCAATTATTTGTGGGTTTGAGTCCTGCCAAGACAAGCCCAGATCAGTGACACAGTGTCTTGAGGCATTTTGTTGGTACTAGGTAGTCTTTCTTTTACTGAATAGTCTTTTTTCATATTGTTATGCCATTAAATTCAAATCATCCATTAAGCTCAAATCAGTCAATCAGTCAATCAATCAATCAATCAATCAATCAACCAATCATCAGTAAAGGGGCACTTGATAATTGCATAATTGTGAGATTACTGCACAGTGGCATACCTTTCCATTTAGGCATATGTGGGCCTTTGTCTCTATCACTTTCATGTCAACTCTTATATTCCAAAACAAAACTCAGTGCAATAATATATCATTTGTAGAGTCAGAATCTTGTTTTCTATCATTCCAGTATGTGTATGACCTAATATGTTAGTCAACTGGGACATGCATGTCTCACATGAGTGTGTTAGTAAGTCCACTGGGACATGCATGTCTCACATGAGTGTGTTAGTAGCACCTCGAGGTGACATCATTGCTCTTCACTGGCTTATAAACAGTATATAACCCCATTTTTATGACAGATTAGTCTGATTGCATTATGTACTGAACCACAATATAGTGAGAATTATTGAAAATTTCATACTTGCATGTGTGCCAAGAAGGATGGGGAGGCATATAATCAAAATGTTAGTCAAGCGTAGTAAATACATCATAATTTGGGCCATAGTAAATACATCATAATTTGGGCCATAGTAAATACATCATAATTTGGGCCATAGTAAATACATCATAATTTGGACCATAGTAAATACATAATAATTAGGGCCATAGTAAATAACATCATAATTTGGGCCATAGTAAATACATCATAATTTGGGCCATAGTAAATAACATCATAATTTGGGCCATAGTAAATACATCATAATTTGGGCCATAGTAAATACATCATAATTTGGGCCATAACTGCCAACCATTCTAAGTCAGAACCTCAGTATAGTGAGAATTATTGAAAATTGGGGAGAGGAGAATTTAAAAATAAAATGGTGTATAGAGATAAATTTAGGTTATGTGAATTAAATATGTGTATACACTGAAAAGGACATAAAGAAACACTTAGCTTTATGCCCATATTGTTTCATACATTTGATACTCCATTTCAAGTACAGTGGTTAAATGTTTTTGATGACAGGGTTCATGGTAGTACTGTGTTTTGTCCAGAATGATGGGCATTGTAAGGAGGTAGAGATGTCATTTTTGTTTGCAACAATTATTTGTATGTTGTTGTAAAATACAATTTCTTGCTAGGGATGTGAAAACTTTCAGAACATACTTCGTATCTGAGTTGCAACATTCAGACTAATGATCTGCCAGTTTTGTCAATGCTCTTAACTATTTAGGAAATCTGAGCAAATAATCCATTAAATGAATTGGTTGGATAGGAAACCCCACTCTTGGAATCAAAATGTATTGGTGTGGACAAGAAATCCCACCCTTGGAATCAAAATGTATTGGTGTGGATAAGAAATCCCACTCTTGGAATCAAAGTGTATTGGTGTGGATAGAAATTCCCACTCTTGGAATCAGAATACATTGGTGTGAATAGGAAATCCCACTCGTGGGATCAAAATGCATTGGTGTGGATAGGAAATCCCACTCTTGGAATCAAAATGTATTATTGTGAATAGGAAATCACACTCTTGGGATCAAAATGCATTTGTGTGAATAGGAAATCCCACTCTTGGGATCAGAATGCTTTGGTTTGGATTGGAAATCCCACTCTTGGGATCAAAATGAATTGGCATGGATAGGAAATCCCACTCTTGGAATCAGAATGCATTGTTGTGGATAGGAGATTAAAAATTTGTGGGCAAAGCCTCATTAATGCCCACAGACAAAACCTCATTCTTGTCCATAAATTCTTATACTCATGTGAGATTTCCCTATTCTTCATCAGGGCACGTGCTGCATTCTATTAATTATTTTTGGTTCTAGCTACAAGATCAACTTTTTTTGTATCTAAGGGAAGTTACTTGTTTCCTATAATCAGAGAAGCATAGGAGTTTTGGATAACCTCCCTGCTCACTTGATACAATTATAGTCATCGCATGTTAAGCCTAGATGGATTATTGTTGTCATTTTGCATTAAGTTATATCCCCTGCTCGAGAACCAGTAAATCTTCAACAAATGTGATGAATGTGTCAATATTCTTGCATACAGTTTTTCTTCAATGGCAGATGCATGAGCAATCAGCTGAATAACACTGAACTTGAGGGTGAACCTTTCACACTATGGTGCAAAATGCATTTAAAATAAATTATTATATTCAAAATTAGCCTTAGTTTGATAAAAAATGTAAGAAAGTTTTGAAATATAGCAGAATTTCATTGGCTTGAACACCCTGGGTCAAAGCAATTTTATTTTAATACTCAGAGGAATGTTCGATAAATTGAACCTTATTTACTGAAAACACACATGTTCCTTGACTAGCCAATTTTTTACAGACTCTGAAATGGGTAATTTTAAAAAATTTGCATTTCTTTTGTTTTCTGTTTGCATTCATTTTGCATTCCATTTGCATACAGTCTACATTCCATTTTCCTTTTGTTTGCATTCCATTTGTCCTATTATTTCTAGACTTTTTAATTTGTAGCCTCAGGTATGCATTCAGATTTTGGGATTTTTAGTTATATCTATCATTTCCTTTCATATTTGCCAATTTAAAATGAATTGGAAACCCATTATTAAGTCATGGTTTCCATTTTTGGGAAGATTGTTAATGTAAAGAAAAAGAACATTAGCTTTCATATCTGGTCCTGTTAAAAGAGTACCTTAAAGAAAAAGCAAACACTTAAATGCAAGGCACAGAAATGAGTTTATAGTAAATTAAAATATAACTGGAACAGCAATTATTGTAAAACTATAATTGTAGAGTATTGTCATCACTTTGTATTTATTACTTTGTTTCATATTTATCATTTCATTTTGTACTTATTATTTCATTTTGCATTTCATTTTATATTTATTACTTCATTTTATATTTATTATTTCATTTTGTATTTATTTTTTCATTTTATTCATATAAAGATTATACAGATACAGTCACTGATATGACATCAGATCAGATCAGTGGCACTAGATTAAGAAAAATGTCACACCTTGAAAGGAGTGAAAATTTTTCTTTCATTTCATGTCCATCAATTATTTTCTGTTCTGCAATTTGCATTTGTGCTCTTATATTTCATAAAAATGCATTCATCAGTTTGTTTGCACTAATTTTAAATTTTGCTTGCATTCATTTTGCAATCCTTCTGCAATTAATTTTATTTTCACTCTCAGTCCCTTGGAACTGACAGGACCCATTGGTGGCACAGAAGTTAGCATGCCTGTCTATTAAGAAAAGGGTTTGAATCATACCATCAGACTACTGCAGTGTGTCCTTACTTTACTAACAATGATCTACTTGTGATGATATACCATAAAACACCAAGCCAAATGAAACCCTTGGGTGTTTGAGCTATATCAAAATTCTGCTACGTCCTTTATATCATTTTGTGCATGCATATAATTCTTTCTCCTTTCAGATTCTGACTGTGTCAAATAACCAATTAACCAGTTTAAGAAGTGCTGGCAAGTTGAAGTAAGAAACAGTACTTTCTCTATATCATAGATAATATATGAATATTTCTTTGAGGTGAATAAGCGTACAAACTGTAATTTTCACATGTTCTTCACAGACTTTTGACCATTACCTGTCACCATTAGCTGGCCCTGACTAAATCTTTTTCTACAGCTACAGCCCCTGATGGTGATGTAAGCATTGTCATCAGCTTCAGTGTCCACGGAATTAACAGCGTAGATATTGTTACATACTTATTGTATCTAGGCTGTTCTTATATCCTGGATTCTAAAATACATTTTAGAACACAAGGTCGTGGGATCACTCCCTAAAGAGTCATCAAAGGAACTAACATTACATGAATCAGCTCAAAGATTTACTTGCATAGCTCATAAAGGCAGTATTTTTTTTTTCACCATATATGCACTATACCCTAATTAAAGTAACAACATTTGTTTCTGGATCCCATTTTTACCAGTAGTAACCCTGGCCTCAAAATTAAGTTTCTTTTATCAATATGTTCATGCTTTTATGACTTGTATTAATTTTTATGCATGGTTTTTTTTTGAGGACACTTTTCATGATATAGCCGTGAAGCTTTGTATTGGACTGCATCGTTTTCACTACTGTACCTTTACCACAAGGGTAGGTCACTGTGACCTTTTATTCCATGCTTCATTAACTTTGGATGATCATAGTTTGTACCCACAGATGAGATCTAAAGCATTAGTAATGTATTCTAGTAATATAAAACGTTTTTAGAAGCAAGTTATATAATGAAATGATTATATCTTGTTGTTCCCTGTCTTTGAAATAGTCATTGAATTTATAGTCTCACCTACAGAGGCCTGGTTTGATGCTTTTCTCAGGGTTGTTTTTGGTAACATGAACAGACGTGTCAGTGTTAAAGTTTTGTATTAAAGATTTACTGGTCTGTTACTGGTAGAGGAAAACTTCAGTGTGTTGATGAGATGAGAGTCTATCTTCTGTAGAACAATCATATATTTCTTGTTAATCAGTTTGCTAGGCATGTAAAATATTTATTACATGACGTTATAAAGCTAATTAATATGAATGTCATGTGACACAATGCTGTTTCTGTATTGTACTGTTTGTGAGTAGTTTGACAGAGAGAAGTATGATTCACAAAAGTGACACATTTTCTCCTAAATAAATAGAGTTATCATGATTTGGATGCTGTGAAAGGTTTAGATTTTTCAAATTTAGAAAAATAAAAATTGAGGCATGAATCTGTCACTGTCAGCATGCTTATAATTTTTTTTAAACATTGAATTCTGTGATGGTCAAGGTATATGACTATTATACAACACTTGACTGTTACAGTATTGGTTAAGCTGTATGACTTTTATATGGCATTTTACTGTTACAGTATTGATCAAGGTATATGACTTTTATATGACATTTGACTGTAATAGGATTGGTCAAGGTGTATGTTCGGTCAAGGTGAATGTTTTATATGGCACTTGACTAATTGTATTGATCATGGTGTACTACTTTTTATATGTCACTTTACTGCAATTATTTGTCAAGGCGTATGACTTTTATTGTTGGCGCATACCTAGCAGATCTATCAGTATCAACTTAAGCTACTTAATTTGACACAGAGAGTAAAGGTTAACTCATAAAAATTTAATAGATGACTTTCAGTAGATGGAACATAATTCTGTTGTTGATAAAGTTTACATAACTACATATAATAAAGTTAAGCCTGTCTATGAAAGACACTGTTTAAAGGATACATAGAAATGGTTAAACCTGTCTATGAAAGACACCGTTTAAAGGATACACAGAAACGGTTAAACCTGTCTATGAAAGACACTGTTTAAAGGATACACAGAAATGGTTAAACCTGCCTGTGAAATACACTGTTTAAAGGATATACAGAAATGGCTAAACTTGTCTATGAAAGATACTGTTTAAAGGATACACAGAAATGGTTAAACCTCTCTATGAAAGACACTGTTTAAAGGATACACAGAAATGGTTAAACCTCTATGAAAGACACTAAAGGGGTCACATAGTACAGTTAAACCTGTCTGAAAAGGACACTAATAGAACCACCTATAATACATTTAAACATGTCTATAAAAGACACTAAAGGGACCACCTATAATACAGTTAAACCTGTCTATAAAAGACACTAAAGGGACAACATATAATACAGTTAAATATATCTATAAAGGATACTAATGGGAACATAATACAGTTCAACCCGTCTGTAAGGACACTAAAGGGACCATATGCAATACAGTTAAACCTGTCTATAAGGGACACTAAAGGGACCACATCTAATAGTTAAACATGTCTTTAAAGGACACTAAGGGGACTACACATAATACAATAAAGGGACAGCAGATTTTTCTATTGGTTGATAGGTATATTTCTGTTGAGATATTATGTCAGAGTACAAATTAAGGAACAGGGGTGGGGATTTATATAATTTATTGTTCATGAAAAGGTGTCTTTTTTATAGAGTTGGGTATCACCAGAAGTTTCATAGTTTGATATATTTAATATATTTCAATACAGAAAAGTGTATTGCAGTGCATATTGCAATATATGGGGGAAATCTGTAGAAAATGCACAATCATATAAAAGAGTCATATATATATATATATATATATATATATATATATATATATATATATATATATATATATATATTGTGTAGGTCTCTGCAGGAAATCCATGCTACAAACAATGAGATCTGTGAACTGAAGACTCTACCATCCCAGTTCCCTATACTGGAGATCCTGGACATTCCTGACAACCAGATTTACCACTGGGAGGAAGTTGTAAGTATTAATCTGTCCGTTGTTTTTTGTATCTGTCTTTCAGACTGTCTAGAGTTTGAGAGTTACTGTAGGAAAACTGTACTACAGAACAAGCAACCAGATCTGTGAAATGATTACTGTACTATCCCAATTGCCCAAAATGGAGGTTGTAAACATTCCCGACAATCATATTTATCCGTGGGAAAAATATGTAAGTATTAAAGTGACTGTCCTGTTTCGATTTTGTCTTTCAGCTTGCAGACAATTAAATCTGTGTTAAGCTAGGTGCCATGCTAATTCCCCAAACTTGCAGACAATTAAATCTGTGTTAAGCTAGGTGCCATGCCAATTCCCCAAACTTGCAGACAATTAAATCTGTGTTAAGCTAGGTGCCATGCCAATTCCCCAAACTTGCAGACAATTAAATCTGTGTTAAGCTAGGTGCCATGCCAATTCCTCACACTTGAGATTCAAGAGACAAAATAGCAAGTAGATTTATTACAAGGAGGATGTGGTGTCTATTTGACTCTCAGCCTGTCTGTCCATCTGTCTGTCTTACGTCTCTTCGTAAGTCCTGCAGACAGCTGTGTCTTTAGCTGCCTGACTAGTCAGGTTCATACAGGTCTTTCAAATCCTCAAAAGTACAGTGGAACCCCGCTATGACACGATAATTGGAGTCCAAAACATTGGATCGCGTTAATAGCGGGGTTGTGTTAATGCGAGGTTTTACAGTATTTTAATTTTTTCACAGAACAACACATTGGCACATATAAGTTTATTCATGTCTAATATATATCATGAATAGTCTATCAGTACTATTTACTATCGCACCGTCTGGGCATGCAATTCATCCATAATGAGTATTAACACCGTTTACTTACCATCTTGATATTGTACCGTTGTGGCATGCAGTTAATCCATAACACATGTAATTCCATTGCAAAAATTGCATACATATTGAAACTATTCATTAATTTTGTTACAGATCATTATGTGTCTCAATTCAATGGGATAAATTAACAGCAATATATGGTTGAGAAAGGCGAAGTACATGTATGGTTCATAACGTTCCTGGGTCTATGAACGGTATCTGTTCAAATTTCATACTGCTAAAATTTTATCTTATGCGTTTTCGTGTACCTTTATCCATTGTAAATTCTCAATAATTAACTCTTGTACGCCTATTCATTTGAATGACTACAGCAAGAATAATTAACATGCTTTCAGCATACATATAACTTTTACTTCAGATTTTGTGAATATTGAAAGAAACATGTGAAAACTACTTTTATAAAGATTTTTTAGCTGAATGGATGTACAATTTCATACCCTTTCAATTTCCAGCTAATAAAGTGGACATTATTTACTGGTCAACTGATTGCGTCTAATAACACCGCCAAGCCCAGCAAACATGTTGGCGGCTTTTGTTTTTTGATGTTTATTAAATTGTGAGAATCTTTTATCAACCACTGCATTGTCTGCTGCTTGGTTGTGTATGCAGTTAAAGAAGAAACACATGTCGATTATTGTTTGAGCAATGATTGTATACAGAATTAATTAAAGACAATCACAAAGATGACTTACTGGCTTTACTCATGGATCAGTAATAAGTAAAATTTCCGATAATGTTTATTTTGGCATAACACTTCAAGAACCTCGTGAAATTGTTAAATTTCTGAAGCCATGCCACAATCGTATTATATTCAAATTCATACGCGAACTCTTCCCTCCAGATGATAATAAACATTTTATACACTATTTCTCGTACTTTAAATATTTATTTCTGGGTACAAGAAAGAAACATGTGCATGTATTTAAAATATCAGGAACCATGCCATGACCATATTATATTCGAATTCATACACGATCTCTTCCCCAAAATGATAATACAGTTTTTATACACTATTTCACGTACTTAGAAGAAGAAAAAAAATGTGCGAATGAATATATGAAATTTCGGGAGCCAAGCAACAACCGCGTTATATCTGAATTTGAGTTATCGCGGGGTGCATTATAGCGGGGTTTCACTGTACTTGGATTTTACACTGACATTTTCAAGATCTAGAAAGCCCTTAAAATGAAAATTTTTGTTGAAAAGAGTTTGATAAGATAAATGTCTTCACATAATGCAGAGGAGTTCAAAACATGGTTATGAAAAATGTGTTTAATGGCTGTTGGCTTGATGAAGAGGAGTTCAAAACATGGCTATGAAAGATGTCTGTTTAATGGCTGTTGGCTTGATGAAGAGGAGTTCAAAACATGGTTATAAAAGAGGTGTGTTTAATGGCCATTTGGCTTGATGAAGGGGGGTTCAAATCATCGCTATAAAAGATATGTGTTTAATGGCCAATTTGCTTGATGAAGACGAGTTTAAATTATTGCCATAAAAGGTGTGTGTATAATGTCTGCTGGCTTAATGAAGAGAAGTTCAACCCTGGACATACCATACTATTTTCTTAAATGTAAGATACATTTTTTTGGCAGCTAGATTCATCATAGGAAGGAAGATGTTCCTGACAGTCTGACTACCTTAAGTTCCTTCAGGAATAATCCTGATTTTTGCTATCCTGTGCTACCAACAACCAGATCTTTATGAATAATCCTGATTTTTGCTGTCAAGTGCTACAGGCAACCAGATCTTTTGAATAATCCTGATTTTTGCTGTCAAGTGCTACAGGCAACCAGATCTTTATGAATAATCCTGATTTTTGCTGTCAAGTCATACAGGCATCCAGATCTTATGAATAATCCTGATTTTTGCTGTCAAGTGCTACAGGCAACCCGATCTTTAAAATAATCCTGATTTTTGCTGTCAAGTGCTACAGTGCTACAGGCAACCAGATCTTTATAAATAATCCTGATTTTTGCTGTCAAGTGCTACAGGCAACCAGATCTTTATAAATAATCCTGATTTTTGCTGTCAAGTGCTACAGGCAACCATATCTTTATGAATAATCCTGATTTTTGCTGTCAAGTGTGACAGTCAACCAGATCTTTATGAATAATCCTGATTTTTGCTGTCAAGTGCTACAGGCAACCAGATCTTTATAAATAATCCTGATTTTTGCTGTCAAGTGCTACAGGCAACCCGATCTTTATAAATATTCCTGATTTGTGCTGTCAAGTGCTACAGGCAACCATATCTTTATGAATAATCCTGATTTTTGCTGTCAAGTGCTACAAGCAACCAGATCTTTATGAATAATCCTGATTTTTGCTGTCAAGTGCTACAGGCAACCCGATCTTTATAAATAATCCTGATTTTTGTTGTCAAGTGCTACAGGCAACCAGATCTTTATGAATGATCCTGATTTTTGCTGTCAAGTCATACAGGCATCCAGATCTTATGAATAATCCTGATTATTGCTATCAAGTGCTACAGACAACCAGATCTTTATAAATAATCCTGATTTTTGCTGTCAAGTGCTACAGGCAACCCGATCTTTATAAATAATCCTGATTTTTGCTGTCAAGTGCTACAGGCAACCAGATCTTTATAAATAATCCTGATTTTTGCTGTCAAGTGCTACAGGCAACCATATCTTTATGAATAATCCTGATTTTTGCTGTCAAGTGTGACAGTCAACCAGATCTTTATGAATAATCCTGATTTTTGCTGTCAAGTGCTACAGGCAACCAGATCTTTATAAATAATCCTGATTTTTGCTGTCAAGTGCTACAGGCAACCCAATCTTTATAAATAATCCTGATTTTTGCTTTCAAGTGCTACAGGCAACCATATCTTTATGAATAATCCTGATTTTTGCTGTCAAGTGCTACAGGCAACCAGATCACTGAGCTTAATAAGTTGCCATCAAGTCTCTACAGGAACTTGGAACACAAGCATCTTGTTTTGTGAACTATGTACATCATCATCCCAGTTCCATCAACCAAGGTCTTAGACATTTCTTAGAACCAGATGTATCACTATAGGGATGATGTAAATGATTATTCTTTCCAGGGTCATTTACTTAGTCTATCTAGGGATGTTTACTTAGTCTATCTAGGGAGTTTTACTTAGTCTATCTAGGGATATTTACTTAGTCTATCTAGGGTCATTTGCTCAGTTTGTCTAGGGATATTTACTTTGTCTAGGGTCATTTGCTTTGTCTTTCTAGGATTATTTACTCAGTTTGTCTAGGGTCATTTATTCAGTCTGTATAGGGTCATTTACTCTGTATGTCTAGGGTCATTTACTTGTTCTGTCTAGGGTTTTTTATTCAGTCTGTCTAGGGTCATTTACTCAGTCTATCCAGGGATATTTAATTAGTCTATCTAGGGATTTTTACTTAGTCTATCTAGGGATATTTACTTAGTCTATCTAGGGTCATTTGCTCAGTTTTTCTAGGGATATTTACTTAGTCTGTCTAGGGTCATTTACTTTGTCTTTCTAGGGTTATTTACTTGGTCTGTCTAGGGTCATTTATTCAGTCTGTATAGGGTCATTTACTCTGTCTGTCTAGGGTCATTTACTTATTTTGTCCCAGGTCATTTGCTCAGTCTATCTAGGGTCATTTACTCGGTCTGTTTAGGATTATTTATTATGTCTGTCTAGGGTCATTTGTTTTGTCTTTCTAGGGTTATTTACTCAGTCTGTCTAGGGTCATTTATTCAGTCTGAATAGGGTCATTTACTCTGGCTGTCTAGGGTCATTTTCTTATTTTGCCTAGGGTCATTTACTCTGTCTAGAGTCATTTACTCAGTATGTCTAGGGTCATTTACTCAGTCTGTCTAGGGTTACTTAGCCTATCTTAGGGTCATTTACTCAGTCTGTCTATGGTAATTTACTCTGTCTAATGTCATTTACTTAGTCTGTTTAGGATAATTTACTTAGTCTAGGGTCATTTACTCAGTACGTCTAGGGTAATTTATTCAGTCTGTTTTGGGTCATTTGCTCAGACTAAGGTCAATTACTTAGTAATCATGGTATTTACTCAGTCTGTCGAAGGTCATTTACTCAGTCTGTCTAGGGTAATTTACTCACTGTCTCAATAGTAATTTACTCACTGTCTCAACAGTAATTTATTCAGTCTGTTATGGGTCATTTACTTTGTTTAGGGTCATTGACTCAGTCTGTCTATGGTCATTTACACTTTCTAGGGTCATTTACGCAATCTACCTAGGATCCATCAATTTCGTGATACAGACAATGAAATTTATTAGCTCAACACTATGCTATTGCAACTTAAGACTAAGCCATCCCATTTTACCACCTGAATGGGAGATGATAAACCTTTCTGACAACCAGCTTTTTCACATGAAGGATGTTGTGTATTTTTGTTATCTGTCATTCTCTAATCATTCAAGAACTCCGTGCCATAAACTATGAGATCTGCGAGACTAAAATACTTCCAAGAAGTCTTCTAAAGCACATGTGTACATGAGAATCTTTAAATGCACAAAATGGAGTAGACATTTCAGTTTTATTATTATTTACTTGTATTTGTGACAAGATCTCATATACAAGCTGTTTTTATTTTCTGAAGTCTATTTTAGAATTTGAGAGGCAAGGACAAATGGAGAATCCAAAGGGAGTTTGGGGCTTTAGTTGAACTCCTCTTTTATAGTTGTAACAGTCAAGTTTGCAATGAGATACAGACATTGACCATTTTAAGGAAAAATAATGAAATATTCTTGCATTTGAATCCACTTGGGATATGCTCCAGAAGAAAGGTGGAGATTCTTTCATTATCAATTGACTAGCATTTGTCTGGCCAGTGTATCAGCATCTCTTTTCAGTAACTAGAGACAATTGTGTCTCTTACAACCAGTCCAAACGTGTAGCTATTAGATATGCACAATATGCTGTAGTAGAATATTATTTACTTTGATGCTATTTATATGTAACTTTCAGTCATACGGACTAAGTTTGTTTCCCTTTGAGACTTTTAAATCACACCAGCTTCATGTCGTTCAGAAACCTATATATCAGGCATGTGTGACTTTCTCCAGGGAGTGGGCCAGATAAATGATTTTTAAAGTCACACCTTATGATGCACATTAATAGATATAGCCAGGTCATTATCCATTTCCAACCCATGGCCCTATTTTGATCACTCCTGATTTAAATATGTGGGCTTAAACTTGGTGTCCATTGGAGACCTTTAAATTATATGGGCTAAGTTTGTTCCCTCAGAGTCTTTAAATCACACAGACAAATATGGTGTCCAGCAAGGACTTTTATATTGTATGGACTAACTTTATGTTCCAATGAGACCTTTACATTATGTTGACAAACTTGGTGTCTGTCCAGGACCTTTAAATCATGCAGGCTAACTTGGTGTCCCTCAGAGACCTTTAAATCATGCAGGCTAACTTGGTGTCCCTCAGAGACCTTTAAATCATATGGACTAAAACATGGTATCCCTCAGAGACCTTCAAATTATGAAGTCAAACCTGATCTCCCACTGAGACCTTTAAATCATATGGACTAAAACTTGGTATCCCTCAGAGACCTTCAAACCATGGAGTCAAACATGATATCCCTCTGAGACCTTTATATCATATGGATTAAAACTTGGTATCACTCAAAATAATGCAGACTAAATTGGTATTCTTCTGAGACCCTTAAATCATGGAGACAAATTTGGTGTCCCTCTAAGACCTTTAAATCATTTGGACTAAAACTTATTGTCCCTCCAAGACCTTTAAATTATACAGACAAACTAGGTATCCTTTCAAAACCTTTAAATCATGCAAATATACTTGGTATCTCTCAGAGACATTTAAATAATGCAGTCAAACTAGGTATTCTTCCAAGAACTTTAAATTATGCAGACAAATTTGGTACCACACAGAGACTTTTAAATTATATGGATTAAAACTTGGTATCCCTCTGAGACCATTAAATAATGTAAACTAACTTGGTATCCCTCAGAGACTTATAAATCATGCAGACACACTTGATATCCCACAGAGACTTTCAAAAATTATGTAGACTAAAATTTGGGATCCCTATGAGACCTTTAAATAATGCAAACTATTTTTGTTATCTCTCAGAGACCTTTAAAGGATGCAAATTAATTAGGCATCCCTCCATGGCCTTTAACTCCTGCAGACAAAGTATCCCTCAGAGACTTTTAAATCATGCAGTCAAACTTGGAGTTCTTCAGAGACCTTTAAATCTTGTAAACTTGTTGCTGCTTAGATACACAAACACACATTCTTGTAAATTTGGAAGGCTTTTTTTTGCAAGAACACAATCTACAGCTATACTAATGGGTACAGAATCTGCACCGATTGCTGCACAGAAACAGTTGCTGAATGATATATACAATTCATGGATTCTGTTCAGTATTTCCAATGGTAGAAATAAATGCTGCATACAATGAGAGGTAATTAGTAACCAGTTCCATGGAACAGTACCTGTTGTCATTGTTTCATAACACAGCCAGTTTATGACTTCATTATGATTTTTCATGCGGCATGCAGTCCCCATGCGCTTCCTGCACACTGAGATAATTGGTTTGTCTTGTGTGATAAAAGCCATTAATCTCAAATTCAGGTTATATTAGCCTACTAATGATGTGTTTATTATAAGGCAATATTCACAAACTAGACATCAAAATGACATAATTTGCAAAAATTCATACATGTTTCTGTTATTGCTGAAAGCAGAATCTAGATTTGTTGCAGGAAGCAGATGATTTATGGCGGCATGGGCACAGATAATATCAATGCTTTCAGTACTAAATAACTTGCTAATAATTATTTGGAATTATGTTTTATTCATGGGGTACTTTTTTTGGAACAGATTTTGTGGTTGCAACAAGCAGCAAATTTATAGAACCAATACATATTTAAAAATTATGAAAAATGTCACTTTTGTGAAACACAGAAAATTGTTATTAGTGGATTATCAGTATTGTAGGATTGTTGGATACAATATTTATAGTCTTAAAAATGAGAGGTAAATCATTTGCACAAATAGGTGCAAACTTTAGAAGTCTGTAATGGAAAAATGGGATGTGTGTCATATGCACAAATAGGTGCAAACTTTAGAAGTCTGTAATGGAAAAATGAGATGTGTATCATATGCACAAATAGGTGCAAAATTTAGAAGTCTGTAATGGAAAAATGAGATGTGTGTCATATGCACAAATAGGTGCAAACTTTAGAAAACTGTAATGGAAAAATGAGATGTGTGTCATATGCACAAATAGGTGCAAACTTTAGAAGTCTGTAATGGAAAAATGAGATGTGTGTCATATGCATAAATAGGTGCAAACTTTAGAAGTCTGTAATGGAAAAATGAGATGTGTGTCATATGCATAAATAGGTCCAAA
This sequence comes from Sinohyriopsis cumingii, assembly GCA_028554795.2. Classification (NCBI taxonomy): domain Eukaryota; kingdom Metazoa; phylum Mollusca; class Bivalvia; order Unionida; family Unionidae; genus Sinohyriopsis; species Sinohyriopsis cumingii. Next base: position 151,704,318 of record CM068825.1, on the reverse strand, counting down.
GTTTAGAAATGTCTGAATGGAAAAATGCATGTCATAGGTACAAATCCGTCAAGAGTTAGAAGTGTCTTATGAAAAAATGTGTATGATATGTACCAATAGGTCCACAGTTTAAAAGTCTCTAATGGAAAACAAATAATGTGCTTCAGTGTCCAGATGATGAATGAGTTGATGAAAAAATTTAGCAACACTTGCCTCTGGACAGTGTATCACTAAATGGGTGTGTTTATCATCATCAACGGTTCTAAATGTGTACATGGTTACAATAACCAAAACAATGCTGTTTAATCAAAATGATTGGAAACTTAACCCTACCCCCATCTACCTATACTCTGCTTACCAAACAACTGAATGCTGTTTTAATGTGTATGACTTACCTCACATAATTCTTTCCTTTGCTGTACATCTTTTATCTCTTGCTATGTCTAGACTGAATTTGTAAGTTATGTCTTTGTTGGATATATATGACAATTTCAATAACAAAAAAATTTATTGTTGTGACTTTATTTCTTACTACTACATATTTGTTAATGATGAAAAAAATCTATATTGGAACTGGATGTCTTGCCTGGACATGCACTTAGGATGTTTTTGTTGGATTTACTAAGAATATGAAACTATACTTGGCATGCAAAATGGCAACATTATCTAAAATAAAATATTACTATTTTGTTCACAGGTAAAAAAATGTAGTTTATAGAAATCTTATCAGCATTATCAAGAAATATATCTGATGGTTTGTAACATGCACTACAGTCCATTCTCCCCAACTTCTGATTTTCCTAGTCATGCCACGTTTGCTGTGAAAATCTTACATATGTTAAGAAAAGAATTTCACAGAAAAATCCCACTTAACAATCATCTTAAGCAGAGATGTGGGAATATATAATTTTTTGGAATGGGTATTTTCTACATCATTGCCACCACTTACATGTTTGCTTACACATTGACCAGTTTGTAAATGATATTAGGCAGTAAACTAGACTACCAATGATCCATTTTTATACATGTAAATATTGCAATGTTAATTTAGATTCATAGTGTTGCTATTAACTCTTTTACAAGAATTTGGGAAACAATTGAAGTCTGCAAATTCATGTGACAATTATATTTTAATTCTGTTAATACTAATATTTCAGCAACATTATATTTTTTAGGGGAATCTAATGAATTCAGAGTCTTACCAACATACAAGTTTTGTAATTGGTGATATACTTTATCGTATTATAGTAATATACGATCATGAATACAGTTTTCTAGCAAAACTGTCTCAACCTAAGTGTACTAAAAAATTTTGTGTTTTATTGTAAAAAATTAATTTATTGATAACGTTACAAAATATTGTGTTCTTGAAAAGACTGAAGAATACTTTATACAGTTTGGGGCTTTTAGAACAATTTTTATCTTGATGTTTCATATCTTTTTCAGTTTTTTCAATATTTTTGAAAAAATATATTTTGATATAATTCTTCTGTCATTGACAAATAGACCAAATCAACACTCTCAGATATAAATTGAATATCAGAGTACAGGAATAGGACTTTAAACCCATAAACTATCATTCCAATCGTGTGTTAGGAATTTAAAGCTGTAATATTTTCTCAGATTTGCAGGGTTAATTTTCCAGATGAAAAAGCTCATGTTTGGTTGTTATTACATTTTGTTCTAAATTTTAATCAGTAAAAATTTTTGTGCTTACTTCAGTCATAAAAATATCTATTGAAATAGCTGCTACAGCAATTGAGGACACAATTAAAATTTAAAAAAACGATCTGTTACATTGAAACTTTTAGGTCTCAAAAAGTAATTCTTGGTATTAAAATAAAAGTAATTCTTGGTATTAAAATAAAAGTAATTCTTTGTATTAAAATATCATGATTAACTGCATTGAGGATCTATTTCTGACGAGAAGTAATGGGTCATAATACTCTAATGGGTCATAATACTCTAATGGGATCATAATACTCTATGTAATGGGTCATAATACTCTAATGGGTCATAATACTCTAATGGGGTCATAATACTCTAATGGGGTCATAATACTCTATGTAATGGGTCATAATACTCTAATGGGTCATAATACTCTAATGGGTCATAATACTCTAATGGGGTCATAATACTCTAATGGGGTCATAATACTCTAATGGGTCATAATACTCTAATGGGTCATAATACTCTAATGGGGTCATAATACTCTAATGGGTCATAATACTCTAATGGGGTCATAATACTCTAATGGGTCATAATACTCTAATGGGTCATAATACTCTAATGGGGTCATAATACTCTAATGGGTCATAATACTCTAATGGGGTCATAATACTCTATGTAATGGGTCATAATACTCTAATGGGGTCATAATACTCTATGTAATGGGTCATAATACGCTAATGGGTCATAATACTCTAATGGGGTCATGATATTCTAATGGGGTCATAATACTCTATGATGTAATGGGTCATAATACTATATGTAATTAACATGGCAGACTAACCTAGTTATTGATTGATGTCAGAAAAATGATATAATATATGTACATGTAATTTGACCATGATTAATAAGTACTGTCATTTACCCAATTGTGTGGACATAAAAAATAATTACTTTTCTCAAATGAAAATTTTAATTTTCCCCAGATGTCTTTTGTTGAAAATTAACATAACTTGTGTATCGGTGTGCCTACCACATTCAAAGCTGGTCTGAAGTGGACATGACTGGGTTGCATTATATCCTTGCCTGCAGATAATATACTATTATGGTCTTGTTTTATAAATAAGGAATACTGGTTGCAGTTCTGGTTTTATCATTTGATTTTGTTCACAATGGTCTAGTTGTGTTAGACACATGCTTCCAATTGAGTTATCCTTTTTGGTGAGAGTGACATACCCCTTTTCTTCATGTGTCCATGGAATTAAAGTGATGGAGACCATACAAAAAACTGATGGTCCTGAGTCTTGAAAACCTTATGGCCTCTGGGAAAGAAAAATAGTCTTAATGTAGTATGCATTGAAAGTAGTAGTATTTGGCCTCACCACATGAAAGGTCATGACTGAATTGTATTGGTAAGATATTGGTATGTATTGAAAGTAAAACTATTTGGCCCTCTCCACATGCAAAGTCATGACTGTGTTTGTATTGATAAAACAGAGTGGTCAGAATATGGTGATGACTCAGAAAACAGAAAATGTCAGCCAGTAAATAGAAAGAAGCTGTGAGGGCCAGGAAGCCTGGTTACAGGTTGAATGCTAATTTTTTCAATCACCTTATTTTTGAGCACAGGTACAACATATGCTTATATTCCAACTTGGATTTTTCCATTGTTTTAAACAATCCTGCTTGATGTTAGAAAATTGTTATGTACTATTAAAATATGGTTTCTGGACAGTTTGTTTGGTGCATATCTTTGGAATAATGATGCTAAGATCAGAATAGCTAATGAAACAGCTGTTACAGCAATTAAGAAAGTAATTAATATCAAATAATGTCTTTTACTTGAGAATAGTTTGGTCTTCAAATGATTATGTATATCATAATATCAAATAATATCATTTTGTGTCTCATAATATCAAATCGCATGATTATGTGCATTGTAATATCAAATAATATGATTACCTGTATCATAATATCAAATAACATGATTATGTGTATCATAATGTCAAATAACACCATTATGTGTATCACAATATCAAATAATATCATTATGTGTCTCATAATATCAAATAACATGATTATGTATCTCATAATATCAAATCGCATGATTATGTGCATTGTAATATCAAATAACATGATTATGTGCATTGTAATATCAAATAACATGATTATGTCCATTGTAATATCAAATAACATGATTATGTGCATCATAATATCAAATAACATGATTATGTGTATCATAATATCAAATAACATGATTATGTATATCATAATATCAAATAACATGATTATGTGCATCATAATATCAAATAACATGATTATGTCCATTGTAATATCAAATAATATGATTACCTGTATCATAATATCAAATAACATGATTATGTGTATCACAATATCAAATAATATCATTATGTGTCTCATAATATCAAATAACATGATTATGTGTATCATAAAATTAAATAACATGATTATGTGTATCATAATATTAAATAACATGATTATGTGCATCATAATATCAAATAACATGATTATGTGCATCATAATAGCAAATAACATGATTATGTGCATCATAATATCAAATAACCTGATTATGTCCATTGTAATATCAAATAACATGATTATGTGCATCATAATATCAAATAACATGATTATGTGTATCATAATATCAAATAACATGATTATGTATATCATAATATCAAATAACATGATTATGTGCATCATAATATCAAATAACATTATCAAATAATATGATTACCTGTATCATAATATCAAATAACATGATTATGTGTATCACAATATCAAATAATATCATTATGTGTCTCATAATATCAAATAACATGATTATGTGTATCATAATATTAAATCGCATGATTATGTGCATTGTAATATCAAATAACATGATTATGTGCATTGTAATATCAAATAACATGATTATGTCCATTGTAATATCAAATAACATGATTATGTGCATCATAATATCAAATAACATGATTATGTGTATCATAATATCAAATAACACCATTATGTGTATCACAATATCAAATAATATCATTATGTGTCTCATAATATCAAATAACATGATTATGTGTCTCATAATATCAAATCGCATGATTATGTGCATTGTAATATCAAATAACATGATTATGTGCATTGTAATATCAAATAACATGATTATGTCCATTGTAATATCAAATAACATGATTATGTGTATCATAATATCAAATAACATGATTATGTGTATCATAATATCAAATAACATGATTATGTACATCATAATATCAAATAACATGATTATGTGCATCATAATATCAAATAACATGATTATGTCCATTGTAATATCAAATAATATGATTACCTGTATCATAATATCAAATAACATGATTATGTGTATCACAATATCAAATAATATCATTATGTGTCTCATAATATTAAATAACATGATTATGTGCATCATAATATCAAATAACATGATTATGTCCATTGTAATATCAAATAACATGATTATGTGCATCATACTATCAAATAACATGATTATGTCCATTGTAATATCAAATAACATGATTATGTGCATCATAATATCAAATAACATGATTATGTGTATCATAATATCAAATAACATGATTATGTCCATTGTAATATCAAATAATATGATTACCTGTATCATAATATCAAAATAACATGATTATGTGTATCATAATATTAAATAACATGATTATGTGTATCATAATATTAAATAACATGATTATGTGCATCATAATATCAAATAACATGATTATGTGCATCATAATAGCAAATAACATGATTATGTGCATCATAATATCAAATAACATGATTATGTCCATTGTAATATCAAATAACATGATTATGTGCATCATAATATCAAATAACATGATTATGTGTATCATAATATCAAATAACATGATTATGTGTATCATAATATCAAATAACATGATTATGTGCATCATAATATCAAATAACATGATTATGTGTATCATAATATCAAATAACATGATTATGTGCATCATAATATCAAATAACATGATTATGTGTATCATAATATCAAATAACATGATTATGTGTATCATAATATCAAATAACATGATTATGTGCATCATAATATCAAATAACATGATTATGTGCATCATAATATCAAATAACATGATTATGTCCATTGTAATATCAAATAACATGATTATGTGCATCATAATATCAAATAACATGATTATGTGCATCATAATATCAAATAACATGATTATGTGTTCATGTGTTCATAATATCAGATAACCTAATTATGTGTTCATAATAACCAATAACATGATTATGTGTATCATAATATCAAATAGCATGATTATGTGTATCAAAATATCAAATGACATGATTATGTGTTCATACTGTCAAATAACATAAGTATGTGCATCATAATAGCAAATAACATGATTATGTGCATCATAATAGCAAATAACATGATTATGTGTTCATGTGTTCATAATATCAGATAACCTAATTATGTTTTCATAATAACAAATAACCTCCTTATGTGTATCATAATATCAAATAATATAATTATGTGTTCATAATATCAAATAACATAATTATGTGCATCATAATAGCAAATAACATGATTATGTGCTCATTATATCAAAAAACATGATTATGTGTATCATAATATAAAATAACAAGATTATGTGTATCATAATATCCAATAACATGATCATGTGTATCATAATATCAAATAACATGATTATGTGTATCATAATATCAGATAACATGATCGTGTGTTCATGATATAAAACAACATAAATGTGTGTTCATAATATCAAATAACATGATTATGTGCATTATAATATCAAATAACATGATTATGTGCACTGAATATCAGATAACATGATTTGTTACATGTATCACCGTATCAAATAACATGATTATGTGCATCGTAATATCAAATAACATGATTATGTGTATCATAATATCAAATAACAAGATTATGTGTATCATAATATTCAATAACATGATCATGTGTATCATAATATCAAATAACATGATTATGTGCATTATAATATCAAATAACATGATTATGTGTATGATAATATCAAATAACAACATCATGTGTATCATAATATCAAATAACTTGATTATGTATATCATAATATGAAGTCACAGGATTATGTGCATCATAATATCAAACAACAAGATTATGTGTATCCTAATATAAAATAACATAATTATATGTACCATAATATCAAATAACATGATCGTGTGTTCATGATATCAAACAACATAATTGTGTGTTCATAATATCAAATAACATGATTATGTGTATCATAATATCAAATAACATGATTATGTGTATCATAATATCAATTAACATAATTATCTGTATCATCAAATCAAATAACATGATTATGTGCTCATAATATCAAATAACAAGATTATGTGTATCATAATATCAAATAACATGATTATGTGTATCATAATATCAAATAACATGATTATGTGTATCATAATATCAAATAATATCATTATGTGCATCATAATATCAAATAACGTCATTATGTGTATCATAATGTCAAATAACATGATTATGTGTATCATAATATCAAATAACATGATTAGGTGTATCATAATATCAAAAACATGATTAGGTGTATCATAATATCAAATAACATGATTATGTGTATCATAATATCAAATAACATGATTATGTGTATCATAATATCAAATAACATGATTATGTGTATCATAATATCAAATAACATGATTATGTGTATCATAATATTGAATAACATGATTATGTGCATTATAATATCAAATAACATGATTATGTGCATCATAATATCAAATAACATGATTATGTGTATCATAATATCAAATAACATGATTATGTGCATTGTAATATTAAATAACATGATTATGTATATCATAATGTCAAATAACATGATTATGTGCATTATAATATCAGATCACATGATTATGTATATCATAATATCAAATAACATGATTATGTGTATCATAATATTAAATAACATGATTATGTGCATTATAATATCAAATAACATGATTATGTGTATCATAATATCAAATAACATGATTATGTGTATCATAATATCAAATAACATGATTATGTGTATCATAATATTAAATCGCATGATTATGTGCATTATGATATCAAATAACATGATTATGTGTATCATGATATCAAATAATATCATTATGTTTATCATTATATCAATGAACATAATTATCTTTATCATAATATCAAATAACATGATTATGTGCTCATAATATCAAATAAGATTAAATGTATCATAATATCAAATAACATGATTAACTGTATAATAATATCACATAACAAGATTATGTGTATCATAATATCAAATAATATGATTATGTGCCTCATAATATCAAATAACATGATTATGTGTATCATAATATCAAATAATAATAATAATAATGAGGTCTTTGTATAGCGCCTAATCTTTAGAAGCTCTAAGCACTTTACAACATTAGACAACAACTCTAAGATAAAAAACATATAATAATATTATTACAAAAACAAACACCATGAAATTAGAAAAACATTATAAAATAAAAATCATGCTGAGAATATTTCAGGTAGGAAACATTATTAGGTCTTTAAATTTGTTCTTTCAGTCGAAACACGTGAGTTTTGAGAGCCCTCTTGAATGTGATCACTGTGTCTTTGTGTCTTAGTTCAGTAGGCAATTCATTCCACGTTGCTGGGCCTTGGTATGCAAAAGAATGCTGTCCATATGACTTTGTTTTCATAGTGGGAATAATGAGTATATGATTGTCAGAAGAGGAGCATAAGTATCTTGCTGGTGTGTACACATGGGTGAGATCAGATAGGTATGTTGGACTAGAGTCCGACAGTGAAACGTAACACAGAGAATAAATTTTGTGTTTGATTCTGGATCAAATGGATAGCCAGTGTAGGGCACAGAGCAGCAGCGAGGTGTGCTCTGATCGTGGTACTCTAAGTATGATCCAAGTAGCTGTGTTTTGAACTTTTTGAAGTTTCTGGAGTAGATATTGAGATGAACCAGACAGAATTGAGTTACAATAGTCTAGTCTTGAAAGTACTAATGAACACACAAGTGTTTTAGTGGCATCAACTGAAAGATATTTGCGAATTGAGCTGATGCGTCTCAGCTCAAGATATGCAGCCTTGCATATGTTCATGACATGTTGATGCAATGTGAGAGTACTCTCCAGGGTTATACCTAGGTTTCGTACTAATTGTGTGAATTTAATGTTGGCATTGCTGATATTTATTGTTTGAGGTAAAGGATGTGAATGAGAAAGTCTTTGTGTTGTGATCAGAATGGCCTCAGTTTTATCATCATTCATCTGCAGCTTGTTACATGTCATCCATGATTTCACATCAGAAATGCACCTCTCTACACCTTGGACAGTAGCATCAACTTCAGATGGGTGGCTAGATTTGTATATTTGGGTTTCATCAGCGTACAATTGGTGAGACACTGGATAATGATCTATGACACTTGAGAGCGGCTGAGTGTACAGAATGAAGAGAACAGGTCCAAGAACAGAACCCTGTGGAACACCACAACATAGATCAACTGGGCTGGAGTGTATTCCATTTGCAGATACAATTTGTTTCCTGTTGACCAAGTAGGACTTGAACCACAGTAAGGCTGTATCATGAATGCCAAATACATGCTGGAGACGGTGAAGTAATATATCATGGTCTATTGTGTCTAATGCTGCAGACAAATCAAGGAGGGTGAGGACTGTAATCTTTCCGCTATCCAATGCAGAGAGAATGTCATTAACTACTTTTAGAAGAGTAGTTTCAGTACTGTGGCAAGGGCGATATGCAGATTGTACATTGCTAAAAAGACTGTTTGAATTTAGATGAGATACAAGCTGGGATAGAACAACCTTTTCTAAGATTTTTTATATGAATGGGAGATTAGAAACTGGGCAGTAGTTCTTTAAATCGTTATGGTCTAGTGTTGGTTTCTTCAGCAGAGGCTTTACAATGGCAGTTTTGAAAAAGGATGGGAATTCCCCGGATGAGAGAGAGGTATTAATAACATCATTTAGTGAAGGCAATGCTGGATCTAAGCTCTCAAGCAGCAGTGATGTTGGAATTGGATCAAGTTCACATGATTTTGGTGCATTCTTCATCATGATTGTACGTACAAAATCCATACAGGCAGGTTCAAATGCTGCTAATGGTTGCCACTCAAATTCTGTATCCCAACTGTATGGTGATGACAAGCCAGTTGAAATTGTGATGTCAAGCTTATCTCTGATGGTTTGTACTTTGTCACGGAAGAAATTTGCAAACATGTCTGGAAGGACGACTGGAGAGAAGGTAGTTGGAAGTGGTGTTGATTTGTTCTTTGACATTAGCTTGTTAGTAATCTCAAAGAGCTCTTTGCAGCTGGAACTTTCCATGATCTTAGTAGCGTAGTGTAATAACATGATTACGTGTATCATAATATCAAATAACATCATTATGTGTATCATAATATCAAATAACATGATTACATGTATCATAATATCAAATAACATCATTGTGTGTATCATAATATCAAATAACACCATTATGTATATCATAATATCAAATAACACCATTATGTGTCTCATAATATCAAATAACATCATTAAGTGTATCATAATATCAAATTACATCATTATGTGTATCATAATATCAAATTACATCATTATGTGTATCATAATATCAAATCACATGATTATGTGTATCATAATATCAAATAACATCATTATGTGTATCATAATATCAAATAACATCATTATGTGCATCATAATATCAAATAACATGATTATGTGTATCATAATAGCAAATAACATGATTATGTGTATCAGAATATCAAATAACATAATTATGTGCATCATAATATCAAATAACATGATTATGTGTATCATAATAGCAAATAACATGATTATGTGTATCAGAATATCAAATAACATAATTATGTGCATCATAATATCAAATAACATGATTATGTGTATCATAATAGCAAATAACATGATTATGTGTATCAGAATATCAAATAACATAATTATGTGCATCATAATATCAAATAACATGATTATGTGTATCATAATATTAATAACATGTTTGACTGTATAATAATATCAAATAACAAGATTATGTGTATCATAATATCAAATAACATGATTATGTGTATCATAATATCAAATAACATGATTATGTGTATCATAATATCAAATAACATGATTATGTGTATCATAATAGCAAATAACATGATTATGTGTATCAGAATATCAAATAACATAATTATGTGCATCATAATATCAAATAACATGATTATGTGCATTATAATGTCAGATCACATGATTATGTGCTCATATCAAATAACATGATTATGTGTATCATAATATCAAATAACATGATTATGTGCATCATAATATCAAATAACATAATTGTATGTTCGTAATATCAAATAATATAATTATGTGCATCGTAATATCAAATAACATGATCTATTACATAGTAGATTAACACATTAACCCCTGGAGCTTTTTGTAATTTTTGCCTGGAAATCGAGTAGGAAATACATTTTGAAAGCTATTTCTGAATAGTTTTGAAAACACCAAATCCCCGGTCATCTTTCAATAACATACTGCCTAGTGGTGTTAGAAACGTCAATTTTCATTGACTATTTGAATCGCGCATGAGCAGATGGATAAAAGTCCTACTTTTTGCGAAGACTCATCTGTCTGTTTGCAGTTCATACCAGTTTGCCTTAGATCTGAGGCCAAAAAGTCTAAAATCCAGACACAAAATGGGATTCCGACCACGGGCGAATTTTGGGTAAAAAAGAAGTTGGGTCCAAAAAATGAGGTTTTATATCTGTAACTTGTAGTGCAACTAGATATTCCAGATTATTTGGTATCATTGTAGAGCTACATCTGTCTACCTTTCTTTAATACCACCCACTTTAGTGTATCATGCATGACCTTGACGCTAGAGAGCTCGGCAGTAGGCTACTACCTCCTGCCCCGTAAAGTCGTCATTAGGCGTTAATGTGTTAAGAAGATTTTTTTAATGTTTTTACAAATCGTCAAGGAATGGCTAAATTTGTAATTTATGTGCAATGTCAATGCACAAGTGATTAAATACGCAAGGAATATTAAAATTTTGTGACGTCATCAAAATGGACTGTTTAACACATTAACCCCTGGAGTTTTTTGTCATTTTTGCCTGAAAATCGAGTAGGAAACACCTTTTGAAAGCTATTTCTGAATAGCCTTGAAAACACCAAATCCCCGGTCATCTTTCAATAACATACTGCCTAGTGGTGTTAGAAACATCAATTTTAGTTGGCTGTTTGACTGGCACATGAGCAGAAGGGTTAAAGTTGGCCTTTTTTCCTTTTGTTTTTTTTTTGTTTTTTGCTAAATGGAGCCATTATTTTTGTATGGAGACCACTCTTTATTCCTAATGCCCATCTTATCCTACTTTTTGCAAAGGCTCATCTGTCTGTTTTAAGTTCATACCAGTTTGCCTTAGATCTGAGACCAAAAAGTATAAAATCCGGACACAAAATGGGATTCCGACCACGGGCGAATTTTGGGTTAAAAAAAGTCAGGTCCAAAAAACGAGGTTTTTCTATCTGTATTTTGTAGTGCAACTAGATATTCCAGATTATTTGGTATCATTATAGAGCTACATCTGTCTACCTTTCTATAATACCACCCACTTTATTGTATCATGCATGACCATAACGCTAGAGAGCTCGGCAGTAGGCTACTACCTCCTGCCCCATAAAGTTGTAGCTAGGGGTTAATGTGTTAAACAGATCTGTTTCTAAACAGAAGTCATAAGGACATAATTATCCATGTGATTGATAAAATGGAATGTAACATAGAGAATCTGCATGTATTTTGACCTTAGGTGATTGCAATGGAAGCAATGACATAAAATTGTCAGTGTGAAAAAAAATAAAATTGAAACCAAACAACATCCACCCTTAGAAAAAAAGCCTTGAGAGCAAACAACATCCACCCTTAGAAAAAAACATTAGACCACACAACATTCACTCTTATCTGCCAGCTTTTTATGATCTCGATTACGCTGTTTGCAACTAGATGATGCGTGTCATTTTGTTATTCTCTTTATATTACTGTTTGCAACTGGATGATGTGTGTTATTTGTTATTCTCTCTCTATTGTTTGTTTGCAACTGGATGATGTGTGTCATTTTGTTATTCTCTTTATATTGCTGTTTGCAACTGGATGATATGTGTCATTTATTATTTTCTCTATATTGCTGTTTCTGGGATCCATAAAAGTTGACTACCTGATAGATGAGGTGACCTTATATTGGGGCATTTTATGTATAGTATTACTATTAAATAGTTGGGAACCATGATCATACTTGACTTAAAAAGGGATCATTTTATATTGAGGTATTTTATACACAGTGTTCCCATTAAATAATCAGAATGCATGAACATACTTGACATAAAAATGGGATCACCTTATATTGAGGTATGTTATGCATAGTGTTACCAATAAATAATTGGAATGCATGACCATACCTGACTTAAAAATGGGATCACTTTATACAGAGGTATATTACAATAAGGTGGTAATATACAGGAACAAATACTGTGTGCCTATGTAATGTTTAATGTGAGTTCAACTGTAAATAAATTTCTCTGATCCCTTGTTACATTGCCACCTCTTTATTGTTTGCCTAATGACCAACTCATGTTAAGGGAACCATAGAAGCTGGTTGGTAGGGTATCATGCTTGTAATGTAATGGTAATGGATTCAGTACTATATGTACTTGCTTATAGGTCGAGTCAAACTGCAAACAACAATAATCCTGATCTGCCATATCATAATGCACCTGCAGATCAGGGTACACGTTTGTTGTACTGATTACTCCCAGCATTGTATGTGACAGCAGATCTAGGTCTGTGCAGTTTGCAGTTTGACTCAGTTTATAAGTGAGTATATATAATACCTCCCCCCAGTCTAGCCCAGGTTTACTGCCTATGTGTGTCATTGGGAACGGCATTTAGCTCCCATTTTCTCAGCATGATATTGCCAATATTGCCTTTAAAGTGCTGTTAAAAGCAGCTAAAAACAAACAAAGCCAACTCATATTTAATCAAAATATTTGTCATTTGCTATAGAAAATGAATTTCAGTTAGATTTATGTGAGTATGAATCTTCCTATACTTTTAATTTCTTATATTGTCTTTTCAGTGTGCATTGGAAAAACTCGAAGAATTGGTAGAGTTGTTCATTTCTGGGAACCCTTTTTGTGCCCAAGATGGACCAATGCCACACTATATATCAGCAGTTCAGGATTTAATCTCAACGCTGGAGATCGTTGATGGGGTAAGACAATAGGAGATTTTGGATAGCGTCTACTAAGACATATATTTGATATGATGTACGATAGTGTCTATTAATAAATTATAATGAGGATATATTTGAAAAAGGGTTTATAATGCAATATTTTATAATGTGTACCTTTAGCTTTTATGTTAAAATCTGTAAACGGTATTTAATATGCTTTTTACTGATTTTTAATGTCTTTATCTTTTATTTTTTATCTTGTAGTACTATATTTTTACATTATTTTGAAGATTTATCTTTCAATTCTTTATCTTTACATTTTTAAATGGTACCATGTAGCCAGTATTGTGCTGATGTGCCTTTGAACCCTATTGATACATATACTATCATTGACCAAAATATCTGGAAAATTAATATCTTTATTGTCAGCAAGTATGTAGTGGTGCACATGTCAAATTCAGAGCTGGTTGGAAATGGTCTTGGTAAACTGACTTGCATTGTTTCTTCTTCAAAACATTACCCAATCATAATACCTCATCTGCCCACCTAAGTGTCAGTTAGATAGAGTTATCTCTCCTTGATATCGGAATTGGCACTATATGAAGTGAATTTTTCAGTTATTACCTCTGCTCATGTCAGGGTGAATGCTCTCAACAGACAGAGAGACCTCACAAAAAATCCATACAAGCACTTAAGAAGTTTTATTCCTTACAACAAGTTGGAGGACTTTATCTTCAAAGGGAGGTATTCTTTTTTCTTTTGTTTACAAAAAGTTTCTAACTTTCAGTGTTATCTCTTTGCCATCATTACACTCTTAGGTGCCCTTGGTACCTACCTACATGTTTTAAGTAGTGCATGTCAGGTGAATGACACAGAAAACTTAGGTAATATTGCTGTATAATATCAGCTATATCATCATGAATATATACAGGTAAGTATTCTGTATTATTTAGTCTTAGCATCTACTTTATATTCATATATGTTATACGTTACTGATTTTACCTGTATAGAACATCGTTGGGACTTTTCCAAAGGCAACATTGTCTTACAATGACTATTGTAGTGTCCACTTTGTAGGTATCAATACTGATGCTTCATTGTCTTTTTTATGTACATTTATGGTGTGTACTATGGAGAACTCATTTATATTACTGTAGTTTTCTCCATGGTCACATACATACAGATAAGTTCTATACATGGTTTATACATAGCATCTACTTAAAAGTTACTTTGACACATCAGTGATTTTACCTGTATAGGTAGTCAAAAATTGACCTTCCTACAAGTAACTTGTTGGTAGACTTGATTATTTAACACCCACTTCATAAGTGTTAACAGCAATACTTGAATTCTCTACCTGTACAGGTTACATGCCCTACTTTTTTAGGTAATTGTCACAGCGTGTAGCTCGGCATGAACATTCCTAAGTTCATAAAGTAGGACACGTGCCACACTACACCTGCATGTACTGTCTGCTCTTTTTTTATCTTACAGATTTAGACCATGTTCGCGACCAGACTGACAACCACCCCACATGTGTAGCTTTCTATGCTTGTCATTCTTGGAATGAATCAGAATCAGACTTACATATTATGACAAAAGTCAGTGGGCAGCAATTCTGTGGGTACTAAAGGGGAAGGCACAGATGTATAATTTTAAGAGATGAATACATCATCAGTTCACAAGGGTTAGAAAGCACATATTTTAAGAGTTGAAGACATCATCAGTTTACAAGGGTTCACAAGGGTTAGAAAGCGCATATTTTAAGAGATGAATACATCATCAGTTCACAAAGGTTAGAAAGCGCATATTTTAAGAGTTGAAGACATCATCAGTTTACAAGGGTTCACAAGGGTTAGAAAGCACATATGTTAAGAGTTGAAGACATCATCAGTTTACAAGGGTTCACAAGGGTTAGAAAGCACATATTTTAAGAGATGAATACATCACCAGTTTACAAGGGTTCACAAGGGTTAGAAAGCACATATGTTAAGAGTTGAAGACATCATCAGTTTACAAGGGTTCACAAGGGTTAGAAAGCACATATTTTAAGAGATGAATACATCATCAGTTCACAAAGGTTAGAAAGCACATATTTTAAGAAATGAAGACATCATCAGTTCACAAGGGTTAGAAAGCACATATTTTACTTGGGAGCTAGAGCCTCAGTTACATTTTTGCATATCAGAATTATTAACCAGGTATGTGGTTCAGTATCCTGTACCCCATCCCATATCAAGAACTGGACAACATCATGCCAGCCAAGATGGCCCTGTACCCCATCCCACATCAAGAACTGGACAACATCATGCCAGCCAAGATGGCCCTGTACCCCATCCCACATCAAGAACTGGACAACATCATGCCAGCCAAGAAGGTCCTGTACCCCATCCCACATCAAGAACTGGACAACATCATGCCAGCCAAGACGGTCCTGTACCCCATCTCAGCCTTAAGAACTGGACAACATCATACCAGCCAAGATGGCCCTGTTCCTTTACAAAGAGACTTGGCCATGTACCTTGGATCACAATGAGCCATGATAACAATCAGTAATACAGACACCAGAAGAATGAAATTTGTCTAGTTCTTGACTCACATAATGCTGCAAGGTACTTTTTTGGTATGATGCTCAGCTTAGTGCCTCTAGAATCCACTACATAAACTGAGTTATATGGCAGTCTAACCCATATAGTGTCAGCTGTTTTTATTTCTGCCTATTGACATCAACTTCACTGGCTGTGGAGCATGTCAGCTGTTTTTATAGCTGCCTATTGACAGCAACTTCACTGGTTGTGGAACTTGTCAGTTGTTTTTATTGCTGCCAGTTGACAACACCTTTATTTATTCCACATGGTAATATGTTTACTAGTAATCAAATGAGTTTAACAGTCTGACAGTTGTCTATTCAAACTCCTGTTTTGAGTATGGATAAAATATTCCTTAGTTTAAGTTATAACTTGAACATTTGAATTTTCATCAGCTTTAAAAAAAATGTACTTGGTGTTTGGTAATTTTTTTGTAATATTGAAAATTTAGAAAATATAGTGTCCAGAAAATTGGAAGGTTGGAGATATAGGTTTATTATGATTCTTTTAGTTCATGACACACATGATATAACTAGCGTTTAAAACTATTTTGCTGTGGTCTAGCAACATCACGTTTGTTCATAATGTTATATGTAGATGGTGAATAACTTATTAACTACTCAAAATATTTGTAATTGCATGAAGAAAATGGCTTGGTGTGCAATAATGTATTATATTTTGACCAAGGGTGTCTTGTTTTCATAAAACATTGATCAAGGTGCTATGTCTATTTTTAATTCTAAGGATAACTGTGAAATACTGGAGTATTTAATTTATCGAAAATTTGATATTGTTACATAGTCATTGGATCAGGCAATTTAGAATTATGTAAATTATTTTAGGTGGTTTTAATTTTCTTGTGCTTCCCTTTGTTTGAATATCTGTCCCCAAGCATGAGAAAAGTTACTCTTTCACTAGTTGTCCATAAAATAATAGCTGAAAGAGTATTTCAAAATGTATGCGATTTGCACAGGTACAAGATCTTAGACACCTCTTTTCAAATACTCAAAGAAACATGTATTTTGAAAAGTAAACTTCTTCTTTCTCAATATGACACTATTACAGATATCACATTGATCTTCCACAACATAAAGCCTTCACCAGAGAAGCCATTAATAATCAATTATAATTTTGCCATTTTGTCCCTGTCATGAGAGACAAGCTATTAATAATCAATTATACTTTTGCCATTTTGTCCCTGTCATGAGAGACAAGTCATTAATAATCAATTATACTTTTGCCATTTTGTCCCTGTCATGAGAGACAAGCCATTAATAATCAGTTATACTTTTGCCATTTTGTCCCTGTCATGAGAGACAAGCCATTAATAATCACTTATACTTTTGCCATTTTGTCCCTGTCATGAGAGACAAGCCATTAATAATCAATTATACTTTTGCCATTTTGTCCTGGTCATGAGAGACAAGCCATTAATAATCAATTATACTTTTGCCATTTTGTCCTTGTCATGGGAGACAAGCCATTAATAATCAGTTATACTTTTGCCATTTTGTCCCTGTCATGAGAGACAAGTCATTAATAATCAATTATACTTTTGCCATTTTGTCCTGGTCATGAGAGACAAGCCATTAATAATCAATTATACTTTTGCCATTTTGTCCTTGTCATGGGAGACAAGCCATTAATAATCAGTTATACTTTTGCCATTTTGTCCCTGTCATGAGAGACAAGCCATTAATAATCAATTATACTTTTGCCATTTTGTCCCTGTCATGAGAGACAAGTCATTAATAATCAATTATACTTTTGCCATTTTGTCCCTGTCATGAGAGACAAGCCTTTTTGCAGAGCCACCTTTTCATTGCAAAAGTTGTCTGATATGTAGGGTCAGCACTGTATCTATATAACTATGATAGAGCTGAAAAATCTAAAGATTTGTTATGGCTTTGAGTATTTTTTAAAATTTAATCATAGTTGCATGTCAAATAGGTGAAGGATGAAAGTCACGTTTGAAAAGTTAGCTGATGCATCTCCCGGACATAATCATGACACTTCCAACATTCTGAATTTCCCAGACATAAGTATGACACTTCCAACATTCTGAATTTCCCAGACATAAGCATGATACTTCCAACATTCTGAATTTCCCAGACATAAGTATGACACTTCCAACATTCTGAATTTCCCAAATATAAGCATGGCACTTCCAACATTCTGAATTTCACATACAATAGCATGACACTTCCAACATTCTGAATTAGTCAGTGCAGACTCTAGTTTCTCATTGCTAATGAATAATGTGTTGAAAACTCCTGAACTATTGATCTAAAATATATTTTTAAAAAGAAAACAAAAATACAATCCAGTTTATGATCATATGTTTGGACTAGAACTAGTACTGTATTGAATTGAAAATGAGAGAGAAAGAGAGAGACCATGATTTGTAATCAATACTTAAAAATTATGTGCTGTGAGAACTCAGACTTTGAAAGGCGCTGATCTTTCTTTCTTTCTTTCTTTTTTGGATACCTATATTAAAACAAAGCATAAGAATATTATCCACTTGACCAGAAAAGTCAATGACAGTTCATAGCAGAAGAAGTTATGCGCTCAATCCCAAATTTATACCTGCAATTTTCATGTCCATATGTCATTTTTGACACCATGTGATGCTCACAGTGCAAACACAAGCCCTTTTCCTAGATAATTTTGCAAAACAGTGTGTACTAAACAGGTTGATGCAATTGAACAGTAGCTGTCATCCAAGCCGTTATTTAGATATTCTACTTGCCCCGAACCCATGTGTTTACTGCGACAGGAGGCTAGCTCTTCTTCTTAGCCAGCCTTTGGTATTTTACTATCTACATGCTGCAGCGTAACTATGGAAGGTGTACATGCCTGACATTAATTTCAAGAACAACACAAGCCTGAAACAGCTAGTTCACAAATATATCCATATCTTTAATAATAAACAATAAGAGCTGAAAAGTCACACCATAGCCTTAAGTTAAGAAATTTGCCAGGGGCCAATTAACGAAAACTGGTCCCTATCATGTTAGGTATACATGCAAAGAGAATGAACAAGGGAGGTAACTCTAACTGGCTTTGTTTCAAGTTTAGGTACATATGAGAATACAATCAGTAAAGGGAAGTAACTGTGTAACTGAATTTGTTTCAATTCTAGGTACATGTGAAAAGACAATCATCAAAGGGAGCACCTTTAATGAGACCTATGACAGCATCCAGTAGTAAGTATTAGATAATTTTATTTCTGGGGGAAACAAGCAAACAACAACAGCAAATAGAAACATGAAGAAAATAAAATAAAACCCCTCTACAACTGATAGGGCTAACTGAAAACAGCAAGTATAAAGACACTCAGTTGCCTCATTTGAAGTTCAAACAGACAAGCAAGCAAACGATAAGGAAGATATTGGTTTTGTACTATCTATCTGTCTATCTATAAATGTTATCTTTTTAAAGAGTGATACTTTAGGTGGGCCCCACAACTTGATTCGCTTTTGGTCACATTGAACTGTTCAATTTTGCTTTAAGGCCAACCTAATGGGACATGCATTCCATCAACAATTGATATTGTTAACTTATTCTTAAAAACCTCTGGGCCAATTTTTACCAAATTTAGCACAGAGCATCCTCAGATGAAAGTTTTTCAAATTTTTGTAAATGATGCTGATCCACCATCAGATATTGTAGCCATTACTAAAAAATCCCACTTCTGACACCCTTTGTAACAAGATAACTGAGTGGGATTTTGGATTTATGACAGAACACTTTTGATGGTGATACAAATACAATGTTTAATAATGAACGACTTGAATGAGCAATTAATTATGATTAATATGAGCATGTATATGATCCAAATATTGGATCAATTAACATAAAATGCACGGACTTAATAATGAATAAATGGCTTTACACAATACAAGCACAAGGGGTGAATAATTCACAATGATTTCACAACGAAAGAATGATGTGTTTTACTCAAAAATTAAAGAAATGTAGTATTTCACTCATGAAGTAAAATGTATTCACTCAAATAGTGAAATTATGTAAACAAAAAGGGACAGATATACAAATTATCTTTACAGTCCCAAATACACATTGGTTTTACAAACCCCAAAAATTAGCCCATGGCTAAAAGATTACATGTACAGAATTATACACTCCATCACCAGCACACTCGGCTACCAGTCACACTGGCCAACCAAGCTGTCAGTATTCCAGGTTGGTCAATCAAGCAGTGAGCGCCCACCAATCTCTGTCAGCGACACCCAATCACCCACTACTCGACCAGCAACACTGTTTATTCAGCTCTGTGGCTGCAATGGTTCAGCTTCACAGCTGCTATGGTCGACTTCTAAGGTCAAATCCGATCACTTTGATAACTGATCACTCTGGTCAGCGCTATAGCTGAGTACTCTTGTCACTATGGTCATTCTGTGATCACTCGGGTCAGCTGAAAATACATCTAACACAGTGTACTATGCATGACATGGGCATATATGATAAAACGTAATGATGTTATATACGGTAAGTTATACAGATTACATTATTGGCACAAAATAACAAACAGGTTCAGAAGTAAACCTATCCGTGCCCGAAAAGAATCCTACGATACTAAACGTTTTTTTAAAATGCAGCTTTCTATTGCTAATATAAATCCCTTGCTAAGTCACAAACAAGAAGAGAAAATATTTGGATTATACTATGTAAAACTGAAGCTACATAGCAAACATTCAGAAATAAACGTGGTAGTACAATAGTTATAACTTATACACAAGAAATTAATAGTTCACATACCTCTACAGCTGAAGATGTGCAAGTCCTTAAAGTAGATCGCTCACTGACAAAATTCCATAATGTGAAGATTTATCTTACATTGAGGCATTTGTACACAGACGAATTTGTCATACATTGTCTGTGTGCTGGAAGCATTTGGTTTTTCCATTGAAAGCACTTCACATGTGCGGCATAGGATAAACAGAACTCACTATTTTGAAATATTTTACAATATACATAAATTACCCTCGGGAATCGTTGTACACAAAAAACAAAACCTGAGTACATGTATTTAATAAAAGTATACAATTCCATGACACCCTTTAAATGACTTCTTCTCAAAAACTGCTCAACAAAATTTTATCAAATTTGAGAAGAAGCATCCTGGCAGGAAATTGTTTAAAGTTTGAACAAATGATGCCAGTCTGCCATCAATATGACCACTGTTACTAAAAATAGAAAATACTTTTGTTACTAAACAGAAAAACATAGAAATAACTTCTCCAGATCTGTAGAATGGAATTTGACCAAACTGGACAGAATACATCCTGACATGAAGACCTTCAAAATACATACAAAAGATGCTGATATTTGCATCCAGTCAAAAAGACCATTCAAATTTGTACAAATGATGCCAGTCTTTCATCAGATATGACCACCATTGCTAAAAATAAACGAACCTTTAATGACCTCCAGAACTCTTCAATAGAATTTGACGAAACATAACAGGAAACATTCTAGACCAAAGACCTTTACATTACTTATGTTGATCCAGTATCAGGAATGGCCACCGTTACTGATATAGAAAAACCTTTCAATAACTTCTTCTTCAAAACCGCAGAATAGAATTGGATCAAAATTGACAGAAAGTTACCTGGCAGGATGATTATTCTAGATTTTGTAATGATACCAGTCAGTCATCACATATGGGGTGCCATTACTAAAAATACTTTAAAAAAAACCCCAAAACATTGAAAAGAATGTGATCAAATTTTACAAAGAGCACCCAGGCAGGAAAACCATTGAAGTATTTACAAATGATGCTGATCAGCCTTCAGATATACCCACTATGACTAAAATAGAAAACCTCTTTTACTTAAATTAAAAAACCTGTAGATGATTTCTCCTAAATAGAATCTGGATGTCTTGACAGGCCGGCTCATTACATGAATAACTTCATTTTTATCCAGATGATGCCAATAAACTTCAGATATGGCCACCATCACTAAAAATAAAATAAAAGTTTAAATTCCTTTTTCTGTAAAAAAAAACATTGACTCTAATTTGATGAAACCTGACAGAAAGCATCCTGGCTGGATGAAGTTTCAAGTTTTCACAAATGATACCAGTCTGCCATCAAATATGGCTGCCATTGCTAAAGATAGAAAATCCTTTCAATAAATTTGACAGAAAGCATCTTCATAGGGGATTTTCAGATTTGTAATAGCTGATTCTGATATGTTATCAGACATGGCCAGTGTTAATAAGAATAGGAAAAACTTTAAATTATTTCTTCTCCAAAACTTCTGAAACAGAGTTTGATCATATTGGACAGAAACTATGCTGTAATGAAGATCTTTCAGATTTATACAAGTGATGCAGAACTTTCATCAAATGTGGCCACAAATATTAAACATTTGAATGATTTCTTCTCAAATCCAGTTCAGTAGAATTGATCAGACTTTACAGAAAGCATCCTGGTGTGAAGACCTTTAGTTTTGACAGATGTTGTTAATCCCCCATCTAATAAGACTCTGGTTAGTAAAAGAAAGCTTCATATTACTTCTCTTTAACTGCTGCATAGAAAATGGCCAGTCTTGATAGAAAACATTCTGGCTTTAAGACCTTTATACAATAATGTCAGTACATCATCACATAATCAGACACAGCCAATGATTAAAATTCAAAAACATTTAAATACCTTTGTTTAAATGCTCAACTTAATTTGACCATTTTTGACTGAAAGCATTCGACCAATTTGTTTTGAAGTGATGAAAGGAAGACTAGAATCCAGACTTGTGAAAATCATTTACTTTAACAGAATTTATTCACCTTGTTTGATTTTCCTTTCCTTTTTGTCAAGTACCAGTTTCACAGAATGACATTGTTTGTTATGGTAAAGTTTGGAATAATATTTTTGCTTCAAAAATAAATCTTTTCTTTTACAATATATACTTGGAATGTTTCCATTCTTGATATAAGTAAAATAATTTTGTTCTGGTCAGTCCTATATTTTCAAGAGACAAATTAGCTTTCAACTTCTTAACAGGTACTATTAAATCCGAACTTAGTAGGAAAATTATAGGTGTTCTATCTGTATGTGTAAGTAGTAAAATTGCTCTGATATCACAATATGGCAATCCTTCATTCGATTGAGAATTCTAGGATACTCAGATTTCATTGACTGAAGATTGATTTCTTAATAAATCTTATCAATCGTGGCATGAGCTCATATTGATGGCTTGGTAGATTGTATAGGCAGACGGCATATTGATGGCTTGGTAGATTGTATAGGCAGACTCAGAGATAGTGAAACATATTTAGGAGTCATCATTTTAATTAAATTTCCTGTTAAGTCCACTTCAGCATCATTTGATTTGAAATTTCTGATAAATCCACTTTAACATTTTAATTGAAATTCCTGATAAATCCATTTAAACATCATTTCAATTTAAATTTCTGATAAATCCACTTAAACATCATTTTAATTTAAATTTCTGATAAATCCACTTAAACATCATTTTAATTGAAGTTTATAATAAATCCACTAAAACATTATTTTATTTGAAATTTTATATAAATCAAGCAAATTCACAACAGAAGAATGTGAATTGAATCTTATGTGTATTAGAATGCTTTGAGGGTAGATTTACTATTGATTTACACAGAATGGATGCCTAGAATTCAAACAAAATCCATGGCATGACTCAAAATGAAAATCATTCAATATGAATGGATCAGAGTTGATTACAGCTTACAACAACCAATCAGATATAATGACATTTTTACAAATTCCAGACCAGCCTATGTACTGAATTCCAGTTTAACATATTTATTTAATCCACAGAAAGCTTTTTGATTTCATTTGCATTTTGTTTTCTGAAGAAAAAAACAAATTGGGGGGCTTGGTTGTTATGGTGTATTACACTCCATACCTAAAGAGTGAGAAAAGCTTAAAATCACTTGATAGCAATTTTTTTAATAGTCATCATCAACTTAAAATTTCAAAAGTGATTCAGTTGGATGTTTGTGTTTTGTTGACAAAAATTATTAAAACTGATCATCTGTTCAATTGGAAATGATTTGTGTGTTTGCAAAACCTGTCACATTTGATAATATTCTTTATCCCTTCCATGCAAATCAATAAAGATGATTAGACATCCTGCTGTTTTTTAAAAACTTTACATTCAGCATAGGAATTTTATGTTGGCTCATTTTCTTTAGTCAGAAATGTCTGGGAATTAAAATTTGACTTTATGACATAAATGCCTCAAGCTTCCATCATTGGCAGCAAGTGTTTCTACACCTCAGTTTCATTTTGCTAAAATATCAATTTATAGGATAAAAACTAAAATCATTGTCAATTTTTCCATTCTTTCCTTTGGTTTTATGGATTTTTTGTAAAAGAAATCCAGCAGGAATAAATAATATGTTTAAAATCCTTTCATCTTGGAAATAGTGAGTGCACTAAGTCACTTAAAGCCGATAAAATGATGTGTATACAAGTTTAAAGTTTGATTAGAACTGACCATCTGACCATGCTGCATAAGTTATTTTTAGTCTAAATGACCTTGACATATTCCTACAACTTTTACTGATTAAGAATTTATACATATAGTGATTTAGCAGATTAGAAAAAGTTAATATTTCTGTTATTTATTTGCCAAAAGGATTTTTAATATTTCAAATACTGTATATACTTGCTTATTAGGCAAGTCCAACTGCAAACTGCTCAGACCCAAATCTACCATCACATAATGTGCCAGCACATCTGGATCTGTGCAGTTTGTAAGGAGTAATCAGTAAAAATAAACAATGTTGACCATGATCTGCAGGCTCATTATATTATGGCAGATCAGAATCTATGTTGTTTGTAGTTGAACTCAAATTATAAGTGATTATATATGGTAAAATACATTTGACAATAAAATATTACTTTACCACTGAAATCATACAGAATATGAATAAAACATCCAAAATTTATATAGGTATACTTCAGGTCTGTAATGCAGATATTGGTTTGCAATACCATCATCGGGCCCCGAGTGGCCGAGTGGTCTAAAGCGCTGTCCATTACGGATCACTGCCATCTCACCTCTGTCTGCATGGGTTCAAGTCTCGGATTCAGCCAACGTGGGTATGTGAGAAAGCTTGCCAGTAGCTTCTCGTGGGTCGGTGGTTCTTTCTGGGGTTTTCCTGGGTTCTTCCTCCACCATTAATACTGGCCGCCATGTATAGCCTATCGTGTGCTGAAAAATGGCATTAAACCCTACAACAACAAGAACAGCAGTAATACCATCATCAGACTGGGCTAATAACAAACAACTTGAACTAACGACACACTCTTTTTGAAGAATGTTAATTACAGATGAAAGGTGTGTGTCATAAGCAAAGTCTTATATAAGTGTTTATTAGAGCTGAGTTACATTTGTCCCTGATGTTGTAGGATGATGCATATCATGACACAGCAGTCCCATTAGGGATGAGTTACATTTGCCCCTGATGTTGTAGGATGATGCATATCATGACACAGCAGTCCCATTAGGGATGAGTTACATAGGGCCCCTGATGTTGTAGGATGATGCATATCATGACACAGCAGTCCCATTAGGGATGAGTTACATTTGTCTCTGATGTTATAGGATGATGCATGATTTCCCATACTTTTCTGAGTAAAGACCCTGACATGGGGATATTATACTTTTTCCCATACTTTTCTGAGTAAAGACCCTGACATGGGGATAGGATACTTTTCCCCATACTTTTCTGAGTAAAGACCCTGACATGGGGATATTATACTTTTTCCCATACTTTTCTGAGTAAAGACCCTGACATGGGGATAGGATACTTTTTCCCATACTTTTCTGAGTAAAGACCCTGACATGAGGATAGGATACTTTTTCCCATACTTTTCTGAGTAAAGACCCTGACATGGGGATAGGATACTTTTTCCCATACTGTTCTGAATAAAGACCCTGACATGGGGATAGGATACTTTTTCCCATACTGTTTTTAGTAAAGACCCTCACTTGGGGATAGGATACTTTTCCCCATACTTTTCCGAGTAAAGACCCTCACATGGGGATAGGATACTTTTTCCCATACTTTTCTGAGTAAAGACCCTCACATGGGGATAGGATACTTTTACCCATACTGTTCTGAGTAAAGACCCTCACATGGGGATAGGATACTTTTTCCCATACTGTTCTGAGTAAAGACCCTCACATGGGGATATGATACTTTTTCCCATACTTTTCCGAGTAAAGACCCTCACTTGGGGATAGGATACATGTTACCATAAATGCACACAAGCCTATAAAAGTTTAAGTGAATTTGGATGACAAGGACCCATGGCAATTTAAAAATACCAAATTTTACAAGGAATCATCTTCAGATACAGGTTTGACTCTAAGGCTCTCTCTAATCAATTGAAACAGACTTCCATTTTGGTGCATTAAGGGCAAATTAATATTCAAAATATACATTCACTATAAAGTTGATTCCCCATAAAGAGCTGCTCCAAATGTAGAATTGTTCTAGCCTTTCTGCATTTGAAGAGGCACCATTCTAAACAGAAGTATAAATATATTACCCCACATGAGAGAATGGGAACAAAAGGTCATGACCTTGCAATATAAGTAGGACATCCACAATGTCAAGGCCCTTGTCAAGATCCTTTTCTTCCTGTTTTAGATTTATATCATGTACTTGTGTTAATTCAAGGCCATGTTCAAAGATATTAACTGCATTGAGTTTAATTCAAGAATGCTTTGCATGGAAGTCATTAACTTAAACATGAATAGATAATGCTTGCATTTTTAGCCACAGCTGTTAATAACACTGGGAAATCATAGTCACAATACTGTGGACATTCATTGCAAGATGTAGTTTTCTTTGCACATCTGACATTTAAGAATTGAGTCATTATATTTGAGCTTTATTGGAAACATCTGCTTTAGAAGGAAATGTTTGCTTCCGGCTTCCTTATTGCTAAAACTTGTTAATTGCTTTCTGGTTCTTTGGGGGGTTGGATTTATGTATAATAAAAAATGCATGTATCACGAAATGCATGTACCAGGAAACGCTTGTATCAGGAGAGGATTTAAAGCTCTGCCTGCTTAATTACTTTTAAGCTCAGTAGTTTATAGGAACCATAGGCTGACTTAAGTATGGCTTAAACTATCCAGTTTGTTTCTACCATTCAGTTATTTCCTGGTGTATAAACTAGAGTTAAATTTCATCAAGAGAGGTTCATAGCTGCCACCCATATTATGTATAAAACCATAGTATGGTGAGAATTATGATCAGAAATGCATGTATGAGTATTATTGGGGTGAGGGACAATTGTGAAATGTACAGTAAATAATTGTACTACCTGCCAATTTGTATAATTGTACAGTTTAAGATATCCCCATATTCTATGAAAATTGTACTTTCTGCCAATTTATATAATAGTAGGGTTTAAGATATCCCCATATTCTATGAAAATTGTACTTTCTGCCAATTTATATAATAGTAGGGTTTAAGATATCCCCATATTCTATGAAAATTGTACTTTCTGCCAATTTATATAATAGTAGGGATTAAGATATCCCCATATTCTATGAAAATTGTACTTTCTGCCAATTTATATAATAGTAGGGATTAAGATATCCCTATACTCTATGAAAATTTAATATTGCCATGTAAGAACATTCATTATGATCTGTAAGTGATAAGTTTGTGAAAACTTAACTGAGTTATTTTGATCTTTTTTTCAGCTTGGGTGATGATTTTAGACATGTCAGGGAATAAGGAACATCTAAAATAAAAGATTGGGACTCGTGTCATGACATTGTTGTATCTAAATTGTATCTGATGAAAAGTATTATATGGTGTTTCCCTGTATTGTTAGTTCTGTAATAAGCAAGATAATGTATGCATCCAGTTAGCAAAATCAGAGAAATGCTTTGATTGCACAAAACCGACGAATCAAAACATCACTGTTAACCATCTGTATCAAGAAAATCATCTAAAATGATTCAGAGTATGGACACCATCAGAGAGTAAATCCTAACTAAACAAATGCATGTGGATGATGTTTCCAGAAAGGCTGGGGGTATTCACATGACCGCCATATGCTTTAACTGGAAGGACTACTCACATGGCTGCCATGTACCTGAACTGGGAAGACAGCATGCTTGGCCAGCATGTACCTCATCTGGGAAGACAGCATGCTTGGCCAGCATGTACCTCATCTGGGAAGACAGCATGCTTGGCCAGCATGTACCTCATCTGGGGAGACAGCATGCTTGGCCAGCATGTACCTCATCTGGGAAGGCAGCATGCTTGGCCAGCATGTACCTCATCTAGGAAGGCAGCATGCTTGGCCAGCATGTACCTCATCTGGAAAGATTATGTGCCTTTTATATAATTTACAAATAATTTATGTAAAGCTGTTCATATATCTGCTGTGTGCATGACCATATATTCCGGTCATTGACGGTAAGACCTTTACAAAACTTGAACTCCATTACCTCAAGTGGAAATATAAATTTTGGAATAAATATTTAGTGAATCTCATGGTGAAAAACTCCATTATTGTCACCTAATCAATGAACTTATTCTGTTATTCACTCAGAACAAATAAAACATTCTTTAGATTTTATTTTATACTCAAAAGAGTTGGCTAGCTAAAGTGTATTAAGAGTTTGAATGTAGCAGATTTCTCAGGTAATGTCAGCTGTTTTATTTCCACTTGACTGCAGTGATTAATGTGTGTGAAGATATTTCTTTAATTATGTTATGGCTGTCTATTGAAAACAAAGTGCGGGCCTGTAGAAGTAAAATTGTATTATCAAATGTTTTGGGAAAACTACTAAATCAGAGAATAGCCTCTGATTGTTTGCATACCATATCATAAATCAGCTGCTAAAACTATAATGGTATTGATGGGTATCTGTTAATGTTTAGCCAAATTTACACCATTTGGAATATTATGGACTCAGCCCTAATGCATTGACTGGTAATGATGCAGATAGTCTTCTCTACAGTGGGCACATGGTGGCAGTATGAACAGTCTTTCCAAAAGTTGGTACATGATGCTTTCCATCCAGAAATAGGACAGCATATTTGTACATATTATGCAGCTCCTCATCACTTATTAAAAATGTTCTTACACAATAAAAAGTAGTTTCAGTGATTAATCAGAATAAATGAATATGATTTTAGGTATGTAATAAAAACATGATCAGTATGGTAAGTTGATCTACAAAGCTGTATAATTTCTTGTGAGTATGTGACATTAGCAGATTAGAACATTGACACTTTGCATATTGTGATATCCACAGCTTCTTAAGTTAATGCCTTTGTTTATTTGATTGTCTTTGTTTTCAAATTAATTATATAGGATACTGATTGAAAGACATTGACTCCAAGCCTATATTATCATAAATGCTGATATCATAGAATGACATTAACTCCAAGCCTATATTATCACATATGCTGATATCATAAGAAGACATTGACTCCAAGCCTATATTATCATATATGCTGATATCATAGAAAGACATTGACTCCAAGCCTATATTAACATATATGCTGATATCATAGGATGACATTAACTCCAAGCCTATATTACACTGGTCAACAGTGAAATCATTACTGACTTGAAAAGGCCCTAATCTGTAGTATTTTGGTGTGCCGAACACGAATATAACCGTGAAAATTTTTTATTGGCTCTCGTTTTGAAGATATCCATATACCTCATTTTCTATGTTTCACTGTGTAAATTTCTCCAGTAGGACTGCAGCAACATCCGGAATAATGATGTAACATTGCATAATACCATCATGCTCACATCATCCACAGTTGATTGCATCATTTTCTGATGCAATGCAATACTAATGCCATGCGGCTGCTGAAGTAAGTTGACGTCAGCAGTGTACTATACATGTGTAGGCCTATTATACTAATGCCAGGCGGCTGCTGAAGCTGATGTAAGCAGTGTACTATATAAAGCCCAATCAGATAGGTTCAGCATTTAAAATATTTTAGACGTTGTGCGAGACAGTTCAAGCTACTGTTACATAAAACTTATTATTTTATCCATTTACGTACAATAAAGAACAGTAATGCCTCGAAAGTG
This sequence comes from Sinohyriopsis cumingii, assembly GCA_028554795.2. Lineage (NCBI taxonomy): Eukaryota > Metazoa > Mollusca > Bivalvia > Unionida > Unionidae > Sinohyriopsis > Sinohyriopsis cumingii. The sequence goes on along the minus strand of CM068825.1, from coordinate 151,673,624 downwards.
TGTTAATACCGCGGACAATTTTTGCTATATTTGTGGGGAAGTGACATTTGCCAACCAGAAGAAAAGTATCAATTCTCAAGTGAAGAAGGCATATCATCTTTACTTCGGATGCAAGGTTGGTGACCAAGACAAGCCTTGGGCTCCGCATATATGCTGTGCTACATGTACAACACAGCTTTCACAGTGGTTGAATTGCAAAAGGTCATCAATGCCGTTTGCAGTCCCAATGGTGTGGAGAGAGCCAAGCAACCACCTAAATGACTGTTACTTCTGCTTGGTTCCTCCTCTTTCCGGCGGAATAACGAAGCGAAAGAAGTCGAGAAAAGTCTACCCAACATTCCGTCTGCATTGAGACCAGTTCCACATGGTGAGGGACTTCCTATTCCAGAACCTCCAGCAGAATATTCTCTTGATTCATCTGACGAAGACAAAGGTGAGTCGACCTGTTCTTCTCCTGGTCCATCAGCATGCAGTGATCCAGATTTTTACTGTGGTGCATCATCAACCCCACACAGAATAACACAGGAAGAACTAAATGACCCGATTCGTGATTTGGACTTATCAAAGAACAAGGCAGAATTGCTAGGATCAAGACTCCAACAATGGAATCTTCTAGAAGAAGATGTCACAATTACTGCATATCGAAAGCGCCACCAGCAATTGGAGCCTTTCTTCAGAAAGGAAAGTAATCTGATATTCTGTTCCGATATTGAGGGCCTCATGAATGCTTTAAAAATCACTCATGATCCACAAGAATGGAGACTATGTGTGGACTCTTCGAAACTGAGTCTCAAGGCTGTGCTTTTGCACAATGGAAACATTCTTCCATCTATTCCAGTAGCGTATGTTGTCCACATGAAAGAGACATACGATAACTTAAGGCAGCTACTGAATTCCATTGAGTATAACAAGTACAGCTGGCACCTCTGTGGTGATTTGAAGGTAGTTGCCCTTTTAATGGGACTGCAGCAAGGATATACAAAATACATGTGTTTCTTATGCGAGTGGGATAGCCGAGCAAGGGAAATGCACTACATGAGGAAGGAATGGACTCACAGGCAGAATGTAGCCATTGGAGAGAAGAATATCCAACACCCAGCTCTGGTTGAGGCTCAGAAAATCTTGCTACCACCCCTTCACATCAAACTAGGTTTGATGAAGAACTTCGTGAAAGCCATTGACCGGACTTTGCCAGCATTCCGATACCTGCATGAAAAATTCCCTCGACTCAGCGAAGCAAAGATTAAAGAGGGAGTTTTTGTGGGTCCTCAGATTCGAGAGCTTTTCAAAGATGACCGGTTCAACAACTTGCTGGAAGGTGACGCGAAACAAGCATGGAATGCTTTTCGCCTAGTTTCTACAAACTTCCTCGGAAATGTTAGGGCAGAAAACTATAAGGAACTAGTAGAAGACATGTTGATGAAGTATAAGAAACTTGGCTGCAATATGTCTCTAAAGATTCACTTCCTTCATTCCCATTTGGATTTCTTTCCTAGCAACTGTGGTATTGTTAGTGATGAACACGGCGAACGTTTTCATCAAGATATCGCAACAATGGAACAAAGATACCAGGGAAAATGGTCCACTACAATGCTGGCTGACTACTGCTGGACACTCCTCAGAGATGCTCCCGAACAGCTGTACAAGAGACAGGCGAAGAAATCTAAGATGTAGTCAATGACTTGATTTTTTATAGGTAGGCTATTACAGTTGACCTTTTACTATTGGAATGCATTTCGTTATGTAAACATTAATTTCTTGCAGATTACAAAAAAACTAGAGCCAATTTTGCAATTTGACTGTCATATTCGTGTTCAGCACATAAAAATTGATAAGAATTGACTAATTTTATTTCAGTAACATGACTTTTGTAAAAATTTGTTGTCCAGTGTTATCATATAGGCTGATATCATAGAAAGACATTAACTCCAAGCCTATATTATCACATATGCTGATATCATAGAAAGACATTGACTCCAAGCCTATATTATCATATATGCTGATATCATAGAAAGACATTGACTCCAAGCCTATATTAACATATATGCTGATATCATAGAATGACATTAACTCAAGCCTATATTATCATATATGCTGATATCATAGAAAGACATTGACTCCAAGCCTATATTAACATATATGCTGATATCATAGAATGACATTAACTCCAAGCCTATATTATCATATATGCTGATATCATAGAAAGACATTAACTCCAAGCCTATATTACCATATATGCTGATATCATAGAAAGACATTAACTCCAGACCTAATCTGATGTAACTGCACTAAGGGGAATTAATCACAGGAGACAGGGTTTTTCCTTTCTACATTTAATTTAAAACTAATGCTTCCAGGTCTACATCCCTTGTACTATGTTGTTTTTCTTCTTTATTTGGATTTACATCACTTGCGATGGTGTACTCCTCACACTGTAGGATCTTTAATTTATCTTATATAAGGGAAAAAAGCCACACTTCTGTATGTGTTAATGCACACACCATGTGCTATCTAATTAGGTCGATAAATGATAGTAGCCCCTATCAACCTTATTAGTAAACTGAATGATTCAGACTGGAACCAACACACACTCATTGGGACTTAGAATCTATATTGCAATATGAGGCATCCAGTAGGATTATATACCATACTCATAATGCCACCCTGGTTCTGTGTGTACGCGTTCATTGGGGTACAGTTACTAGATGAGTGGGAATCAGCCCACACACTTGTTGTTCTTGTCCAAGAGGGCTAGAGAGATAAAGGGCCCGACAGGAGGCTCCACACATCAAATGGAATGTCCCTAAAATGCCAGAATTACACTAATTTGTCAAATCTAGCCCAGTTTTTCCTAATGGATGGTCCTTATCGGCCAATATTGTGTTAGCAACAATTTGTAATTAGAACCACATAATTATAGTTTCATATTTTACTATGTTATTAGAATTTTGAATTTTGTGTACAGAATTTCCTAAAAGACTCAAAATATGATAAGTCAAAGTGACAACTTGTTTTGTTCGACCATGTTAAGTTAGCTGCAGTTATTTTTGAAATGGTGAGTAAATGATCATATCTGTCAGCTCTAGTTTTATTGAGTGAGTTTCTCAAACCAAAATTAAAACCTATTTGGCAATTTGGTGTAAATATTAGACCTTAAACAGGCTTTTTATTCGTCTTCGTATTATTGAGGATTGTCTGGATGGGTGGTACAAAAATTCTTCTGAGGTGCTGTTTCAATGGGCCCAGGTCCATGAGATCAACCAGAATCCATTGGCATTCTGATTATGGACATAAGACTGGTGTTCTCTTTAAAGCATGGTGTTGAACTATGCTGATACCAATTGTAGCTGCTAGGGTTACTCTGCACTCGAAAAACTGTTCACCCATCTTTTTGAAGTTAGTTGTAGCTTTCTTGGCCCGCTCTCTAGTTGGCTTTGTCCGTCCTTCAGGGAGGATAAGTTCTTTTATCATCTATCAATACTACCAGGTCCTCAGTATATGAGGCTACCTGTTGGATCTATCCAGAGTTCTTCAAGAGTAAAGTTTTGAGAGAACCCCTTAACGAGTTTATACATTTCCTTGTATACAGCTTCTGTTTTTTTCCTTCATGGCCACCTTGGAAGTGTTAAAGATGAGGGTTTCTTTATCACTGTCATGTCATCATATAATTCTGGAATAGGGTCTGGTTCCTTCTGGGCTGCCATAACCTTTTTCCTAGCTCCTTGTTGTTTTCCTCTTTCTATCAGTGGTCCAGGTATAATTGGTGGCTTAGGTTATTGCTGGGCTCAGTTTTGTTCTTGGGGCAACCTTATGAGGTACTCACTGACTCAGTTTGTTGTCCTTTCTCTGCTGCACTCTGCCACCTCTATGATTCTGGGGGCTTGCATCTAATCTCCATTAGTTTCTTTTCCAAAATTAAAACCAAGGTAGTCAGTTTCTTTTGAGACCAAGGCCTCTCAGTGCATTCAATACCTGGGTGGGAGTCATCTCAGTCACTAGCTCCATTAATGTTGTTGATATGATGTTTGCTGCTTTGTTCCCAGTGGATTAACCCCCTGCCTTATGTTTGACCCTAGCTTATAAAAATTCCAAGTGAACATCAGAGAAAGCATTTCTTGAAGAGCTAGAGCAAAACTTATGTGAAATTTTGTTAAGTGCAGACCCTTTATGTGACCCTTGTCTACATACCAAAGTGCACAAAACCTAAATTATATAATTATTTATACGAACAAGTTTTGGGATGGAATACTGCACGACCTTGGGAGTGCAGTATATCCTTCCGACAAAATTAGTTCATATTTTCCTATACAAATGCAGTAACCTTTTTATTATATGCTCATTTTTTTTATTCTACCTAAGGTTTAATTATATAAACAAAATACACTACAAGAAACAACGTAAATTAATGTATGCCACATTCCAAAAAACTAAATACACAAGCACATATTCATCATTATACAAATCAACATTATTACTGCGCACATAACTCCGTCCAGATAAATTTGAACTTAGTCACGTGCTCGACATAACTTTCGAAAGAAAATGGCGTGTCTAGTTAAAATTGAAATTTGGAGTCATATTGTGAATGAATGTGCATTGCAACAACTTTTCCATTTGATCTGGAATGAATAGATTTTGGTATTTGTCTCGATTCTAGGAAATTTCGTGATTATGGACTGGATTTGAATGTGACGATTCCACATGAAATACATGAGATTTAAGAAGCTAGGGAGAAGGTGTTGACATCTGCAGATGTGTTTTTGTTTCTGTCATTGAATGTTTGAAATCATAATGTGCGAAAAATATGAAGTCTTTCAATTGCAATTATGAAAAAGACGCTATGGAATTTAATGCTTATTTCATTTTGAGTGCAGTAAGGAGGATGCAATTGCACTTATCATCGAAATTACAGCACAATTTCGAAATGTGTAATCCAGATTGAAAACCTATGACATGGCTCATGTAATTCGGATTTTCAGAATTAAGAAAATACATTTTGAGGAAATTCAGGATGTAAAACTGTAAGTATATTTTATTTTGCCATTCTTATCACCAGCTAAAGAAGAGAGTATATGACTTGTCACTTGTATGTTATTTGTAAGGACCTTATCTTGCGTCTGTTATATACAGTACTGTAGCTAGCCTAATTCCGTAACATTGTATCAACGTTGAATGTGCCAAAGCAGCTGGTATGTGGCAGTCCATGAAACATCTGTTTTAGTTAATTCGGAAACAAATTTAAACAACCACAATGTAAAGAGCCTCTTACGCAAGTGTACATGATTTGTGTACAAATCAAAAGTACTGGTGTCTGCATCCATTGTTTGTTTACAATAGAAAGTAGTTCCTTTTTGCACGTGAATGCTATATGTGTATTGTCACGCGAGTTCAGTATCGGATAGTACTGAACAATTCTGACAATGTAAAGTTAACAGGGAAAAAAATGAGCATATAATAATCCAAATTATAGCCATATATCCATTCTCCACACACACTGCACCCATTAAAGTACATCTATAATAGAATTGCCAGAAACATTATATTAAATGGGAATTTACTATTGAAATTTATCCTTATAAGCTGATTAATTCCAACAAAAACTGTAACCACCTAACTCTGTTTTAAGCACTTTATATCTACTAAGGGAGATTCAGATTTCACAGCAGTTGGTGATTAAACTAAATGTTGGACTATTAAGGGAAACTTGTTAGCATTGATTTATAGTAAGCTTACACACACACAATCCTACCACTACAGCGACTTGTTTGTTTCATATTGCCTCCATTAGCACTGTAACCTAATACCATTGGCCCTGAGAGGCTGCATGCAGATAATACCATATTTAACAGGAATCACAGCCCCTAAATTTAACAGTAAATAAAGATGTACTCCTTCAACATAGACATATAATTATTAAATTTATCAAGAGAATTTAGAAAATGTATATACAAATGTATCTTGTCTTATAAACCATGATACATACCATACCACCTTAAATAACTCAATTTATCCCTATAATGATATCATAGAAAGACATTAACTCCAAGACCTGAATGATCATGTGTGCTGATCTCATACAAAGACATTAACTCAAAGCCTATATGATTGTGTATGCTGATATCATAGAAAGACATTAACTCAAAGCCTATATGATTGTGTTTGCTGATATCATAGAAAGACATTAACTCAGAGCCTATATGATCATGTATGCTGATGTCATAGAAAGACATTAACTCAAAGCCTATATGATCGTGTATGCTGATATCATAGAAAGACATTAACTCAGAGCCTATATGATCGTGTATGCTGATGTCATAGAAAGACATTAACTAAGCCTATATGATTGTGTATGCTGATATCATAGAAAGACATTAACTCAAAGCCTATATGATCATGTATGCTGATGTCATAGAAAGACATTAACTCAAAGCCTATATTATCATATATTATATGATATAGCATGATAGAGTATCTGATAAATGTATACTAAAATTGCATTTTAATGAAATTCTTGTAAGTGATATGTCAGCAATTTTGCATACAGCTAGACCAAAAATCCGACATCAGAATCACCTGATCCATATAACATACCAAAACCACATTATAGCATAGCCACTAGTAGGTACAGTTGTTGTTTCCCCTCAGTACTAGTTTACAATGTTGAATTTTTTCTGTCTTCATGCTTGTATTTGGACCAGATCCGGTAAAAAATAATTAATGACCACTTGAAAATAAAGATTTTACCTTTCTGTTATAAAATTGTCCTTGATTCCAAATCACACCACACCAAAAAAATATTCTGGCAAGAAAGAAAATGCTTTGTTTGTCAATTTTAAGTAAGATTTCCAAGTCAGGAGTACTGACAATGTTAAGTAGAGATTTAGGACAGTGAGGCCAAGCCCAATAGAGTTCACTTCACATGTACAGTTAAAAGACAGAGAATTAATGCAGGCCAAGGTGAATGCGATGTAACTTGCACGGTTCTAACTAACCTTTTAATACAAGAGAGCTTTAAATTTTCATTATTTTGAATTCAGGTTTGGTATGGATTATTGGAACTGGATTTAATGATTAAACGAGGCATTAATCCCTGGTAATTTTGTAATGTTACTCAGGATACCAAACTGTCATGTGCCCGTAACTGGTATGTCATGCAGTTTGTTTTAAGCTGTAGATCAAAATTATATATATATATATATATATATATATAAGTCCCAATTGAACGTCTTGGTCCAAAAATATTATAATCACTGAATAAAATAATTTAAAGAATTAAATTCCTGCCCAAATGAACTCATGGACACAACAATAATTCAAATTGATTCTGCTAAATCTAAGCACGAATGAATAATCTTTCCAGTGACAAGATTATATAATCCTCCACCTCATGTCACTATTAACATTTTCTATAACAAAAACCATTACCTAATGGAAAATGACCTAGAATGTTCTTAATGTTTACAAAATAAAATGACAGTTATTATTAGAAAGTCTGTTGCTAAGTTTATAATATATATCATGGACAATGTCAGGTACACCAGGCAGATTGTAGGGGAATTTCAATAACTTACACCCAGACCCAAATAAATATATTTACTTCTATTAATAATGATCCTGATATGAACCCATACACAAAGAGAATATAGCTATGTATTAGTTGTTTACAAAATAAAATAAAAGATCAATAATTCAGGTCAAGTAGAAAATAAACTTGATTTAGGACAAGGTTAAGTCCAGCATCCAATGTTATATTACAATAAAATATAATGAAATAAAAATAACTTTTAAAAAACTTACAAACAATGCAAATTACATATAAATAACATGTACTACATATCCTTGTTTATAATTCACCAAAGTTTTGGGCAATAAGACAGTACAAATTTAGTTCTCCCCTGAACTGTGTTATAGTGAGAATCCTCGGTCTGCATTTGCTTTACCTGTTATTTAATTGTTGGTGAGATTATTTATCTTCTTTTCAGTTGTCAGTTTGCGGCAGATGGAAACACAGATGAAAGCAGCTGCAGAAGAAATGAAATACATGGAGAAGAGTTTAGAGGAAAAGTAAGTTTCCTGGTTAAGTTGGCTGGAACAGAAAATTCAGAAGTTTAAAGAGTAAATATTTTCAGAATGAAATAGGAATTGGCAAGTTGGTAAGTAGAATATTGGAGTGCTGTCACCACTGGAAACTTGTATTCAGCTTATCACTAGGTTCCAAATTGTTGACAGCATGCGCAAAGTCTCAGCCAAGGTTACACCTTGTTGCCAGTATACACAGAGTCTCAGGCAGAGTTCCACTTTATTGACAGTATACACAAAGTCTCAGGCAAAGTTCCACTTTATTGACAGTATACACAAAGTCTCAGGCAAAGTTCCACTTTATTGACAGCATGCACAATGTCTCAGCCAAATTTACACATTGCTGACAGCATGCACAAAGTCCTCGCCAAATTTACACTTTGTTGACAGCATGCACAAAGTCTCAGGCAAATTTACACATTGTTGACAGCATGCACAAAGTCTCAGGCAAATTTACACTTTGTTGACAGCATGCACAAAGTCTCAGCCAAATTTACACATTGTTGACAGCATGCACAAAGTCTCAGCCAAAGTTCCACTTCATTGACAGTATACACAGTCTCAGCCAAAGTTCCACTTTATTGACAGTATACACAAAGTTGCAGGCAAAGTTCCACTTTATTGACAGCATGCACAAAGTCTCAGCCAAATTTACACATTGTTGACAGCATGCACAAAGTCTCAGCCAAATTTACACATTGTTGACAGCATGCACAAAGTCTCAGCCAAAGTTCCACATTGTTGACAGTATACACAATGTCTCAGCCAAAGTTTCAGTCTATCTTGAATTTTGATCAGTACAATGCCACTAAAATTTAGATTTTAAATTTTGGAAAGTTTTAAATTTCTGTTCAGTTAGAGATTAACACCTTTAAATAAAATAACTCCATATTTTAGATCCCATTATAATTTTGTGTGAATACCATTTCAGTGAATTTAGTTTCCTGATTAATTCTTTAAAATAACTTGATACTTCATGCTCAATGTACTTCAAAGGTGATAGTTTTCAAAATGTCCTTTAATGGGTATAGCTTCCACTGTTCTCTTAGATTTTTCAATGTTGCAAATTGTATTTTAATGTCATGCTATTTATGCAATTTAATAGATGGGCCATATTCTTTGCATATAATTTTTGAAAATTCATTATTTCAACTAAAATGAACAAAAATGATAGTCTTTCAAATTGTGCTATTTGCAGTAACTTGAAATCTTCTGTCATTTCAGTAATTTTCTCAGTGATTCATTTTATTCATTTGTCCAGCCATTGTCTCATTATACCACTTGATCGTCTTAAGTGTAGTGATGTTATCATAAGCCTTGAGTTGGGTAAAGAAATTGCCAGTTTTTGGACAATATCCTCACAATTATTATGTTCTTTATACTGTTGTGTGCCTGGACAAATAACAAGGCCAAAGTTACAGCTCAGTAAAAATTACAAGACTCCTCCGTTGAACAATGGTCAGTGGAAAAAGAAAATTTGAAGTTTTCAATATTGTCACATAAATGTCACATTGTTTATACTATTGTGTGCCTGGACATGGCTAAAGTTATAGCTTGCTGTTTGTATTTGATGAACATGTATTCAATGAAAGGTACTCATGCTGGAGACACAGATAATTATGTAAACATGTATTGAATGAAAGGTACCAGTGGTAAGGACACACATAATTATGTATACATGTATTCAGTGAAAGGCACCAGTGGTGAGGACACATAATTATGTATACATATATTCATTGAAAGGTACTAATGCTGAGGATACATATAATTATGTATACATGTATTCAATGAAAGGTACTAATGCTGAGGACACATAATTATGTATACATGTATTCAATGAAAGGTACTAATGCTGAGGACATAGATAATTATGTAAACTTGTATTCAATGAAAGGTACTAATGCTGAGGACACACATAATTATGTAACATGTATTCAATGAAAGGTACTAATGCTGAGGACAGATAATTATGTAAACATGTATTCAATGAAATGTACTAATGCTGAGGACACACATAATTATGTATACATGTATTCAATGAAAGGTACTAATGCTGAGGACACAGATAATTATGTAAACATGTATTCAATGAAAGGTACTAATGCTGAGGACACATAATTATGTATACATGTATTCAATGAAAGGTACTAATGCTGAGGACACAGATAATTATGTAAATATGTATTCAATGAAAGGTACTAATGCTGAGGACAAACATAATTATGTATACATGTATTCAATGAAAGGTACTAATGCTGAGGACATAGATAATTATGTAAACATGTATTCAATGAAAGGTACCAATGCTGAGGACATAATTATGTAAACATGTATTCAGTGAAAGGTACTAATGCTGAGGACACATAATTATGTAAACATGTATTCAATGAAAGGTACTAATGCTGAGGACACACATAATTATGTATACATGTATTCAATGAAAGGTACTTATGCTGAGGACACATAATTATGTAAACATGTTTTCAATGAAAGGTATCAATGCTGAGGACACAGATAATTATGTAAACATGTATTCAGTGAAAGGCACTAATGGTGAGGACACAGATAATTATGTAAACATCTATTCAATGAAAGGTATTAATGCTGAAGACACAGATAATTATGTATATATCCTGATTTTCTTGTCAACAATTCTGTCTTCCAAGGCACAAGTCAGTAGTTTGGAGTGGGTTTGACAGTATGTACCTCCTTAGAGAAGGGTTCTAAGGGAGCTAACTTTGTATGTACATAGACATTAGTTGTACATTCATGGTTAGGTTTTTCTGATTAGCTCAAGTTTTGTTTACATGTGGTATGAATACTGTTGTACCTGAAGTCATAACATTTTATGAACGGTTGTGTCTCGATGATTATTAAACCTTCATCTGACAATTAGGTTACTGGCCCATATTTAAGACATCACTGAGTTTGGTTAAATTTTCTGTTTTAAGTTTATTTCTCAAGTTTGGTTTATGCTTGAATCACCAAACTAGATGATTGTATGCACCTTTAATAATAATATTAATACTACTACTACTAGTGCTAATAATAATAATAATGTCTCTATTTAAAGAGGGTAACTCAATTAAATACAAATTGTCTCCCTTGAAGCAATGTTTTAAAAGTATTTATAAATATATCATCATGCAAATCTTTCTCTCTCATGAAAATAACTATTTAAATAAGAACATTTACAAATGCATACTAAAATTCATTATGAAAGTAGAAGGATTTAACTGCATATATAGATTTTGTTTCATCTCTTATAACCATTTTGAAAATGACTTTCAGCAACATCTTCATGTATACATAGCAGATAGTGATGACTTCTGCTTAGAGATACCTTTAGGCTGTTCTACAAAAATGTTGCATGCAATAAACTTTACATAAATATTATATTGTTTCATAAAATAAATAGCAGTAGATACAAAGATAAAGATATGTTTTTACACTGAATTTATATGTACCAGACATTTTTAATGCACCTTTTTATATTAGCAACTTTTATAAATATGCTAATATAAAAAGTGCAACAATCAATGATAATTTGAAGAGTAATAAATTCAGAACCTGAACTCACATTTTCTAGTTTGTTAATATGTAGGTTTGAAATACTGCATCTACATTGTTTTTAAAAGATTTAATTGAATCAGCAGATTGAATGTGAGCAAGAAGTGAGTTCTTTATTTTAGTCCCTGAATACTGCAGACTTCATTTGAATTGTTCAATGCAAGGTTTTGGTACTTCAAAGATGCTATTAAAGTTTAATCTTAGGTTATGGAGAGAAGATGTTTTGTAGAATAGTTGTGTACTCTAAACATTTCCATTCTTACATTTAAAAAGCAGAACCGCTTTCAGAAAATGTATCCTCTTGTCATTTTAATTCTGTGAAAATATCTAACAATGATGCATCAATGGTGACATGAAGAATCAGCCAAGCTGCTTGTTTTTGAAGCATGTTAATTCTGTTTATTCAGGAACTAGTACGATTTCTCCATGCTGTTGAACAGTAAGTAGTCAATTATTTGAAGTATAAAAGAATTATTGTAAAGAATTGTAGTCCTTTGCCCAATACTTTGTTTATTCTACTAAGCAGTGAAATTTTAGATGTGAATGACCTACTCACATTGTCTACTTGTTTATTCCACTTAAGACTTATTCACTGCTTACCATAGTGGTGTTGGCCATGGTTTACTTGCATTGCCACATGGAATTGTTTATCCTGAAATGGAAGTAGACCATGAACAGTAGACTTAACACAGTGAGTGGGAAGATATTTTTGAGCAACAAGCCTACTTCCAACCAACCATGGAGAGGATGGAGTTAAGTTTTAATGCTACCTTGAAGGGATATATGGGTCTTTTACAGTTTTGGAAGGATTTCCACCCTCTACCACCATGCATAATCCTAAAGTCAGTGTCAGTCAACATTGTTGAGGATGAGTGTCCATCATTCTGGCTACTTATCCCAGTAAACAGAATTTAAGGAGATTAATGATAAATGTCTGGATATATCTGTCACCCTTTCTGACAAGCCCTAGGTCAAAGGTCTTCTTGATTTAGCACTAAACTTACCCAGGAATCCTTTCTGATAGCCCCTCTCAGATGGTACAAGCCCTGGGTCAAAGGTCTAATCCATCTAGTACTAAACCTACCCAGGAATCCTTTCTGATAGCCCCCCCCCCCCCCAATGGCACAAGCCCTGGGTCAAAGATCTACTCCATGTAGCACTAAGTCTACCCAGGAATCCTTTCTGATATCCTCTCTCAGATGAGACAAACTCTGGGTCAAAGATCTGCTCAATCTAGCAATAAAACTACCCAGGAAGAACATGACCAAGCCAAATTTTCTCAAACAACATTGGTTCAGTTCTTTTCCTTCATGCCTGGCTTTTGCCAGGATAGCCTTGTCAGAGAAGGAATTTAGATCTTAAGATGTGGAGAAAATATTAAGAGCAAGAACACCCTCAGCTCTAAAGGCATATGAGGGAAAGTTTTCAGGGACTGGTGTTGAGTCAATAATGTCATCTCTTTGAGTGCCTCAACCTCTCAACTCAATGACATTTTTCCTCTGGTTCAACCTGGAGAAAATGTTTGCACCATTACCCTCAAAGACTGCTGCTTCATGATATCCAACACATTTAGGCACCATGGCAAAAGAGATATTTTTCATGATGAAGATCTTTCAGACCTACTAGCCAATTTGGATTTGAATAGACCAAATTCTCTCACCCTGTTTCCAAAATGGAATCTGTCCTGGGTCTTAGCATGTCTAAAAATTCAGAGAAAATTTGAGCTTTTAGCCCAGACTTTACTGAAACTGTTAACATACAAAAGCTGTTTCCTTCTAGCTTTATGTATGGCATGCAGGATGAGCAAGTTACAAGTCAATCTGAACTATCCTCAGTTCAGATTGGATGGATCACTGACCCTATTGACACAACCAGTCTTTTTTGCCAAGAACTGTTACCATCAGTTGTCAATCAGAGATTTGTTCACTCAGTATCATTTATAGATAAGAACAATGGCACAGCCTCAAGCACTTCTTGAAGTGCACAGGAACAAACCCCTCTTTCTCTCTGTGAATGTATGCAAGCATGATGTCAACCCTCAAGCCTGTCTTCATGGATTGTGTACATGCATGATGTCAACTCTCAAGCCCTGTCTTTGTGGATTGTGTACATGCATAATGTCAACCCTCAAGCCTTGTCTCCATGGATTGTGTACATGCATGATGTCAATCCTCAAGCCTTGTCTCCATGGATTGTGTACATGCATAATGTCAACCCTCAAGCCCTTTCTTCATGGATTGTGTACATGCATGATGTCAACCTTCAAGCCTTGTCTTCATGGATTGTGTACATGCATGATGTCCACCCTCAAGCCCTGTCTTCATGGATTCAGTCGGTTATATGTTCATTTACTTTAAAGCCTGACAAAAATTCAGAGTAGCTTCATGAGGATTTAATTTCATGGAATTAGAGTTATCTTTTTAAGCCTCATATGCGAAAACAACATTTTAATCCAAGACATCATAGAAAGCTGTTGTCTGACATGCAGTCAGCCTTTTTGAGTTTTTATCTCAAAGATTTAGCTCCACTGAAACAAAACCTGAATCTGATGGGTGTGGCCCAGATGACTTCCGAACCCATTTAAGCCAGCACAGCCTCTTAGCATAGCTGGGTTAACCTGTAAATTTTGACAGTAAAATGATTTTGATAATTATCTTTTTAACCTGATAGAGCAGTCATGGACCAAGTTACCACAGGCTGTGTTGCTTTAAGTTGCAGAGCAGGTTATCATTCACCTGAAGAAGGAGACCCAAGGCATAGATAGGACACTCAACATTTACACAACCTGTTACCTATTCTCATTATGTTAATGTGATTGGGCTGCAAAAACCTTTTTGAAATTATGTCTTAAAAGTTTTGTTATTGTCATTTATGTTCCAATCATGAAACTTGTGTCACTTATAGCCACTTCACCATAAAAAAGTAGGTCACAATAACCTATATTGGATGCCTTGCTAACATGGGTTTAGTATTTGTGTTGAACTCATCCATGCAATTTACATCCTGATCAGAAGTCACTTTTTACCACTGCAGTTGGTTCCATACAATAAAATTGTTCATTTTCTCAGAAGTCCCTTTTTGACCAGTGCAGTTGGATGTGGCAATAAAGGTATTCATCTTTTCAGGAGCCTTTTTTGACCAGTATGGTTGGAAGTGGCAATAAAGATCTTTATTCAGTGGTAAATTTTCCGTCTTAATGACCATATGATGTATATTATGATAGGTTATCCATAACATATTAACATATGACTGTCCATTCAAGAGTGGTAGTGATACCTATGTCAGTATGACTGTCCCTTCAAGAGTGGTAGTGACACCTATGTCAGTATGACTATCCATTCAAGAGTGGTAGTGATACCTATGTCAGTATGACTATCCATTCAAGAGTGGTATTGATATATATGTTAGTATGACCATCCGTTCAGGAGTGTTAGTGATATCTATGTCAGTATGACTGACCATTCAGGAGTGGTAGTGATACCTATCTCAGTATGACTATCCATTCAATAGTGGTAGTGATACCTATGTCAGTATGACCATCCATTCAGGAGTGGCAGTGATACCTATGTCAGTATGACTGTCCATCCAAGAGTGGTAGTGATATCTATGTCAGTATTATGGTCCATTCAAGAGTAGTAGTGATACCTATGTCAGTATGACTTTCCATTTAAGAGTGGTTGTGATACCTATGTAGGTATGACCATCCATTCAGGAGTGGTAGTGACACCTATGTCAGTACGACAGTCCATTCAAGAGTGTTAGTGATACCTATGTCAATATGACCTTCCATTCAGGAGTGATAGTGATTCCTATCTCAGTATGACTGTCCATTCAATAGTGGTAGTGATACCTATGTCACTATGACCATCCATTCAGGAGTGGTAGTGATACTTATGTCATTATGACTGTCCATTCAAGAGTGATAGTGATATCTATGTCAGTATGACAGTCCATTCTAGAAAGGTAGTGATATCTATGTCAGTATGATGGTCCATTCAAGAGTGGTAGCGATACTTATGTCAGTATGACCATCCATTCAGGAGTGGCAGTGATACCTATGTCAGTATGACTGTCCATCCAAGAGTGGTAGTGATATCTATGTCAGTATGATGGTCCATTCAAGAGTAGTAGTGATACCTATGTCAGTGTGACTTTCCATTCAAGAGTGGTTGTGATACCTCTGTAGGTATGACCATCCATTCAGGAGTGGTAGTGATACCTATGTCAGTATGACAGTCCATTCAAGAGTGGTAGTGATATTTATGTCAGTATGATGGCCCATTCAAGAGTGGTAGTGATACCTTTCAGTATGACTGTCCATTCAAGAGTGGTAGTTATACCTATGTCAGTGTGACTGTCCATTCAAGAGTGGTTGTGATACCTATGTCAGTATGACCATCTATTCAAGAGTGGTAGTGATTAGATTCCGGATGGCCACCATGGCAGCCATATTGGATATCAGATCAGCACCATTTTCATTGATGACTATCTGCATGTCGTAAGAAGTCTCTTAGTGAAAACCCATGTTGATATTACCTTATGTTCCAAATTGCCTCCATGATTGTTATTTTAGGGGTGGGTAATCTTTTTAATTTTGACCAACTAGATCTCAGGAGAAAGTGTGTGTTAAGTTTCACGATTTTTCTCCTAGTAGTTAAGGAGTTGTACTGATAACAAATGACTGCTAAGGGAAGTCATGCACAGGAATATCACATAAGCCATTATGTACTTTGACCAGTACAGCTACAAATGGAGTGTGGTGGGCCTTAGATTTCTTTCATCAGGGAAATATAACATCTCTCAATGACTCTCTTGTGAACAAAGTTTATTCTACTGTATGAATACACAATTATTACATAAGTATATTTGCATCATTCAAGTAAAGTGTTTTGCAAACATATATGTATAATGTTTTTTTCATTAACTTTTTAGGTTTGAAGCCATTAGAGCAACCTGTGATACCCTTCCCTCAAGACCACCCACCAGCAGTGTTATGTCTGAGCTATTATCTGAATCCAGAAATGACTCTCAGATCCGGTCCAGTAAACAGTAAGTGTAAGACTACTATGTTAATGGTAATGTCTTATTTTGTTTTTAACATGTCTTTGTTTAACTTTCTTTTGAATAATTTTCATTGACTCTGTTTCACCTAGCACTCATGATGTTGGAAGAGCTGTCCTGCCAAATATGACTAATCAGCTAATCAAATGACAAGAAGAAATGGGATGAATGGGCCTTTAGAAGTAATTCAGATTGGATGAATGGGCCTTTAGAAGTAATTCAGATTGGATGAATGGGCCTTAGAAGTAATTCAGATTGGATGAATGGGCCTTTAGAAGTAATTCAGATTGGATGAATGGGCCTTTAGAAGTAATTCAGATCCACTATGACCTATCATCCATGAACTGCTTAAAGGTGGTACTGCCATAAATTGTCTTTGTATGTGTGTATGTGTATGTTCATGCTAAGTTTTATCTTGCTTTTTGGTGTCAACTTAAATTCTGTAGGTAACTTTCCTCTTGTTTTTAGTCATTCCTTGTTTTAAGGTTCCATCTTATCTGGTTTATGATTGGGATTGTACATGCAGGACATGGAATGTTCCTTTTTTCACTCCGTTTCTGTCAAGCCCATGTATGTGAGAACTGACACATAGCAGTCACGTTTATGCTGACTGTTTTTGTCTACAGTTTGTTATAAAATTTTGTTGAAGTTTTTTGTAAGCATATATTTCTGAAATCGATTTTCATTATAATTGGCATGAATAATTATAATGCTAAGCCAGCTCCTTCTGTGGTAAGCTTGCTTGCTTTGTTTACATTTGGGTCAAGGTCAGAGTCATACAAATTTTCATAATGAGTCTAGTTAGACATTTTCATTTGCTTGTTTTTCCTAAACCTCATTGATGGAATTATTTCATACTTGGAATGAACCATTATGAAGCAAAGACAATTCATTCAGTGTTGCATTTGCTTGCTCCTTTGGCCTTTTGGTCGGGGTCACAGTCATGGATAATTTGCATTGAGGTTTTGGTTAAAGGTTTTTTTTTATTTGTTTATATTTCCTAATCCCCGTGATGGATTTTGTTCTTACTGTGGATCAATTGTTTTGAATTTAAGACAATTTATTCTTTGCTCCTTTGAGTCTTGGGATAAAATCAACTTAGTTCTAAGCTTTTGGTTCATGATTTATCATTTGTTTATATCTCCTAAACCTCTTGGCAGACTCTGTTCATACCTGTGATATATCATTATAAAGCATCATTATCCAACTTACTTGCTTTTGCCTTTGACCTAAGGTCACTTGCACAGTCATAGAAAATTTGTGTTAAGGTGTTGGTTTAAGTTTTTTAATCAGCTTATATTTCCTAAACCCCTTTGTGAATTTTTCTCATACTTTAGATGGAATCATTATGAAGCAGTAACAAGTCATTCTTGAACATGCATTTTCAACTTATGACGTCTGGGATCAAAGCAACTTGTTTTAAGGCAATGTATTATTCATGGTCTTGATATGCAGACATTGGCCTTCTTGTTACACAGTTTGTATCTAATACTGTCAGTGTACATATACATGGGTATATCAAAGGTAGATCAAGATCTTTAATGTTACATTTAATGGGGTGCACATATACATAGGTATGTCAATGGTAGATCAACGTCATTAATGTTTAAATTTAAATGGGGTGTACATATACATAGGTATATCAATGGTAGATCAAGGTCTTTAATGTTACATTTTAATGGGGTGTACATATACATAGGTTTGTCAATGGTAGATCAAGGTTTTTAATGTTACATTTTAATGGGGTGTACATATACATCTATAAAAGGTAGATCAAGGTTTTTAATGTTACATTTGAATGGGGTGTACATATACATAGGTATATCAGTGGTGGATCAAGTTCTTTAGTGTTACATTTTAATGGGCTGTACATATGCATAGGTCTATAAATGGTAGATCAAGGTCTTTAATGTTACAGTTTAATGGGGTGTATATATACACATTAGGTATTTCAATGGTAGATCAATGTTCCTAATGTTACATTTTAATGGGGTGTACATATACATAGGTATGTCAATGGTAGATCAAGGTCTTTAATGTTACAGTTTAATGGGGTGTATATATGCACATTAGGTATTTCAATGGTAGATCAAGGTCTTTAATGTTACATTTTAATGGGATGTACATATACATAAGTATATCAGTGGTAGATCAAGGTCTTTAATGTTACAGTTTAATGGGGTGTACATATGCACATTAGGTATTTCAATGGTAGATCAAGGTCTTTAATGTTACATTTTAATGGGGTGTACATATACATAGGTTTGTCAATGGTAGATCAAGGTCTTTAATGTTACAGTTTAATGGGGTGTATATATGCACATTAGGTATTTCAATGGTAGATCAAGGTCTTTAATGTTACATTTTAATGGGGTGTACATATACATAGGTTTGTCAATGGTAGATCAAGGTCTTTAATGTTACAGTTTAATGGGGTGTATATATGCACATTAGGTATTTCAATGGTAGATCAAGGTCTTTAATGTTACATTTTAATGGGGTGTACATATAAATAAGTATATCAATGGTAGATCAAGGTCTTTAATGTTACAGTTTAATGGGGTGTACATATGCACATTAGGTATTTCAATGGTAGATCAAGGTCTTTAATGTTACATTTTAATGGGGTGTACATATACATAGGTTTGTCAATGGTAGATCAAGGTCTTTAATGTTACAGTTTAATGGGGTGTATATATGCACATTAGGTATTTCAATGGTAGATCAAGGTCTTTAATGTTACATTTTAATGGGGTGTACATATAAATAAGTATATCAATGGTAGATCAAGGTCTTTAATGTTACAGTTTAATGGGGTGTACATATGCACATTAGGTATTTCAATGGTAGATCAAGGTCTTTAATGTTACATTTTAATGGGGTGTATGTATGCATAGGTATATCCATGTCTTTTCCCCTATCAAATCCATATGATTCATATTTGAAATGTTATGTTAACTCAGCTCAGCCAGTATTACTTGGACATGCATGTTGAATCGCCAGCATTTGCTGATGTCTTCTTTATGTTGTACTTATTTCTGACTAACATTTTGCACTCCTCTATGGGAAATGAGATCTCCACCATTTCATACATCATAGGAAAAGTGATATCATAGAAAAGATTCATTATGCCTCATTACATTTTATAGACTTTTTACAATTAAAATCCATGAACTTAATGTCAGAATACTCACACTCATTATTGGAAGTAAATAAATTCTTATTTGGTGTATTGGAGTTGGTATAAAGATTTGTATGTTGATTGCCCTAACTTTTTTTCTGGAAACAGTCACCAGCATTTTCTCCAATTTCCAGCAGTTTTCTCCAATTTTCAGCATTTTTCTCCAATATCCAGCATTTTTAAGGCTGGTCTCCAGCATTTCTTTTCTTTGCTTTATCATGTTTACTTATAGATTTGATTTTAAATGACGTGTAATCATGTTCATTCACTGTGTCTTGACAGAATAGTTATAAGTCAAAAATAAATTGCAGCCTTCTTAATGTGGACTTTTTTTATCCAAAAATCTCTATGTCTCAATTGCAATGCATGGGAACTAGCTGGATGCCATTAATCCTAAACATTGAACTTTTGACCCATATTTTGGATGCCTGACATTGCACAATATTTCAGGTTGCTTAGATCTGGAAGTTTTTGATGCTGTAAAATTGCTATAAAAAAGACACACTACCAAGAAAAACAACAAATATGTCTTCCTTTAAAAACATCTTAACATTCACAAGACCGTCAATTATTTCATTCTCTTATTATTAAACCTTCATTTGCTATTGATTTTTGTGGCACCAAGCTGGCATAATTAGTTGATTTAGCATGGCTGTGAGTAGTCATTGGTATTAAATTGAAAATTTTACATTCAGACATGGATTACATTTTATAAATTATGGTTGATTGAATTTAATATCCTCTTTTTAGTGTATTACTGGAGTGCCATTTGATTGCTTTTGTTTTCAGGGATGCTCAAGATATTTGGCCATCACATATTAAACAAATTAACTTCTTTTCAAGATTTCATTTAAGATTTTGATTTTAGAAAAACCCAAATTGGTTTCTTGTTGGGCCAAATATAGAAAAAGCATTTATGATGAAGACTTTAGATTTTCAGTAGAAACATGGCACACAAAAGCTTTCAAATTTGCTGTTATTTTTCATCGTTTCAGCTAAAATTCATTTGTAAATCTTTTTTCAAAACTGATATATCTGAAGGGTTGCTATTGAACTTTTTACATGGGTTATTTTCAATCATGCTGTGGAAATTTCCCCACTGAAAATTATTTACATGTATGGACTCAGTATTCTGCAGAGATATGCAAGTTATCATCTTCAATAATTCTATAGTTTCCATTGAAGCTTGCTAACAGTATTTTCCTTTTAATACAATTCTAAGATAACCCAGTCAGAAAATGTATCATACAGAACAGAAGAAGTTTTAAATATATGCTGGATAGGGAAGATCTATATGCACATTGTCCATCCTTACATGATCTTGTACTTGTCTGTGTTCCATCATGTTATATCACATAAGGACTTGTCACGTTACATCACTCTACATCCATTGCAACTTTTGTTTCCAATCAGTAACTCTTTATGGACTTCTTGATATTTAAACAAATTATTTAAGGTTTTGTATTAAGAAGATCCAAGTTCAGTTTAATTGTTTAAATAGTTTTTATCAATATTTGACTGAATTATGGGTTTTGTCTGTCATCATGATTTCCATTTCCACTCAGTGACTTTTGATGGACTTCTTGGATTGAAGTCAAATTTATTAGGAGGCTGTATCTGTTTATTTCAAAGTTTGACTAGTTATGGCTCTTTCTCCTTTATCATGAATTCTGTTTCCTCTCAGAAACTTGTGATGGACTTTTATTGAAAACAAGTTTAGTATTAGTCAGGATTTTGAGAAAACATAAGTAAATTCAGTATGAGGTTTTGTAACATAAGTAAATTTATTTTGAGAATACTTATGTAAATTTAAAATGAGATTATGCATTAAGATTAAAAAGTAAATTTTGATTCGATGAATTTATGTCATGATTTGACAGAGTTACAGTCTTTGTTTGCTCAGAAGTTTGCCATTGTCTCATAAATTCTGTTTTACTTTATAACTTATAAAGGACTTAATGAAATGAAACCAAATTT
Organism: Sinohyriopsis cumingii; assembly: GCA_028554795.2. Lineage (NCBI taxonomy): Eukaryota > Metazoa > Mollusca > Bivalvia > Unionida > Unionidae > Sinohyriopsis > Sinohyriopsis cumingii. Next base: position 151,651,756 of record CM068825.1, on the reverse strand, counting down.
GATTTGTAATTTTTTTTGTTGTTAAGAAAGCCTGGGTCAAATTTTATTTTCTCTTATTTACATCATGGTGAAAATTGGAGTTAGAGCTCCTGTTTGATTGAGAAATTTGTCCTTGTATCACAAATTCAGTTCCATATATTAAGTTTTTAATGACTTCACAAATTGAAGCCAAATTTGTCATGGACCAGTGTATTGAAAAGACCTAGGCCAGCTTTGATTTTCACACAGTACTTTAAAATTTGACAGCTTTATTGCCCTGTTTAAACTGTAAATATGGCATTGCATCAAGAACCAGTTTGGCATTGCATCAAGAACCAATTTGGTGTTGCATCAAGAATGAATATGGCATTGCATTAAGAATCAATTTGGCATTGCATCAAGAAGCAGTATGGCATTGCATGAAAAACCAGTATGAGATTGTATCAAGAACTAGTATGGCATTGCATCAAGAACCAGTATGTCATTGCATTAAAAACTATACTGGCATTGCATCAAAAACCATGTTGGCATTGCATCAAGAACCAGTTTGGCATTACATCAAGAACCAGTTTAGCATTGCATTAAGAACCAGTATGTTATTGTATTAAGAACCAGTTTTTCATTGTGTCAAGAACCAGTATGGCATTGTATCAAGAACCAGTATGGCATTGCATCAAGAACCAGTTTGGCATTACATCAAGAACTAATTTGGCATTGCATTAAGAACCATTTTGGCATTGTATTAAGAACCAGTTTGGCATTGCACCAAGAACCGGTATGGCATTGCATCAAGATCCAATTTAGCATTGCATCAGAAACCATTTTGGCATTGCATTAAGAACCAAATTGGCATTGTATTAAGAACCAGATTGGCATTGTGTCAAGAACCAGTATGGCATTGCATCAAGAACCAGTTTGGCATTACATTAAGAACCAATTTAGAATTGCATCAAGAACCAATTTGGCATTGTGTTAAGAACCAGTTTGGCATTGTGTCAAGAACCAATATGGCATTGTATTAAGAGCCAGTTTGGCATTGTATTAAGAACCAGTTTGGCATTGTATTAAGAACCAGTTTGGCATTGTGTCAAGAACCAGTATGGCAATGTATCAAGAACAGGTATGGCATTGCATCAAGAACCAGTTTGGCATTATATCAAGAACCAATTTAGCATTGCATCAGGAACCAATTTGGCATTGCATTAAGAACCAGTTTTGCATTGTATTAAGAACCAGTTTGGCATTGCATCAAGAACCAGTATGGCATTACATCAAGAACCAAATTGGCATTGCATTTGTATTAAGAACCAGTTTGTCATTGCATCAAGAATCAATTTAGCATTACATCAAGAACCAGTTTGGCATTGCATCAAGAACCAAATTGGCATTGTATTAAGAACAATTTTGGCATTGTGTCAAGAACTAATATGGCATTGTATTAAGAACCAGTTTGGCATTGTATTAAGAACCAGTTTGGCATTGTGTCAAGAACCAGTATGGCAATGTATCAAGAACAGGTATGGTATTGCATCAAGAACCAGTTTGGCATTACATCAAGAACCAATTTAACATTGCATCAGGAACCAATTTGGCATTGCATTAAGAACCAGTTTTGCATTGTATTAAGAACCAGTTTGGCATTGCATCAAGAACCTGTATGGCATTACATCAAGAACCAAATTGGCATTGCATTAAGAACCAGTATGTCATTGTATTAAGAACCAGTTTGTCATTGCATCAAGAATCAATTTAGCATTACATCAAGAACCAGTTTGGCATTGCATCAAGAACCAAATTGGCATTGTATTAAGAACCAGTTTGGCATTGTGTCAAGAACTAATATGGCATTGTATCAAGAACCAGTATGGCATAGCATCAAGAACCAGTTTGGCATTACATCAAGAACCAATTTGGCACTGTGTTAAGAACCAGTTTGGCATTGTATTAAGAACCAATTTGGCATTGCATTAAGAACCAGATTGGCATTGTGTCAAGAACCAGTATGGTACTGTATCAAGAATTAGTATGTCATTGCATCAAGAACCAGTATGGCATTGCATTAAGAACCAGTATGGCATTGTATCAAGAACTAGTATGACATTGCATCAAGAACCAGTTTGGCACTGCATCAAGAACAAGTATGGCTTTGTATCAAGAACTAGTACGATATTGCATTAAGAACCGGTATGGCATTGTATCAAGAATTAGTATGGCATTGCATCAAGAAACATTAAGAACCAGTTTGGCATTGCATCAAGAACCAATTTGGCATTTATCATGAACTAGTATGACATTGCATCAAGAACCAGTATGGCATTGTATCAAGAACTAGTATGATATTGCATCAAGAACCAGTATAACATTGTATCAAGAATTAATATGGAATTGCATCAAGAACCATATTGGCATTGCATCAAGAACCAATTGGCATTGCATCAAGAACCAGTTTGGCATTGCATCAAGAACCAATATGGCATTGTATCAAGAATTAGTATGGCATTGCAACAAGAACCAGTTTGGCATTGCATTAAGAACCATTCTGGCATTGCATCAAAACCAGTATGACATTGCATCAGTTAAGTAAAAACCATTTGAGGTAGTCATGTTTGTATGCATGAGTAGATGAACTCCTTGGTTATCATGCCATTATTGCCAATGTTTTAAACTTTTCATTCATGTCTGAATTTTGGGGATATTCAGTTTTACAATAAAACCATATCATAGTTTCCTGGTTGCAGATGTTGCCATAAGCACTGTAGAAAGAATTCAAACCCCTTCTTTGTGTTCCAGCAGACATTGCAGATGTTTGCAAGAATGGTGTAGCTAGAATTCATACTCTTTTTTGTGTTCCAGCAGACATTGCAGTTGTTTGCCTGAACAGTGCAGAAAAAAAATTCAAACACTTTCTTTGTATTCCAACACATTGAAGATGTGAGCAACAGTACTATAAAATAATTCAAACCCTTTCTTTGTGTTCCATCACACATTGCAGATGTTTGCTAGAGTGCTTTGGAAAGAATTTAAACCTTTCTTTGTGTTCCAGAACACACTGTAGATGTTTGCCTGAGCACTGTAGAAAGATAGGTCATATATTAATATTTTAAATGTTTCCATCACACTTTCCTTTATGTACTCTAAGTTTAGAGCTGTTTGAGATTAATGGATAAAACATAGTATATTGTATGTCTTCACATATGACATTAGATGGGTACTATCCTTACGGTCAAGGCGACAGGTCAATATTTTAGGTGTCAGCCATTCTTTCCCATCTGCTTATAAATTGAATAGCTGTATAAAATAAATGGATGAAACTTGATTTACTTACATAGTGTTATTATAAGATGTATTGCATACCATATTTATTTACATGGCACTATAGGATGTGTTCCATTCAATATTTATTTATATATTGTTGCTATAAACTGGATTGCATTATACATTTTGGGTCCTATGTTTTAGTTCAAGAGCACAGGTTCATCTTTTAGGATTTCTGTTGTTTCTGCTTGTTTTTAATCTCATGAACTGTTTTGAAGTACAGGGATTAAATATGGTAGATACATGTTTCTTAATTTGATGGTTTTTCATGTATGACAGTAAGGATTTTATCTTCAAGGATAAGGTAAGGTCACTTATAAAAGTTTGCTATTTCTATTGTGGTTTTTTTTTTACTGTAATAAACTTTGAGATAGAGCTACTAAACTTGGCTGTTTCAGTGTCAGACCAGCAACTCCAAAGCTCTGTCACATAGATCACAGTCAGAATTTATCCCTGTGGTAGGTAGGGAGCAACAATTAACTGAATTTGCTTGTATTTCTTAGTAGAGAGATAATGAGTATCACATTAATTAATGTAGCTGGTGTTTATATGTCTTTCAATACCATTTACTGCAAGTCATTTAAGGGCCAAAGTTTAGAAAGCTGATTGTTTTTTTTGCAACATATAAGTGGCATATCTACAGTCGAATTAGGATTATTGAGTAGGTAACAAGAAAATACCTATTGATCAGTCTTGTGAGTTTACTGCATAGAAAGTTAATTAGCCTCCCTCTCTACAATAATTTATCTCCATCTGTAGCCAATTAACACTGACAAGTGGTAATTGAGGTGTTGGTTTCATCTGTCAGTAGCTGTCAATAGTTTTTGGCTAACAGTCAATTAGATTATATTAGGGAGATGGTTTTTTGTTGTTGGTGAAAGTCAAATTCATACAGAAGAAAAGAGGCAATTCACTTCATATTACATATATGGTGGGGCCCTGTCTTTTAAAATCATGTTTATTTGTGCTATATCCTATCAATGCAGAGTTTATAATGGAAAAGCATTGTATCAAGTCTAAACTACAGATTCAATATGAAGTTTGTAATGGAAAAGCATTGTGTCAAGTCTGGACTACAGATTCAATATGGAGAAATCTCTGTGTGGTTTAATTTTCAAGCTTTTTGTGACCTGTTGCAAAATTTGCAAAAATTGAACCATGGAGAATGAACATGAATCATTTTTTTTAAAAGTACTCAAATTTCTAAGCATTTTTACATGCCGGTATTTCACAACATGAAGTTAACAAAAATTGACAATGCAAAACTTTATATAATGTTGTTTAGTTGCACAGTATTTTGTCACGATCCATCAGGTGAAAACATATTTGTATTGATTTATGAATAAGATAGTAACATTTGAAGAATATATCATATTTCAGATGTTTACTACATTATTTCTGCTATCAATATTCCAGCCTGATGGTTAGATGTTGGAAAATGCCACTCATCATCCTCAATTTAAGTGTTTTCTGAATCTTACCTATTTTATACATGCCCTATGGTATGAAAGATTTTGAAAAGTGATAAATACATGCAGAGTATCAGGATATCTTTATCTTAAGAAAAATATTAGAAATCAATACAGTATATATCAGTTATTTTTCATTTTGATTAGAAATAATAATAAAAACAGCATTCCCCCTCTGTATTCTTCACTTCTTCGGAGAGACAAAAGGGCAGTGCATTATAGGCAAGGGATTCTTATATGGAACAATGCTTCAACAAGGCTTTAGATTAATAGCATATTGACACACAACAATAGCATATTGAATGACATGAAGTCACATTATAATTGGTTCCTATTACCTAAAATAGAGTACCACACTGTAAATTGGTTCCTAGTGACTATATCCTGAAGCAGAGTGTCACATTGTAAATTGGTTCCTAGTGACTATATCCTGAAATAGAGTACCACATTGTAAATTAGTTCCTAGTGACTATTACCTGAAATAGAGTGTCACATTATAATTAGTTCCTAGTGACTATATCCTGAAATAGAGTGTCACATTATAATTAGTTCCTAGTGACTATATCCTGAAATAGAGGACCACATTGTAAATTAGTTCCTAGTGACTATTACCTGAAATAGAGTACCACATTGTAAATTAGTTCCTAGTGACTATTACCTGAAATAGAGTGTCACATTATAATTAGTTCCTAGTGACTATATCCTGAAATAGAGTGTCACATTATAATTAGTTCCTAGTGACTATATCCTGAAATAGAGGACCACATTGTAAATTAGTTCCTAGTGACTATTACCTGAAATAGAGTACCACATTGTAAATTAGTTCCTAGTGACTATTACCTGAAATAGAGTGTCACATTATAAATAGTTCCTAGTGTCTATATCCTGAAATAGAGTATCATATTATAATTAGTTCCTAGTGACTATATCCTGAAATAGAGTGTCACATTATAATTAGTTCCCAATAGCTATGACTTAAAAATAAAATGAAGTGTCATAGTATAATTGGTTCAAAATAGCTATAACCCAAAATAAAGTGTCACATTGTAATTGGTCCCCAGTAGCTATGATCTGAAGTAGTGTTACATTATAATTGGTTCCCAGAAGGTATGACCTAGAATAAAATGTCACATTTTAATTAGTTTTCAATAGCTATGACCTAAAATAAAGTGTCACATTGTAATTGGTACCCAATAGCTATGACCGGAAAAATAAGCTGACATTATAGTTGGTTCCCAGTTCCTACAATAAAATGTCACATTATAATTGGTTCCCAGTCCCTACAATGCCATGTCACATTATAACTGGTTCCCAGTCCCTACAATAAAATGTCACATTATAATTGGTTCCCAGTCCCTACAATACCATGTCACATTATAATTGGTTCCCAGTCCCTACAATACCATGTCACATGATAATTGGTTCCCAGTCCCTACAATACCATGTCACATTATAATTGGTTCCCAGTAGGTATTACCTAAAATAAAGTATCACATTGTCATTGTTTCCCAATAGCAATGACCTTAAAATAAAGTGATGCATTGTAATTGGTTGCCCATAGCTACGACCTAAAACTAAGTGCTGCATCATAATTTTTTTCCAATAGCTATGATTTAAATAAAGTGCCAAATTGTAATTTGTTCCCAATAGTTATGACCTAAAATAAAGTTCCACATTATAATTGGTTCCCAATAGCTGTGACATAAAATTAAAACAAAGTAGCAATGTTAAAACAAACTTGGGCCATTTTGATTGGATCCATGACTATATTTTCATTATAATGGGGACATCAGTATAATGGGGGCAGGCTTTATAGTGAGGGATGACTGTAATGATAATAATAATGATAATACTTTGTACTAAATATGCTACTACCAACACCAACACCATTATTTCACTCATTATTGTATCTGTTCCAGGCGCTCAAGACTGCAAGATGCCATGGTGTTTGCAGCCCAGAATAACCTTGACTGATATTGTTACTGTGTTGTAAGTCAAAGGTAATTGTCAAAGATTTTTGGCTTCATCACTATGTGTAAGTCAAAGGTAATTGTCAACAATTCTGGCTTCATCACTATGTGTAAGTGAAAGGTAATTGTCAAAGATTCGCTATTGATGCTGTAAGTCAAAGGTAATTGTCAAAGATTTTTGCTTCATCACTATGTGTAAGTCAAAGGTAATTGTCAAAGATTTTTGCTTCATCACTATGTGTAAGTCAAAGGTAATTGTCAAAGATTTTTGCTTTATCACTATTCATGCTGTTAAGTCAAAGGTAATTGTCAAAGATTTTGGCTTCATCACAGTGTGTAAGTCAAAGGTAATTGTGAAAGATTTTGGCTTCATCACTATGTGTAAGTCAAAGATAATTGTCAAAGATTTTTGCTTTATCACTGTTGATGCTTTAAGTCAAAGGTAATTGTCAAATATTTTGGATTGATCTTCATTCTTTCACATTTATGTATGAGTATAGTATTTTTGGTGTTGTGTTCCCAGGAAGAACTTGTCCATCCCATATCATGTGGTTGTTTTGCTGTCAATTTTTATAGTGATTGAAGACAGTGTAATTGTTACAAGATTTTTAGGGGTCTATTATTATTATTATTATTACATACTTGCTCTTTAAAAAAGTTTCAAAAATATTGTCATAGCTTGTGTTTCTCCATCTGTCTGTTCATCCATCAGTTCATTACCTTATTTACTCCTCAGCCACTGGTTGGAAATTAACCAAAATTATTCGTTTCTTTGTCCATATGGTGACCTGATACAAGAGGTATAATATCTTTGCTCCTTTCCCTGGGAGATCCCTTGGAGATGGGTCATTATGTTGTTTTGGATGTACATTTATACTTTAGCAGTTTCAGTTAGGCAATGAGTGAAAAACTTTGGGTTTCTGACAAGTCATTATCCACAACAAAATATAGGAATAATTGCATCTAGCTGATCCAAATGTGTGTGAATGCCTGAGGTGATGGGGACATTTTTATCCTGCCAATCAAGGCATCTGTATGCATGAAAAGGTGGGAATAATGTTTTCCTGCCTGTCATAGGTGTGTGCATTAGATGGTGGGAATAATTTTTTACTGCCTGTCATGTGTGTGTGCATGAGAAGGTGTGGATAGTTAGATCCTACCTGTTGTGTGTGTGTGTGTGTGTGTGTGTGTGTGTGTGTGTGTGTACAGATATAATTTTATCATGGCTGTCATGTATGTGTGCATAGAAAAAAAGGGATAATTTAACCCTGTACTTGGAAGGTAAGGAAGAAGCCTATTGAGTTTGGGGTCAAAAGGACCAGGGTTGAGGTCAGTGTTGCTGAAGGAGCAAAAATAGTTTATGCAAAACACATTTCAATACTTGACCATGTACCATCAACAAATATTTTGGGATGATTTAAATTCTGGGTATGAAAGAAGGCTGTAGATTTTGTGGTTCAAAGGTCAGTGCTTGAAACCAAGTACCTTGACCAAAGTTTGTGGAGATATTGCATACAAGGTATGGAAGGGACTCTTTGATTCTGAGGTCAAAGGTCAAAGTCACTGGCTGAAAAAAAAAATAGTTTTTGCAAAATAACTTTAGTCTTAGTCCAAGTACCTTGAAAAAATTGTTGATTCTGGGATCTAAAGGTCAAGGTCATGATATTGGTGAGTCTAATAAGAAAATAATGGTTTCTGCACAATATTTTCATTCAAGGCTGCATAGCATGACCAAATGTCATGGTCATGGAGACTCATTGGTCAATAACGTCCAAAGTCAACCATGCCAGTATTTTCCCCAGGCTTTTATACATTCAGGTAAGTGCATGGTATTGTCATGATATTTTAAAAATACATGTTATCTTCATTAAGATTATAAAATGAATATCAATGAAATGTAACAGGATTACATATACAAAGTATTCCTTATTTCCTTATTTCACTAGCGTGGTTTAATGCCAGAACTGAGTAGTCCTTGAATTTAATAAACCATATCCTGCAAGATAAAACTGGCTTTATTTCTTACTTGAATAGACAGACTCATAGGGCAGTACCCACTTCAATTTATTTTTGCTGATGCAACTGTTGTTTGTTGCTCTGAGTATATTATGTAAATATAAGAGCAACTCATGGGTAAGATGGAATTTTCATGAACAAAATCTTCCTCATGACATGTTCTGGAAAAAAACCCAACAAAGACAACAATCATAACTACAAGTACAACAACTACAACTTCTACTTTTATGAAAAGGAATTGTTTGCATTATGCCATTCCCACCCCACCCCCACTGACTATAGGTAACTAAGTAAATCTGATCCAAAATTTAGCAATATTGAGAATTTAAAATTTGATCCATTGATTCCGCCCAACAATATGAACTCTTCCATTCCATGTTGAAACCTGTCCTTTGTGTTTTATTCTCTTTCTTTGGGGAAATCCCTCTATCAGAATCAGATTCACAATTGCCTCTTTCTGATCTTCACAGCCAGGCCAACATACCGCACCAGTGGCCTAGTGGTTAGAGCGTCCGCCTCGGATGCAGGAGGTCATGGGTTCAATCCCCGGCCGAGTCATACTAAAGACTTATATAAATGGTACTAACAGCTGCCTCGCTTGGCACTCAGCATTAAGAGGTTAGATTAGGACTGGTCGGCCTGGTGTCAGGATAATGTGACTGGGTGGGACACACACACCAGGCCAACATGGATGCTGGGTAAATGTTTCGTTTTTTTAAGATGTTGTTTCCATTTATCAGAATGACCTTTAAGAATTTGCTGAACTTAAAATATGTGTAACATTTCAAACTGTTAGTGGAAATGACTGAAATACATATAACACACACTAGACTCCATCATAATGGATGATCACGTGATCTCTGTCAGTGCATTGGTAAAACCAACATCAAAGGTCATGCAACACAAGTACTATAGATAATGGCTAAGTGAGTGAGTAATTATCCTGGATTATATTAATTACATACCCAAGAAGAGGTAACAACAATTGTCATTTGATTGGTAGGGATTTGAATTTGGTGATGCAATTTTTATTTAAAAGATTAAATTTGTAAAGGATATTGGGAAACATTGAAGCATATTGACACTGGTGCAAAGCATATCAATGGGTTCTAAAGCATCAAGGGCTGAAATGACAGCATATCGAAACTGCTGTAGGAAAAGTCCCAGCGGAAAACAATGCATGATAATGCCTACATAGAGGACTATTAAAGTGTGTGTACCATGTGTCTTTCAGGGTATTCTTTAGTGTTTTACCTTGCTTTCACTCTGCAGGCAATAAATACTTGAAGTTAAATAGCTCCATTTGCAGATGATAAATACTTGATGTTAAAGAGCTTTTTTGATCTGTCAGATGTGTCAGATGTTTAGGTTTGGACTTTTATGGCACATCAGCATTGGTTATTTAGTGCCAAGGCATTTGGAGTAAAGTTAAGGGTATGGTAGCCAACCTGAGATGATCCAGTGGTAGGATTTGAACCCTTTCAGCCAAGACTCCAACACAATGTGACCACTCCGGTGGCCTAGTGGTTAGAGCGTCCGCCTCGGATGCGGGAGGTCATGGGTTCGATCCCTGGGCCGAGTCATACCAAAGACTTACAAAAATGGTACTAACAGCTGCCTCACTTGGCGCTCAGCATTAAGAAGTTAGTGTTAGGACTGGTTGGCCTGGTGTCAGGATAATGTGACTGGGTGGAACATCATGCTACATGTCTGCAGCATGATGCCCCAGTGCTAGACATCACTATAAGCTGCCACACTGCAGACATCGTAGCAATATGACTGAAAAATTGTTAAAGCTACATTAAAAATCCAGATCACACACACACACACACACACAATGACCACTGAGCCACCATGGCTTCTACCTACCTAAGTCATCTTTTTGGACACACAGGAAGGTGTATTGAGGCTCTTGTACTTTCTCAAGGTTGTTGATGATTTTATGTGACATCTCAAGTACAAATTATTTTTATAAATTGATCTTTTATCCAATGAATACCTTTCTCCAACACGTTTATTTTTCTCATTTAAGCAACATTAGACTGTATATAAAGTTTATCATCATTTTCTGCTCAGATTAATTTGACCTCTTAAATAGTTCTAAAACTTTGGAAAAGTGTGCCTGTTTGGAACAATTATTACTGAAGATTGAGTTTCAGATAACTATCTCTCTTTTACTGGAGATATTTTATTGAGGAATTTATTAATGATTTTGAGGCCTTAATCCACCTGACCCACATATTATATGAATTTAAGGCCTGCTTTTCCATCATAAAGCTTTACTAAACACAAAATATTGCTTCAAAATATATTCTGACCAATCAAAATGGAGCAATATTTTCTGTTTAAAATGTTTTAAGATGGAATTGTTAGATTTAGTTTTATGATGGAAGCTTACTTGAGTGAATAGTAATACATTTTCATGTTGGATTTGGATCTATTCTTGTTTGATATAACATTTATTAGTTGAATTATTAAGTAAAATTTGATGAAAGGAGATGGGAATTTTGTATTGACATACTGGTATTAAGTGCGATGTTTCATTAGCATTTTGTCTGCTTAAAGCTTTTATAAGACAGGTCTCACAGGTATTGACCTAACAAATGAAACACTTAATTGTCGTTTTTTCACTAGAACTTTAATGATACAATGATACTGTATATTCAAGCGCTGTGAGTCAGATCCAGTGGCAAAATTCATAAACCCTGATCTGCTGTCACATAATGTGCTGGCAGATCTGGTTCTATGCAGTTTGTACTTATAGATCCTGATCTGAGTGCACATTATGCAATGGTAGATCAGGGTCGATATTGTCATCTGCAGTTGGACCTGACCAATAAACAATTGTAATAGGTGGGAAATATCAATATTTTGTGGTGATACAACACTATAAATTCAGACTTTTCATTTGATGGTCATGTAGACATTAATGTACATATGTATTACAGTTTACATCATCTGGAAGTCTTTGTACAGTGACACATACAGTCTCCAAACACTGGAGGCAATACACAGCCCTGTGTCTGGCTCATGATAACAAAACCATTCTAGAAGGATACATTAAAAAGATACATTAGTCAAAGTAAAGGTCAGGGATATTTTCAGGATTTTTGTATACAGACTGATTATGATGATTAAATGCAATGAATTTTTGCTTTGAACTATCAACAAGTTCAAATTATAACACATTATGATGTAACCCATTATGATGTAACCCATAATGATGTTGCCATTGTTACCATTATATAACCATTATTGCCATTGTTGCCATTATATAACCCATTATATTGTTGCCTTCATATTTTTACAAGAATTAAAGGTTCCCTGATCACTGAGCTTTATACATTTGAAAAAGTATTTCTCATATTAGAGAGCTATCGATTGTAAAAGTCACAAAGGTCATGTAGGCATTCAGAACTGACTATTTCAGTAATGGGTATCATTTTTTAGAATTTGATTCTACATACCTTTAAGTGGCAAATATTCATTTCATTTGGATTCTTTTATGTCCACTTTCCTTTGGAAGGTCAAGAAGTGCATATGGCAAAATCAATGTTAAAGTATGTAGACACTTTTGGATGAAATGAACCTGAAGGTGTGATCCAGTACAATCTGGATTGAATGTTGTGCACTGTGATGTCACAATGAAAGCTACGCATATTGATAAATTCGTACTACCCTATATTGTGACGATTCCACTCAAAGTGCCCTTGTCTTGACCCATGTTTAGCACATGGCCACCATTGTGAATGACCACGGAGATCGATAATTTTCATCTGGAAGTTTCTTGATGATATTTAAAGTGCAGAGTATTCAATAATCTGGAATGAATGGACTTTGCTTAAAGAAAATTAGTGTTAAAATATTAAAGTTCAATTTAAATTAAATTTAAAAGGAGTTAATGTTCATACATGACCAGTGTGACTTGTACTATAGAAACTGCATGTTTACATCCCCCCCCCCAACTCCCCCAGTATGTAATATGGGGGTTGGTATATCTATCACTATATTTGTATATCATTCTGTCCCTTGTTTCTGGAGCTTAAATTGGAAACTTTAAGATATCATTAGGAAACTTGCTACATATATTAGACAGTCTTACAGATGTACCTTTTGATGTTTTCAATTTTGTTTATGGAGGAAGGGGGCTATTCAGAATTGTTCAATTTTAATATTTTCAGTATCTTTCCTCATTTTTATGTCAGTTCAACACACCAAAGCTGTTTAGGATATCTTTGAAATTTGATACTAGACAAATGGTAAAAATGCCTTCTGCAATTCAGAGTTCATCAGTTTCCATATTTTCATGTTTATATCTCTTTGTCTTTCAGTCTATTTATCCATTACCCACACTTCCATTTCCAAGACAAAACTCACAAACCTTTTAAGATATCAATTTGGCACATAAATTTATGTAATGGTGTAGATTTGTCTTCTGCAGTTCACAGTTCTTCAGTTGCAACATTTTTAATCTCTTAATCCATTTGTTCATTCTTTCATTCGTCCTTCCATCATACTTTATTTTTCTGAAGCTGAATTCCTAAACTGTTCTAGATCACTCTTTAAAAATGGTGTACATATTGGGCTAGTGGTTGAAACATCCATCCATCCATTCAGCCACACACCCACCACCCTTCCATCCATCCATCCATCCATCCATCACTTTAGTTTCTGTAGCAAAAGTCCAAAAACATTTCTATGTAACTGGTGCACTTATTGGACTAGTAGTCTTTATGTACCTTTTGATGTTTTTGTCTCATTGTTGTCTCATAACAGCAGACATGATTATGGTTAAGGGAGGTAATGCAGTCAGTAATTTTGGACCATCTAACTCTTCATTCATTTTAAAGGTAACTATTGAGAATTAAGTTTGAGTAAATTTTACCAGAGAAATGGAGTTTGAATCTGCACATAACATTCTACTAAAAATAGTACATTTTTTGAAGATTTTCTCTATAATTGACTTTGAAAACAAGAAATGTGCTATGTATTGTTCTTTGGATTACACGTTCTTGTGGGATGTTGCAATTCATCATAAATACTAATTCTTTTGTGACATGTGCAGAGAAGATGTCCTTTAAAGTAGAATTATTTTGACATTTATACTGAAACAGCCATTGCATTCTTCAGTATGAATTTATTACAAACATTGGTTTTTTTCAATTAGCCAGGAAAAAAATTACTAATTCCACCTTCTCATTTAGAAAATTTAGCTAGTAATTAGATTCTAAGGAATTTAAAAAGACAGTTCTTTTTGTAAAACTTATTTTTTTTCTTTTGTTTGTAAGCTGTGTGCAGCTGCTGAACTGTGAAAATTAATTGTTGATTATCTATATTCTTTCTATCTTGTGCCAGACAAGTTTGTAACTAATAATGAACAGAAGTGTTAATATTGTTAACAAAATTAAAAACAAAAGCACCACTGTTAATTTTGTTGTGAAATTCCCAAAACTTGGGAGCAAAATTGTTCCATAAAAGGGAACAACAGACAAGAAGTGTCTCTTTTATAGCTCAGTAAATTTTCTGTCCATGCTCACTGGAGCATGGTCTTTTGCGCAACAGATTGAAATCAGTTTTTGCATGGGAACCATAAACATGATGATTTGTAACATGCATTAAAAACTTAAAACTTGAGTCAATATGTCACAAAAAGGTGGTGCCTTTGTAATCATCTCATGTGCATTACTCACTCTTTCTAATGATGTGTACCAGTTTATAGTGAAACCACCTATAATGAAGTACATTTGCTACTGTCTAGAGTACACCAATCCCTGTTTATAATGTGTATCACTTTTTTGTGAAACCACATACAATGAAGTTAATTTTTTTATGTCTAGAGTACACCAATCCCCTTTTATAATGGTTATAACTTTATAGTGAAACCATCTTACAATGAAGTACATTTGTTACTTTCTAGAGTACACCAATCCACTTTTTTAATGTGTTTCACATTATGGTGAAACCACCATACAATGAAGTACATTTGTTACTTTCTAAAGTACACCAATCCACTTTCTTAATGTGTCTCACTTTATAGTGAAACTACCTTACAATGAAGTACATTATACATGCAATGTTAGTACTACTCAATACTGACATTATAAAAGGAACCATGTCATAATGAAGGGTCTTATATGAGGACACACTGTAAAAGGAAATGTGTGATAATGAAAGGCCTTATTGGGAGGGAGTATTGTATACTTGTACTAAGCAATGAAAATAAGATGTACATCGATTTTAGTGTTTTCCAAGCAATTATTTTCAGCTGTAATCGATAAAGTTGATACGTGTGATCATACATTGGTTTTGGAAATAAAGAATACAAGGTAACGGGGTATTTTGGTATGTTTTATACAATGTTTGAAGTTAAAACTAAATACCTTTCTTCCTTTACTCATCATGCCTTCTCAAGCTTTTTGAATTTATTTTTTTAATTATTGATCAAAAACAGTATTTTTTTGTGTGAATGTAATTTTATTTCAATGAAAACTCTGTATTCTGATAAATTGTAATATATTACATTTTGCCATTCAAATCTGTTTTTTTTAAAAGTCAATACTCAGTACATTGTTGTTTCTATCTTAATTTCAGCGTGTTATACAGGAGCAAGTGTTTAATTTCATGGAAAACAGCCAAACCATTTCTCTTTTAACATAGGATTCATCAGGGAAGAGATAATCTCCAACATGGAAAACTAGGCCAAACCATTTCTCTTTTAACATAGGATTCATCAGGGGAGAGATAATCTCCAACATGGAAAACTAGGCCAAACCATTTCTCTTTTAACATAGGATTCAACTCATTGAGATTATCTCCAGCTGATAAGTAGCCTATTAAAATAGTGGAAAGATAACAAGAACAGGATGCAATATGAAATTAAAGGAAAATTATTGTAATTAATTTGTTGTATTAGTATTTTATACCATCTGATTCCAGGAGTGGTTGCCATGGTAATCTTGACTTGTGGAAAATGTATAATTCTTAAAATTGGAGGAAAGCATGCTAAATACTGTTTTGCATGTATTCTTAGTTTTTATCAATCTATTTGTGTGTTTACTTAAGTACGTATGTATGTATATATGTACGTACGTACGTAGTACGTATGGATGTATGTATGTATGGATGGATGGATGGATGTATGTATGTATGTATGTGTGTAGATAATAAACTAGCTATTTGGGTATCTGTCTCTCAAATGTGGATTCAATTTTTTATGAGTGTCATTGCTTGTGGGTACTTAGATCTATGGATTAGTCTTAGGTGTCCATTTCCTTCCAACATGGTTCATCTTTCACTGGCTTAAAAAGGAATCATAAAATCAATGAGTTTTTGATGCACCATGTAGGGCTTATCTGATAGCTAACAGAGGCTGAATTTTGGTGCCTGTTTTGCCATATCTTGCCACTTGTTTCGTATCAAGAACTCTCAGCTAACATAGGTAAATAAATCACATAATTTATTTAAAACAAATGTCAAAGGAACACATGAAATTACACCATTTTTAAACTTTGGTTTCAAATGCAAGCATGCCCCAAGACTCCCATAACAGTCTTGCTTGCTTATTGGATAGCCACTCGTTTTTCATGAACAGCCACATGTTAATGTAAATTTACAGCATATTTTATCTCAGTATCTCTCTGTTAGAAATGTGTACATATTATTTTCTTGTAATTGTTGTTTATATTTTTTAATCTAAAACAGACAAAATATTATGCTTATTTTTTTTTAAAGATACTGCTGTGTGTGGAGTCATATAAATTGGAAATATATATTTGGCTATATATATAGATACTTGTGTGTACGTGTATCTATAGGACACCCAATTAGAAATTCTTCCTATTTAGTGACTGACTTGTTCATTCTTTGTGTGTATTTTTAATTGCTTCTCATATCACCTTCTCTTGCATGAGTCATTTTTTTCTGTTGTTACTTTCCCTTCTACCTTTACCAAAACACCTGCTGTAGCTAGTTTGACTTTTTAAAACAGTAACAACTTTATGCTTATTGAGTGTTCCCTACATGAGATGGAGTAATGGAATCAATATCTGATATGGAATATTATGCACATGACTACGTGGTTTTTAAAATTAACTTTCCTCCAATTTTTTACTGCTGCTATCCATCCAACTTTTACTTGAAGTTTTTTTCCTCCTTCCTATCTATGATTCATTTTTCACTTAGGTTACCCATTTGGATGTCCTTGGCAGGCATTTAAATTTCTTTATAGAAAATAACTCTTAATTTGTATGAACTTGTTTCTTATTTGAAATGCAAACATAATCTGCCATGGTTTTATATACCATTAGTCTAAATTAAAATGTAAGAAATTTTAGGAGCTTAAGAAAACGAAAATTATTGTGTGCTTATAATTATTTCTATACTTATTTATACACATCAGAACAGATAATTAGGAGATGTTTTCCAAGAATTACAAACACAAGATGAAATGACCAGGCCCCAGTTTTGTAAATTTCTCAAATTCTTCATCAGATTAACTCTTTCGTGGCACACACAATGTTAATAAGTGAGACATAGCAGTCACTTCTCTGCATTATATCATCGAAAACAGTTTGCTACAGTTTACAATAAGTTTTTCAACAATGCTTGGATCACAGGCTTCCCATGCAGGCTCTTATTTTCTTTTTAAATATGTTTCCTATCATTTTATTGGAAGAGTGAAATTTTCGAATGAAAATAAAATAAGGTATTGAGGATTAAAAATCAGTCATAATACAGTATTTTCATCCCACTCCACCCCCAACCTTATTTTATCTCAAAGGAAAATGTAAGTATATTCTTAGATTTGAGTAAGTTCTTGTTTTCTATTATAGGAAGACTTCATTATGAGAAAATGTGAAATGAGTTATTTTTCATCTTCTCAGCTAACTCTACCTGGGACTAAAAATTGCAATATTGATATAATGTAAAATCTTGATTTGGGAAAACGTTTGAGAAATTTAGCAAAACTTGGGCAAGGACATACACTGCATGTTATTGTGGCTTTTCCTCTGAATTGTAAAGTTTGTCATGATAATGTAAAATCTCACTTTAAAGAAAAGTTTGAGAAATTTTGTGAAGGTGGGTCTTCAGTATACATGTATATTGTTATGGAAGGTAAACTGTATGGATCAGTCAATATATATTGTTATTAAAGGTAAACTGAATGGATTGGTAATATATATTATGAAAGGCTAACTGTATTGATTGGTCAGTATATATTGTTATGAATGGTAAACTGTATTGATTGGTCAATATATATTGTTATGGAAGGTATACTTTGGATTGGTAATATGTATTATGAAAGGTAAACTGTATGAATTGGTCAATATATATATTGTTATGAAAGGTAAACTGCACGGATTGGTCAATATATATGTATTGTTATGGAACATAAACTGGATGGATTGGTCAATATATATTGTTATTAAAGGTAAACTACATGGACTCATCAATATATATATATATATATATATATATATATATATATATATATATATATATATATATATATATATATATATATATATTATGAAAGGTAAGCTATATGGACTTGTCAGTATATATTTTGAAAGGTAAATTATTTGGACTTGTCAGTATATTTTATGAAAGGTAGACTATATTGATTGTCAATATATATTGTTAGGAAAGGTAAACTGTATGGACTTGTCAATATATATTGTTAGGAAAAGTAAACCGAATGGATTGTCAATATATATCGTTAGGAAAGGTAAACTGCTATGTCTTTTGGTTAAGTTAAACGTAACAAGTGTTAAGCATGATATGTGATTAGTATGGACTCTTAAAATGTGTTAAGCATGATATGTGACTAGTATGGACTCTTAAAAGGTGTTAAGTATGATATGTGACTAGTATGGACTCTTAAAATGTGTTAAGCATGAGATGTGATTAATATGGACTCTTAAAAAGTGTTAAGCATGATATGTGATTAGTATGGACTCTTAAAAAAGTCTTGCATGCATAAGACTCTTCTCTCTGTAAATACTTTTTAAATTAATTTAAATAAAGAAATTGTTTCTTCTATACATGTATTCCATATTTAGCTTTTATACACATGCAAAATGTAAGTAGTAGTGGTTCACCAGAATGACACATTCTGATAAAGTATATGTTTTATTGTTTTTCAAAAATTCCAGTTTGTTGGTATTTGCTATATAATATATCTATTAAGTAATTGATCATGTAAAAACAGTAATTGAACATGACTAACATTTCCACACATGAAAACATGATGACTCCTATATTATCATTCCTTATCTAAAGTCAAAATCTGTCATGCTACATCTAAATTACATATGTTCTGTATGAAAACATTATGACTCCTATATTGTCATTCCTTATCTAAAGTCAAAATCTGTCATGCTACATCTAAATTACATATGTACTGTATGAAAACATTATGACTCCTATATTATCATTCCTTAAGTCAAAATCTGTCATTCACTAAGACTGCATCTCAATTACATATTATGATGTTCTGTATGAAAACATTATGATTCCTATATTATCATTCCTTAAGTCAAAATCTGTCATTCACTAAGACTACATCTCAATTACATATTATGATGTTCTGTATGAAAACATTATGACTCCTATATTATCATTCCTTATCTAAAGTCAAAATCTGTCATGCTACATCTAAATTACATATGTACTGTATGAAAACATTATGACTCCTATATTATCATTCCTTAAGTTAAAATCTGTCATTCACTAAGACTACATCTCAATTACATATTATGATGTTCTGTATGAAAACATTATGATTCCTATATTATCATTCCTTATCTTAAGTCAAAATCTGTCATTCACTAAGACTACATCTCAGTTACATATTATGATGTTCTGTATGAAAACATTATGATTCCTATATTATCATTCCTTATCTTAAGTCAAAATCTGTCATTCACTAAGACTACATCTCAATTACATATTATGATGTTCTGTATGAAAACATTATGATTCCTATATTATCATTCCTTATCTTAAGTCAAAATCTGTCATTCACTAAGACTACATCTCAATTACATATTATGATGTTCTGTATGAAAACATTATGATTCCTATATTATCATTCCTTATCGAAGATCAAAATCAGTAATATGTGATGTATATTTTTTAGCTTGATATGTATAGTCATTTTTTTCTACGATGATTTACATTACATCAAAAATTTGTGTTATTCGTTCTGGTTTTTTTTGTAAATTTCGAGAGAGAGAGACAGACAGACAGACAGACAGATATGTTGGATATGCAGCACAAAATGTATGATGTGTATTAAGAAAAGATAAATTTAAGAATGTTTACAGCAAGTGTATTCAGACTGTTTGGTATAATAATAATTATTTTCAGTATTACTTAAGTTAATTATTTGAAAATTTCTATCCACATTATGATGACTAGTGTTTGTTAGGTGACAATTAAAGTCTTATTGATTTAAAAATTTAAACTTTTCATTTTTATCGTGTTTTATGAATGCCAGACAGTATCACCTAAATATGGTAATATTCAAACTGTCAAGCAAATGTATACCCTGAGGAAATGGCAGTGTATTGCATATTAGTTTTAGTAATTCTGATAATATTGTTTGGTTGATTTCATGATTTGGATTATTATTTATCAATAAAACATCCCATTTTAACAAAACAGAATAGTTTGTTAAAAGCAGTTCTTTTATTTAGTATGTGTTTTCTCACCAAAATGTAATAATATATACATTTTTTTATAGATCTAAGACTGTAGTAAGTAACTGAGGCAAGCTTGCTCAGTTAGAATTGTGATATCAGTTTTATATTTTGAATATTATTTTTGACATTAAATGAATTTATTGCATTAACATTTGTATTTTGTCCTGTATTTTCCTCAGTTTTTTTGTCCGATGAGGCATGCATATGACTTTGGAATTTTGGATGATTTTTTTCTCTCAGAATGTTCTTTTTCTTCTGATGGTGTTATGGTACATCAAGTCTGCCTGAATTGGTCAAGAAAATGTATTGTACAGGTCCATGATATAACTGCTGTAGAAATGTTCATCTGAGGTTTAAGTGAAGTTTTAAAAGAATGAAGTCAGAGAACCATGGTTCATACTTTCTTATTTCTACAGAAATTTTGAAAATAGCATCAAGTTTTGCAATTGATTCATGTCACATGGGACCTATAAGAATTACAAAAGTTCATATTGTGCTTCAATGGAATCAATGACCAGCAATGTGATGAACCAACAATGATCACTGTTCTTTTGATTTTAGATCATTGTTCTTGGTGCCTTTAGGTCTTTAATCTTCCTAGTTGATATACCATCAAACAGGAACTGAATTTCTGGAAAATGTCAAATCCAGTAAACAAAGTTACATTACAATAGCATATAATAGAATTTTAAAAAATTTAAAAACTAACAAACAAATAATTATGTTAAGGATATATAACACTATTAAATTCTGATCAGTGTCATTTGGAGAAGCAACTGGATTTTCAATGCAATTAATTTAGTGGCACCTGTCCCACTTGGTGAGGATTTAAGCGAAGGAGTGCAATCAGATGCAATTGATTTTGGGGTAACAAATCTTCAGAATTCAGAAATTATGAATAATCTGGACCAGAAACTTTCACATTTGCAACAACATGAAAGGAATGAAATTAAACAGTTATTACTTGAATATAAGCACTTATTTCCAGATGTTCCAACAAGAACAAACAATATTTTTCATGATGTTGAAATTGTAAATTCCACACCTGTCAAACAATACCCATACAGGATGAACCCTCTCAAACAGGAATACTTGAAAAAAGAAATTCAGTATTTGCTGGAAAACGATTTCATAGAGCCCAGTAAAAGTGACTGGAGTTCACCATGTATACTTGTTCCAAAACCAGATAAAACCTTCTGTATGTGCACTGATTATAGGAAGGTGAATATTGTGACAAAAACATTTATTTCTATTACCAAGAATCCATGACTATATTGATAAGATTGGAAATGCCAAGTAAGTCACCAAATTTGACCTGATGAAAGGATTTTGGCAAATTCCACTGATGGAAAGAGCAAAGAAAATTTCGGCAT
Organism: Sinohyriopsis cumingii; assembly: GCA_028554795.2. Taxonomy (NCBI): domain Eukaryota; kingdom Metazoa; phylum Mollusca; class Bivalvia; order Unionida; family Unionidae; genus Sinohyriopsis; species Sinohyriopsis cumingii. Next base: position 151,629,929 of record CM068825.1, on the reverse strand, counting down.
TCATGACTCCAGATGGACTTTATCATTATAAAGTGATGCCATTTAGGATGAAAGGTTCACCAAGTACTTTTCAGTGTCTAATGAATATGATTACCTGTGGTCTAGATAATTGTGATGCTTACAACGATGATGTCATCATCTACAATGACACCTCAAAAGAACATTTAGCAACAATTCGGAGATTCTTGGACAGACTCACTGATGCAAGTTTGACAATTAATTTATCCAAAACTGAGTTCTGCCATGCTTGTGTAACATTTCTAGGACATATTGTGGGACTTGGACAAGTTAAACCTATAGATGCTAAGGTCAAGGTTGTCTCTGAATTCTCTGTGCCTGTTAGTAAAAAGCAACTGATGCGACTTTTAGGTATGGCTGGATACTATCAGACATTTTGTTCCAATTTTTCTGTAATTGTTGAACCCCTGTCAAATTTATTGAGCAAGAAAACCAAGTTTCATTGGATTGAAAAATGTCGGGAGGCTTTTGATAAGTTAAAATCCATACTTAAGAGTGCACCAGTTCTTATGGCTCCAAATTTCAGTCAATCATTTAAACTGTCTGTTGATGCAAGGGATGTTGGGGTTGGAGTAGGTTTGATTCAAGAAGATAAAAATGGTGTAGATCATCCAGTGTGCTATTTTTCTAAGAAATTAAGTAAGTGCCAAAGAAATTATTCCTCAATCGAGAAGGAATGTTTGGCTTTGACACGGACATTACAAGATTTTGAAGTTTACATTAAAGCTCCTTCTTCGATTATTGTGTTTAGTGACCACAACCCCCTTACTTTCATTGGCAAGATGAAAAACAAAAATCAAAGACTACTAAGATAGAGTTTGTTTTTACAGGAATATAATATTGACATTAGGCACATCAAGGGAAAAGATAATTTAAAAGCAGATGTGCTTACCCATGTATAGAAAGGCATTATTTCATGTACACTTTGTGTAATTCATAAGAGTTCTTTTTTATGTTATTTTTATTTTAAAAAACCTCATATATATAATTAATCTATGGTAAAAAGAAAGCATTATTGTATAAATCTTTATTTTTATGGGGGAAGTGTTTTGTATATTTGATTTAATTTATATTTGATTTAATTTAATTATTTGTTGTTAGTTTTAAATCTTTTTAAATTCCATTTCATGCTATTTTAATGTAACTTTATTTACTGGATTTGATTTTGTCCAGAATAGAGTTCAGTTCTAACGGATTTATTTTTACGTAAACAACTTTATAGAGACATTGTATCTAATGCTGACCTAGTTCCTGACCTTGATTCAGAAATCAGGGACAGTTGTAGTAAACAACTTGTTAAAACTTTTTTTTAAATATTCTTTCCTAGAGGTAAAACCAGTGATTTCAGTTAAGGCCATACTGGAAGTACATGATGTTAGGCATGTAAAAAGCTTCTTTTTTGTTCTAGAAAGACAACCATGTGACCATCATTCGGGCATCTGTTTTGCATTGTAGTTAGAATTATTATTGATGTTTTGAGAAAGAACAGTCATTGGTGCCTTAACACTTAAGAAGTTAATTTTTTATGTTATGACGAGTTTTGGGATAATTAGGACTGTTTTCTCTTCTTCAGATTATTTGGATTTCAAGCAATTGTTTTCCCTGGAAATTAATTCTTGGACAAGGACATATATCGAAATTTATACAAAATTAAGAAGACTGGAATAATATTTTCTGTGATTCAACTAGAGACTGTTGTCACTGCAGCACTTTATAGGTTACAACAGTCGTCATCATCTTCCATTTTGGATTTCATCAGGATTCGAACTCTGTTTCATTTAGGACTTTTTAATTATAGGACTTCTATTTTTTTTATTTCTTGAATTAATTTTGGATTTGATTCGTAAAACCGTAAATTCTTTTTCTCATTTGTACCTCGTTTTTCTAGGGAAATAAATTATTTGTTAAATTTTACAAAGCTTGTTGTCTTCGCTCTTTTCTGTTATCTTTTATAAGAGCCTAAGCACGAAACAATAATAATTAAAATTAAGCAGGAATATGTCTTATGAATGACATACAATTGAGGCAAAATAAAGAAATATAGCATTTATACACTCATGAAAGGGCATCTTTAATCAGATTATCTTTTCCTTTGACGTGCCTAGTGTTGTCTATTCGCAGCATTAGACTCGACCACAAGAATCTCTGAATTTTGTTTTTCATTTTGTTAATGAAAGCAAGATGATTATGATCACTAATTAATCACAGAATGAGCTGAATATACACTTCAAAGTGTTGCAAGGCCAGAATCAAAGCCAAAAATTCTATCTTGACTGTGGAATCAACAATTTCTCTGGTACTTGTTTAGTTTTTTTTTAAGAAAAATAGCAAACTGGATGATCCAACCATTTTTATCTTCTTGAATCAATACTCCACCAACCCCTACATCGCTTGCATCAACATTAATTTTGAATAATTGACTGAAATTTGGAGCTGAGAGAACTGGTACAGTTTTAAGGGTGGCCTTTAATTGTCAAAAGATTCCTGACACTTGTCAGATCAATGAAACATGCATTTCATAATCGACAAGTTGCTCAGAGGCTCAGCAGTTATGGATACATTTTGGAAAATTTCTAAAGTCACCACAGTTAGATTGCATTCCTTCATTTACATCCACAGTATGGGAAAGGTACAACTAAATTTATGCAATGATTAACTGGATTATCTTTACCAAAATATTCCATTAACGTATTTGTATGACAAAGTTGTTTCTGTTTCCGCTTCCCAAGAGTGTTAATGATAAATGGATTTTGTGATATGGGCAAGTGAGCCAGAACTCTATCATGAGGCTTTCCTTTTTAGACCTGTTATGCATTAATTTCACTTTTGACTGAGTACAGTGAAGATTAGTTCCTATTACTTCTCAAGTATTTGACAACTGATATTTGAAATTAGAAACATAGTCAAAAAGTTTTATCGTGGAATTTAATTTTTATATGAAGTTCCTGTTTTAATGACTTCGGTAGTACAGGACAGTATGTCAGAAGGCTAGTTCAAAAAGACTTAAACCTAATGATTCTTAAACTGATTCCATTACAGCAAAGAACAAAAAAATGAACACCCTCGTGCCAATCCTTTCCTGTATCAAAGCAATATCATATTATGCAAGGTTTAATGAAATCTGTCGAAAAGTCCTTGACTTTCAAGGTGATAGGCAGAAGATTTAAACATATGGATACCAAGTTTATACATAACTTCTTGGAAAATCCCCGGCATTAAATGCCACCCTTAATCAGACTATAATGATTTGGCAAGGCGACAAAGTGTAAACAATTATCAAAGCTTCTGCTATGGTTTTATGTTTTATTATTTCTCAAAGGAACTGCCTTTGTAAATCTCTTTGATGCACACGTTATGGTCAACAAATATTGGTTGCCTGGCTTGCTTTTAAGTAAGGAACCAACACTGCCATATTTCTGCTAAAGGGTTCATGAAATGCAGGAATAGGTTGTATATTCCGACTGGGTCTTCCTACCGTTCGAGAGTGTGACAAGATCTATTGTATTTACAAACATCACTTTTAATTCTCGGACAATAAAAAGTGATTTAACTTTTTGTGATAAGTCTTATTGAATCCTAAATGACCCGACGGGAGTTTCATGGGCACGACGAAAAATTTCCTGTCGATATGACTTTGAAACGACAATGTGATAGCTCACTGTCCACATATCTCCAGCGAGTACCACAGGTTGTCATCTAATAAGGACCATATTTTTCACATAAAACATAGATGTACTTGTGCTGCTTCAACTTCACTAATAACCATATGAAACAAACAGGAGATCTCACGATACTTTTCCTGGTCGACAATAAGTGCGTGTCTCTGATTAGAATCGAGAGATTGAGTCGTAAAAAGAGGACAACAGTGATCAATATATATATTGATTGATCACTACTAGGAGCAAATGTGACCTCATTCAGAGACTGATCAATAAAAGTAACAGTTAAAGGAACTATTTCCTGATCAACATAATTGTCAAGAGCTCTATTTGATATACAACTGGTAAATGCACAAGCAGGATGTAAATCAGGGATTTCAACTTTATGATCAAAACAAGGCTTGTCAGTCACTATTGGATTAACCACTATCTTATCTCCAGCTAGATCATTCCATAGTAATAAACGAATATCCTGAATAACATAATAATTCAATGCTACAAACAGTCTCGGGTCCTGAGACTAAGTCTGATGCCAAATGAACATAATGGAGACGAGCATTAACAAAGCCGCACTCTACTCTTAGAGCAAGAATATTTCATTAGAAGACAACTTCTCAGACGAAGGCAAAGTACCTGATAGCAAAAGACTCTGAGAGGCTTCTGTGTCCCTTAACATTTTAAATGGGTTGGGCTTGACAAAATGACTAATAATCGATGGAGATTCTTTGGACAGGAATGGTTGATAACTCTCAGAAATAGAACCAGGCTGGAGTTTGTTTGACCTAACCAATGTATGGCTTTCAATAGAAGACAGTGATTATGACTTCTTAGAAATAAGAGCATTTGGAATAGCGCTGTCTTTGTTCTGTTGCTTATTTTTCAACCTGTAGCAACTCGAAATGATGTGACCGTTCTTTTTTCAGTAAGTGCACGATGGAAGAGATAAAGATTTCTGATCAGTTTTATGAGAATTTTGTTCCTAAAGTTGTGCCAGACTGAGATTTGGAGGTACTCGTATGAGACTAAAATGGCTTTAAAAAAGTTGCAGAGTGGACGATCTGTCGACAAATGAAACTTTGTGAGCCAGTGATTAATCATAAGATGCACGAGCAGCATTCTCCAAAGGTTCGTACCTTTTTGCTCATCCAAATGGGGTCTTGAGGTCACTATGGATGCAATTCTTGAACTCTTGAATTAATATGAGTTGTGGGAGGTTATCACAATCTTACTAACTTTCTTGGCTGAACAGCACCCATCCAATAATTTCTATTTTCCAGACTTGACATTAGTTTATCCATTTTCTTTTCTACAATGCATAAACCTTAGTCGATATGCCACATTTACCAGCTCGTAACCATCCAAGATACGTTCTTTAACGCCATCATACTGTATTGTTAATTAAAGCCCAAATATTCATGCATGTTATGTTATTAAGTTCAAAAGTATAGAATGTTCCCAAAGAATTGCAATATTCTTGAATGTCATAGTGTGCCACAATGATACAATCCAGAATATCTTTGAATGAGTTCTCAATAATCCCAAAGTAATGTTTCAGTCCAAAACGTTAATCTGCACACTGTAATTCTAATGAATAATATGAATAATTCCTCTTAAATTATATCTGAACTCTACAAAAAATGATTCCAAAGACAGTTAATATAATGCGAATGAATAGTTGTTTGCCAAGTTCTACACACTAATTTCACTTGACCTTAGACATGATATAATGCTCTTTTATTCCATAGATTTAAGTCATTTCTAATTGGAAATTCCATCAAATTGTAAACAAGTTAGTTTCCAGAATATTTAAAGTTTGTAATCATATTTAGGCCTTAAATTAAATGTTACTAAATATATTGTTTACTTCTTATAATCATGCTAAAAATCAGGTAGGCATTAATTCCACAACCCTTGATCACAGACAAAAATTAAACACACAATATAGATATACAGAAAATAATAAATAGTTTATATCAAATCCATTCGTTCATATTGAAGACTTTGAACACATTGCGTTAACAACTTTTCAGTTTTATAGAACTAGATTAGTGAAAAACATTTTCATTTTCATGATATTTTTGACGGCTTTAGTGATGATTAGAAATGAATTAGTCGATAATGTCCCAAGTTATTGCCCTTGATAACATTTATGCACTTATTAAGCTTGCCAAGATTTTAGAATAAAATACTATTTTTCAACAGCGATTAGTAATTTATTATCACTTTATCCATTTCTGACAAGCGTGTGCAGCAATTTTGTGAATCGTGTATTTAATAACACCTCCTGGGCCTTTACTACACCAGACTACTTGCATGTTTGTCTATATAGGCTACTTAATACAGCTTTGGGAAATGTATGTTATGCATAGACAGACAACAATATCAAATTGTAAAGATCGATATATAGATGCATCGGTTGATTGGTAGATAGCTAGGTAGGATGATACAAAAAGATACTATTCCTCGTAAAATGTACTAATTAGAGACGGACAGATGGACTGACGGATGCACCAACTCGCACTAAACAAACGAATAAAAACTCACTGAAATGATGCATCGACAGTATATTCTCCTCAAAGGAAGTAATATAATGCCAAACTCATAGTATGAAAAACATTTATTCACGAGTGCATAATGTTAGGCATCACGACGTCGACTCCGATCATAAATTCAAACAGCGCACGAGAAACATTGTAGCGCCTTTAATTGTATCATTTAACAATAATATCGTCTGCAGAGTCGCCGGTAAATGTCAAACTGTGACTCTGATGGCTGTGTTGCCAGTAAATGGAATAATTTGTGATGTGCTGTTGTTGTGACAATGTAAAGGTCACGAATCGTGCCAATTACTGTTGAGCAATTACAGTTTCAGGTAAACGTTGTTTCTTTTTGTATAATAACAACAATTTTTGGCGGAAGTATACTGTATCATTATTATTTGAAGAAATCAAGTTTCAAGAACGCGACAGATGTATAGCAAAAATGGAGCATTAAAACTTGGAGTTGTATGATGCATTAATATGAATTTGTGTTTATTACAACACCAGAAAAAATAAGAAAACACATTCCAAAACATAGCCGGTAAATAACAGTTGTGCTCGTCAAAAACGTGACAAGGCAACTTATACAATGCCTAAGCAGGGTAAGATGGCTTACAGCAGGGGTCTCAAACTCAAACCACCCTGAGGGCCTCATGAAAACTTTTCGATGGACCAAAGGCCACACCACCTTTGTTATTTCTCATGGCACCTTGTGACGCCAATCATTTTGCGGGCCACAGGATGTTTGAGACCACTGGCTCACAGGAATATGATGTCGATTCCAGCTATATGTACACCTAAAATAGCTGAAAAACAATTACAATAAAATATTGCGACCTTCTGAACAAAAAGGCCATAAAAATCGCATAAATGTTGAGGCAATCTTTTGAATATTTAAACCTCATAAATTTCAAACGTTTCGTTACACATAATTTCTACAAAATTAACCAAACTCAGTTGCTACGGAAAAAGGTTTTAAACCACTTGAACGAAGTAAATCCAGTACACCTTTCAGGGTGTGTAGATGCAATTATTTCCGTGGAACACAGAATTCGGAATGATATTCTAGTAATACTCATTCGACAAGTAGTTGTTATTGAAATTAAAATGTGGCAAATTTAACAGAGGAAATCTGATAAGAGAGAATATTAAAACGAAATACAAAACAGCAGAGATGCAAAATTAAAATAGCCTAAAACGTTATTACAGTTGATGAACTTAAAAGTTTTGATGGGGAGAGAAATCAACAAAGAATTAAGTGCGAATGTGGAAAAGATAAACAGAGATTCAATGCCTTTGCACAAGGAAAGCAATTTCACATGTACTGTATGGTACACGAATATAATGTACAAGCGTAAACAGGACTGAGGTCGGATGCAGTTAGATTTAGCGAAAACACTAAACAAAATTACATGTATAAGATCTTTATTTATCATGCCTATTAAAAAAAATAATGAACTTGACACCGTACTCACGTACTCAATGACTAACATTAGATACGCACCAGGACGCGTATAAATTTCGGCAATGAATATTAGAAAATAATATTGTTCCTAAATGAAACCGATCAAAACCTGTAGTTTCAGCAAATAAACGCAAATGACACCGCATATGTAATGACGTGATACTCACACAAATAGTGATACTGAATTAGTTCTTCACACAATACTGATACTGTATTAGAGCTTCTCATAACAGCCATACTGAATTAAATTCGATCCAAAGAGCAGAACGTATGATATTATTTATCTCGTGTCGTCCAGTCGACGATCACGAGATATTTCCCATTCCACGGTTCCCTTCCTCCGATGAAAGAACAGCCTCGGGTGGTCTGCTCCACCCAACCTACTGAAGCTCCTGCAGTAGAATCGAGATATTCTATTTTTCATTTCCTTCGAACCCGGATGTCTGGAACCCTTTAGGCGCTTACACACACACATACACACACACACACACACACACACACACACACAATACCGATGAAATCCAAAATGGAAGGCGATGACGTATGTTGTTGTTAACGTCGTATTGGTGTGTTAACAGTTCTTTGTTGAATCACAGAAAATAATATTACAGTTTTTTAATTCTGCGTAAATTTCGAAAAATGTCTTTGTCCAAGAATTAATTTAGAGCACAAGTAATTCCAGGGAAAACAAACTTGAAATCTAAATAAATTTAAGAAAACAAAACAATTAGCCAAAAACTGGTCACAACATAAAACACTTTAACTTCTCAAACGTTAAGGCAAGAATAACAATTCTTTTTCAAAGCATTAGTAATAAATCTAACTACAACGCAAAACAGATTCCCAGATGGAGGTCAAGAGTTCATCATTCTGGGAAAACCAATACTTTATAACAATAAAAACATGTTATTTGTCACGTACTCCAAGTATGGCCTCTATTCCCTTTTAATAATCTTATTCTGAGAAAGAATAACATTTTTTTTTTTTAAAGTGTTTACTGCAACTCTTACTGGCTCTGAATCAAGGTCAGGAACTAGGTCAACATTAGATACAAAGTTTCTATTATTAGTTGTTTACTTTGAAAAATAAAAATAAAAATCAGACAGAACTTAACTCTATTCCAGTAAATAAAGTTACATTAAAATAATACGTAATGGAATGGAAAAAGTTAAAACTAACAAACAAACAATTAAATTAAATCAAATATAAATTAAATCAAATATGCATAACATTACTGCATTCTTTTCTCCTTTAGCTCAAAACAAATTTATTGACATGCTCATCATATTTGCTTTGTCGACCTTGGTCAAACTTTCTTTCACCTCTGCGTACTGTATTGAAAGGGCGTTTCCCTTCCCGTTTGTGCTTAAACTGTCGTTCATCGCATTGTTGACTTGGGAACTTTCACCATGTCACCAACTAAGATTGTAGCACTAAGTGAAGTCCAGGTGCATATGTACATCTAAAATTGCAAGACTAGGTGAAATCACGGTGCATATGTACATCTAAGATTGCAAGACTAAGTGAAGGCCCGGTACATCGTCAGAGAACAACTCATGTGGTAGAAGACGGACACGAAGATCCACATTCTTTTAAATGGTCCAATACCTCGAAGAAGGCATTGCCAGAGAGGAAATTATGAGAGAGAAAGAAAAATTGAAAGAGAAAAAAAAAGCCATCCATCATTCTGGGAAGGAGTTAGCAACTAATGTCTCGGACTGAGGAGATGAGTGTTAACCCTGCAAGAAGCACTAAAAGTAGGAGGTCACCTCGCTGAAAATCGCTAAGGAATTTGTTGGAGAGGTTAACGATGAGGAAACGATGAAGATAAAGGCGTCGAAGAAACAGGTCACGGGTGGAAGAGAAAAGGGATGTAGAATTTCAGCGTCCGACTACAACTGGACGAGGGTGCAGGAGAAAATGCGGAAAAGAAATTATAGGGATTGGATTCTGATGAGGAGCAGCCGCAGCAACAATACTAACCTCTGTAACACCAAACAGGACGGGGAGTGGGAGATGGAGACCAATTAGAATAGTTTAAGCATGTGGTCTCCACCAAAGTATCTTGAGGAGGAATGACAACCCATTGCAACCCATTGAAGCTAAAGATATGCGGCCTGTGTTGTCTCACTTGGGAGGGAGGTGCGTTCACTGAGTTAAAGGAGTGGAAGTAATCCGGTGGCCATTTTTAGGGCCAGATACATCTCTAGAAAAGGGAAATACTAAATATTTGCCAAAATATTATTTTACATGTGTATGTTATGTGTATGTATATGTCTGTCACTGTTGACGACTAAAATTTAAAACCCTTTATCCCAGCCCTCTGATGTGTGTTAGTATGTTTATGTGTAAGAGTATGGTGTGTGTCTGTAAACACTTATATAGATATATAATAGTATATTTAAATGTGTGTTAGGGTATAGCGTTTGTCTATAGACACTTTTACCCTTGCCTGATTGTGGGTGAAAGCGTGTGTATATTTCATCTCCTTTTGCATCCTACCCTTCCCAATTGTGTGACTGTGTGTTTGTAAGCATAATGATTTTATAAACACTCCTCCCACTTACATTAGACGGTAGGGTGTGTGCTGGATTGTAATAATAAAATAGTTAACATTACCATTATTGTTTGCCGCCACAAACTGTAAACACAAAATTTTCTCATGCTGAAATCCCGTATGCCCCAAATACACCTTCGATCCTTTGTTCATATAAATCTTTGAATCCCATCTTACAACCCCATGTTAAAGCTATGTGCAATAGTAACATAGTATTTCCCTAAGTGCCACATCAATGTAAACCTATGAACAATTTTAACATAGGATTTCCTGTTTGTGCCCCAAGTGCCAGGCCAACGTAAACATATGGGCTAATGTTAATTCCCTCTTGTCTCCCAAGTGACACATATAACTAATGAAACTTATTGATTACCCAAGGTGTAGTGTTAACGTCAATCTAATTAGTTTTAAATATCGCTTAGCTGTTCTTGGCAGTAAAGGAAGGCCACTCCATACTGGACTTGACCTGATATATAACAACAGATGGTTTACGTTATGCCTTCACTAGGGTTTAAGTTCTACTAAGTATATAGGAATGCAAATAATAAGGCAACCGCTAAAAGTTTGTATTTCCAGTTTCTTTGCGAGAAAACTTATGAAAGAAAAAAATGTCTATAATTTTCGCATGAATCCAATGTTGTGCTCAAACACGTTGGTTGTTGTTGTTGTATGGTTTAACGCCATTTTTCAGCACACGATAGGCTATACATGGCGGCCAGTATTAATGGTGGAGGAAGAACCAGGAAAAAACCCGGAAAGAACCACCGACCCTCGAGAAGCTACTGGCAAGCTTTCTCACATACCCACATGGCCGAATCCGAGACTCGAACCTACGCAGACAGAGGTGAGATGGCAGTGATCCGAAACGGAGAGCGCTTTAGACCACTCGGCCACAAAAACGTTGGTAACTACAGAGGTAGTAGACTCGACCTGACCAGATATTATCTGCATTAGAATTTCAGATATCAGTTTGATGAAACTAACATGAAAACTGCTCTCCATTGCGGATTGTTTACTGCAAATAGGTATATTCAGATTCCATCCACTGAGCAAGTGTTGACATCATCAGTTTACGACGTTATGAGGAGCGTAACGTTAGAAATGAGACTACTATGCTATTAACTGTATATTACAACGTCCGTCCTAATTAACACGCATTTTACTTTCGCTTATGTTGAAAGAGTGAACTGACATGCTTGTTTTCAGTATTTAATTTAATGTATTTAATTTAATTTACCTTATTCAACTCTCATATCGACAGGAAGCGCCTAAAACGTTTTTGTTTCATTTTCTTTATTCCCCTGGTTTGGTTTCCGATTACCAAACGATGAAAGCCTGATCATGACAAGGAATCCGTGCTGACATATCAACTAAATGTGATCTTGAAACAAATTTTTTTCATTTCCCCCCACCTCTCTCTCTCTCTCTCTCTCTCTCTCTCTCTCTCTCTCAGTACGATTCACATAAAACAACATTCAGCATTGAAACGTATTTTCGTGTCTTAATTAATAACGAATTTTAACTAAAACAAAACAAGCACAAACAAAACAAAAAAGGTAATGCAAAGAAATAACATCCAATCGATTCTTGTAAAATATAAATAGCTGATCGCATTTACACATCTATTTGCTGTAAACATAAATGGATCTTAGAGAATTAACTACCAGATGTATGCATATGGTTATAAGAATGAAGATGTTGAACATGAGTAGTGAATGGGGCCACATTAGGGACAATGGGACTTAGCATTAAAGACACCCCTGGGCCACTTTAGGGACAATGGAAATTTAACATGGAGAAAAACGCTGGGCCACTTTAGGGACAATGGGAATTTAACATAGAGTTTGGGTCTGTCTAGGGACAAGGGAAATTAACATGGGAATAGAGTTTGGGTTTGTCTAGGGACAAGGGGAATTGAATATGGGATTTTTTTTTTTTAAAAAAGTTTTTTTAAATTTAAATTTAAATTTAAATTTAAAAAAGGGTAGGCAATGGAAAGGCTATCTCTTTTCGAGAAATATGGCTGGCCCTGAAAAGGGCCTTTGGGTTTATGTTAATATTAATATTAACATAGATGGCATCTGTCACATCTTCTTCTTCTTCTTCTTAAACTCCTTCTAACTGCCGGTCCATACACAAGTACCCTCTTGAGACATCCTTGTCTTTCTATGTAAACTCTCCTCATCCATTGACTAGTATCTGTCCTATCAACAACAGTCCACTTGGACCTGACATACATGAGCATGTCCGTCCTAAACATCATGGAAGACACAAGGGTGGATGACTCAACTGTGGTCCACATCTTGAAGCGACGAGAATAGGTGAATCAATGCAGTGAACTGCGCTTATTTATAGGTACAGGAAGGATTGAAACGGATTGAATTCATTCACCAATCCGAACACGCGTTACAAAATTCAGTCAGCTCGCATCCAATCCGAAGAGAGCAGTCTGTGACGTCACGTGGTCTATATAGATTCGTTAGCGCTTGTGTGCAGTCAATCTATGCGACAGTGATTCAACATGACGGAAACTCAGAAAACGATCCATTGGGGTGCACCAGCAGGGGAGACTGCCCAAGGGAACCCGGACTTACTTTCAGAAGAGGTGAATTGGGATTTTGTGGATTTTCTTACCTCGCAAGAATTTGTTCCGGAACCTTCGTTACCTTCTTCATTACCGCAAGTGGAGAATTTTAGACAGAGACAGAAAGAAGAATTGGAGAAATTTATGCAACGACAAAAGGAAGCGGAACAAGCTTTTCTCCTACAGCAACAGCAACAGCAACAAGAAGAGGTAAGAAAACAACAACAGCAACAACAGCAAGAAGAAGTAGCAGCAAAGAAAGAAGAGGGTGAAAATCAAACGGCTACGGTACTGTTGGACATTTTAGCGGAGTTAAGAAGTCTGAAACAAATGTATCAGACTTCTTTATCACGACCGAAGAGAATACGACCTTCCCGAGCTAAACACGCCAACCCTGTGACTAAGCCTATCGTACCACCCTTAGTGATTTCAACCCAATCATCAGAAGTAGGCCTCGGCCGTGGCAAAGGCTTAAGGCAGTTAAATTTGATTGGTTAAACTCACCCCTACACCAAAATAAAAAGGCCCTTTTCAGGGCCACCCACTTCTCTCGAAAAGAGATAGCCTTTCAATTTGCCAATAACTCAAAAATAAACCCCACCCATTTTACCCTTATAGTACGTGTCTGTGTATGAGTGCGTGAGTGTAGCTTCTTATTTTAAAATCAAAACTCAAAGACACTTACCTTATATCATTAATGTATTCTTTTATCCATTTTTTACAATCCAATTCACAATTCACCACAGAACACTTTAATTAAAAGTTCATTGACTTCTTCTTTCTCCTTGTTTAGTCTCTCTGTTTTATGAATTTCTTCACCGTTTTTTCCTCATTTTCTTCCCTTCTTCTTTTCTTCTCCTGTTTCTTTGCCTCTTTTAAATAGAATTGTCTTCTTTCTTCCTCTTCTTTCTCTGAAGAATCCCTCTCTTCTTTCGAAGAATCCCTCTCTTCTTCCGAAGAATCCCTCTCTTCTTCTGAAGAATCCTTCTTTTCTTCTGACTCCTCTTGTTTCTTTTTTTGGGCAATCTGGAGACCAATGTCCTTTTTCTTGACAATAATAACAGGTATCTTGACTTTTGTCTTTTTTAGCCCCTGTTTTTTCTTTTTTGACGGTCTGGACACTCTGAAGACCAATGCCCTTTCTTCTGACAGATATAGCAAGTATCCTGACTTTTATCTCGAAAGGAAGGAGAGTAGTCCGTAGGCTGGTCTGAAGAGAATTTTCTAATGACCCCTCGCAAAGCTCTGACGAAACGTTCCATCTGGGTAGTCTCTTCCATCGTTGTGCTCGGTTTGAGAGTGAAATGAATAGTGAAAGGACAAGACACACACCCTTTTATATACGCTGGTTTGTCGTGACTATAAATTAGTCTATGGTGTTTAAACTTGAGTCATTTGACGTTTTGCAATCAAGATGAAACGATCCTATTCATTCGAGAAGAAAGAAGAAGAAGAAGAAAGTAAGAGGCAGAAACGTGATCTATCGACTCGTACCAGGGCTGAAATCTTGGCACAAATTCATGCCAGTGATTTTGAAGAGGACATGAGTGAACCAGAATCCGAACCCTCTAAACCAAGTTCACCACCCTTAGTTAACCCTGAAAAGTACTATTCCATTCGAGAGACGGAAAAGCGCTCCTCTAGAAAATTTAGAACCACGGCTTACACCTACACGGTGAAGTTTAAAGATTTCAAGGCCGACGTACCCTTGGAGAAAGCAGAAGGGTTTATCACCGAGATGTGGGATTCTTTGCTCACCTCACTCAAGCGACAATGTCAACCCAAAGAAGACGATCGCTTGACACTATCCATAGATCACGACGGTTTGAAATCCCCTGTTTGGATCGAGTTTAGCAGACCCGCAGAACTAACCCCTTCCAAAGTCATCGACAAGATTCAACACGTACAACAATCTAATGACCAGTTTGACATCACCGATGGTAAAGCCCCACTGAAAATGGCTCACGTCTCTCTTCCTCAAGGGACAGGACGCAAAAAGATGTTATTGGTGGACGACCTTCGCAACACCAAAAAGAGTCTCGTCCGAATTAACAACCCTCAAGACCAGATGTGCTTAGCCCGTGCCATCGTGGTGGGACGAACCTATGCCAACAAGAACGACACGGTAGAATGGAAAAGAACCTGGGAGAACATTCGAAAATCGAACCGAACCAAACAACGAAACGAAGCAGAACTCCTGTTGCAACAAGCTGGCCTGTCCAAAAACACACCCTGTGGCATTCCTGAGATGCAAAAATTGCAAGATGCCCTAGCTCCACGCTACACCTTGAAAGTGCACCCTCAAGAAATGCGCGGACCTCTGTTGTTTCGAGGCCAAGACCTTAAGGACGGAAAATACATTCATGTTTATTATCACGATGACCATTTCGATACCATTACCACTATCACCGGATTCCTGGGATACAGATATTACTGTGAGAAATGTGATTATGGTTATAACAATCGAGAGCAACACAAGCATTGTGGATGGAAATGCCCAGGATGTTTGGCCTCTCCACCCTGTCTGAGCGAAGAACCAGTGCCTTGTTCGACTTGTCTGCGCACGTTTGTCAGCCCTACCTGTTACCAACAACATTTGAAAACACAAGGTTCACAGAAGAAATGTGCTTGTCAACTCCTGAGATTGTGCCCTACGTGTAGACAAGGCATACGTACCAACAGTACCAAGGCACACGTATGTCGAGGAAAGAAAAAATGTCACATTTGTCACCACATCGTCGACTTGGAACACCAATGCTACGTGCAAAAATACCAACCCCCACCAGAGAAAGAGGACGGTCACAAGAAGAAAAGCAATTTCATCTTTTTCGATTTCGAATGCATGCAAGAGACCGGTATTCACATTCCTAATTTCTGCGTGGCTCATCGAGCGTGCGAGAAGTGTATTCAAGAACCTATCTTCAGTCATTGCCCTCACTGCAGCAAGATTCCTGGAGGACGTGAAAAAATCTTTCGGGGACCGAACACGTTAGCCGATTTCGCTCGAAGGGTCTTAGACCCCATCGACAAGACGTGGAGCCAAGAGGACATCGAACGTTACGGAGATTGTCATCGTCATGCCACGGTGATGGCTCACAATTTCTCCGGATACGATGGACAGTTTCTTCTCAGATACTATACGGAACAAGGCACCGAGCGTCCTAAAGTGACTTTGAACGGAGCCAAAATCATTTTCATGCAAGTGGGACAGTGCAGTTTAAAGATTCGATGAGTTACTTGGCCATGCCTTTGAGTCGAATGCCTAAAACGTTTGGAATGACAGAAATGGCTAAAGGGTACTTTCCTCACTTTTTCAATACGGAAGCCAATCAACACGCCGTTCTACCCCATTTACCTGAGGCTCACTATTACGACCCCGACAACATGCGTACCGAACAACGAGAAGCTTTTTACGCTTGGTACCAAGCTCACGCCTCGGACCCTTTCGACTTTCAGGAAGAAATGCTAAAGTATTGTCGTTCCGACGTGGACATTTTACGACGTTGCTGTGGAAAATTTCGAGAACTGTTCATGGAACACGGAGGGGTCGATCCTTTGAAAGAAGCTTGCACCATTGCCAAAGCGTGTTCCTTAGTGTATCGACAACGATTCATGCCTGAAAACACTGTGGCTGTCATCAGTCCTCAAACGACCCACTTTGTCAAACGTCAATACTCGGTCAAAGCCCTACGTTGGTTACATTACTTGTGCGACAAGGAAGACAAGTGGATTCAGCATGCCCGCAACGGAGGGGGCGAAAAGACCATCGGAACGTATTCGGTCGATGGCTGGGACTTAGAAAACCCCAAGATCGTGTACGAGTTTAACGGTTGCTTATTTCACGGATGTCCCGTCTGTTACCCTGACCGTGGCACTAAAAATCAGTTTTTGCAACGAACCATGGAAGACTTGTACCAGGACACTTGTCAGCGGCGCCTAAAGTTAGAACAGGAAGGATACCAAGTGGTGGAAATGTGGGAACACGAGTACGATCACCGTGTGAAAACCGATCCCGAGTTTAAACGCCTCGTGGAAGGTTACCAGTTCATGGACCCGCTGAACCCGAGGGATAGTTTGTACGGAGGAAGGACCAATGCCACCTGTTTGCTGTACCAAGCCGACGAAGAGAAAGGAGAAGAAATCAAATACTTGGACGTGTGTTCGCTGTATCCCTACGTGTGCAAATATTGTCGCTTTCCTGTAGGGCACCCGCAATTGTTAACGGAACACATCGACCTGAAAAACATTCGACATTACGAAGGCTTGATCAAGTGTAAAGTTTTGCCTCCCACGAACCTATACCATCCCGTCTTACCTCACCATTGTCAAGGCAAACTGATGTTTCCCTTGTGCCGTACTTGTGCCGAAACGTGCAACCAAGATCAGCCTTGCCATCACACCCAGGAAGAACGGGCCTTGACGGGAACCTGGGTCAGCATAGAATTGTTCAAAGCTCTGGACATGGGATACCAACTGTTAGAAGTGTACGAATTTTGCCACTTTCCCAAGACACAACAGTACCACAAGGGTGACCCCACGCAGAAAGGCATTTTCGCCGACTACGTGGATGCCTTTTTGAAACTGAAACAAGAAGCCAGCGGCTATCCTTCCTGGTGTCACACTCCCGAAGACCAAATAAAATTCAAAGAGAAATACTACGAACAAGAAGGCATCTCTTTAGACCACATCGAAAAAAACGAAGGCAGGCGATCGTTTGCCAAAGTGATGTTAAATTGCTTGTGGGTAAAATGGCACAACGACCGTGTTTACCCAAGACGGAATATTTGACAGAACCTTCCCGCTACTTCCAGATGATTCACGACAAAACCAAATACATGAAACACGTGGACGTCGTTCGAGAGGATTTGATCTTGGTCAATTACGAAGAAGATCTGGACTTTGTACAAGACGACCCTTTTGGAAATGTCATCATTGCGGCTTACGTGACAGCTCATGCTCGCTTAAAATTGTACGAAGCATTAGAACTGTTAGAAGAACGCGTCCTGTACATTGACAGGGACAGTTGCATTTACATCCATCACCCGAGTCAACAGCACCCTGACATCGAAGGAGACCGTTTAGGAGCCTGGACAGACGAGCATCCCGATGACAAGATTCTAAGTTTCGTTAGTGGCGGCCCCAAAAATTACGGCTACGAATACCGGGACAAACAAGGAGAAGTGCACACGACGTGCAAAGTGAAAGGACTGACTCTCAATTATCGTACCAGTCGAGTGGTCAACTTTGGGGTATTGAAAGAAGCCTTGCAATCGGGAGAGGATGGAAACTTTAAAGTGACCACCTATCAACCGAACAAGATTGTACGTTTACCCACTCACCACATCGTCAGTCGACCCTTGGAAAAAGTCTATCAAATTGTATACCAGAAGCGAGTGCGACTTCCCAATCACTTTACGTTGCCGTACGGTCACGTCGGTATTGGTCTGTATATAAAAAAGAACCCTAGGCAAGATCGATAGTTCATTGTTCATTGAAGTAACTTACCATGTCGTTGACGAAGAAGAAACCAGATTGGTTAGGAGTCAAATTTTGGACATCACCGAGACCAGGGTTTTGAGGCTTAGACACAAGAGGTGGCCCAGTATGCACGAGAGTTATTCAAGGAAAAAAGTTACTTTTCAACCCGTGTTAGTGACGGTGCCAGAAGAACCCGTCACCCAGGACAGGACTGTCGTGGACAGGCCTGAAAGACCCTTTCGGGAGGACACTTGTGTGACCTTACCCCCTACTATAGAACTGGTTAGAACTTTACCCAAAACATGTGGTTGTTGTACAGACACTTGTTTTTATTCCACGTTCATGGTTATCATGTGCCTTTTATTCTTGTACTTAAGCCTTGGGCTTTTATGTATTTTTGTCTTTCGTATTCATGTTTGAAAAAAAACATTCAATAAACGTGTTCTGAAATAAAGTATATAAACTCTTGTCTTGTTTGTTTTTCGTGTCACAAGTGACATTTCTCACACTATGGCTACCTCTGCTGTCTCTGCTCCCTCTTCCTCTACTGTCAAAGTCATCGACGAACACTTAGATCGTGCCAGTTGGGAGGCTTTGTATCTTCGCCATCCCTTTAACATGCTCATTGCTGGACCTAGCGGTTCAGGCAAAACCGAATTCGTCAAACGTTTGATCGAACATAAACATCATTTGATCGATCGACCCCCTCAACGGATCGTGTGGTGTTACAAAGAGTGGCAATCGGCGTACAACCTCTTGCGAGAAAGTCAAGGCGATTCCATCGTGTTTGTGGAAGGCATTCCTAAAGAAGACGACGGCATCGTCTCTGACTCCCGTCAAACCCATTTGGTCATTTTCGACGACATGTTAGGAGAAGACGAAGAAGAAATTAAACTGTGGTTCACGCGCAAAGAGCATCACCGTAATGCCAGTGTCGTTTACATCACCCAAAATTTGTTTCAACAAAGTAAAGCCCATCGCACCATCATTCTCAATGCGCATTACGTGGTCTTGTTTAAAAGCCCTCGAGATAAATCGCAAGTGCAAGTCTTAGCCAAACAGTTAGGAACGCCTTGGCTGACTCAGGCGTACGACGATGCCACTCAAACGCCACACGCCTATTTACTCGTCGATTTGAAACCTACGACTCCCGAGGATTTGCGATTTCGTACCCACTTGTTTCACCACTGGTGCCAAGACGGAGGGCCTGTCCTGTACACGTCTCCGTCCTCGACTTCATTTCACACCCCATAAAAAAATCTATAAAATCCTCAG
The DNA here is from genome assembly GCA_028554795.2 of Sinohyriopsis cumingii. Lineage (NCBI taxonomy): Eukaryota > Metazoa > Mollusca > Bivalvia > Unionida > Unionidae > Sinohyriopsis > Sinohyriopsis cumingii. Next base: position 151,610,353 of record CM068825.1, on the reverse strand, counting down.
ACCCTTTTTCGTCTGTCTCACACAGTGTGAACATGACGTCCCTTCAGTCGCATCTTCCGGTCAAATTGATTCGTGCCTTTTATGGCATCAGTCGAGAAAAAGATCCACAAACACGAGCTCATGTCTTAGAAGCTAGTCTCAAAGAAGTCTTACGATGGTTCACGGTGACGGCACGTCAATTACTCCAAGGAATCATTCAGATTCCTCATCAAACCAAACGCTTTTTTGATCGAAACAAAGTCGCTTTGGTCCAACTGGCCGATCCCCGCATCGACACTCAAACCAAAAAATAAATCATTTTGAAACCTGGAGGGAGCGGTACTCTAGGAGGGGTCATCATTCGCTCACTCTTAAGATGGGATCCTAATGCCCCCAAAGTTATACCCAAGACAAAAGTCCAACGAAGCCCCAAGAAGAAAAAGACCAGGTCCCCAAGGAGAACTTCTCCAGTGGCAGGACCCTCCTCTGACCAGACACCACCACCCCGGAAAAAGAAAAGAAGCCCCCAGAAAAAGAAACAGAGAAAAAGTCCCCAGAAAAAGAAAAGTCCACAGAAAACTAGTCGCAAGAGAGGCACTTCGGCCAGGACGCAACCTTACACTCGCAAACCACGACCTGCCACGGCAGTGACTGCGTCTCCGGCATCCTCACGTTTGTCCACTTCTCCGTTGATGACACCAGGAACTGAAGAGTACTTGGAGACGTTGATTACACCAAGAACTTCTCCGTTGATGACCCCCAAAAGAACTTCCCCAGTGGCAGGACCCTCCAATTTAGTGGCAGTGGCTGCTGCTCACAAAGTACCTTCTCCCAAAATCAAAGTCCATGAAAGATCGGGCATGTTACAAAGTTTACTGGATTTGTCCAAGCAAGAACTGGCTCGATTTAGTCCGTTGCGTACCCCTGCACGATGTATCATGCCTGTCCTCAAACTGATACGACGTAAAGACAATCAGTGGCGACGCGTTCCAGTATATAAAAGGCCTGTGACCAAGTAGGGTATCAGTGTTTTTTTGGTGCCCCTGAAGACTCAAAGATATCACTCTCCAGAAAACCCCAAGGAAAGAAAAGGAAAGGACTGCCACCACGTTTAGCCAAACATGGGGACATGTTATCTGTCCTGTCCAAAGCTTCTCCATCCCTACGAAAAAAACTCATTCAAACAGCCTCCAAAGAGGTCATCGATACCGTGTGCGAATGTTGTTTGAACGTTTTGAAAGGCACGATCCCTTTGTCCAAACACCAGAAACAATGCTTAAGCAAGCATCGTCACGTTCTTCGCCAAATGGTTCGAAAGAAAATTCCCATTCATCAAAAAAAGAAGATGTTGGTCCAACGTGGAGGCATTTTGCCTCTCTTGTTAGGTCCCATACTGAAAGGAGTCTTGGGAACCATGTTGGGAGGACTGGTGGGAGCAAGATAAAAAGGCCCTCGGAAGTCCCAAGATCTCAGAATCGACCCCTGACAACCCCATGGAAGGACGAAAACTAGCTTTAGTGCCTTACAAACGATGGATGGAATACCATCGGTGGCAAGAACAACACACCCCGCATTTACCTCCCAATCCCAATTTGAGCGAGATGTCCCAGTTACAACACGAATTGCAGTCCTTGATGGATCGCCAAGATTTGTCCGAAACAGAAAAATCGCAAAAGTACGGTCAACTCTTGCAACGACTGCAACTCTTTTACCAGAAAGCTTTAGACGAAACAGCTCTACCCACTCTGAAAGATTTTAAGACCTTGATGAAAAGTCCAGCACCATCACCAGTACCAGTACCAGTACCACCACTAGCCGTGACCAAGACAGAAAAAGGAAAAGAAGAAGAAGAAGAAGGGTTTCAAACTCCACCAGAAAAAGTACGCAAGTTAACAACACCACCTACCTCCAGAATTGGATGGATTAAAAAGATGATGGCCACCCCTTCTTCATCACAAGAGAAAAAGAAAGTGAAGACAGAAGTGAAACAAGAACCGATATCCCCCGCTCAGACATCCTCCTCTTCGACACCTATTGCTGGCCGCACACGCAAAGCATTGCAATCCAAGAAAGTACCCCAAGAGAAAAAGAGTAGCATCCTCCAAGAGTGGGTGTCTTATTAACACAAAAAAATAAAAATGGAAAAAGTCTTAGCCAGCATTTACTACGATCCCTCCCATCCTGCAGGTTACGCAGGAGTTCAAAAATTGTATCGTGCTGCCAAAATTCGACTGAAAAGTCTCCGTTTACCTCAAGTGCAACGATGGTTACAAGAACAAGCTACCTACACTTTACACAAACCCATTCGACGCAAGTTTGCCAGAAGTCGCACCCGAGTGGAAGGCATCGATCATCAATGGCAAGCCGATTTAGCCGATGTCTCTCATTTGGCCAGCTACAATCGTGGCTACAAATATTTGTTTTGTGTCATCGACGTCTTTTCCAAATTTGCCTGGGTCGTGCCCTTGACTTCCAAATCGAGCAGCGAGTTAGTGCGAGCCCTGCAACGGGTGTTGAAACAAAGCGGTCGTCACCCTCTTCGATGGCAAATGGACAAAGGCACCGAATTTCTGAACCAAGCTTTCCAAAAAGAATTAAAGAAACGTGACATTCATTTTTTTACCACCGAGAATCCCGAAACCAAAGCCAGCATCGTAGAACGTTTTCAGCGCACTTTGAAAGAACGCATGTGGAAATATTTTACGCATCACCACACTCTGAAGTACATCGACATGTTACCACACCTGGTGCAAGCGTACAACCAATCTTACCATCGAAGCATCGGACGTGCCCCGCAAGACGTGACTCCCGAAAACGAAGTGTTGGTGTTTGAGCGTCTGTTTGGTACGTCCCCGACGAGGGCTGTCCCCGAGAAAAGTGGAATGTTGGCCGTAGGAGATTGGGTGCGCATTGGCAAAACCAAACGCACTTTCGACAAAGGTTACTTACCTAACTGGACGACCGAATTGTTTCGCGTCACTGGACGAGTGCATGGCCGTCATCTTGCCGTCTATAAATTGGAAGACATGAACGGAGAAGTGCTCAAAGGAACGTTTTATTTGCCCGAGTTACAACGTGTCACCAAAAAAGAAGACGACGTGTACGACATCGAAAGCATTCTGGAACGCAGAACCCGTAAAGTGGGCACACGACGTGTCAAAGAAGTCAAAGTACGTTGGAAAGGATATCCACCCAGTTTTGATTCTTGGATCGACGCTTCGCAAGTCATCGGCTATAAAAAGAAGTGACCATCATGCCCTTTCACACAGCAGACGTAGCTACGTCGACCACTCCTCCTTCACCTAGTTCTTCTGTGCAAGATTTACAAAAACAACCCTTGTGGGTGTGGTGTGGAGAACGTGTGACTAAAACGCAAATCGTCTTTTTCTGCCAAATCTTCGTGGTGTATTGTGTCATCGGGGCAGCCATCGCCAATTTGAGTTTGCAACAAGGAGACAAACAATTGTGGACCATTTTATTGAGCAGTTGCATCGGTTACCTGCTTCCTAATCCCTCCCTGAAATTCACCTCGAACGGGAACCCCGGGAACCTTGTGTCCAGTGCCAGTGCCAGTCACCACTTCAATCACAACCAGAACCCCATTTTAGACGGAGACACGCCTCTGACGTCCAGTAACCCCTCGGACAGCCACAGAACTCTGGAATTATGAGTCACCAAAACCAATTTTACTTAACTTTACCCAGTGACAGTTCCATGGAGGTGTTTCCCAAGAACACGTTGTGCTGTTACACGGCCAAATTACCTCAGGCCATCCAGTTAGATCACGAAGCCCATTGGGAAGTGGCTTTAGTAGAAATGATTCACCCGACCCAAGTCCTCAATGTCCTTCCCAATCAAAATTTTTTTGATGTGGAAGTTCATGACGAGCAAATGCAACAGTGGATGGATAGCAATGTCCAATATGACAAGAAAACCCGTACACAAAAGTACACCACCTATCACTTGTTCATTCCTCCAGGCTATTATTTTAGTGGTCAACATTTGGTCAGCACCATAACCTCCAGGTTTAATGCCGTGTTTCTGAAAGCTTTGGAGCATGTCAACAAAAATGTCACCACAAAGCAGCTCGTCGCTTCTTGATGAAATTTGAACGAAGTAAAATCCTGTCCATTTTATTTTGTCCTGAATTGTTTGACATGTTGGGCGGAGACATGGATATGAGAAAGACCATGATCAAGAAAAACGAATTACCCATCGTTTACGACAACGAGTCTTTTAGCAAGTTATTTCGTGCCCCGGTAGAACTGAACCAAGGACTGAATTTCATGTTTGTGTATTCCGATGTGGTGGAGTACAACGTGGTGGGACACACCTCCGTACCGTTACTGCGTGTCATTCCTTTCAAAGTGGATTCTGCTACGAACACTGACGAGGAAGGTGGAAACACTTACCACGTCCACCGCGAATTTGTCCATCCTCACTATTTGCCTGTCAGTAAGTCGTATTTGGACACGGTCAACATTGCTATAAAAGGAGATCTGGGACAAAATATTCCATTCACCAAAGGAAAAGTCACGGTGAAACTCCATTTTCGAAAACGGTTCTCTCACGACTCGTAAGTAAGTCATGTATCCAGTGTACCGAGGGGTTGCTCGACAGCGAGGACACGGCTTAGGAGACATGTTAAAATCGGCCTTTAGTTCGGTGGCCCCGGTGTTGAAACCGATGGTGACACGCGGATTGCACGCCTTGAAAGATGCGGCACTGACGCAAGGCAAAGAATTTCTCCAAAATGTCATCATCGACAAACAAAACCCTAAAGAAGCCTTCATGAGGGCAGGCAAAAATGTCTTGCTGCAAACGGGCAAAGACATTTTAGGCCAACAAGAGACACCTATAAATGCCCTGCACGCTACCGAGTCAGGCATTCAGCAAGGACAAGGCAGAAAGAGACGACGAAGAAAACACCCTTTCACCAGACTTCAAGCGAGAAAGGCCAAGAAAAGAAGAAACGTTCGAGACTTAGACGTTTTCGATTATTGAGAAAAGAGACAAAAAAAAAAAAAATGATGCACCGAGAATCTTGCGCTTGTTCCAAGACGGAACTGGATCTGTTTGCCATGCCCCCCACGATGATGACGATGCAAGAATCCCAGTGGGTGGAATTTCACCCCGTCTCCTCACTGACCGATTCCGCTCCCATAGAGTTTGAAATCAAAGGACAGCCCGAAGATTACATCGATCTGAATAGCAGTTACTTGTACCTGAAAGTCAAAATTCTAGATAAGACTGGAGGTGCTATAGACGATGAAGCAGTAGCTCCCGTCAACAATTTCATGCATTCCTTGTTCAGTGGAGTGGACTTGTACTTGAATAACAAACTGGTCAGTAGCAGCATGGATACTTACCCTTATCGTGCCTACCTGGAAAATCTCTTGACGTACGGAATAGATGCCAAGAACACTCATCTCAATGCCTGGGTGGTATGGGAAGCTGACGAACCTACCAAGTTTGAAATATTGGAAACTGATGAAAAGAAAGACAACAATGATGGATTTCTAGAACGAAGAAAGAGAATCACGGGAGCCGACACAAGTTTAGAACTGATGGATCGTTTGCATTTGGACATGTGGTTGCAAGAAAAGTATTTGCTGAACGGGGTAGATGTCCGCCTGAGACTGAATCGTAGCAGTGCAGCTTTCCATTTGATGGCTGATAGTGACGGTTACAAAACCAAAATCTTAGAAGCCAGACTCTACGTACGCCGTGTGGAAGTGTTACCTAAAGTGGGAAACGACATCAGTCAGACGTTGAGCAGAGCGACTGCCAAGTATCCCATACGACGCGTGGAAGTGAAAACCTTCACCATTCCCAAGGGACAGCGATCCATGATCGAAGATCATCTGTTCCAAGGACAGTTACCCAAACGTTTGATCGTTGGTATCGTCGAGAATACAGCCTTCAACGGAGCTGCCGAAAAAAATCCTTTCTACTTTCAACACTTTGGCGTGTCCAAAATCGAAGTCAGTCGCGATGGCAAGACCTTGTGTACCCGACCTTTCGAACCTGACTTTACCAAGAAGAATTACTTGAGATCGTACTTGTCCCTGTACGAAGCCACCGGACAGTTAGGAACCAATACCAGTCACGGTATTACGTACGAGGATTATGCAGGAGGCTACGCTTTGTGGGCTTTCGATTTCACTCCAGACCAAGGCAGCGACGAGGGACATTTCCACCCTATAAAATCCGGCCAGATTCGTGTGGAAATTCAGTTTAAAGACCGAGACCCTGATGAAACGGTGAACGTCATCCTGTATGCAGAATTCGATAATACCATAGAAATCAACAGTTTGAGAGAAGTCATCCTAGATTACTAGAAACCATGGAAGACTGTTATCCCTCTTTACCTAGTGGAGAAACTTTTAGTGTTGGATTATTGTTAAAAAATGTTAGAGTTGTTGTTGTTTAGTGTTAAGTGATTTTTTAATAAAAAATGTTGTTTTGAAAAAATTGTTTGATGTTATATTGTTGGATTATTGTTAAAAATGTCAGAGTTGTTGTTTAGTGTTAAGTGATTTTTGAATAAAAAATGTTGTGTTTTGAAAAAAATGCCTTTGTCTTTTGTTTAGCTATAAGAATGTTGGATTGATGCTCTTTCATTTCTTACTATCCCTCTCATGACACTCACTAAACGTTGCGACTCAAAAACCGTGTGGGGGATGTTTTCCTTCCGTCTGATACCGAAGTCAGAAGAAATAGAGAATGTGAGAATGTTAAAAATCACTGAAGACCTGATAGAAGAGCTCTTCAGAGAAGAAATGAACAGGGAAAAAGAAGAATGGACAGAGAAGTACAGACTTCAGAGCCAGCAGCAACAGCAGCAACAACAACAACAGCAGCAGCAACCTGAAGCTGACAGAGGCTTTGTCGATTGTCGTATCGACACCAAAGAGTTCTTCTTCTCTTTTCGAAGAAGCAGACCTATCGCCAGAAAGTCTATCCTCAGAGGACATCGCATTCTTAGAAACTAAAAAAGAATGCCATAGCAAACAAAAAAACAGCCCTTTTCAGGGCTACCCAATACTCTAGAAAAGAAATAACAATTCATTTGCCAATGTGTGTAGGTAGAGTAGTGTGAAAATAAACACTAACTCTTTTTTAAAAAAAATGTGAGGGTATGTGTTTGTGTGTTTGTGTTTGTAAGTGGTTAAGTAAGTTGGTATGGATAGTAGATTAAAATGATGTCTTTTTTTGGTGTTTGAGGTGTAAATTTGGGGTTTGATTGGATTGCTTTGCGTATGTGGATAGTCTATTGAAGTGATTTATAAAAAATTTTAAAATAGTGATGGGTAGCATAAAAAGTGAGTGAGTGTTTCTTTTAGGTCCGCGCGTTGTTGTTTTTTGGTCGTGATGTAGGTAAGATCAATTTTATGTTTTTAGGGGATGTTTTCCTTCACGTCCGCGCTTTCACTATAAATTGAAACTCGTTCGGCAGTCCAACTACCCTTGTTGATTGATCAACACCAAAAATGAACACGAGACTGGAGAAACTGTTGGAACTTCATGTGCATCTGGAACATGCCAGGCGCATATTAAATGAACTGGCCGCGGAAGCCATTGTGGAGGATAAGAGAGGAGGAGGAAAGAAGAAACAAAGAAGAGGAGGAGAGAAGATATAAAGAAAAAGAGGAAAGAAAATACAAAGAGGAGGAGAGAAGATACAAAGAAGAGGAGGAGGAGGAGGAGGAAAAGGAGAGAAGAAGAAGAAATTTCAGAATCCCAGAAACCGAAAATTGGGATTCTGAAGCCACATATCCTGCCTCTGCTCTCTCCCCCCAAAAGGTAAAAAGTAACTGGGGGATAAGATGTGTATGCGGCGCCAGGCCTGGAAGGTGCCACCATTAACCAGGTGTCCATGAAGTTAAAAAAAACCAGCCCTTTTCAGGGCTACCCAATACTCTAGAAAAGAAATAACCATCAATTTGCCAATGTGTAGGTAGAGTAGTGTGAATATAAACACTAACTCTTTTCTAAGATAGTGTTAGGGTATGTGTTTGTGTGTTGGTGCTTGTAAGAGCTAAGGTATGTTTGTGTGAATAGTAGATTATGGGTTTCTTTATTGTTTCTTAGCGTATGTGAAGAGTATAGTTAGGGTTTTGTAAGCTCTCACGTACGATTGTGCGGATAGTAGATTATGGATTTTGTTTATTGTTTCTTAGCGTATGTGGAGAGTATAGTTTGGGTTATATTATAAGAAATGAAAAAAAGTAGGGGATGTTTTCCTTCACGTCCGCGCGTTGTTCGGTCATGATCTAGGTAAGATCAATTTTACGTTTTTAGGGGATGTTTTCCATCACGTCCGCGCTTTAACTATAAAGCTAACAGTTTAGCCATTAGAACCCATTCCACGGAATAAAGACAAAGAAAATGGTGGTAGCAACAGCGTTACTGAATCATTTGATAGGCATTTATTATTGGATAGTAGATGTTACGTTTGTCATGGAGAAGATAGAGAAAGAATTCAAATTAGAAAAGTGTCTCGACTATTTTAATAATTTGAAGGAAGCAAAGGAGATAATAACAGGAATGATGGAAGAAGAGGAAAAGAGACTGAGAGGATTGATTGACCCGCCTTATGTAAGAGTTGGAAGTTTAAAGGAAGCACTTGAAAATGTCATCGAAGTCAGGTGCTTCTTAGAAAAGATATCGAATTGGACGGAGTGGCGATATGTAAAATGGGGGTTGGACCAGCTGACAAAAACGGAAGAAGTAATGAGGATCAAGAAGATCAAAGAAAAGTGGTCAAAGGAAAGAAAAGAAGAAGAAAATAGAAAAAAAGGATGAACTAGAAAAACTGAACACAAACTGGATGAAAATCCAAGAGAAGTTCCGGGCCATGGGCCACCCGGACTGGCTGCCGGAAACAGAAAAGGGCCAGCCATATTTCTCGAAAAGAGATAGCCTTTCCATTGCCTACCCTTTTTTAAATTTAAATTTAAATTTAAAAAAACTTTTTTAAAAAAAAAATCCCATATTCAATTCTCCTTGTCCCTAGACAAACCCAAACTCTATTCCCATGTTAATTTCCCTTGTCCCTAGACAGACCCAAACTCTATGTTAAATTCCCATTGTCCCTAAAGTGGCCCAGCGTTTTTCTCCATGTTAAATTTCCATTGTCCCTAAAGTGGCCCAGGGGTGTCTTTAATGCTAAGTCCCATTGTCCCTAATGTGGCCCCATTCACTACTAACATGTTTCTAATGCCCCTTACTTAATATTTAAGGTTCCCAGCAATTTCGCTCTTTCTTTTCGCTTTTTCTTTGAACTCACGTTGTCTGTAACGATATATTTATTAATGAAAGGTGACGTCAATTTAAGAAAAGAAACTCTTGAAATATTCCTAAATGTTTAGAAATATATCCACAAAATAAGACGTTTTAACATTTACATTTATATTCGAAGTCCTAAATTTATCAAATTAACTACATGGACAACAGTAGCTGTAACCAGCGAAATGCGTTTCCACCCAACATCATACCTATTAATTGTTGATTTACTTAGTTATATATGTACATGTTTTCTTTTCGTTTGTTTTTAAATGTTATGTCTTTAACATATGTTTACAGATATGCGGAATCGTTTTTCCTTTCGACAACATGAATGTCATTTACAGACTAGTTTTTCATTTTTAGGGAAAGGGCCTAGATGAGTTAATCAACTTGTCTTCAATTCCTGTTTAATAAAACAAAAACCTAACTGCCGTCAGTTTGTCTTAATTCCTGTTTAATAAAACAAAAACCTAAATGCCGTCAATTTGTCTTCCAATTTATTTGCCCATTGTGGTTTGCTAATTTCCGATTAAGGCCCATTTATGGCTCAATATGACACTCGATGGAATTGAAGTTGAATTGTTTTAAACATTTGAAAAAGCTATAAAGATCACAAATAGGTTCTATGCATGGAATAGTTCTTCGTTCATCTCGGCTTTGCACTTGTTGATTAAAAAAGAACTAAATCACACGCACAAATAATTCAAGTCGTCTAGATGTTTGCAACACGCAAACAACAGAAACATTTAATTTTGCTTTTCTTTAGTTACTAAAAGACCGTATTCAATTACAATAAATAAACAAATTTATTCCAAATTTAAATTTCCTTTCATTCTTGTTCGGGCCAAAACTCTCCCCAGTGATCTCTGTAATTCACAGTTTGGAATCAAACAGTGTAATTGTTTCGGAGAAGAGCATATGACAGGTACCGTCGTAAAACAATACGTTCTCTATTTTCATTGATAATTGTGCGTAGGGTAAATTGCATACAAACCCAGGCACATTCACGTCTATCTGCAACATAAATGATAAGTGTCCTTCAAGAGAGAGAGAGAGTACCTTTTACATCAGTTATTGAAATATGACCTTTTCCATCAATTAATGGCAAATGAGTCAGTCAGCTTTTGCCTTTTCCAGCTAATTTGGATCGTGACAGAAAAACCCATCAACATGTCCAGTAATTGATTTAAGATTCTATACTTTCCTGCTGTGTAATTATCTAACCACTAAGGAATTAATAAGCCACAAATAAACGTTCGTCTTTTTTCATTAAGCAGAAAGGGAAAGCCGAAATACAGATGCTCTCTTTGATGAAAGCCTATGATAATATTGCATTTCTGCTTTGTGATGTTAGACGTTCATTTGTATGCGTCCAAATTCGTGTTATATGTTCATACATTTTTAATTGTCTTTGATTTCCGCTAGCAACCATGACAATTGTGTTAATTATAGCGAGACAAATCAAAGACATCTTGCCATAGTTACTATCTGATAAAATAGAGACAGTTTCAGCAAGACCAACGCCGCTAAAAAGTACATGAATTTCAAAATGAATCAAGCAAGCAATAAACAAATGAAGAAAAAATTGCGCTAAATGGTGCAAGAAATTCTTCAACGGGTTAATTTCCTCGTATGTCATATTTTATCAGTGCCGTCTCTGTACATTACATATTTATGCCATCATTTGTATGATCTTGGACGAAATTAAGATACATGTATATTACCCACAATTTGAGGGGTACAATTTAGATATTTAATTCAGAATAGCACGGCCAATGCCGTATTGACAGTATTGGTGGTAAGAACCTTGTTTTGGAGGATGAGAAATCCCAATAACAATTTCCACCCAAGTGTCCAACACAATGCAGCAAACATAGGATATGTGTTTTTTATTTTTCGTCTCTGTTATGCATTTTATTGTATTTTATAGCTTGTTTGATTATGGGAAATCAGTGTTGGGAAGATGTAATTATAAGATACATGTGCCATTTATGTTGAACTGCATTAACGATACTTTAATGTAGCATGATTTAGATTCATACAAAGGCCCTGTCAAATATTTTATTATAAGTTTTTTTTTTACAATATTCTCTCTTACAAGTGTTCAGTTATTTGAGATAAGAATAATTATATGTAGTAAGTGTTTTTATGTCCTGATTTTTAGTACTTGCCATGAAATTCTCTCTCTCTCTCTCTCTCTCTCTCTCTCTCTCTCTCTCTCTCTCTCTCTATATATATATATATATATGACTACTATAACAATGAAATATCCGGGATAGAACTTGCGCTTACATAAATTTACTTAAAATAACAGATGTCGTTATGGCTCATCAATTTCTAGGTCAATACAAATATTTTCCAGTATCAGCAACAAGCTGAAACAAACTAGTTGAAACATAAGAAAGTTAAAAGGTTTAATTCCTGTTGCAACAGTCATGTAAAGTTTGGCAAACATAACCGTTTTTCTGTTTTATTTGTTTGTCTTTTCGGTGTTTTGTATTTGCCATTGTAAAAGACTCATTAAAGAGTCGAAAGCGCTCAGGCTAGTTAGATACTAGTTTCCCACTGTTCGTTGTATGTTTATTGCATATATATTATATATATATAGAAGTAACGACGTTCAAGCAAAACTCACTCAGTGTTTGTTTGCTTGTTGATTGTTTTTCATCTCCGTCTTAGGTGAGCTTATACTAGCTGCTTTGAAATCCCTGGCGTGTTACTATGTATAAAGAATTAACCAATCTTACAAATGAGTCAGGGATCGATTCGGTTTGTTAACTGTGCCAATACTAAACTATAATCTCGCTAGTTATTGGTCAAAATTTTATCAAATTTTCGGATTTCATTTAAAATTATAAAATTGGAAAATGTACTTATATGAGCTAAAATAGGCAATTTGATGTTGTATTTTACACGCAATGGATCACGACATTGAGATAATATTAGGCTATTACATTATACTTATGTTGTGGCCTGAACACGAAGCAACATGCAGCGAAAGTTGCATTTTTCATATACATTGGACCTGCATACAATGCACGTTGTAAAGATCACGATGCCATGAAGTGGGGGCTGCCATATTGGTCTTCTTCTAGTTAACCTGGTCCCTTGACTGTCAGTTATATTACACACATACCTGCAAACCAATGGAAACCAAAGTTTCCATATTGAAAGTAAAGTTGTGGTCGCTACTGATCATAACAACTAGAATTCCGAACCATTCCTGAAATACATATTATAAAATGACGTATTTGCTTGTCTACATTATATTTATTTTCCTCTCATATTTCACCGCATGTAGTTTTGTAAATATTAATTCGCCAAATTATATATCACCGGATATTATCAATTCTTCGTACTTAATACCCGTCAAAAGATAATAATCAGTACAAGCCATTAGCTACTTATTCTAAATAAACTTTATACGTGGAGTATATACTGAATTGACTTGTAAGTATGAGAACTATTGTTATTGTCGTATCGTTTGCAGTAGCGCGCGAGAAGGCACTTCCCGCAAAGCAGGATTGTGATTCAGATTAAATAAAAGACAAAATGTAACAAAATTTCAAACAAATGACGTAAGATATATGAGCAGTTGCAAACTTTAGAAGATAGCACTTCGTTTAGTTCTGCAGGATGTTGCGAGCTAAGTATAGCGAGACATGCTTACTCAATGTGTATATAACATGTATATATGTATATATCCGCGTACTTTTCTACAGTGGATTCTACGATGTGTCGAATAGGCCACGTTTTCGTTGGATAGAAGGTGTGGGGATTTTTGACACTAAACAAGGCGTTTTGGATAGTTCGTATGGTGTTGGACAGTACTCAAAACGTGTGTGATGGGCAGTAGTCAAAAAAGAGGTTGATGGATTGTATAGGGTGTGTGCTTGATTGTAATCAAAAGATGGGTGTGGGATAGTACATCAAAAAGTATGTGTTGGATTATATGCATTTGTGAATTGATCTCCCTTTCTTTACATCGTATCCTTTTCGTTGGATAGTAGGTATGAGGGTTTTAGATACTGCAAACGGCATTTTGGGTAGTATTTATATGGTGTTCGATAGTACTAAAAAAGTTGATGTTGGATAATAACCAAAACGACGGTGATGGATAGTAAGGGTGTATGTTGGATTGTAAAGGTGTGTAAAGGTGTATTTGGATTGTAGATAAACAAAACCAAAAAACATTACCATTTCCTTTCGACCCATAAAATATTTAACCCCCAAGTGTCATTTCTGTGTAAGTTTATGGGCCACTTTAACGTATAATCTCTCGTACGTACCAGCTCTAACAAAATTAGCAGGGGCCCCGAGTGGCCGAGTGGTCTAAAGCGCTTTCCGTTATGGATCACTACCATCTCACCTCTGTCTGCGTGGGTTCGAGTCTCGGATTCAGCCAACGTGGGTATGTGAGAAAGCTTGCCAGTAGCTTATCGTGGGTCAGTGGTTCTTTCTGGGATTTTCCCGGGTTCTTCCTCCACCATTAATACTGGCCGCCATGTATAGCCTATCGTGTGCTGAAAAATGGCGTTAAACCCTACAACAACAACAACACAATTAGCATGTGATCCCAGTTGATGTGAGCCGCTTTTAACAATGTTACCATTTATTACCACTGTTAATTGTATGAACCATTTTAACATAGGATTTCCCGTATGACCCCCAGTTTCCACATACAGCTAGTATAGCATTTTGTATTCATGAGTCTTCGTGTTCTCACAAATAATTCAGCTACCGTAAAGCTTTGGCAAAGTGTAGCAAATATCCTTTTGCTATTTCTGCCATCCCAAACGTTTTAGGCATTCTATTTAAAGGCATGGCTAAATAACTCGGGGAATCTTTAAACAATAAGCCTACTTGTACAACTTTTATGTAGATGAGTGTGGTTCCATTCACAGTGACTGTTCGACATACGGTATCTTGTTCTGAATAATATGTCAAAAGTATCCTTAAATACTGTGAGGCATAGCTGACGCACATCGATGACAGTTTGCGTAACGCTCCAAATATCGCCATGTGGGTCTATAATCCATTCAGCAAAATCAGCACGAGTACAAGATGCCAGAAAGACATTTTCTCGTCCTCCTGGAATCTTACTACAATTTGAACAATGCAAAAATATAGTTCTTTGCCAAGTGGGAAATGGTTTACAGTCTCTTGTGTAAATTCAAAGTCAGTGTAGGTCATATCTACTTGTTTCTGTTTGTTCTTTGTTACAAAAGAGCATCTTTTATTATCTGAAAAAAATTGCGCCTTGGGGTATTCGTTCGAATAAGATAGCTACAAGTGGAGCACAATTTGAATAATTCGCAAGAATTTTCTGTCGTTAAACATTTTTCCTTCACGTTGCTCGTAACAAGAAGGAATGATAAAGGGTCGTTTGCAATGAATTTTTCCGTTTCTTTCAGGAATGAAAATTCTGGAAGCTAAACACCCAGGTCGTCTCCAAATACAATAAATATTTTGGTCGCGAGTGATAAAAACTTGATAGCATTTCTCCCAGTAGTAACTGTATTACGGAAATCACGTGATACTGGTAATGGTATCGAAATGGTCGTGATGATGATACATGTGGATGTATTTTCAATCTAGAAAATATGGTGCTCAAAACCTAATAGCTACTTTAAGTTATGTTTCCAACGTACAACGGGGAGACAACACGTCTTGAAGTTTCTGCATTTTTAAAGAATAACAAAAACAGTCTCTTTCGAAATGCCTGCTTGCTATAAAATGAGCTCTGCTTCTGTCAGTAATTGGGTCTGTCCGATTTTCGAATGCTCTCCCATGATCTTTTCCATTCTGCAGCATCATTTGTACTCGGCATACGCTCAACCTACGACGATGACAAGGGCGAAGCGCATTTGCAAGGCTGAATCGGAGTGGGTGGGTTTCCAGGTATTCTGGTAACCCACCAGGCTTAAAAAAAGTACACACAAACATACAATCAATTTCCACTGAAATTTTTACCAGCGTTTTTTATTTTTATTCTTGCGCATATTTATTGGGTATTATGCACACTTAGAGTAAATAGACATATATACTTTTGCTTTGGTGTATTTTCACCAGGATCAAATCTGGCTCTTTTGAAATTTTGACCTGATTTTGATCCTAGTGATTGTCAATTTGGACGACACTGCGATTGGTACTGCGAAATTTATCGAGCAACAACACCTTTCTGCGTCCGCTAACTCTAGAATACGAAACGTGTTGCAGGAAAATAGTAGCTTTTCCATCGGTCATGTCATACTAGTCTTTGGATTGTTGAACGTGAAGAATTTTGTCGCTAATTTTGTAAGCTGTTAATTCTGCCAATGTACAGAAGACTTCAAACTGACACGATTGAGAGAGATTTTCAAATGATCGCCTTCGTTAACTTGAGATTTTCATTTCACTCCAAGTATACGAAATATCTGCAGCAGGCGTACACCAGTATAGTGTGCATGTTTCTCTTTTATTAATAGGCATTGCACTAGAACAATAGTAAGCATGATATGGACGATTGTTGAATTTTCTACGATAGTTTCAGGGATGCTGGTCAACCCGGACCATCCGATGTATGTGAAGGCAATCGCCAAGATTACGCATCAGCGATTTGGAAGAGAAGAGTGTATGTGGAAAGACAGGTGCACAAGAGAGTATGGTTGTATGGACCTGCTGTTGGGATACGTTTGAGAAGAATAATGGTGAATAGGTCAGTATGTGCTAACACTCTTCATTGGTTAGCAACACCCCATGGCCTTTTACAGGACACCCAGATCTCTAGCAAAAATTGAAACTAATCATTTGTCAGTATGTGTGTGTTTTTTGTGTTTATGTTTGTGTTGACAACTACAAGTTAAAACCACTTACCCGGCTCTCTTCTGTGTGATAGTATGCTTATATGTTAATTCCCGTTTGTTCCCCAACACCCCCATAAAGGATCTAAGAGAACCTTACTAAGGAGCGAATCGAGCAACACCTACGTGGGGATAGCTTCATGTCGATGTTTCTCTTATTTCCGAGGACCCCGAAAACAGTTATTATGAACTGAAGCGCTTTCAAACGTATGAATATCACAAATAAATTCTTGTAAACACACTAAGGACCACACTGGCATGGTTATTCTAGCTTCATATTTATATGATTTATCTGTACGTTTTTAAAAGTTTAGATCGGTATTTCCTGCCACGTACTGCAAAAGTATGACCCGAACACCTAATACACATACTTATTCCTATCACAAATGACCAAACACTAATATAAGTGAATATACGCGAATTCCTAGATTAATAAGTTAGGGAGGGTCCATTTTACGAGGGTAATGTATGCTACCACAAAGTCTCGAGAATACTGTACATTATTACTCCTGCTGATAGTAATGCGCTAACTACATGGCTTAAGAAATACCTTCTCAACACTGACTTCCATGATCCGACAAATACTCGCTAAAAGCTAGCAAAGCCATAAACGGATACTTGAATATAAATAACACATACCCTATGTTTGTCATAAAATTTCATATCGTCCGTTTCTAACCAAATACCCGTGCAGCATATTTCGTGGGTCAGCTTCACAAGCGGGGGGTCACCCTTAAACAGTGGTTTCAACACTTTGCCTAATGATGACTTTTCTTGACCTTTAAATGTTCTTATTAACATTTCCAGTCGAGATATACTCTAAACCAGCATTGTCTGCTCGCATACTATCTGTGTTTTGCAACAGTTTTTGCAATGTAGTTTTTATAGTTTTGATTTTTCTTATGCCCGTAATAGGTTGACCGCTGGGGTCGGAGAATACCATCCCAAGGTCACCTAACAGGTAAACATTTCTGGTTATAAAAAAATCTAGGGACAATATTTATAAAGCACACACACATACACACACGCATGCACACATGCATATAGCACGCAATATCTGTTGACACACATTAGATAGGCCGTCACAAGTATACACTGTAAAGGTGACATAAACTTCGCAATATTACATTATTAGTTCCTGTTTACCGCATTGAACAAGTTATATGTTCATGATTGAGGCCATTTTTGAAGAAATTTATGCTCTTTTGTGTTTAACTTAGCAGTATATTTTTCAATGTTCTTGCGCGTTTTAACTATTTGCTTAAAAGCATAAATGGAAGGATTTTGCGTGTTGAATCTGCAAGTGTAAATCTAATATTTTGCCAAAATAAGCAAGAGATTGCACAGGATATTCAATTGTTCACTTCCTAAAATATTTCTTGTTTGGACGAATGAACAATATTTGAACAGCAAGGTGCAAAAAGTATAATAAAACGGTTCCAAAACTTTGAAGTAATATTACAATCATACAATGGATTTTTAATACTTTCGTTCTCACTCTTACATAAAGTGCATTAGTCGTCATATAATATGTTGATTGTTTCAAAACGTTATTACTGACAATTATTTTATGAAATAATATAAAACTAAAAGAGATAAACTTTGTGCCGTAGTACAAAGTATTGTCCGGCTATATATCTTGGACCAATCATCACTACTTATATTTGTATTTAATAATTTTATCCACGTTTCTTGCTTAACGGTGTGTTGCCTCTTTACTTTTTTTTAAAAAATCCCTGTAAACAAACTTCAGTGAGTTTAGTTTTTGCAAGTTCATTATTTTATCCTCCTTCTTATCAAACATGCTTTGAGCATATGGCTCAACAACCATATGGGTTGTTTACTGCAGCTTTTCAAGATTTTGGAATGTTGGATATTAATGAAAAGTATTTCATAAAAATTGTTACATCCAGTTTTTCGTTTTGTCATTTCGAACGGTCTTATATTGCCGTAATTATCCATAAATCATTAAGAACTTCAATGCCTTCATCTTTCCAGGATTTGTATTGATGGAACTTTCTAGGTGGAACAAATTGAAAAAAACTCAGGGATAAATACTTATTTGGATATTGCGTATCCTCTTTATAATTCGATACTGCATAAATTATACCTGTCTAAAAACTGATTTAATGAGCTTACCAGTTACATAAAATTCCCACTGCCCCGCCAAATTCCAAATATCCTTCATATTTCTGAATATAGTTGTATTGACGTGTATTGATTAGGTTCTGTCACGTTCCATCCTCGTTTTCCAGTAATCTTTTAACCCATCTTATCTTAATATTCCTAACGAATGAATAAATATGTATCATATTTAATCCGCCCTCATCCTCCGGGGATACTAGCATATCACGTTTATTTCTCTCTACTTTTCCTCTCCATACAAACTTTAATAAGGTACGATTTAATTCTGCTTCAAGTTTGCTTACGGATTTGGAAGTGCTGAAAAAAGATGTATGAATATGGGCAGAAAAAGAGTTTTTACAACTATTACTTTGGCTGCTACTGAAAGATGTAGTTGATACCAGAGTACCAGAATTAGTTTTGCCTTTGTTAGTATCTCCCTGTAATTAATTTACAAAAACGTTTGTATCTCTGGAGAAAAATCGATGCCAAGGAGTGTAAATTTGGAATAAGACCAGTTTAGTTCCATATCGGGACAGTTTTTCATTGGACATTTAGTGTTTCCAATCAAATAGCGTTTGTTGTTTGTTATGTTATATTCAAGTCCAGATAATATAAAGCACCTTGCAGGATATTCATAGTTGCTTTAAGAGAATGTTGGGAACCATCGAAAAGAATAAAAGCGCCATCGGCATACTGACCCAACGTATACTCACTAACAAATTTATACTCACTAACATCAAAGATCAGTCCCCGTACATCCGCATTTTGGTTTAAATTTATTGCTAAACTCTCCACACCGATAATAAACAAATAAGGGGCAAGAGGGTCTACTTGAAAAAGTCCTCTTTCAAGTCTAAAAATGAAGACACATTTCCATTATTTATAGCCCAACTTTTAGATTTATTACAAAGCAGCTTTAACCACTAACAACAAGCATCTCCAGAGTTAAAAGATTGTAAAGCTTTTCCACAAAGTTCAATTAACTGAGTCGAAGGCCCTTTAGAAGTCTATGCACATTAATAAATCATATCTAGTTTCATTTTCTAGTTGATCAGTGATATCATATACAAGCTTAATTTCTCCAATAAATATGCGTTTCAAAAATCTTTTTTAAGTATGACTGATTATTGATTGAAAAACGTATTTTAATCCTAGGTGCTCCCAAAGCTATCTTGTTGTCAATATTTAGGAGTGATATAGGTCTTTCTTTGGTAGGCATGTGATGACTCATTGAGTCTGAAAATCTGGAAGTTTTCCTATAGTATATCCATAATTTATTGATCTGAATATCCCTCCCCAAATGATCTTCCAAAAAGAATTTATAGAACTCTGCCGTAAATTGATTTGAATATCCCTCCCCAAATGATCTTCCAAAAGAATTAATAGAACTCTGCCGTAAATTGATCTGAATATCCCTCCCCAAATGATCTTCCAAAAGAATTCATAGAACTCTGCCGTAAATTGATCTGAATATCCCTCCCCAAATGATCTTTCAAAAGAATTCATAGAAATTTGCCGTAAATTGATCTGAATATCCCTCCCCAAATGATCTTCCAAAAGAATTCATAGAACTCTGCCGTAAATTGATCTGAATATTCCTCCCAAATGATCTTTCAAAAGAATTCATAGAACTCTGGCGTAAATTGATCTGAATATCCCTCCCCAAATGATCTTCCAAAAGAATTCATAGAACTCTGCCGTAAATTGATCTGAATATCCCTCCCCAAACGATCTTCCAAAAGAATTCATAGAACTCTGCCGTAAATTGATCTGAGCCAGGGTTTTCCCATATTTCCATCCGGTTTAGAAAATGTTGTATTCATTAATTGTAAGTATACTCTTGCATGAGTCTCTTCCCTCTTGACTAAGTGTATTATTGTGATTAAAAAGATCTATTTTGAGTTTCTTGAATATCATTAACATCAAGCTGAACAATTCTGCTATTGAATAACTCAGAACAGAACTGATTTTTGGGCTTTTACGATATCTATTTTGTCTGATATATTTATCCCGTCATCTAAAATGAATTCCTTTATTGTCTTATGGACATAATTTCTTTTCCTCAAGATTTAAAAATGTATTTCGTGCTTTTTTCTCCCAACTCATACCATCGAGCTTTCGATCTTAATATAATATCTTCTGTGTATTTCTTTTCCCTAGATTTTTCTAGCTTGCTTTCCTTTTTTAAATTTTCCAGATCTATGTAATACGACAATCCGCTGTGAATTTATAATATTTTCTGTTTAATTTTCTTTAATTTATCCATTTTCTCTTTTGTTTTCCTCTCTAATTTTGGATCTTATTTTCCTTCTCAAGATTTCAAAGAACATTTGATCAGTACAGGAATGAGAGACATGAGGAGTGTCATCTTTTGTTCCTCCTACGTAATATTCATTTCCGGTGTCAGCTATACACGTTTTGCCCAAGTCTATATAATTATTATCCCTTAACAGCTGAGCCATAAATGTCAAATATCCTTTTCCCCTCGAACACTTTTTTAAAAAGCCACGCTTCAAAAAATAGCTAAATGATCAGTCTATACCCTGGTGAGATATGTACATCACCTGTGTTCATATAAATATCATCATATACAAGAAGGTAATCTTGTCTACTTTGTTTCAAAGGAGGTTCCTGCCTCCAGGTATGTATATTTAAGTTTTGATTGGAATTTCTCCAGGAGTCTATTAATTCCAGTTCGTTTTTTCAGTTCTTGGCTAGATGCTCTAGGCTGTTGATGTTTTTCATGTAAAATATAAGTATACAAATCTTGATCTTGAACAGTATTCCAGTCTTCAAACATAATAATTGATGAGTTCTCAAATACTAACATTTCTTCCTTTAGATTTCAAAGGATCTAGGATTATCATCGTTATATCCACACAAATTTACGAGGGTTATTTTATTTCCATTAATTGTAATAACTAACACAATAAATCTTCACTGACTGTCACGTCTTTTTCTATGGATCACAAATTCGAAGGTATTTCTAAAGAATACTGAGACTCCATACTAGTACAGTGGGTAGATATACATTTGTATCCCCATTCAGCAGCCCAATATTTGTCATTAATGTTTGTACTGCGAGTTTCATACAGTATACACATTCTTTTGTTTTACCCATTAGAAAATGTCCCTTCGTTTCAAGACTGAACCTTGCAGGCCTCTACATTCATAGATAAAAATTTTACGTTGGTATTCATAAAAACAGCAAAGATTTTACATGTACGTATTCTTGTACAGGAATATATAAAGAAAGTGTCACCTGGAATTCATCATACGCATGGCATTCACCTCGAATTCATCATACACATGGCATTCACCTCGAATTCATCATACGCATGGCATTCACCTCGAATTCATCATACGCATGGCATTCACCTCGAATTCATCATAAGCATGACATTCACCTCGAATTCATCATACGCATGGCATTCGCCTCGAATTCATCATAAGAATGGCATTCACCTCGAATTCATCATACGCATGGCATTCACCTCGAATTCATCATAAACATGGCATTCACCTCGAATTCATCATAAGCATGGCATTCACCTCGAATTCATCATAAGCATGGCATTCACCTCGAATTCATCATACGCATGGCATTCACCTCGAATTCATCATAAGCATGGCATTCACCTCGAATTCATCATACGCATGGCATTCACATTCACACAAAATACAAACATTCATTATAAAAACATCCATGGCTTTACAGTACGTACTTTGGCAGTTAAATATTAATACAGTGGGAAATGGACAACAAATGAAGTAAATCCCCCTTAGATGATTCTCATTCCCCTCCAACAGACCTTTCCGGTGATAAATCAACACGCAAGGAAAACAACAGTATACATTACACGTGGACGAATGAATGAACGAAAAAGAAAATGGTAGAAAAAGCAAATATGAATGAGTGTATACGAATAAGTGGATATGGTTGGTGGGAGAATGAATGAGCCAAAGACGGCACTATCCCCGCAAAAGGAGGAAAAAACATTCCCACGAAACAAGCAAAAGATTAATTATATTAATCAAAAATATTATACAGCGAAATATAATTTTCACATACCTGTTTGGTCAGTTTCGTAATCTCATAGAATTGTAAATTGCACTTAAATTCTAATTTTCTCATCTGTTTCCTTACTGATGTATTTCTCATTTCTTTTATCTCTTGGTAACACATTTAAATAACCGATTTCACAATATTGTAATTTTAATATGACAATTTCTAGTAACATAATCTCTTAATTCTCTTTTTTGATCTGGATAAAAGAATCTACGCTCTCTGGATATTTTTTCGTGGTTATTATCTATTATAGCCTCTACCTCTATTAGTGTCTGGTCAACTAATTCATTTTTGTGAATTACGTGGACATTTATTTTCTCAAGTACTTTCACTGACTACATCTGATGCGCAGTCGGTTTAAAAGATTTGTTGTGAAAATTTACCTGCAGCTTTGCTCTTTGTGATTGCCATATATTTATTTTCTTCTCTTATCAAACCTGAAGACTTTTGATGAAACTAACGTCCAGCTTTTTATGAAGCCATATATTTAAGTGCAAACCTCACATTTTGAATACCTTTTTAAGATATTTATATTCGTTGTTTGCCTATTTTTTTTCCACCTGCACCAAAGCTACTTTCACCAACTTCAAAACAACTTGAAAAGAATTTTGCTTTGTAGAAAATAAAATTAAAGCAAGAGAAGAAAAAATATTATACTCAATTAAAGATTAGTATAACAAATTAGACACACAAGCACATAACGGGGAAAATTTTAATGGAAAAAGAGTACGAAAAAATGGGCGGAAAGAAAATTGAGTAAACATAGATTTGGGCAAATGCGAAAGCTACGACTCTATCATAGTTGTTGTCAGGCGTTGTAATATTGGGCTAAATATCTCTGATATGAACAGCTTTCAATTTATCATTTGAACGGGGTGTATACAGAATTAAAGAAGATTATATTACATGAATATGCATTAAATACTTTCCTGGGGTTGTATCCATTAGGTTGGATTACATTTTTCTGCATTGGTTTTTAGGTTGATGACGATCAAACGCAATCATTTGGAAAAATAGAACCAGGAAGAAGAATGCAAAAACGAATGCTGAAATTAATGTGTTACGGTTCCTTTGCAATGGTTGCATTTTTATTGCTGACAACGACTATGACAACTCACGTTAATACATGTGTATCTATTAGGTAGCTAAACCTTTTAGAAAACATAAAAGCAAGCTAATTTAGCATAGTTACATTTCATAAATTTGTAAGTAACTTTTAAAATCGTTTATTTTGTGTTACTCTATTTCTCTTTATGATAGCAGTTTAATATTTTATTACTTTTCGTATATATTGTGTTTGACCAACAAAATAATTTTCTTCGTTGTTGTGGATCAGATAGCATACAAGAGACACAATAAAGAGAATATTCTATTTAGAGATTTTCTTCTTCAACAGCTTGATCAGGCATTGGTAAACTGAGCTATCCTTAATACAGGAGATATGATTTAATACCCAAGGGTGTTTAGCGTTTTTTTCAGACCTTATGCTTTCTTTCTTTGCCTGCAATCTTTTAATTCTTGGTTTTATAAATACTTTTCAATTTTTCATATTTGCGATATCTTTGTCAATTGTCCTTATGCATGCATTTATTGAAATGTTAAGGAGGATATAATTTTATTGCAAATATTTAGACATGTTTAAAGCAAGGCTAACAATAGGATGTTTAAAACAAGGATAATAATAGGATGTTTAAAGCAAGGCTAACACTATGATTCTTTTGTGTTGCATTGTAATCATATGTTTCTATTTGTACTTTAATATATATATATATATATATATATATATATATATATATATATATATATATATATATATATATATATATAGAGAGAGAGAGAGAGAGAGAGAGAGAGAGATGCATGTGTGTATACATATCTGTATATTTGTCTGTCTCTACTGGGTCTGTATATGTATCTATATATATGCATCTGTATGTGTCCGTATTTGTGTCTCTCTTTGTCTGCGTTTGTTTCTGCGTCTGTATCTGCATCTGTAACTATGTCTTCCTGTATCTGTATCTATGTCTATGTCTTTCTGTATCTGTAAAAATGTCTATGTTTTCCTGTATCTGTATCTTTGTCTGTCTCTGTATGTGTATCTGTATGTATCTGTATTAGTCCGATAAATCAACCCCAACAATCTTTGTTGATGCTGTTGGACGATGTGTGGGCATGATGAACCTGTTCATTAAAATGTGCAATTTTGCTGTAGGCAAATCTTTCTGGAACAAGCCTACATACACTTTATACATACACCGGTAATTGGTAACAGTCATATTTAGCGCAAAATTCAAAATGGCCACATGACGGAGGGTTGGGCTATTTCACGTGGATTTAAAAGTAATCGAACAAAGGATATGCACCGGAAATATCATGTTCATGTCACCATAGAACCCTTCAGCCGACAGTAGCCCCACATCCGCGAGAAATACCGGTAAGCATATCAAATATACATCGATGTGTGCAGACAAAACCAGCTGCAGATTCTTTCATGTTTTAATGAATAGGCGATATCAGCCCCTAAACCGAAAATCTATGTCATCACGGGAGAGGGGATTTTTATCGACCTATATGTATCCGTGTCTGTGTCTTTGTCCGTATCTGTATCTGAATCGGTGTCTGTTTCCGGTTCTGTATCTGTGTCTCTGTCTGTATCTTCGTCTGTTTCCGTGTCTGTATCTGTGTCTCTGTATCGGTGTCTGTTTCCGTATCTGTCTGTACCTGTGTCTCTCTATCTGTATTTGTATCTCCTTCCGTGCCTCTGTCTCTGTCTATATCTCTGTCTGTACCTTTGTTTCTGTCTCTGTGTCTGTATCTCTGTCTGTACCTGTGTCTGTGTCTTTATCTCTATCTGTACCTGTGTCTATGTATCTCTATATATACATGTGTCTGTTGATGTTTCTCTATATGTACCTGTGTCTGTGTCTGTATCTCTATCTATACCTGTGTCTGTGTATCTCTATATATACCTGTGTCTGTTGCTGTATTTCTATCTGTATCTGTATCTGTGTCTGTGTCTGTATCTCTATATGTACCTTTGTCTGTGTCTGTATCTCTATAGGTACCTTTGTCTGTGTCTGCTCCTTTCGCTCTTTGAGGTTGGGTAATATCTTGCTCACTGACAAATTCACTCTATGATTACAAAACTTCCTAGCCAAAAGTCATATTATCCTCCAACATAAAATGTCGTCATCGGTTCTGAGATTAATCCTTTAAACTAATGAAATAGTACATTCACTCAACCTTAGGATCCAACCAACGAGATAAATCAGCATCCCTTCAAAATTAAAAGCAATCCCTTGAAACTACGAAAAAATGTGCCCGCGCTAGTTTAAGTATGAAAACATATGACAAACAGCCAACAATGATAAAATAGCCACTATATTCATATATTTATTACTTGATCCATTGTACTAATCCAACCGTGACACAATTACATTTACTCTTACATACAAATGCGTGCAGTATTGTTGGACGAGGTGTACTAATATGTCCATATTCGTGTATCAATATCGGATTTCACGAGGTAGTGATGTGTTTTTTTTTAAATGTTTTTTTTTTTCGAGCCGAAATTACAAAAATTCTGGAATTGATGTGTGCATATCTAAAACGCACGCGCGCGCGTGTATGTGTATGTATGTGAACGAAATGATATTCCAGTGGTTTGAAGATGACTATCGAAAACTGCAAAATGATATCGGATCGACTTAGAAATCACAAGGTACATTAATCGTTAAGTTAATATTTTTGATAGAACAGAACAGAAGGATATGACCTCCAGGATGATATCGTGCATGATATTTTTTACACTATCAATTAATAAAAAATGAAAACCATTTGCAGTTTCTCTACAAGTTTTTTTAAAGAAAGAAATAAAGCATAACAATCAGTGCTTAATCAATACACCATAACCCAATCCAAGTTACTAACTGACATTAAAACAACTCGCATGCACAAGGTGGAAACGGAATGATCACGAAGGAACAACAATTTGAGCTTTAATGATGACGACTGGTCGACAGTCATATCAATGATATTTGCAATATCTTGTCATTAGTGCTTGTAAAATGTGACAAAAATTATAGGTTCTAAATATTTAGATCAAAATAAAGGAGATATTCAGAAAATAGAGATGGTATTGAGGATAATTGAACTGATATTCTATGTGGAGCTCCAGAGGATTCGGTTTTTTGATCCATGAGAAACAAATTTCCCTTGCTTTGGCAATATTTTAATTTGAAACCAATCACTGATGTTAATGGCGAGTTATATCTTCTCTGTCACCGAGATGAAGAAAAGAAAAGGCGGAAGAACTATTATTGGCAATTAACGTCAATTTGTCTCAATTATTTTATTTGCATGGCACATCACGTGTTGGAATAATGGGCTACTAATTGAAAATGTTCGTGATCAGGTTCCTGTCTGTGCTATGTATACTATTGATTTTCACACGAACTTCTGAATTTTCAAATAACATTTTTCCAATTATCATTTTTTCACACACGCGAAGAAACAAGTCACTTTGCTGAGATATAAATCATATGAGTACAAAAGAATTCGACTTCATAGTTTTCAGGTATCTCAGGTACAGGGTAAAATACATTTTCATCGTTCTTGTGCCTCTTGCACTGAGCTTGCAATGATTTACTTAAAACTGAGTTTGAATGGGTACACACAACTTGTGAATGGTAAACTAGGTCCAATGCTACTCGTTCTTGCAAATTTCAGCTAATTCAGGGACCAAGATATGTTAAGAAAAAAAAGCAAAATTTTTAAAGGAATAAGCTTACGCGCACAATACTACCAGGAGATTATCAGGGTCCATCCAGAAATATCGGTGGATGAGTGGGTGGGTGCGTAATCAAGTTGGCGATTGGTCTGTGGGACAGAACCCTTGGTGGAAGCCCAAGTGACCACACCCCCTGAAGCTCCTGCTTTTAAGCGCTTCCAGGCCATACTATTAAGTTGATGCAGAAAACGTTCCTATTTTATCGCGTACATTTTTAACGCGCGGGGAGGGGAGGGGCGCTATCTAAGCTCCGCTCTTACCCTCCCCTCCCCAGAATCAGCTGATTATGGATCAGATGAAAGAGCTAACTATAGTCGCGAATAAACAAATTGAATGAGTCCCTATAGTGTACAACCATCAGCACATAACTGTGTTTGATATTAAAGATATAGCCGGCTTGGGAATGGACTGTGTATCTGATCTTCGTCGGATAACGAACTTGAGCGTTGATGGCTCATGCGAGAACGAAGTACTGGCTCTGACCTACATATTCTTTTTGTCGAAAGTGACATCATTTTTATTTCAGAATGCCGGTTAGAATAAAGCATTGATTAGCTTGTCAGTAATAGATACTGTTTGCTCTACTAGGGTGCTTGTATTTGTTGTTTATGTTTGCTTGTAAGAGTTCATTCTAATACTTTAACGTTCATTTATTCTCAGATTTATTAACGGATATGGATAGCTGGTATGCTACGCAAAATGCTAGATGTTACATAGCGAATTGGTCCATGTTACATGCAAATTAGCAAATGTTACATTCAAATTGCATTTGGTACATGTTACATGCGAGCTGGTAGATAATACACGTGAACTGGTACAAGTTACATGCGAATTAGTAAATGTTACCTGCGAATTAGTGCATGTGACATGCAAATTGTTACATGTTACACGCGAATTAATAGATATTACATGCAAATTTGTACATGTTACATGCAAATTGCTACATGTTACATGCTAATTAGTAGAAGCTACATGCTGATCGCTTTATTTAGTTGCTAAATGCAAAATACTTTATACGAATGATTCACGTATAGTGCAGGTTTATGCAAGCTTCTATCAGCTATATCTTTGGTGCGATGTGTGAATTTCGTGAATTGCTATGTTTCACGCTATATGAAATATTTATTTTATCCAATTAGAAAAAAAAATATTCTTCATATGACAAAGATACTGATAAAAATGGACGTTATTGTTACCATATTTTGATTCCTTTTGCACCGTCTTTCTACAGAATTGATAAATTTTTCAAATTACATTTTATTTATGTCATTGATTAAATTGTTATATTTCCCATACGGGGACTGGTGTTATTCTGTTCTATATATCTGATCAGATCTTTGTTATTCCATCCATTAATTTCATATTTAATTTTATCGTTTACCGTGGTCGATCATCTTCTAGATAACGATAATCAAACACCACAAGGAGTGGGGAGCTCACATCATCACCACCTCTGACATTCTTTCTTTGGAAAAACTTTTGGAACCTTTTTTGCCAACAATTTAACAAGATTCGAATCAATGAAAATTATTTCTATCTTACATATGTATTAGCTTTGTCGGGGAATAAGATGGCTGTTTCTAAATGCAAACAATGTCGATAGTTTATTTTCATTTTATCATTTAATTTTATGCTTTGTTTCAAAATTCCAGTGTAAGTGAGAAAGAAAAAAAAAAACCCGGAGGCTTATTTAAAAGAGTTCCAAGAAGAAAGGGATTTAGATGTATTACTATATGAATACTGTATGAGTGCAATATGAATATTATATGAATACAATATAAATATTATATGAATAAGCAAACCGAAAAGAATCATACTGGTAAGATTGAGAGTCATTCAGTAGTGACGACAATGAGTGCCTATTTTCATATGGCGGCAGTCACGATTTGCATAAATTTTTCATTGACATGGGAGCGTTCTCAAAAAAGATTTGTCACTGGGAATTTTCATTGACATGGAAGCGTTCTCGAAAAAGATTTGTCACTGGGAATTTTTATTCACACAGAAGCGTTCTCGAAAGACTTTTATCACTGGGAGTTTTCATTGATTTAACGAATGGACTTGTGTATAGACCCACATTGAGAGAGAGAGAGAGAGAGAGAGAGAGAGAGAGAGAGAGAGAAAGAGATTAGTACATAGAACACTAAGTTTTGAACATAATCAACGGAGATCAAATGAAATGTTGTCATTGAAACGTTGTTTGACATGTTACAAGACATGAATGAAAGAAAATTAATGTTCAACGGGACTGACAAACAAAGTCAGCCAGTTCTTTTTGATCTCCTGCTAAACCATCAATATTATCTGCGAAGCGAAGGTTGGTGATTGTTCTTCCTCCGATGCTGACAGTGCTCTTGTGGTCATGCAAGGTATCCTCCATGATCCTTTCCAGGAAGATGTTGAAGAGTGTATGTGACAGTATACATCAATGTCTGACTCCAACTGTTGTTCAAAACCAATCTCCTCTGCTGTAATTGATGAGGATAGCACTGGTGGCTTTGTCATAGAAGTGCTCAACAACCTGCACCAGGTTTGAGCTGATGTTTTACTTTCTCATAGTTGCCCATAAGGCCGCATGCCATACCCTATCAAAGGCCTTTTTGAAATCTATAAAAACGTTATATAGATTCTGCTGATGATGAAGGTATTTCTCGCAAAGAAGTCTGAGATTGAAGGCTTGTTCTGTGGTGTTAATTCCTGCTCGGAAGCCTGCCTGCTATTCATGAATCATTTTCTCTGAGTCTGTGTGTGTGCATGTATAAACACACATATACAAAAGCCAATATACCATACAAATTAAATATATAGCAGAGTCCAATATTATCGTGCAGATAAATCTCGCGTGATCTAATGCTTATATTTAGCCTTGAAACACCTTTATCTGTCAGGCCATTAATATCGTGCAGAAAGAGTGTGGTGTCCGGCCTGTTAGGTCTCCTTTGTATGTCATAAACTTCATTCCATCTTGCCTAGTATTCAACGGTACTTGTTGGATAGCTATATTTACGTTTGAAAAGCAACCCACACAACAGCGAGTGTGTTTTCCCAAAACTTTGCTGTACAAGTGTGATTCTTCAGGGCTATTATCAATCAATTATTTGCTTATGGTCTCCTTTTAGGTACATCCAGTCATGCTTTGGAGGAAATTTAAAGTTGTTGCAGATCAAATTAAAGTTTCATGTTAAGCTGTTATTATCTATGCTATTGTTATTTTTATTTCGGTAAACGTATTTCAAATTTAAAGAAGTTTTCACATCTATAAATAAACTTGAAATTACTGATTTAACTAATTCTGGAACAGAGTCGGTGCTGCCAGAAAGGGCGACGGCAGATCTCTCCTCCAGGGAAGATACATTACCCGATACATTTTTATCTATCAAATGTATTAGAAAAATCCCACAATTAAATGTTGTCATCTACACCTGAAAATTTGGCTTGTTTTGGCAGAATCTCCTATCACGCTGTGATTTCTATCTTTTCACTGAGTCAGCAGTGATACATTTGTAAAGGAGAGCTGTGTATCAAGTTTCATTGTTGGTATGTAAAACAATTGAGTTTCAGGATCGTACATGTGTATCTCGTTACTATTTTTGCAATATCAGTATATATATATGGCTGTTTGTAAATTTGAAGTTATGGATCTAAGAGTTTTAGCTTTGTTTGCTAAAAAATTAAGTAGGCTGAACATTGTTAACAAACAAATTGTATGTGAACTTAGCTCTTTTTGTGTAAAGGCATTTAACCTTTTCTTTAGTGTTTTTCCACGTTTACGTTATTTTCTGTTGATTTACTCTGTAATATGTTGTAATAGAGACTATTGTCGTTGTTTTTCTTCTTCAGAATCTTTGCCTTGGGTACTTTTATTTCGTTTGTCCATTTCCTGAATCAACTTTATTTCTGTTACATGTGTCACATTCAACTGGACAAGAGTTGTTGCACATACACCCCTCTGTTACATTTGTCACATTTTATAGGACAAGAATTTATTTAATATTCTCCATTTTGTTACATGTGCAACATTCTACAGGACAATAGTTGTTGCATATCATCTCCTGTGTTACATGTGTCACACTATACAGGACAAGAATCACTGCATATCCTCCCCTCTGCTACATGTGTCACATTATACAGGACAAGAATCATTGCATATCCTTCCCTCTGCTACATGTGTCACATTATACAGGACAAGAATCATTGCATATCCTCCCCTCTGCTACATGTGTCACATTATACAGGACAAGAATCATTGCATATCCTCCCCTCTGCTACATGTGTCACATTATACAGGACAAGAATCATTGCATATCCTCCCCTCTGCTACATGTGTCACATTATACAGGACAATAGTTGTTGTGCATACTCCCCGCTGTTAGATTTGCCAAATTGTACAGGACAAGAGTTGTTACACATCACCTGAATATAATGTATTATTTATTTTAATAGCTTCATTTCATCTACCATAAAAAAGCTGTATTAAAAACAGAATATTCAAAACATATTTTCTGTATACTATGAACAACGTAGTTATTTTTTACTTTATGATGATTGTGCAAACATTCTTCTCATATCAAATGATATATTTAGCATTACCTTGTGGTTCAAGGTTTTATGGATGCATATTGTACAGGAAAAGTACAAAATTGATTGAATATTAGTGTCAATCAGTTCTATTCTTTTGTGGAATGAATGAAGGACTTTTTACTGTCCTCGTGATTGACTAAACTTCCATGTGATCATTATTGCCTCCTTCAAAATCTTGTTGACCAAATAGTAGGTATTTACATTGTAATCATTTTTCAGAGTTTTCAAGATGCCATTTGAATCAACTTCGTGTTTATAATATTATCTCTTTTCTTTTGTCGGTACGCTATAACATAGCGTAGTCAGTCTGTAGACGCGTTATGGTAAGTATACGTGCAAAACATGCTTTTCACTGCTTCGAAAATCTGCAAATACTCTCTAAAAATTAGAATTCTTATAGAAGCTTAGTGTAGGATAGATTGCTTCATACAACCGGACAAGAGGAAAGTGACTGAGGTTTGAAAGTTTCTGGGATCCACATAAGTTACACAACTACGCTCTTGTTAACCCACGGTTTTATTCTCACAATGACTGACATCTAACTAAACCAAGACCAGATAAATCATATGCCAAAGTTATCAACACATCTAAAGCCCCCTCAGTCAAGGGTGCCTGTCAGCACGACTTTGGCTTGTTGAGCATGGCGATGAGATACCATGGTTGTTTTAACTTGTACACAGCAAGAACTCAAATAACTCAACCGTAACAACTCAAGCTTGAGATACAGTATATTTAGTCCCAAAAAAGGAAGAACGGGACGCTTAGGGAAGATTATGAGACTTTGCATCCCAGATTTATACCCTCGAAAAAATGACGTATGACCATTTAGAGTCTCAGTTCCAACGAAACAACTTAATATTCGATGTATGTGACAAACCGAATGACAACGAAATCTGGGAAAGATGAGAAAATCAAAACATACACGCGGAATGTCCTTGAAATGAACACCGATCATGTACAGATAGATCATTCACATAGGCTAAGAAGTGATTCCAAGTGGAACAATATATCTGGGTTGGGGTCGGATTATAACAAAACGTTTGATGGTGACAAAAATACAATGTTTATTGATGAATGATTCAATGGAAAAGACTGATTTGTGCGCCCACAACATCCAAACAGTCCAGTTCTGCTCACCGTGTCAAATGCCTTCGTCAGGTCCACAAAGTGATGTACAGTCCTTTGTTTTGTTCTCGACATTTCTCCTGGATCTGTCTCAGGGCGAACACTATGTCATGTGTGCCTCTATTGCTACATCGACTCTCTGGAGCATGTTCTTCTGCAATGGTGGACAATTAGTCTGTTCAGCAACACTCTAGCAAGGATTTTGCCTGCAATGGAGGGCAGAGTTATCCCACGGTAGTTTGAGCAGTCAGACGTTTCCAATTGTTTTTATACAAGGTGATGATGACTGAATCTTGGATGTCTTATGGAAGTTTCCCTCACTCCCAGCAGCAAACGAAGAACTCGTGGAGTTTGGTGTGCAATGATGGGCTTCCTTTCTTCCATATCTCTGGTGGGATACCATCTTTTCCTGCAGCCTTTCCAGTCTTCAGCTGTTCTATGGCTTTACGATCTCTTGCAGTGTGGGTGCCTCATCGAGTTCCATCTTTGGTGGTTGTTGTGGGATGCGATCAATAGCAGCCTCCTGGACTGTACGATTAGTGCTGAAGAGGATGTGGAATTGCTCTGACCAGCGGTTCAGGATAGATTCCCTCTCGGTGAGTAGCTCTTGGCCATCTGCACTCCTCGTAGGGGGCTCTGCATCTGGATGGTGTGT
The DNA here is from genome assembly GCA_028554795.2 of Sinohyriopsis cumingii. Classification (NCBI taxonomy): domain Eukaryota; kingdom Metazoa; phylum Mollusca; class Bivalvia; order Unionida; family Unionidae; genus Sinohyriopsis; species Sinohyriopsis cumingii. Next base: position 151,576,895 of record CM068825.1, on the reverse strand, counting down.
GTGACTTGGATTTTTAACGTAGCTTTACCAACTTTTCAGTCATATCGCTACGATGTCTGCAGTGTGGCAGTTTATAGTGATGTCTAACACTCGGGCATCATGCCGCAGACATGTAGTATGATGTCCCTCCAAGTCACATTATCCTGACACCAGGCCGACCAGTCCTAACACTAGCCTCTTAATACTGAGCGGCAAGCGAGGCAGCTGTAAGTACCATTTTTGTAAATCTTTGGTATGACCCGGCCGGGGATCGAACCCACGACCTCCCTCATACGAGGCGGACGCTATAACCACTTGGCCACTGAGTGGTCTGTATTTGGAAGGAAGGACCATACACTGCTTTCAACGCTTCATATAACCCCTTGTAGTCACCAGTTTCAGCGTACAGCTGGGTTCTTTCTGCAAGCTTTGTCCACCATTCATTTTGTATGTCTCCGAGCCTGTACTGGAGGGAGCTGCATATAAGGCGGAAGGCCGCTTTCTTCTATTGACAGGATTGCTGAGCGAGGTAGGCTTGGTAAGCTGATCTCTTTCTGGCAAGCAGTTCTTGGATTTCTTTGTTTGTTTTCATCAAACTAGTCTTTGTTTTTCTTAGTGGTGAATCCAAGGATTTCTTCTGAGGTTTGCAGAATGGCAGCCTTGATGTGATTCCACATCCATATTTCAAGTAATAAATAAAAGATGAATATATACAATTCCTTGACACAACGTCACAATTAATAATTGCTCCATTTATGAATTTTAAAGTCAAACAAAATATGCATTCAGAACTTAATAAAAAGCATAAACTGCTCAAATCCCCACCTCGTCACAAAATGATTACACCCTAGACGTGAGAGGCGATATGAAGTTGTTGGTACTTTGATAAAAACTAAAAACGACAAATAAATGGTCTCTGTTTCATTTTATAAATTCGTCAGTGATGGAAAATAGTTTGATCCACAATAAACCATCCGGTGAAATAAAAGCATGAAAATATGCTACTATCGAAACAAGCATCCCTTGGTACACATACCCATGATTACCTAATTCATACGGTGAAGCGAAACGCCCACGAAGATAATCAGCCATTGGCTAGAAACAGCTGACTAGAATTGCCACAGAGATCATTACTTAAATTTCATTTCGGTCAAGGCCCTCATGTGTAACGCGTAAAAACAAAATTACGCATGTGTCAGGAACATAGAAGGCTTATTTTACTATACATTATTTGAAACTAAGTTTTAGTTGTTTATCAAAAGATTTGACATGTACAGTTTTTGTGAGACTCTTAACAACTCAGAAAATCGATTCGACGGTTTTGCAGAGGGTTAATTTAAAACGGACGTTTTGGCAGATATATAGGAATGGTGACTGTTTTTATCAAGTCAGAATTAGTATTAGAAACTATTGTACAAATAATTTAATTCAAACTGTGGGACTGTGTATCTCAAGGAATCCATTTAGATTGAGATAAAGATTTGATAGTTTGTTTTACTTATTTATTTTCCCAATATTTTCCAATATTTGATTCGAGCGGGTCCCGAGTGGCCGAGTTGTCTAAAGCGCTCTCCGTTACGGATCACTGCCATCTCACCTCTGTCTGCGTGGGTTCGAGTCTCGATTCGGACAATGTGGGTATGCGAGGAAGCTTGCCAGTAGCTTCTCGTGGGTCGGTGTTTCCTTCCGGGGTTTTCACGGGTTTTTCCTCCACCATTAATACTGGCCGCCATGTATAGCCTATCGTGTGCTGAAAAGCGGCGTTAAACCCTACAACAATAACAACAACAATATTTGATTCGATCGACAACGAAAAGAATGGGGTCGAATTATTGGATGAGAAACTACTGTCAAATAGCTTAACTTTTTATCTTGATGCCTTCTCTTTTTGGCCTGGGACCTTTATAGTGATGGATTTTTTTTATATTAGGAAAAAAACTTATCTATGAATCGAATGAGTTTGACATGGAAAGAAACTTGAAAGATTATGATATGTAAAACATGCTCTGTTATATCCTAGATGGCAGAATAAGCCATGATTGAGAGAAAAAAACTTATCTATGAATCGAATGAGTTTGACATGGAAAGAAACTTGAAAGATTATGATATGTAAAACATGCTCTGTTATATCCTAGATGGCAGAATAAGCCATGATTGAGAGGGAACTTGATGGGATCATGATTGCTTAAGCCTGCCTCTTGAAATATTGTCTACATTTTCAATCGTTTGTCTGCGTGAATCTACATATTTCCATATCAAAACGTTTTCACATGTAAATATTACAAACACATGCATCTTGGAGAAAAGTAGATTTGTCAGATCTCTGACAGATGAATATAAGAAGAACTTCAGTCTAATATTAATCATTCTTCATTTTGCGACAGCTCGTTGTACGTTGGTAAAATATGACATCGGAAATCGCAACCTCTTTGGTTAGATAGAAAATGTGATGATTTAAAAGGCAGACACTTTTGCATTGTCTCCATGCATTTAGGTTTGGTAGTTCTCACAAAAATTTGATGCATCGTAAAATGAGTCGACATAAGTTCAAAACTGTTATTCGCATAATTAAAGAGAATTATAAGCTTAAAAAAGAAAAATGAGATACTTGAATCAAGGTCAGATTCTCAAAGTTTTCTATGTTGATTAAGCTAACACGTGCGTGCAAGGCACGCATTAATGAATAAAAGCTAATCACAGTTTGGATTAGATAACCGAAACCCTCGTTGAAATTTTTGAAATTCTTATTTCTCAAGTTGATGTTCTCAAAAGTACCCAACATCTTAAAAGAAGAAAATCAGGCGGATCGGAGGGAATAATAATCAAAATGATGAAAAGCACGACTTCAAACACATGATGGGGCGAAATCATTATTATCCCATTATAAAAAAGTATTCGGACGACACAATCTCTCTCATCGATAACTTGAATAAACTTAAACCAGTATTTTAAACCAGTGTTGCAAAGCTAATAACCAAATTCGACTCGATTATGTAAAAGTGATGACTTGCTGGTTTAACATGCGTATCAGTGGAAAGCTGTTTAAAGTTCTAATCTCAGTCAAGAATCGACGTTCATGTATGCAGATGAAGGGCAACATGGTTAATTTTTCACCTGTAAAGTTTGCACCAAACAACAGCAGCTGCCGTCACCCCGGAATTTAAAAAAAACTCCATTGTGCATTTAACAATAGAAACCTAGAATTTCTCCTTTGGCCCACCCCACCCATTCCGGAAATATGGCCGCCTTCTCCACCCCCGAGAAAATGGAGAATTTCGACAAGCCCCAGATAAGGCTGCGTATTAAACCCTCTATTGTACAATCTATTTATGAATGATTAGATGTCCGGCAAAAATACCCAAGCGTACCTTTATTACACAAGAAAGACCTGACTTTAATACGCTGGTGCATACTAATGAAGTTGTAAATTTTGCTGATGCAGTCAGTTATTTTCAAGTACAGATTATTATTCTGGAGACATTTTGTGAAAATAAAGAAATATGTTTAAATTTCGAAAAAAGTAAAACTATTGTATTCAGAGCCTGGGGATGTTTTATGAGTAACGAAAGTGATAATTTAAGATTAAACAAGTCCAAACCGTATCTACTTTTAATGAATGGGATTTAGCAGTAAACCCGGTAGTAGTATAGTGGGCTGTTTACGGACAATGGAAAAATACATTATGCCCCCTCCCCCACCCACCCCGGCACGATTACGGACAAGGTTTTAAAAATCACCCTGGGCACGATTACGGACAATGGGAATTTAACATGGAATCTATAAATTATGTATATTGGGTCTGTTTACAGACAAAGGAAAGTTGGGTCTGTATAGCGTCTGACGTCACTGTACGGGAGATTGGTTACAATGTTGCAACAATGTAGGAACAGGTGAGATGACGTCACAGTACTGAAGATTGGTAACAATGTGAGGTGACGTCAATAGGGAACAAAGAGCGGGTATGCAGGTGTGCACCGGGCTGACCTCAATTGGGAATAAAGAGTGGGACTTAGATTTATATAACACATACAACATACAACATACAGTCACAAACACATATACAACTGACTAAAAAATGTACAGGCAAGAAAGCAACTCGTTTCGAGGCATATGAGTGGCCCTGAAAAGGGCCTTTGGGTTCTTTTATTTTCTCCAGTTGTTCCACCAGCTCCTCACTTACCCAATGATTCCTTTCTTCTTCTTCTTCCTTTCCGTCTCTTTTATCCAGTCATGGTGTCCCATGGCTCTAAATTTTTCCTGTTCCTTCATTCAGTATTGATTCGGTATGTCAAAGTCCTCTTTCTTCTTTATGTTGTCTTGTTCCTTTCTCTCCTTTGTCCATGTGTCTTTAATCTTCTTCACCTCTTCTTCCAGCACTTTTCTCATCATTTCCCATGCTTTCTTGAGCTGGTCCAGTCCCCACTTTACATAGGACCACTCTGTCCAATACAATGTGTATTCTAGAAAGCATCTGACTTTGATTAAATTGTCAAGTACCTACTTCAAGCTTCCCACTCTCACATATTCTGGTGTAATGAACACAAATTACTATCCACACATGGGAAGAAGAAAAAACAAATGACAAATGTACTATCCACACACGGGAAGGAGCAAAAAACAAAACACAAATTACTATCCACACACGGGAAGGAGCAACAACAAAAAACAACAGAAAAAACAAAAAACAAAACAATTCACAAATATACTATTCACACACGGGAAGGAGAAAAAAAACCCCTAATATACCATCCACACAGAAAGGAAGGGAAATAAACACACACTCTGCTATTCACACAAACGTAAGTGAACGCTTACAAACCCAAAAAATCTACTATTCACACAAGCGTATGCTCACTTATACAATCACACACTCTACTATCCACACAAGCGTACTCGAGCTCATACACACACACACACACACACACACACACATCAGTAAAGGAGTGAGTGTTTATATTCATACTACTCCACATTCACACGAATTGACAACTTGAATAGTGTCTCTTTTCTAGAGCTTTGGATAGCCCTGCAAAGGGTTGTTTTTTGAACTCCAGATACACCTGGCTAATGGTGACATCTCCCAGGCCTGGCACCACAGACACATATCCGGCTCCAATCGTTCTCCCAGTTGATTCTTGTGGTTGGGAGCGCTGAGGGAGGTTGACTGGATTCACTCTCCCAGTCTTTAATTTGAGAGACAACGAAGACTTCCCTCCTTCTCATGTTCCGCATACGTGGATGTTGCCTTCTTCCCTCCTGTGAACGCTGAGGCTCCCGCTCTTGCCTCTGCAATTCTTGGTCCCAGAGCTGTATTTGTGGGACGACAGGCTTCTCCGCTAGTTGTGTCTGTGGTGTTGGCTGTGACTGTGGAGGTGTCCTCACCATAGGCTTAACTTCACAAAGTTCTCTTAGCATTAAGTGAGGAAAAATGGCTCTTTTCTTTTTCTCTTTTTCTTTCTTCTTCTTTTCCTTCTCCACTTCTTCTATACTGTCTTCCTCTGCAATCGCCTCTATAGTCAGCTCATCTAATAAACGCCTGGCATATTCCAGTGGCATCTGGAGTTCCAGTAACTTGTTGTTCTGCTACTCATTTTTCGTAGTTCACGAAACCACAACGGTAGCCAGACAGACGAGCGTTCCCATATATTTGTCAAGCACAGACGTGAAGGAAAACATCCCCTGATACCAAAACGTACAAGACCATATGATTACCCCAAAAGGAACATGCAACGCGCGGACTTAAAATAAACACTAACTCAAATTTTACTTACAAACATTAATTACAAATTTGACAAACTACTGAAAACGAAGTGCTTATGCACGCACTTCTAACAAAGTTAAAGAAACGAGGTGCTTATAGACACACTTCTAATTTTCTAACTTACTAACATACCATTGGCAATTAAATTAGTATTTCTTTTCTAGGGTATTGGGCAGCCCTGAAAAGGGCTGCTTTTTGTGGACGAGTCGGTATGGCAATCTTGTATTGTCTAAGATTGTGTCCCCCTTCTGGAGGCAGGCTTTCACACAGGATAGGGTCTGCTTTTTCGGAAAGAGAAGAATAACTCTTCGGTGTCTACACGACAGTCGACAAAACCTCTGTCCGGTTCCTGCTGCTGCTGATGTTGCTGCTGCTGATATCTCTGCTGTTTCTGAAGTCTGTACTTCTACATCAATTCTTCTTTCTCCTTGATTTCCTCTCTGAAGAGCTCTTCTATGAGGTCTTCAGTTACTTTCAACATTCTGTCATTCTTTCAACATTCTGTCATTCTCTATCTATTCAGGGTTCGGGATCAGGCTTTGCCTTACACGATGTAAATTCACGTAACCTTCGTTCAGCTTGGCTAGTTTTGAGCACATCGTCATAGGAGGATGAGTTAACAATGGATGGTCAGACTGGAGACAACCCCGGTTTATATTGATCAAGGTCGGACGCGATAGAAAACATCCCTACACTGTTTAGAGTCGGAACGCTAGAATAGTTTGATTTGAGGGATAGTGAGAAGTCAAAGAGCATGGTTCAAGATACAAATGGCAAACAACAACAGACGCCTTTTTTCAAAACACATTTTTATTCAAATCGCTAACAACCAACAATCAACGATTAACACATTTTTAAATTAACAATTCGATAAATAACAGACAGTTTTTCAAATAACAATCTATTTTGGACAAGGTTGACAACGTTGTGAACTGAAGTTCGACTTCCACTGTTGGCAGTAATTGGGCCATTGATTTACACTACGTTTCCTAGATAAAGACAAAAGATAACCATAACGGTCACAATACCATCGATCTACTTTCTCATCGTTTCTAGATGAGTGAAGATCGAAATAAGTCACTAAATGTTTTAAAGAATATGCAAGACAGCGTTGATGAAGAAAATACACACAATATTGTCCACACACCATGGAATATGTGCCTTCTAATTTCACGTTAGTGAATCGTCATGTCTGAGCATTTCTTCTCATGAAGTCAATGATATCGTCATCCAAAGGGTCAATCCATACGAACCGAAATAATCCACACAACCTTCTTTAGGAAAGTAGAAGGCTACCCAGTGGGTTCCTGGGAGATGACTGTCGTCCGTGTTGATGACATAAGCTTGATGGTCTTGAGGTTTGCGATGAGGTAGTTCATCTTTACCATACACGACAGGATTCCAAGAAGCAGTGTACGAAATGTGGTTCAAAAGGTAATACAGTTCCCAGGTATCCATTTTTGTGAAGTTTTTTTCTTGTTATATTTCTTCACAGGTAATGATAAGTTATCAGTTCAGTCCTGACTTTCTCTTTGAAAATATCTGATAGGTAACCGTTTTTCGTTTTGTCTCTGCACTCTGATCCAAGACAGCTTCGATGCGATGGATCTCTAGAGTCATTAATGGAGGAAAGGAATGTTTACGAAAGTCTTTATACCACTGATTCAACACGGCTTCTTCCGATATGTGATCCAAGCTTCTTCAAGATACTCGTTCAGTTTTTCTTCTTGACTCAGCATCAGACATTTATCATGTTGAATTTAAATGGGATGATCGTTTTGACATCCATGGCAATAACTCTTAATCAATTCTTTATTTGTTCTGCCAAGTGTTTGACAAAACAGGAGACTAAATGTTGTTCTTGTTCTGGCCATCTGAACTTTATCACTATGTCCTTTTCGTCTTTGTCTTGGGGTTTTACTTCCACGATCTCCTCCCAAATCAAAGATTTTCCACTATTCAAAGAGGTATAACAGTCTTTCATTGCTTCTAATAGTCTAGAATAACTTCTCTCAAACTGTTGATTTCTATGGTATTATCGAATTCAGCATACAGGATGACGTTCACCGTCTCAGGTAGAGGTGTAGCGAGCTGAAGTTCCACACGAATCTGGCCAGATGTTATAGGGTGGAAATGTCCCTTGTCGCTCCCTTGGTCTGGAGTGAAATCAAAAGCCCACAAAAGGTAACTTCCATCATATTCTTCGTACGTAATGCGGTGACTACTGTTGGTCCCTACTGTCCAGTGGCTTCGTACAGAAACAGGTACGATCTCAAGTAATTCTTCCTGGCAAAGTCACGTTCAAAGGGCCTGGTACACAAGGTCTTCGATTTTGGACACGGCAAAGTGCTGAAAGTTGAAAGGATTTTTCTTGTGGGCTCCGTTGAAGGCTGAATTCTCGACGATACCAAGGATTCAAGGTTTGGGTAACTGTCATTGGAACAGATGATCTTCGATCATGGATCGCTGACCCTTGGGAATGGTGAAGGTTTTCACTTCCACGCGTCGTATCAGATAGTTAGCGTTTGTTCTGCTGATAGTGTGACTGATGTCGTTTTCCAATTAAGGTAACACTGCCACTCGGCGCACGTAGAGTCTGGCTTCTTGGATGATGGTTTTGTAATCGGCAGCATCAGCCAACAAATGGAAAGCGATACTGACGCAATTCAGTCTCAAGCGGACATCCACACCGTTGAGTAAACATTTCTCTTGCAACCACATGTCCAAATGCAAACGTTCCATTAGTTCTAAAATCTGTCCATCTTTGACTTTGTTTCGTCGAAGTTCAAATCCATCATTGTCATCCGATATTATGTCGAACTTGTCCGCTTCGTCTGGTTTCCATATGACGCAGGCATCCAGATGAGTGTCCTTAGCGTCTGTTCTGTACATCAAGAGATTTTCCAGGTAGGCACGGTAAGGGTAAGTATCCATGCTGCTACTGACTTGTTTGTTATTCAAGCACAAGTCCACTCCGCTAAACAAGGAATGCATGAAATTGTTTACTGGAGCTACTTTCTCATCGACGTCTATATTACCTCTATTCTTACCTGTAATTTTGACTTAGAGGTACGAGTAACTGCTATTCAGATCAATGTATTCTTCGGGCTGTCTTTTGATTTCAAACTCGATGGGAGCTGAATCCGTCAAATAGGAGACAGGATGAAATTCGACCCATGGCAAACATATCTAGTTGAACGCCTTTGAACAGGCACAAGACTCTCGGTGCATCAATTTTTTTGTCTCTATGATTTAATAATCAAAAACGTCTAAGTCTCGGACGGTTCTTCTTTTCTTAGTCTTTCTAGCTTTATGAGTATGGAGTCCTCTGAAGGGGTGTTTTCTTCGTCGTCTCTTTCTGCCTTGTCCTTGCTGTGGTGTCCGGGAAGTATGAATGCTTGACTCGGTAGAGCGCAAGGCATTTATAGGTGTTTCTCGTCGGCCCAAAATGTCCTTGCCCGTTTGCAGCAAGATATTTTTGCCTGCTCTCAAGAATGCTTCTTTGGGGTTTTCTTTGTCGATGATGACATTTTGGAGAAATGTTTTGCCTTGCGTCAGCGTGGCATCTTTGCAGGCGTGCAATCCTCGTGTCACCATTGGTTTCAAAACTGGGGCCACGGAACGAAAGGCTTATTTCAACATATCTCCTAAACCGTGTCCTCGCTGTCGATCGACGCATCGGTACACTGGATACATGAATTACGAGTCGTTAGAGAATCGTTTTCGAAAATGGAGTTTCACCGTGACTTTCCTTTTGGATAATGGAAAATTTTGTCCCAGATCTCCTTTTATAGTAAAGTTGACAGTGTCAAAATACGACTTACTGTCAGGAAAATAATGAGGATGTACAAATTCGCGTTGAACATGATAGGTGTTTCCACCTTCCTCGTCAGTGTTCGTGACAGAATCTACTTCGAAAGGAATGACGGTAGGGAGATGTGTTCCAACACGTTATACTCGACCAGATCGGTATACACAAAGATCAAATTCAGTTCTTGGTTCAGTTCTACCGGGTATCGAAAAAACTTCGCAAAAGAATTGTTGTCAGAAATGAATGGTAATTCATTTTTCTTGATCATTTTCATCCTTAACTGAATGTCCCCACCTAAAATATCAAATAATTCAGGACAAAATGTAATGGACACCACCTTCTCTTTTGTAAATTGAATCATCAGTTGACGAGCCACTTTATGATACTCTATCTTAACACTTTGTTTTTTCTCCAAGGCTTTACCAATCACTGACTTGAACTTGTCAGCAACCGTGTCCACCAAATGTTGACCACTAAAATAAGAGCCTGGGGAATTGTAAACATATAGGTGTACGTTTTATTGTGGTTATGTTTAAAATTAGTATATTCTGAATTAGCAAACAATAATCTTGCACTTGTGTGTCATGAAATTCGACCTCAAAAGAGTTTTGATTTGGAAGGACATTTAGGATTTGTGTAGGATGAATAATTTCCACCAAAGCCACTTCCCAATGGGCTTCGTGATCTAATTGGATGGCCTGAGGTAATTTGGCCTTGTAACAACACAAAGTGTTATGGGGAAACATCTGCATGGAACCGTCGTTGGGTAAGGTTAAGTAAAATTGGTTGTCCGAGGGGTCACTGTAGGTTAGATGAGCGTCTCCGCCCATAATGTAGTTATTGTTGTTGGAGTGGTGACTGGCACTGGACGCAATATTCTCGTTGTTCCCGTTCGAGGACTATATCAGGGAAGGATTGAGAAGACGGTAACCGATGAAACTGCTCAATAAAATGGTCCACAATTGTTTGTCTCCTTGTTGAAAATTCAAATTGGCGATGGCGACACCGAATACACAATATATCACAAAGATTTGGCAGAAAAAGACGATTTGCGTTTTAGGCACACGTTCTCCACACCACACCCACAATGGTTGCTTTTTAGATCTTGCAGAGAAGAACTGGGTGAAGGAGTGGTCGCTGCAGTGGTAGTGGTAGATGAGGGTGTGTGGAAAGGCATGAATGGTCACTTCTTTTTATAGTCGATGACATGCGAAGCGTCAATCCAAGAATCAAAAGTGGGACGATATCCTTTCCAACGCACTTCTTTGACACGTCGTTTTTCCACTTTACGGGTTCTGAGTTCCAGAATGCTTTCTAAGTTGTACACGTCGTCTTCTTTTATGGTGACACGTTGTAACTCGGGCAAGTGAAACGTTCCTTTTAACACTTCCCCGTTCGTGACTTCCAATTTATAGACGGCAGGATGACGACCATGCACTCGTCCAATGACACGAAATAATTCGATGGTCCAGTTGGGTAAGTAACCTTTGTCGAAAGTGCGTTTGGTTTTGCCTTTGCGCACCCAATATCCTACTGCCAACATTCCATTTTTCTTGGGGACAGGCAGCGTAGGGGACGTACCAAACAGGCGTTCAGAAACGGTCACTTCGCTGTCGGGAGTCACTTCTTTGGGGGCACGTCCGATGCGTCGATGGTAAGATTGGTTGTACGCTTGAACCAGATGCGGTAAGACGTCGATGTACTTGAGAGTGTGGTGATGCGTAAAATATTTCCATATGCGTTGTTTCAAAGTGCGTTGAAAACGTTCCAAGATGTTGGCATTGGTTTCGGGTTTCTCGGTGGTGAAAAAAATGAATGTCACGTTTCTTTAATTATTTTTGGAAGGCTTGGTTCAGAAATTCGGTGCCTTTGTCGGTTTGCCATGGAAGAGGGCGAAGACCGCTTTTTGTCAACACCAGTTGGAGTGCTCGCACTAATTCACTGCTCGATTTGGAAGTCAATGCTACGACCCAGGCAAATTTGGAAAAGACATCGATGACACAAAACAAATATTTATTGCCAAGATTGTAGGTGGCCAGATGAAAGACACGGCTAAATTGGCTTGCCATTGATGATCGATGCCCTCCACTCGAGTGCGACGTCTGGAAAATTTTCGTCGAATGAGTTTGTGTAAAGTGTAGGTGACTTGTTCTTGTAACCTTCGTTGCACTTGAGGTAATCGGAGACTTTTCAGACGGGTTTAGGGAGCACGATACAATTTCTGAACTCCTTCGTAACCTTCAGAATGGGATGGATCGTAGTAAATGCTGGCTAACACCTTCTTCATTTTTGATAAATTACACAATCTTCGCTAATGCTACTTTGGACGGGACGAAAGGGGGGTTTGGAAACTGATTTACGTGTCCGATGGGCCACGGGAGTAGAAATTGAAGGTAGTGGTGGAGGTGGTAATGGAATGACTTTGGTCTTCTTTTCTTTTTTCACTTCTGGTTTCCCTTGTTTCTTTTTCACTTCTGTCGAAGGAGGAGTGGACATCATTTTTTTAACACAAGCTTTCATTTCTTCCCGTTGGGGTGTGGGGGATGGGGTCGCCAAGAACACTGCAATCTTACTAGGAATGGGAGCTGCTGACGGTGTTTGAAAGACTTCTCGTACCTCTTCTTCCTCAGGTATTCGTGGGGTTGCGTATGTCTTGGCCACTGAGGGTGGCGGTGGCCGTGATGGTGATGGATTTTTCATCAAGGCGTTAAAGTCTTTCAGAGTGGATATAGCTGTTTCATCTAAAGCTTTCTGGTGAAAGAGTTGCAGTCGTTGCAAGAGTTGATCGTACTTTTGCAATTTTTCTGTGTCGGACAAGTCGTGGCGACCCATGAACTACTGAAATTCGTGTTGTAACTGGGACATCTCGGTCAAATTCGGATTGGGAGGCAAATGTGGGGTCTCTTGTTCTTGCCAACGATGGTATTCAATCCATGGTTTGTAAGGTGATAAAGCTAGTTTTCGTCCTTCCATTCGATTTCAAGGGTCACGTCTGAGATTTTAGGACTACAGAGGTCCCTTTTATCTTCTTGCCCCATTTTATCTTGCTCCCACGAGTCCTTCCAGTATGGTTCCCAATACTCCTTTCAGCAAGGGTCCTAACAACAGAGGCAAATTCCTCCTCGTTGTACCAACATCTTCTTCTTTTGAAGAATGGGTATTTTCTTTTGAATCATTTGGCGACGAACGTGACGATGTTTGGCTAAGCATTGTTTGTGGTGATTAGACAAAGGTATCGTGCCTTTAAAAACGTTCAAACAACGTTCGCACACGGTATCAATGACCTCTTTGGAGGCGGTTTGAATGAGTTGTTTTCGCATGGGTAGATAAGCTTTATACAGGACGGACAACATGTTCCCATGTTTGACTAAACGGGGAGGAAGTCCATTCCTTTTCTTTTATTTGGGTTTAGAAGAGGAATATTTTCTTTTAGGTGACATCTTTGGGTCTTCAGGAGCACAAAAACACTGACACCCATTTTTTGCCTCAGGCCGTTTTATAGTGGATCGCGTCGTATCAACTTGATAACAGGCATCACGGGTTGCGGAGGGGTTTCGCAACGGACTAAATCGGGACAGTTCTTGCTTGGACAAATTCACTGAACTCTGTAACATGTCCGATCTTTCTTGGACTTTGATTTTTGGAGCAGGTTCTTCGTGAGCAGCCGCCACTGGAGCAAAAGAGGAGGAGGGTGTCACCGCTGCAGGAGACGTTGTTGGAGACGTGGGTTTCCTATGTTTCATCAAAGGAGGAAGAACGGGTGTCAAATTGGGTTGGGCAGGCATCCCCAGCAACGGAGAAGTGTGGAAGAACCCTAGGCTGCTGGAGACGCGGTCACCGTCGCTGCAGGTCGTGGTTTGCGAATGTAAGGTTGCGTCTTGGCCGAAGTGTCTCTCTTGCGGGTAGAAGCTGTTTTCTGACGGCTTTTCTTTTTCTGTGCACTTTTCTTTTTCTTTTTGTGTGGATTTTTTATTTTTCTGGGGCTGTGACCTGCTCTTGACACCGTTTCTCTTTTTCTTTCTTTGGCGTCGTTTGTCTTTTTTGGGAGTGGTTTGTTTTTGGGAGAAAATTGGGGGCATTAGGATCCCATTTTAATAGGGAGCGAATGATGACCACTCCTAGAGAATCGTTCCATCCAGGTTTCAAAATAATTTGCTTTTTGGTTTGAGTATCGGTACGGGTATCAGCCAGTTGCGTCAAGGCTATATTGTTTCTGTCAAAAAAGCATTTGGTTTGATGAGGAATCTGAATTCCGAAACTCGAACAATTTGACACAATTACAGAGGTGGCTTGCACATTATTGGATTTATTTATTGTCCACTAGTACAACTGGACTCGATTTGAAATAAACACAAGGCGTTTCAGGGCTACATGAGTGCTGTGCTCGGCTGTACAACAAAATCGGACCCAAATTGGAACTGTTTGTACTTTGTGAACTCAAATCTGATTGGCAGTTGACTCCTCTGCATTTGAATCCCTTCGTAAATTTTGCAATTTCACTACGTAAAACGAATTGAAAATTGAGAAACTCGGCTGGCACCTTAACGAGGGAGAACCAGGTTTGTAAACCCTAATGTGATTGACAGTTGAATCCCTAGCTGATTTTCTAACTTGCTGAAAACTAAATCGGATTGAAAATTGAAAAACTCGGCTCGTACGTTTGCGCGTGAGAACCAGGTTTGTAAACCCGAGTCTGATTGGCAGCTGAGTCCCTAGTTGATTTTCTAACTTGCTGTAAACTAAACGGATTGAAAATTTAAAAAACTCGGCTCGCACTTTACGCGGGAGAACCAGGTTTGTAAACCAGAATCTAATTGGTAGTTGAATCCTTTGGTTGATTTTCTAACTTTTTTGTATATTCAGTGTTAACTATGGTAATACTAAATGAATTTACAAAACGCTGTTATTAGTTGGCGGATTGAAATTGTTGCTTAGGTGTGTATACCTTTTCCTGGATACCTTTCCGCCTTTGCCACTTCCAGACATACTAATTAAGAAGTGTGACATTCACACATAAACGCGGGTTTGTAGGTTCACACCTACCAAACCCGACCAATTAAGAATCTCGACATTCGAGACTTAACCAGTTGCAAAAGCACATAGTTGCATAGGCGACTTTAATCTTTTATCATTCATTCATTCAGTCAGTCTGACCATCCATTGTTGACTCGTCCTCCTATGAAGATGTGCTCAAGACTAGCCAAACTTACATCGTGTCAGGCAAAGCCTGATACCGAAGCCTGAAGAGATAGAGAATGCCAGAATGTTGAAAGTGACTGAAGCCCTCATAGAAGAGCTCTTCAGAGAGGAAATCAAGAAGGAGAAAGAAGAGTGGACGGAGAAATACAGATTTCAGAAACAGCAGAGATAGCATGCTGACACAAAAGGGTGGGTGACATGTGCTACGAATATTAAAAGACATACTATTCATATATGAATTTGGTTATACTTTGATACGCACAGTATGAAGAAGATGGAAAGCATTTTAGACAATGTCTTTCAGACAATTAAATTTAGGACTGGAATTCACTTATAAGCCAATCACATAAACAAATTAATCTACAAAATATAGTTAATTTCTCTATGTAATGTTATATAGACATTGACTTATCTACCCATTGACTTATCTACCCATTTACTAAACGCAGTAGGCATTTACTTACATACCCATCTACCAAATGCATTAGGCATTGACTTACCTACCCACCTACCAAATGCATTAGGCATTGACTTACCTACCCATATACCAAATGCATTAGACACTGACTTACCTACCCATATATCAAATGCATTAGGCATTGACTTACCTATCCATCTACCAAATGCATTAGGCATTGACTTAACTACCCATCTACGAAATGCATTAGGCATTGACTTACTTACCCATCTACCAAATACATTAGGCATTGACTTACCTACCCATATGCCAAATACATTAGGCATTGACTTACCTACCCATCTACCAAATGCATTAGGCACTGATTTACGTACCCATATACTAAATGCACTAGGCATTGACTTACCTACCCATCTACCAAATGCATTAGGCATTGACTTACCTACCCATCTACCAAATGCACTAGGCATTGACTTAACTACCCATCTACCAAATGCATTAGGCATTGACTTACCTACCCATATACCAAATGCTTAAGGCATTGACTTAACTACCCATCTACCAAATACATTAGGCATTGACTTACCTATCCATCTACCAAATGCATTAGTCGATGACTTACCTACCCATATGCCAAATGCATTAGGCATTGACTTACCTACCCATATGCCAAATACATTAGGCATTGACTTACCTACCCATCTACCAAATGCATTAGGCATTGACTTACCTACCTATCTATCAAATGCATTAGGCATTGACTTACCTACCCATATACCAAATGCTTTTGGCATTGACTTAACTACCCATCTGCCAAATGCATTAGGCACTGACTTACCTATCCATAAACCAAATGCATTAGTCAATGACTTATCTACCCATATGCCAAATGCATTAGGCATTGACTTACCTACCCATCTACCAGGTGCTTAAGGCATTGACTTATCTACCCATCTACCAAATGCTTAAGGCATTGACTTACCTACCCATCTACCAAATGCATTAGGCATTGACTTACCTACCCATATGCCAAATGCACTAGGCATTGACTTACCTACCCATCTACCAAATGCTTAAGGCATTGACTTAACTACCCATCTACCAGACCTCTCCGGTGGCCTAGTGGTTAGAGAGTCCGCCTCGGATGCGGGAGGTCGTTGGTTCGATACCCGGCCGAGTATACCAAAGACTTACAAAAATGGTACTAACAGCTGCCTCGTTTGGCGCTCAGCATAAAGAGGTTAGTGTTAGGACTGGTCGGCCTGGTGTCAGGATAATGTGACTGGGTGGGACATTATGCTACATGTCTGCGGCATGTTGCCCCAGTGCTAGACATCACTATAAACTGTCACACTGTCACAATGTAGGGATATGACTGAAAAAGCGTTAAAACTACGTTAAAAATCAAAATCACACACACACATCTTCCAAATGCATTAGGCATTGACTTACCTACCCATCTACTAAAAGCATTAGCCATTGACTTACCTACCCATCTACCAAATGCAATTGCTATTGACTTACCTATCCATGTACCAAATGCATTAGCCATTGACTTACCTACCCATCTTCCAAAAGCATTAGTCATTTTCTTCGTACTTTGTAATGTTATATAGGCACTGACCTACCTACCCATCCACCAAATGCATTAGCCATTCATTGATCCACTCATCAACTAAACGCATTAGCCATTGAATTACCTACCGATCTACAAAATGGGGAAATGCAGTAGCCATTCATTTACCCACTCATCAACTAAACGCATTAGTCATTGACTTACCTACCCATCTACTAAATGCATTAGCCGTTCAATTACCCACTCATCAACTTAAATACATTAGTCATTGACTTACCTACCCATCTACAAAATGCATTAGCCATTCATTTAGGTACACAGCTATTAAATTCAGTAGCCATTGACTTACGTATCCATCAACTAAGAGCATTATCCATTCATTTACGTACCCATCTAAAATGCATAAGCCATCGATTTACCTACTCATACAAAATGTATTAGCCATTGATTTATCCGAACATCTACTAAACGAAGTAGTCCTTGATTTACTTTCCCATCTAAATACATTAGCCATTCATGTACGTACCCATCTAAAAATGCAGTAGCCAAAGACTTACCTACCCATATACAAAATGCGTGTGCCATTGATTTATTTACCCGTATACTAAATGCATTAGCCATTAACTTACCTAACCATCTACCAAAAGCATTAGCGATTTTCTTTGTAATTTTATATAGGCATTGACTTACCTACCCATCCACCAAATGCATTAGCCATTCATTTACCCACTCATCAACTAAACGCATTAGTCATTGACTTACCTACCCATCTACTAAATGCATTAGCCGTTCAGTTACCCACTCATCAACTCAATACCTTAGTCATTGACTTACCTACCCATCTACAAAATGCATTAGCCATTCATTTAGGTATACAGCTATTAAATTTAGTAGCCATTGACTTACGTACCCATCAACTAAGAGCATTATCCATTCATTTACGTACCCATCTACAATGCATAAGCCATCGATTTACTTACTCATACAAAAATGTATTAGCCATTGATTTATCCGCACATCTACTAAACGAAGTAGCCATTGATTTACTTTCCCATCTAAATACATTAGCCATTCATGTACGTACCCATCTAAAAATACAGTAGCCAAAGACTTACCTACCCATTTACAAAATGCGTGTGCCATTGATTTATTTACCCGTATACTAAATGCAATAGCCATTGATTTACCCACCCATCTACTTAATTCATTTGCCATTCATTTACGTACCCGTGTACTAAATTCATTAGCCATTCATTTACATGCCCATCTACTAAATTCATGAACCATTCATTTACGTACCCATCTACTAAATTAATTAACCATTCATTTACGTACCTGTCTACTAAATTCATTAACCATTCATTTACATACCCATCTACTAAATACATTAGCCAGACTCTGATGTTCAGTCCATAATTTAGCTATAGGAGCTTTTTACAATAGTTTAAAATTTATGTGTAACTGTAGTGTTATGGATCTATTTCATACAGTGCCAAAAATCTATTATCATTGTCAATAATCATATTTTAAATGTGTATCCCATTTTATTGCTTAACTGTGATAGTTTTGGAAAACATTTTTGATAAGTTTAAATATTTCTAAAGCACGGAATGTCATCTACCTTTTTCGTTTTTACTTTCTCAGTCCTAAATATTTTTAGCAGACCTCTATAACTGTTAAAATGCATTTGTATCCATTAGCAGCATTTGAACCTGTCTCTATGGATTTCGTACGTACAATCCTGATGAAGAGTGCACCAAAGTCATGTGAACTTGATCAAATTCCAACATCACTGCTGCTTGAGTGCTTAAATCCAGTATTGCCTTCACTAACTGATGTTATTAATACCTCTCTCTCATCCGGGGAATTCCCATCATTTTTCAAAACTGGCATTGTAAAGCCTCTGCTGAAGAAACCAAGTCTAGACAATAACGATTTAAAGTACTACCGCCCAGTTTATAATCTCCCATTCATATAAAAAATCTTAGAAAAGGTTGTTCTATCCCAGCTTGTATCTCGTCTAAATTCAAACAGTTTTTTTAGCAATGTACAATCTGCATATCGCCCTTGCCACAGTACTGAAACTATTCTTCTAAAAGTAGTTAATTACATTCTCTCTGCGTTGGATAGCGGAAAGATTACAGTCCCCGCCCTCCTTGATTTGTCTGCAGCATTTGACACAATATACCATGATATATTACTTCACCGTCTCCAGCATGTATTTGGCATTCATGATACAGCCTTACTGTGGTTCAAGTCCTACTTGGTCAACAGGACACAAATTGTATCTGCAAATGGAATACACTCCAGCCCAGTTGATCTATGTTGTGGTGTTCCACAGGGTTCTGTTCTTGGACCTGTTTTCTTCATTCTGTACACTCAGTCGCTCTCAAGTGTCATAGATCATCATCCAGTGTCCCACCAATTGTACGCTGATGACACACAAATATACAAATCTAGCCACCAAACTGAAGTTGATGCTACCATCCAAGGTGTAGAGAGGTGCATTTCTGATGTGAAATCATGGATGACATGTAACAAGCTGCAGATGAATGATGATAAAACTGAGGCCATTCTGATCACAACATAAAGACTTTATCATTCACATCCTTTACCTCAAACAATAAATATCAGCAACACCAACATCAAATTCACACAATCAGTACGAAACCTAGGTGTTACTCTGGACAGTACTCTCACATTGCACCAACATGTCATGAACATATACAAGGCTGCATATTTTGAGCTGAGACACATCAGCTCAATTCGCAAATATTTTTCAGTTGATGCCACTAGAACACTTGTGTGTTCATTAGTACTTTTAAGACTGGACTATTGTAACTCAATTCTGTCTGGTTCATCTCAATATCTGCTCCAGAAACTTCAAAAAGTTCAAAACACAGCTGCTCGGATCATACTTAGAGTACCACGATCAGAGCACACCTCACCGCTGCTCTGTACCCTACACTGGCTATCCATTGATCCAGAATCAAACACAAAATTTGTTCTCTGTGCTACGTTTTACTGTCGGACTCTAGTCCAACATACCTATCCGACTTCACCCATGTTTACACACCAGCAAGATACTTACGCTCCTCTTCTGACAATCGTATACTCATTATTCCCACAATGAAAACAAAGTCATATGGACAGCGTTCTTTTGCATACCAGGGCCCAGCAACGTGGAATGAATTGCCCACTGAACTTAGAGACAAAGACACAGTGATCACATTCAAGAGTGCTCTCAAAACTCACTTATTTCGACTGCAAGAACAAACTTAAAGACCTAATAATGTTTCCTACCTTAAATATTCTCAGCATGTTTTTTTTAATTTTTCTAATTTCATGGTGTTTGTTTTTGTAATCATATCATTATATGTTTTTTATTTTATAGGTGTTGTCTAATGTTGTAAAGCGCTTAGAACTTCTAAAGATTAGGTGGTATACAAAGTCCTCATTACTATTATTATTATTATTATCCATCGGTGTATGTTTCATGCCAGTCAATAGAGTGAGTCTGTTATTGGTTTTCCACGTGGCTAATATTGACACTACAGTAGGGAAATCTTTTTCTAGCCGGCTTGTGCAATATGTGTGGACATTGTTCAGTTAACTATCGTTTCAATTCAGCGCGTTTTATTTTCTTTTTGTCCCGTTTAATTTGCTCCCACAACTTAAAAGTATTTGTTTTTAGCAACTATACTTGCCCAGATCGTATTAGAGTCATTTTTAAATACTGTTCTTTGTCTGTTCTGCAAAACCTTTAACGTCAGTCATTTAAACGTTATACGTAATAACAGTATCCATAACAGCTTACAAATTGTCTTTGGGCGCGATCTGGAAGACCTCTAAAAGTTATCGGTAGTTTTATCACTTTGCATCATTTCTTCATTACCTGTAAGTGTGCGTCTGATATCAGATTCATGTCAAATTTAACCATTCTTCTGGTCGATACTTGATACACTATGTTTTAAACCCACATTTGCTTTACATAAATTCTATATCTGTTTTACAAAAAATTTCTACTTTGATCTCGTCAAGTCCACGATATCTTTAAGTTGTTCCGTAAATTTATCTGAACTGATCTATTGTTTTAACATTCTTGCTGTTGGAATTGCTAATACTTAGCTCGATGGTATCAGCGCTGAACGCAGTCTGCAAATCTTCGTCTTCTTTGAAACATTAAAGGGAATCTTGTTTTAAATTGACAAATTCTGTTATTTTGCAACACATCAAACTTTTGCCATACTTTAATTTCATGGACGGGGCCCCGAGTGGCCGAGTGGTCTAAAGCGATGTCCGTTACGGATCACTGCCATCTCACCTCTGTCTTCGCCGGTTCGAGTCTCGAATTCAGCCAGTGTGAGTATGTGAGATAGCTTGCCGGTAGCTTCTTGTGGGTCGGTGGTTCTTTCCCGGGTTTTCCCGGGTTCTTCCTCCACCATTAATACTGGCCGCCATGTATAGCCAATCGTGTGCTGAAAAAAGGCGTTAAACCCCACAACAACAACAACAACAACGATTTCATAGACACTTTTTGTTTTATGTTAAATAAAATATTTTCTATCACCTGAATAACGCTATTCAATCTATCATACTATAACTTTGGTGCCATTATTTATGAAATGCTAAATGTTTCTGCTCCGCTCTACTCATTACAAAATTGATTATGATACGGTCTAGGAAATAAAGCGTATTTTGTTTTATACCAAATACGATAGTGTTCTCATCTTGATTTTACTGTGTTCCATCTGCAATGAAAGGGCAGGAGTTCTTGTGGATCAGCATCCTGAAGCTTTCATGCAGAACGATTACACCCTCCCCCCGGTGTTCTCTTATCAAATACCAACCATCAAATTAATCTTTACAAAATTAAAATTTCGCTCACAGTCGCATATAAATAGCCGGTACAGCATAATAAATTCGACTTCCACCCTTTAGAATTCTAGAAACGGGGAAGGGGGCCAGCAAATTTAAAGTAAGTCAATATTCATTATTGGATGATTACTAAAACGTTTTCATACGATTCTATAACATTAGTGACATTTCTGACCATATCGAGATTTTTTAAATGTAAATCGAAGGCAGAAAAGTAACCATTTTGTAACAAATTTTAAATTGAGCACCTGTGAATCCTATTGTCATTGATATACACCTTAATAGTTCTTCAACTTCGAAGAAATCAACATGTTTTTTTCAAAAATGAAACAAGATTATTTTCAGGATAATGCCCGATATTATGATTGTATTTTAATCATTGATGGCTGATTAAAAACTCATAGATCGAAGCCAGACAATATAAAAAAGATACAGAAATACCTCAATGTCAGGAAGAATATTTGAGATATTTATTAAAACCAGAATATGATCTACCACTCATAAAAATGCAACTCCATTATGGTGATTAGTTACAATGTTTAGTCTGACTATAGAAAATTCGTGTCATTTTTTCACATACTAACTTTATCGAACACATTTTCTGTTTAATTTAATATATATATATATATATATATATATATATATATATATATATATATATATATATATATATATATATATATATAACTCGAATCGACAGCAATGGTTCATAACCCGCACTTAATAAGTCTGAAATCACGAGCTTACTTGATCACTTCCGATTTGACTAGTAGCATCGATGGGTCTCCCATGCGAATAATTATATGCAGTGTAGAGTGATTATAAATCGGGAAAACCCAACTTAATTTTGTTTGACATGTATACAAATTTGTTATGAAGTGTTATGAGGTGTCGTATATTGCGCTGGTATTTCTGAGAGGAAGCAATAATCTTTATCAATAATATTAGAGTTGTAAATTTTAGTTATAAATCCCAAAGAGTTAAAATAGTTATATTCACTAAATTGATCATAACGTGCACAATGAAGTGAAATTAATAAATTAATTACCTGCTCAATATGTTTGTTCATTTATTCATCAACATGCACTAAGTAACCACTCTAAACAGTTTCTTATGAAATTTAATACTATGAAAACATTATTAATGATATTCGCAAATAGGCTGAATATGTAACTACTGTAACTCTTGTTCGATGAAAATCAATGAAACTTTCTTGAACTCATGTAGTCTCAAAGTTTGAATAACCTCAGATGAAACGAACATATGGATAGCATAATTAAGTAGAAGCTGACAAGCAAGTTTTACTAAGAGGAACAAAGCTTGTGCTTTGTAAGATGATTCCATCACAATTATATTTGACATTTATTTGACATATTAGAATGTATTAGTATAGCTTGTTTTTTTTTCTTTTGTCGTTAAGAAGACTCAATTAAAATAAAAAGAGTACAATAAAAGGCCGTCTGCAGATTCACTGGTATAGTTTGTTATGCGGGTATAGAGTCTTTATACTCAGAGACCAGCTTCTCTCTCTCGAGTAAAAAAATGGAAACAAAACGTAACGACCACTTTTACAATTATTAATGATGATGCCCCATTAGATTTACAATAATTGATCATTCTATATATAGGAGCCATCAGTCAATATCATCTGTGCTACAATGCTGGATGTGAGTCTATTTTATGTATGTTTTGTACAGAAACTCTTTCAAACCATCTGGATATATGAAACGCAGACAGTGGATTTAAACTGTACTGTTCAGATAAAGGCACACAATTAAGGAAGATGGAAAGAACCATGTGATGAAAGATAATTGGATAAAATGTGGAACGCTGTTTCTTGGGTAATAATAATAGTAGTAACAGACTGTGCGTTTCACCTTTTTGTCACCTTTATGGCCCCATTCTACCCGTCTTCACTTCTGCCCCCCCCCGCACCCCTGACAATTTAGCCCATAAGTGATCGTTGCCTCTTCATCACTTTAAATTTTGTCCACGGCTTTCCTGATGAATGTGAACTTATTTGCTCAAGTTCAAGTTTCTACCATTGCCCCTAACATTGACGATTTATTAAAATAAAAACAAACTTATTGTTTACTACGATGTTATGCTTGAAAATCAAATCAGCTTAAGTCAATCCTGCACAAATATTTGCACGAAGGTGGCACAAATTTGACTCAACGATGCGCATGTGTGCCAAATGTCATCCGTGACAACTGTAACATGCTAATGATATTTCATAGTATTAACGCACATGGTCTTGGAAATATTCGTTGGATTTGGTGTGCAGCCGACTACACGTGGGATAAATTTCGTGACATTTTTGTGCGGATCACCTGGAACCCGTATAGTTTTCTCACCAATGATCTGACTGAAACTTCCAATCGGGGAGGTAAATAACGAGCTGGTCTGGAGGCGTCAATTTAACAATTAAAATAATCCAGTCATATAAAAAAGACGTTCGGCAGTGATGTCACTGAAGAGTATTGGGGTATGAATAGCGACGCCGTGAAGTCGCTCAAGAGCAGAAAGAATTAATTCGAAATGTAATAGAAGGCCGCAAAAAATGTCAAATATATGTTAAAGTTGTGGCGAACTGCAGGAGATCTCACAGCTGGGTTTGAATAAACATTTGCTCCGCTAATTAAACCTACAAAAGAAATTGCCTAACGTGCTGACGATATTAAAAAGGCAACCAGAGCAGCTGCACAACAAGTGTCAGCTCTCAAAAGAACGGAAGCAGCCCCATGTCCATTTCGTAAGATAGCCGAACGCACCAAGGTTATCAAGGAAGCCACAGGTGCAACTGCAGAGGCGATTACAAATTTACCAGACGCAATTAAGGAAGTCAAAGAAGAGCTTGCTGAAATTTTAGAAGCCTCTGGTAGACTAGCCAAACTCACTGTTGAACTTGAGGGTGTAAGAAAGGCACTTGACAAAATACAAGACGTGCCACCTAACTACAAGCCATAGTTTTCCTCTTGGGAGAACCCCTCGACTAGCAAAAGTGCATGTTAAAAATGCCAACAAAAGCAAATCCTCAACACATGGATATCGAATGGCCTAAAATGGTATTCAGGGCGTTTACTGGAAAGAAACAAGATATCGGTACTCAGTGGGAACATTTTGTAGAAATGTTTAATGCTTACATTTGTGAAGATATTTAATAATGTGATGCGTTATGGAGAAAATATTTGGCACTGTACACACCAAAACCAGTGATGCAACCACAGCAACCTCCTGAAGATCCTGACGTTGAATATATAACATATCAAGGTATACAATGTGTGCAAGAGAGAGAGAGAGAGAGAGAGAGAGAGAGAGAGAGAGAGAGAGAGAGACAGAGAGAGACAGAGAGAGAGGAGAGAGAGTGACTTTAAATTTTAGTAAGAACAAGAAGAATTAAGGAGATGGATAGCATAACAATCTAAACCTTAATTCAGCACACCAGAAGAACAACGGTAGTGGATAAGAGAACAAATCCATAGGGTGCGAGTTGTGGATAGGATTAAAAGTGCCGTTGTGGCTTAGTAGCTTCGAGATCGAGTCTGGTGATCAATAACACTAGGAACAATCAATAAAATTTTTCGTTACTGTCGACAGAATCAATGCCGCCTGCAGTTAGAAAAATCATTAACGAAGCCGTTCACTAGCGATTGTCAGATTGAGCGATTGCAAATCTAGCAATGGGGAATGGATTTAGACGTGAGTGGCAAAGCCGTAACGCAGTGGTATTACAGAAGATTAATAATGTATAGTTTTCTCCGTTCAAAGATGTATTTGTTGAAACATTTGACATGGGAACACCTGTGTTAGTGAGAAATGTTCAGTATTACTCATATCCAGCCAATGAACCCAATCAATTAGAGAGATAATTGCAAGTAACAGACTTTCTAGGTTTTTCCTTCCACGTGAGGCATTCTTGGGAGTTGAGGGAAAACTGGTACGTGAGAACAATGCTAGTTATGATGCAAATACCTGTGGGCGATTTTTTAACAACGGAATAATGGCGTTGATTAACAGTGCACGTTAGTTCATCCATGGAAAGGAAATCTTATCAATTTTGGACAATGTTGACGCAGCCACAACATTCTTAGGGCTCGTCACATACATTGCCTCAGATGTAGACAAATTATTGTTTCCTAATTCTAATTTCATATTTGGATTTGCACAGCGTCGATCAGAACTTATTAGTGCTTCATGAATATTTTCGTTTGCAATTCGCCTCAGTCACATCTTTGGATTTTGTTGAGATGTTCAGAAGGTAATATTTCGAGCCAAACACAGTCACTTTGTTTCGCAAACCAACTCCAACGATGCAATTTTGCATGATGCAAGTGCTGCTGATGGCAAAATTGTATTAGGAATGTTTATATTGTAGACAACTGTGTTATCCCTTTCAATGTGTACAGAGTCACGCTTGTTTTCATTTAAGCAGTCGGAAGCAACGTCAGTTTTTGTCGTTTCTTGTACATACCACAGACACCCACCCACCAGATGCTATCGCGGATAGTTTACTTGGCAAATAAGTACACAGCATGGCATTACTGCACCAAATCACGTGTTTATGGTGCTTCAACTTACAGCGCGAGATATCAACCAGACACAAATAAAAATAATATTTGACAACTTAGAATTGACCGGGGTTTCTTTGCGGTCAAACGGCCATCAGGGATCTTCTTAAGAAATTCGGCTTCGTCACACATCATATTGCACGTGCACATCATAATCGGTGGTCGCACATGGATCGGCAGCAAAACGTTGACATGGGTCTGCACATTTTCCCAAGAAAACGTTTGTACGTTGTGACCGATTTATTACTTCTCACTGGAACATCTGGAGTTGCTCAGACAGTCCGTCGGGGACATGTATTTTCATGCACGTGTCGGTGAAGTATTTGTGGTGGCTGTTGGTATTATGCTGTAATACTTTCTTACAATACACTGGTGTTGGAAGGTGCTGGTGGCCTAATGATACCAATCGATGCACCTGTCGAATATTCATAGAATTCAGAATTAAACCTGTTATGTATTTTTTTAAAATCAAGAAATGAACGTTCGACTTACTAGAAATTATCTTGCGAAAAACAAAAACGCAATCAAAAACAATTGTTGGGTCATACTGACTTTCTTCTGGAAAATTAACTGGAAATGTGCGCGTGTGGTTGACCCAAACACAGCTCGCCCAGCCTAATGCTGCCAAACTCAGTAACACTCAAGTAGCATTAAAATTACCCAAGTCAAAGGTGACACAATTTCAAAAACAGGTGGAATATTTCCATTCCTTGTAACGCTGTTAGAATCAGCGGTTCCAGCGGTTGCAAAAGCTTCAGCGTTAGATGCAGTTAAGTTCCCTCTTAATTACGTTAAGCCAACATTGGCTCGGCTAGCAGCAAAACACAAACCTGGTCGACAGAAATTAAACAAGGACGCACTTGTTGGGGTAATATTTTCCAGGTAATGATGATGAGTCGGTGTAAAAAGTGCTGAGGTAATCAGTGAGTTTTTAGGTAAAATGGCGCTAAGCAAGTTGATGGCACTATAGCAGAAAATTTAAATAGCACGGCTTTATCGACAGAAATAGTAAATAAAAACACAATTTTCACGCAGAGATCTGGTTGATCGATCGAAACAGCGGCTGAATTGTTAGTTACCTGGGTAGTATCGATCGGTACGAAATCCAAGTGGTATCAAAGGCTGGTGTTTTGTATGGTTTTGGAAACCATTTGATATTCTATTCCTCTCACGACTGGCTCACTCACTCACGTGATGTGTATCTAGGGTGTTTGCATCCCCGTGGACAAAATTTAAAGTGATGAACAGGCGACGCTCACTTATGGGCTAAACTGTCACGTGGGTAGAGGCGAGGACGGGCGTGAGGGCAACAGTTGTCCCAAGAAAGGCAAAACGCCCAGCATGATACTACTAAATGTGTGACAAATTCATTACGCTTTACGTGTAATACGAGCAAAAGCGATGAGTATGGATGATTATGCTGATCTCAAACTGCATCATAAATGCGTTTTTCAAATTACATATACGTCAGATAATACAAATGTAAATGATAATATTCACTCTCGGGTTATATAAATATGGGACGAAATATGTTCCATCGTTTTCAATGAGGCTGTCACAGATAATATAGATAGATTAAGATTAATTGTTAGTGATATTGAAAGCTGTGTTCAGTCAATTACAGATTGTGTAGAAAGATCTGTTCCTTAGAATATAGTTTCACCATTCTGCTTCAAAACAACCACTAATGGTAAATATCAGTTCAGAGATTTGTTACACAAGAGTGCAAAATCAATTTTAATTTGTTTCCATTTAAATTGCATAATACCTATTATAGCTAAGCACAAATATAAAAATCCATAGAAGAGAGGCTGAAGCAAATTTGCAAATGAAAAGATGGGATTATAGTGGATATTTTGAAGATAAATAATCCATATATATCTATTGTATAAATGGAAAGATTTTTTCTTCTAATTTATCTATTTTTGACTACTTATAGTCTGTATGTAACAAGTTGTAAATTTTCGTTTCAACTAAATTTATCCAGAATTAGATAACTGGATCATATCTGATTAGCTTTCAGCTGCTCTATCCAAATTACAAAAGTGGAAAAGTCTTGGCGAGTGCGCCACTGTTAAACAATTTCAGATAAATAGTCAATATTGAATGGTGCCATAGCTGCGAAAGGTTTTTAATAAATAATCACAAAGTATCAACATCCCTGTGCATTAAAGTTACAGCCTTGATAATGTTATAATTATAGAGGCATTTCATTATTGAATAATGTCACTGCAATCAAGGAAAATAGAAAATTAGCATATTTTTTGAAATGATGCACAAAGGAAGAATCATTTTCTAAGCTACCTTTTTCTGTACATGCTTTCTACAAAGGCATTGAATGTAAGGAAAATATTATATTGTTGCCTTATTGATTGTACAAAAGCGCTTAATAGGACTGACATGTCCAAATGGTGGAGTAAAATTTTAAAAAAGTGCATATTAGTTAATGTTAGTAGTATTTGTGTAAGAAATTGAAATTACGTCTGAGATGAAATGATAAAGTATTACATTAGTGTCATGATAACGCGTGATTGTCACAAGGCGAGGCTTCTGAGGCCTTTTATACAAAAATGCATGTGAATAATTTAAGGAAGAATTTATTACCAGTACCAAACTTCCACGCTTTTTTATGATGTATACTGATGGCATGATTATTATTATGATGCATGCTGATGGCATGATTATGACGTATACTGATGGCAATATTATTAGTATGATGTATGCTGTTGACATGATTATGATGTATACTGATGGCAGGATTATGGTGTATATTGATGGCATGATTATGATGTATACTTATGGCATGATCATGATGTATACTGATGGCATGATTATGATGTATACTGGTGGCATGATTATGATGTATACTGATGGCATGATGATGATGTATACTGATGGCATGATTATTATTATGCTGTATACAGTTGGCATGATTATGATGTATACTGGTGGCATGATTATGATGTATACTGATGGCATGATTATTATTTCTGTTAGTGATGAGGATTTGCAAGAGATGTAGAATACTTTATTCAAATCCTGTGACAAATGGAATGTAAAAGTTTCTGAGAAAACAAAGATCGTAGATTTAGGAAATGGTGATAAAAGTCGAAGCGAAAACTAATATTACAAAAATGAAGTTGTAGAAATTGTTCATACAGTTTTCGACTTGGGTCTAATTTTGTAACATAAAATGGTAAGTGTAGTAGTAGAATTGGGAACAATATGCGGGCAAATGATAAAATATACCAACATTGGGAATTAACATTATATCAGGCATTTGATCTGGAGCTCGATACAGACAAGGGGAATTTAATATTATTCCATAGGATTAATATAACTGACCTCTGTATTGATAAGTGGAAAAGTAATGGTAAAATGTCCATAGGATTAACATAACTGACCTCTGTATGGACAAGTTAAAATGCCTATTGTTTTAAAGTACACTTTTAATGACTTGCACACCGTCTGACTAACCAGCACCCACATGTACTGATCAATACCCATACCTTCTTACCAGCACGTACACTTACTGACAATCACCCCTATCAGCTGACCGGCATTCAACATTATAAACAATAAAAAGTCTTACTGGCCAACATCCACACCTACTGATCAGCACTGGCACATGCTAGCCAATGCAGATTTATCAACCAGCACTCTTGCCAATACACAGTAATAATGAATTGCAGCAACACTTACTGATCAACACTCACATCAACAAATCGATGTGCAGTCGGAGGATGTAAAGATTAGCAAAGATTGAAAAAAGGGCCTCTATGGACAAAGTTTATAGGTTTAACGTGCATTTTAAACACTAACACACTATCTGACTGACCAGTACCGACTTGTACCGATCAACATCTACACCTATTGTACAGCACTCACGCTTACTAATATAAGTAGACAGTGTTATATTCCGAACGTATTGGTTTTTATGTTGATGTCATCGTTATGATCATTAAATGGTTTACTCTTGAAGCATTCAAGTTCACGTGTACACAAAAGCGCACGAGGAAACCCACCAAATATCACAGTGGCCCTAAACCTAACACTGCACAATATTTTCTGTCGTTATTATTGCAGTATTTAAAAAAAGAGTTACCACTAATAAAAGCATTCAGACGTGATTAATTTTGTGACTGTCAGTATATATTACAGTGACATTGTAAAGAAACAATGTTGTAATTGACAGACAAAAGATCAGAAGTCACACACTCTATGAATGGATGGCGTTGGCCGCCCAGTCGGGTTGCAACATGGGAAGGCCGCACATTGAGAGGAAGTTCATAGTATCACGTGGACCATGTCTAACGATTGTTCTAATTTGACTGATATGCAAGTCCTGAAGTTGTTACTGTGCAAGACACATTGTGTCCTCTCTCTCTCTCTCTCTCTCTCTCACACACACACACACACACACGAACACCTATAAGTCGGCGTGCATAAACGAATATTTACAGGTAGGTAGCGAACCTTCCCTCTTGCTGTTCGTCCTCTGGAATCGCATTTTCGCTAGCAAGGTTCTGAGCTGTTAATCTTATTTATACCTTGGCGGATTATGCAGATATGTCTGTGTTTCGGTCTTGTGAATTTAATTTAGTGCGTCAGCAAGCCACCTCACCCAGTCAAAATTTTAAGTTGTTCTAATTTGAACACTGTTCGTATATCTTCGAGACCAAGGGAGCACACAAGATCAATGGACCCATCAATAAGCGATTTTACACTGCCGGTCCGTGTTTGTACAAATCGCTTTCACTCAAATACACTTGCAATGACCTCTCTTTCGTACGTAGTCATACTTTCGATGTTAAATTTCGCAAGTATCCTTTTTAAGTCAATTGCCTCCACCATTTTCGGCCGATGTACAATGCATCCCTGTTACACGCTGTTGGTTCGTTGGTATTACCTACTAAGGGAGGCAACTCATTAAATCCATGATAAATCTCCAGGACAAAGGTGCAGATAGGGTTAACCAATCGGAAACATTGCTAACGAATATGCTGGTATCAGCCGCCGATAAATCTGCTTGAGCCCTTGCTCTTAACTATGTGTAGAAACCGCTTATATTGTTACCATTTCTAACCTGACAGACCCACACATCACACCTGTTCCAGCCAAAACAGAACCAACTTGTTATATTGTTACCATTTCTAATCATCGTGTCAAAAAGCAACAATCAATGAATCAGTTTTTAGACCGAAACAATACCCAATACATTTCAATATAGCGGCGTAATGTTACGTTCACCTTGTCCCTAAAGTTCCATCTTATACTCTTCTGGGGGGTTCAGATTTCTCCTGATTGTTTAAAAACCATGACACGAATCATTTCGTGTATTATCATCATTCTAACATTATCAGTTATAAATTAACAAATCACTCAAAAATGACATGGATGAAAATTGTAAAAAATGCAGATTTAAAAAACGCTGTAATAACTGTCAGTTGCAATTCAAAAACAGCTGATGCCAAAGATTCGATTTGTCAGACCAGCCAGAATCGGCCTGATTACATTGGAATACTTATTTCATAAGAAAAGACAGAACCCAGTCGGCAGATGCACTGAGGATATTTCCAGACCACTGTAACTAGTGCATGCTAAATATTAAATAAATTACGAGTTCTAGATATGAAGCTCCAAATATAAAATAAATTGAAAAGACAGACAAAATCGATTATTTTATTGAATGTAATTGAATTTAATATCCAACACAGAACACCAGATGATTCGCTTTTTTGTGTCATAAAGGGTTGGGATTCCTTGATCTAGCTATTCAATAAGTTGAATTCAATTTCTTGAGATGTTTTACTTGTTATTTTCTTTTTCTTACTGATAGCAATAAAACCTTAACGGTTTTATATAGGATGAATTCAGCGTGGTTAATTTGCCATTCTAATTAATCTGTCTCATATCTAACCGTTCAATGTTTGCCTGTTTTGCTGTTGTTGTTGTTGTTGTTGTAGGGTTTAACGCCATTTTTCTGCACACGATAGGCTATACATGGCGGCCAGTATTAATGGTGGAGGAAGAACCCGGGAAAACCCCCGGAAAGAACCACCGACCCACGAGAAGCTACTGGCAAACTTTCTCACATACCCACATTGGCTGAATCCGAGACTCGAACCCACTGTTTTTTTGCAAATGTTGACGACACAGTGCAAACTTCGCCTATGAGCTATTTTGTCTTATGACTAAATGTATTCTATTTTCAGTTAAGCTTCCCAACTGACAAAGATTGTTCTAGCATAAAGACCCGTTTATGTATTTATTCGTGTTTCTTTTAAAATCATGTTGCACAAACGAGATATCAGTCATATTTGTATAAGAAAAATGAAACTTGAAAACTTTGACACATCTCTGAGTATTACCAACTTAAAACTAATGAGTTAGGATAGTGTTTGACTTACGAAGACAGAAAAACGACTTTGGACAGTGTTTGGCTGATGAAGACATAAATAATGCGTTTTGGACAGTGTTGACTGATGGAGGCATATATAATGAGTTCTGGACAGTGTTTGACTGATGAAGACTAAGAAATAATGAGTTTTGGACAGTGTTTGACTGATGAAGACAGACATACTAAGATTTGGACAGTGTTTGATGAAGATACAAATAATGCGTTTTGGACAGTGTTTGACTGATGAAGACAGAAATAATGCGTTTTGGACAGTGACTGATGAAGACTTAAAAAATAATGAGTTTTGGACAGTGTTTGACTGATGAAGACAGAATAATGAGTTTTGGACGTTGTTTGACTGACGAATATCTTCGCCTTTGCCAAATATTTTAAATATTTATCTTGACCTTAAAAAGATTGCGCTTGTTAAACGATTTACAAAAAAGATTCATTGTCAAAGATTATCAGTAGCAGTCTTGGTTTTAATATGAGCATTATAGTGAGCAAGATTTACTTATTATTATTATTATTATTATTTTTAAGGATGATGTTTATGTAACTGTTAATATTGCCGTCATTCAATCGGACAGCTTCTTGTAGCCATTGATCTCAAGAATTTCTTTGAATACCCACTGCCTTCTGGTTCTTAAGGATTAACATTTGAAAAACTATGGGGAAGAGATTATCCCCAAGGTAAACTATGGGGAAGAGATTATCCCCCAAGGTCGTACTATGGGGAAGAAATTATCCCCAAGGTCGAACCTAAATGGTTATGAATGATTCTTGACTGTTCTGACAACTGTTTGCATTTGACAAACCGTGTAAAACTGCATTTATAAAATTATCGAACACCAATAAAATAATACATTTACAAATTATTGAGAATATATGGGGATAAGATTTTGAGACCTATATTCATTTCGTAATTGCGAGTGCTAAGTGTAACTGGTTTTTTAAGCCTGCACGCATCTGTCGAGTTAGAAAAGGCATTGTCATACAACAATATATAGACGTGCATTTGGCTATGTTCATACCTTTGCCTGAATACAAGAAAAGAATTCCTGAGTGTTTCCGCTACTGTCTGTACTTAACATTCCGTGTATGATCGCTGGTTTTACAGCATCAGTAAGCAACATTAATAATTAATTAAAGAATTACCTAACACGTTATAAAAAAAACACACAAGAAAACATGTATTATGTTGACGCTTTAGGTTTAGTACAGCTGATACAAGAAAAGGACACGTAAGAAGCCGGTTGAAACTGACTCGATCATAAAAGAACGTTTTTATAATAAAAAAAACAAAACAAAACAAAAGCGTCTATTAAAAACATTTGCGGTGATGGAACTGTATATATTCACCTGTAAGTAGGACTTAACTGTAAACTGCGTAACACAGTATAAGATCTGGATCAATGTAGTTTGTCAGGCATAATCAGTAGAACAAACAACATAGAACCCAATCTACATGTGCATAATGCAACGGCAGGCGGGGTCTATGATGTCTGCAGTTTGACACTTCTACGCGTATACGATATGCACAGGCCTTCGTGAATAATGATACGCACGTAAGGAATTAAAGGCGCTGGATATGTAGAGCAAATGTAAGATGAATTAGAAGAATTGAGTTTTTTTTTGTAAAGAATTTAGTGTGATATCGTATGCAGAGCACCTGCGGCTCTCTTTTTAAGCCATAAAGAAGTAATATTTCTTTTCTTTATACATGTAATGATTGGAAACTAATCCTTCCAATTAATAACAATGGCATTTCGTTCTCTGACACTAAGAGGAATAAAAAAGCGTATTTTTTATTATTTGTACATTCTTAAAACTATATAAAGATCGTGCTCTTATTATATGTGTAAGACATACATAAACATGCTATCATGTTATTGTCTATTAGAATTGCTATACCTTGAAGCAGATGGGTTTCTGAAAGATAATTGTCGAGAGAAATAAACAGCAATAACTACAATAGAATCGGGAGATAAAAAAAAACATGACATACATCCTCTAACTAGTGCGGACTCAGAAGAAAGCAACAAGCAATGCCAGGAAAACACCACGCTTTTTAATAGCGGCAAATATTTGCTTCCTTTCAAATTCAACAATTTTTTTTCTCATCTGAAAAATGTTTCCCCTGCCCATAAATCTTTTCATGTAAATGGCGTCACCTAAACACACCACTGTCTTTTAAAGTATAAAATATAATGTAAATAATGTCTGTTTATTTCAACAATATTTCGATCAAAATATGGATGAAACTGCACATATTGAGTTTGCAACAGTAATTTTTTAAAAATCTTTCATCCTGACAAGAAATGCTCTAATATATGAAGGTAGGTAAGCAAAGAACTATTTAGCGTTCGCCTACATGTTGTCATGAAGCTACCAGTAAAACGACATTCATACCGTTTCATGCATATTACGTATATTTGATTTAATTTAAATTTGATTTAATTTGTGTTTGATTTGATTTTATTATTTGTGGGTTTTGGAATATTTTTAGTTTCTTTTTATGTCAATGTAATGTAATTTTGTTTACTAGGAATGTGATATGTTCCAGTTATATTTGACCTGAATCTTTCCTTAAATACCTAATAATAGAAAAACTGTTTCCATTTTTGTCTTAGTTCCTGGCCTTGATTGAGGGTCAAGTAAACAACTTTTCTCGGAGTATAATGAATGTATTTTTTATCAAGGAAATATAGGGGATGCGTGATCTTTATATGTAAACATGATCAAGTGATCCTCTATTTCGCAATTAGGCATTTCCAAAATTGCGAAATACTTAGTATTAATAGTGATGTTGAGAGAGAGAGAGAGAGAGAGAGAGAGAGAGAGGTTTTGGGGCTTTTAAACACTTGATGTCAAGTTGTTTTCTACTGTTGTGGCCAGTATTGAATTTTTTAGTTTATTTAGTTTTATTTTAATTTCTCGGAATCTAAAAGATTAATTCCTTTCTCTGGAAATATTTTGTGCCTATACATAATTCTTGAATAAAGACTTTTCTTAAAAATTATATTTGGATTTTCAAAACCGGAGGATTAATTATTGTGTTTCTACAAGGAACTGTAGACTTCAGCACAGTACAGGTTACAGCATACGTCATCGTCTTCCATCTTGGATTCTTCGTCGGGACTCCGAACCTATTATTATGACCAATTTGGTTTTATTGTAGCTGTTTAGGGCTGTCTGAAACTGTCTAGGCCTGTCTGAAGCTGCTTAGAGCTCTCTGTAGCTGTCTAGGACTGTCTGTAGCTGTCTGTACATATGTCTATACGAATGTCTGTGCGCATGGTGGATCCATGAAGGGAGGGTATAGCCAATACAAGTGGGACAACCCAATCCAGGAGAACTGTGCTGTCGGTGCGTATGTGTGTGCGGGTATCTCAGGCTATCTGTCTGGCAGTCTGTGTGTCGATATGGAAGATGATGTAACCATCAAGGCCATACGAAGACGAAACCGCTAGTTTGTAAACTTGTGCGCATGGTGGATCCATGAAGGGTGTACCGTACGGACAATACAAGTGAGGGTCAACCCAAGAATTCGGGAGAGCTGTGTGGCTTGTCATTGGACATATTTTGCAAGTTTTACAACTAAATATAAATCATACGGCTGTACAAATGACTGAGTCATGTTTGTTTCAATTGGTTGTTTTAAATGAGTACAATTGAGTCATTTTGTTTGCATAAGATTTGAATCTTTATTTTCATTACATGAGATTACGTGAATCTCACTTACATTGCAGGAAATTACTTCAATCTCACTTTCGTTTGAATCAGTATTAGTTTTGCTACTTATTATTTTTGGATTTAATTCTGGAAACCGTAAGTTCATATATTTTCATTTTTAGAGTTTTCCAGGGAAATCAAATATTTGTTATATTTTTCAGCACTCTTTCTTGTGTTACTGTAAATTCGAGCCTAAATACGTAAAATAATAATTGGGGGTTCGTCCGGGATAAATATGAATTTTCGTAAGAATATTTCAGAAAACTTTTTTTTTTAAATTTGAATTCCCATGTGTTTGAATTTTTTAACGAAATCGCCAAGCTTTTTTTAAATTGTCATCAAAAGTAGAAATCATTCTTTCAAATCCTACCCAGGAACGATTAGATCTTTTGAAAAAAACGATAAATCGAGTCACCTTACCAGAAAATACGATATTTCTGATGTAAATGCTGCCTTAACGAAACAAGACATTAGAAATATTTAGGTTCAGTATTTGGTAGAATAGAATGTCTTCGATGAAAGTATTTCGGTTTTGATCAGTAAGTGAGAATCCGACTTTGACATGAAAATGAAGGAATTAGAATTAAAATACAACATGGAATTAGAGTTGAGGAAGCTGGAACTTCAGAAAGATAAAGAGGAAAAACATGCAAATACAATTGTAATTGGAAAAAAAGATCAAATATAATTGGAAAAAGAAAAAGAACAAATAAAGTTAAAATTTGAGAAAGAGGAGAGAGACAGGAAAGAAAAAAATAACAATTGCATTTACAAGCGGAAGAAAAAGAGAAAGAAAGACCAATGAAGTTACAAAAAAGAACAAATGCATTTACAAGCGAAGAAAGAGAGAAAGAAAAACAGATGCAAATACGGTTACAGAAAGAGCAAATGCATGTATAGTTGGAGAAAGAGAAAGTACAATGAAACTGGAGAAAGAGAAAAAAAACACGAAATTGAAGAAAGAGAAAGAACAAATGAAATTGGAGAAAGAGAAAGAACAAATGAAATTGGAGAAAGAAAAATAACAAATGTTATTACAAGAAAAACAGATGCAGTTACAATATGAGAAAGAGGAGAGAGAGAAGAAAGAGAGAAAGAAAAACAAATGCATTTACAAGCGGAAGAAAGAGAGAAAGAAAGACAAATGAATTACAAAAAGAACAGATGCAAATGTAGTTACAAGAAAAAAAAATAGATAAAGATAGAGAAAAGCAGGAAAGGGAATATCAATGTAAAATGAAAGAAATGGAACTGGCAGTGAAAGTACATTCATACTTCGAATCCAAATTTAAGTTTTCATCTTGCAAAGAATATTAGATTAGGGCCCCCTTTCAGAGAAAAAGAAGTAGACAAATATTTAACTTATTCTGAAAAAGTTGCTGAAAATTTGAAATGGCCAAAGGAGCATTGGACTCAGTCTAATACAAGCCCTTCTAAAACTCATACTGGCACAACTTCTAAAAATCAAACTTGAGAGAAGCTTGATTCAAGATCCTAGTCTCTTCCTACGTGTACCTATTGCAAGAAAAAAGTTATTTCTGAAAGAGATAGCCAGGTTAAACATGCAATTAATTTAGTTGTACCTGTCTCTCTCATTGAATATTTAAGTGAAGGAATACCATTGGACTCAACTGATTTTGGAGTGACAAATCTTCGGAATTCAGAAATTATGAATGATCTGGACCAGAATCATTCACATTTGCAAGAGCAAGAAAGAAATGAACTTAAACAGTTATTATTTGAATATGAGCACTTATTTCCAGATGTTCCTACAAGAAAGAACAATTTTTTTTCCCTGACGTTGGAATTGTAAATTCTAAACCTATGAAACAACACCCGTACAGGATGAACCCTCTCAAACAGGAATACTTGAAAAAAGAAATTCAATATTTGCTGGAGAATGATTTTATAGAGCCCAGTAAAAGTGACTGGAGTTCACCAAGCGTACTTGTTCCAAAAAAAAGAGAAAACATTCCGTATGTGTACTGATTATAGAAAGGTGAATAGTGTGACAAAAACAGATTCATTCCCATTACCAAGAATCGATGACTGTATTGATAAGATCGGGAATGCCAAGTATGTCACCAAATTTGACCTTCTGAAAGGATTTTGGCAAATTTACCTAACGGAAAGAGCAAAGGAAATTTCGGCATGCGTGACTCCAGATGAACTTTACCAATATAAAGTAATACCGTTTGGAATGAAAGGGTCGCCAAGTTCATTTCAACGTCTCATGAATATGATTATCTCTGGTCTAGACAATTGCGATGCTTACATAGATAATGTCATCATCTACAACGACTCCTGGAAAGAATATACGGCAAAAAGTCGGAAATTCTTTGACAGATTCAAAGATGCATATTTGACAATTAATTCATCGAAAAGGGAGTTCTTCCGTGCTAGTGTAACTTTTCTAGGACATCTCGTGGGACATGGACATGGAAAAGTTAAACCTATAGATGAAGGTCAAGGCTATCTCCAAATTCCCTGTGCCTGTAAATAAAAAGTAACTGATGCGATTTTTACATATGGCCGGATAATATCGAAAATTTTGTTCCAATTTTTCTATAATTGCTGAATCCTTGACAAATGTATTGAATAAGAAAAACAAGTTCCTTTGGACTGGAAAATGTCAGTAGGCTTTTGACAAGTTGAAAGCCATACTTAAAAGCGCGTCATTTCTTACAGCACCAAATTTCAGCCAATCATTTAAATTGTCTGTTGATGCAAGTGATGTTGGGGTTGGAGCAGTTTAATTCAAGAAGATGAAAATGGTATTCATCATCCAGTGTGCTAATTTCTAAGACATTAAAAAGCACCAAAAAATTATTCAACATTCGAGGAGGAACGTTTGGCTTTGTTATTGGCATTACAACATTTTGAAGTTTACCTTAGTTCAGCTCCTTCTTCGATTATTGTGTTTCGAACCCACGCAGACAGGTGAGATGGCAGTGATCCGTAAAGAAGAGCGCTTTAGACCACTCGGCCACTCGCGCCACCCCCACCCCCAGGTTAGTTGACAGTTTGTATATGAATATAGTTCATTGTAAGAAATTCTTAATTGCTATTTTAAGACCAGTCTGTGGAATCATTTTTAGTTGTGTTCCGATATAATTTGAGAGGAATGATTAATTTATATAATTCATTTGAAATTAAAAAGTTCTCATTTACGTTTATTGAATAAATCTCTTAATTTGGGATAATTAGGAACTTAATCAAATTTGTTTAGATTCGACTTTAATGGTTTTTTTTTCTTTATCGCTATACATATATGTTATGATAAGATTTGCATCATATCTTACGAAAAGATGTCACTCCTAACGGTGTGGATACATCCACATTTTGGGGAATATGGCAAGTGGAGGTATCTCGGCATAGACTGTAAGAAAAGACAGACGGAGTATCCTGATTCTTCGACGAACGAACTTTATTTAAATAAGTATATATATATATATATATATATATATATATATATATATATATATATATATATATATATATGTATTAGATTCTAGAGATAAATCTTATAAAACTTATATTTTAAATACACTAAATACATATAAGATTACATTTTTACTTCGAGCTTACCAACTTCATACATCTGTATAATTTCTGCATTTCAGAATATAATACACATAGTTAAATCTCGATTAACTTTATGGCAGCCTAATAATATAAATTCAATAGTTGCGATTAATGCAAAATCATTTCGTAGAAATGTATTTAACTAAATTTAAAATAGAATACTAATTTGGAATAGGTTATTAAATATTATATTTTATTATTTAACGAATATTTTATTTCCAAATTAAACCCAAACATGAAGAATTCGTCTTTTCCAATAATAATTACGATAAATAGCAAAGAATATAAATTCTTTAAAACAATTAAACATTCCATTACATTATAATATCAAATAGAAGGAACTCAGAAAAATGTTGCAAAAATATGAACTTTACCGTTATCATCTCAAAATTAAAATGTGCCTATTCTGTAAAGAAGTTTTACGAACACAGACGATCTTACCTGTAAGAAAATTACAGAGTTCCTTGTTTCTTCGACGAACAAACTAATTTTGCACAAGCCTGCTCTTAATTTATACGCAATTTTGAACACATGCGCATGACCAAATATGGACACACGTCTAGTTTTCTTGCGTTCGTTCGTCTCGAATATCTTTTCACTGAAACCGCTTGTGTTTAACTACGTCATTAGACAAACAATTCTGCCGCATCAGCTTATTCGTTTCAGACAACGCGTAAATCTTATAGCTTACTCAAAGAGAATTTTAGGAATCCGCTAGTTCAGCGACTTTCACAACTTACTTTTGCTGACTTTTTGATACAAGAGAAACGTATAGTACAAGGGAGTTTTGCAATCTTTATTAAAATAGTATGTAATTGTAATACAGAAATAAATAAAATTAATCTCAATATATTTAATAAAAAAAATAACTTGCAATATAAATTAATGAAAAATTAGTTTTCATACAATTTAGAAAAAACTTCAGTCTTCTTACTTTTAATCAAAAATTCTATCTAATATATAAATCAAAGGTACATAGACTGGAAAACACGGTTTTAAATAAAGTCATAAGTATTTTGGAATAAATAAGTTCCTTGATTTATGATGCTTCGTCTCCAATCTACTACAAGAACGCACTCCCGTTTATGCAATTTGTCCTTTTCTTAATGCAAACGTTGTCCATTTTTATCAAATATTTGATTTTACTTTTAAAGCCTGTTTCCACGTAGCATATTCGCTCCATGTATAAAGCTTGGTAAATTGCCTTGATACTTATATCACTACATACGATAAACACACAATTAACACTGCAGATTTATCCTGCCTTCTTTTGATGGCTCTGCACAGGCGTTAAAACGGTACAACTTTATGATTAAATGTTGATCTGCAGTTCGCTACACTATCCGCCTGATTCTAGAAAGTGAACCAAGGTAAAGAAGATAATATTGTATATTTAGGTAGCCCTTCTGATTATTCCGCGATCTTCCTACAGTGTGGTTACTGTTTAAATAGCTTTTCCAAGACTTAGACTTGGTTGAAGTTTATTAAACGACGATCTTTGCAAAACGCATGAATCATCTAGCAATAAATGTTCATGAGGTGAGCCAGAAACTGCAAATCGCGTTCTCTTACTTAGACGGTACGAAATATGTTATTCACAAGACTGTACGAACTATGTTATTCACAAGACGGTACGAAATATGTTATTCACAAGACTGTACGAAATATGTTATTCACAAGACTGTACGAAATATGTTATTCAGTCTTGCGAAATATGTTATTCACAAGACTACGAAATATGTTATTCACAAGATTGTACGAACTATGTTATTCACAAGACTGTACGAAATATGTTATTCACAAGACTGTACGAACTATGTTATTCACAAGACTGTACGAAATATGTTATTCACAAGACTGTACGAACTATGTTATTCACAGAAACATAACAATAGGAATATTCCCCATATTACAGATCTAACTTCGTTATTAGTGGGCAAGCCCCCTGCAACTGGCAGACGTCAACTCAACGAGGAGATCCACAAGTACATACTTACGATTAAGAGAATCGCCTGATCACTATGTCTTTACTTTAAGCTATCATGTCTCCTGTAGGTATTTGTTTTTATAAATAAATGTTAAAAATCGTTACCTACTCCCCCACTCCATCAATGCGAACATAATCATACTTTTTTTTATTCTTTTACATTTGTTAATTTGTAAGTATTCCGTACAGTTTTCTGTTGTAACACTTATTATCTGCTTTCGGACATTATAACAATACTGTATACATAATTTTCCTTTAATATCTCATTATTATGTTTCAATATTACGCCTTCATTATTATTGATATTGGGGAGAAAGCATGAAATAAGCTTATGATTTTTGGATTTTATGTACTTTCTACGATGAATTATGTACATATATAATGCACTTTTAAACCAACGTCGAGCTAATTATTTATAAAACCTACGAGGCCTATGAAATCTATTGAATTCTGGTGGAATATCATTGTTATCAGTTCTGTGTTGAAGATACATCGAAAACCATGAGCAAAGAGCTTGTAAAAGAGATAACATTTCATTCTATAACCTTTGATCCTTTTAAATTCAACGTATCCTATTGTCTGGAGAGAATGAGGAGCTTTGCTGTGAAAATATATTTTTCCTCGACATCGTCCTCTTTTTTATTTGTCTTATCGTCTTCTTGGTCTTTTTATATAATCTTCCTCCTTAACGTTGTTCTCGTTTCCTCTATTTCTTTTTTTTAATTTTTTTAAAAAAATTATTTTGTATTGAAATCAAGTGGTGGGAATAAGATGAAATATTAAAATCAATAATTGTTCTATTGTACCAATTACGTACCGACTTTATACACGATCCAGCCACGGTATTATAAATAATACTGCAGAAGATGTGCATTATAAAGTTCGATCCCCCAGTCAGCGAAGCAAGCTACATCCTAAATGCATATAACAACGCTACATTCACTAGATACAAGTGTTATAAAGAATCAAGTTAATAAATATATTCAACATAAGGACTTCAATTTCTGCTCAACATAATAAACATAGTAATTGACCTGGTTTAATCCAATCCCCATTCTGAATTTTCCGATCTACATGAGAGTCACTATTCAATCTTTCTCCTCGTTCCTTCCTTCCTTCTTACTTTCTTTTATTTCCACCCCTCCCTCCTTTCTCATTCCTTCCTTTTGATTCTTCCTTCTTCCTCATTTCCATCCTCCTTCCATCCACTTTTGACTTCTTCTACATTCTTCTACTATTGTACCGCCTCGTGCATGCACCCTTGAAGCTTCTGAAGGAATTGAACAGGGACATGCAACCATAAATATCCACTTTCACAACCCACACATGTCTTTCGCTACTACATATGAATAATACTACTTCTATGAATATGGTAAAACACACACACACACACACACACACACACACAC
Organism: Sinohyriopsis cumingii; assembly: GCA_028554795.2. Taxonomy (NCBI): domain Eukaryota; kingdom Metazoa; phylum Mollusca; class Bivalvia; order Unionida; family Unionidae; genus Sinohyriopsis; species Sinohyriopsis cumingii. The sequence continues at coordinate 151,533,586 of CM068825.1, read as the reverse complement.
ACACACACACATACACACACACACACACCCCTAAATACTGATATATTCCCACACGGTAACCCACCATATTGTTAATGAAGTTAATCATTTTTATTATATGCTCATTTTTTTCTCCATTAATTTTCCATTATCAGAATCGTGCAGTATTTGTACGTACTTCACATTGCAGGACACGTTTGTCTAAACACAATATCGTGTATTGGGAACTACTTTGACTGTAAAAAAACAATGCACGCTGATGTAACAGAAACTTGGCTTTAGTTTATTAAATTTATTTATGGATGAACTTAGCAAGCTGTTTCGTTCATTTTAAAGTAGAGATGATCCAGATAACGATGTTGATGTGTTCACTGAGTCACCAAACAATGTTTTGCCAAAGTAAATACATGAACGTGGTATTCGCAATGTGCACAACAAACATGAGACGCGCAGTATTGAAAATATCATTTTGACCATTTAATCAGTTATTTCGGAGAAATGTTGACAACTTTATGTAAATAGAATGTTTCAGATTATGACCAGTACTCTCTAGGGTCTATAATAATATCATAGGAAAGCTTATTGAGGCCAAGGATTGTCGCATATCTATCATACTAGATGGAAAAATGACAATGAAGTTTCTGGTAGTAAACTAAGAGCCTTAGAGGCAAGGCAATAAACCAAGACGACGAAGAAGTCTTATTTTCCGTTGGCTAAATGGACTGTCACGCAGCAGCTAGTTTACAATTGTCTCCGTGTAACTTTTTTGATATGATATTTTGGATTTAGGCATATAGTAGGCTAAAGATAGAAGCCATACAGGTCATGTACCTATCTGGGGTCTTTTCAACAAAGAGCATACAAATAACAGGGACTAAATCTTTTTTCTTTGGCTGGTAATAAGACTGGCAATAAATATACTTCCATTTTTGCATCTTGTATTTCCTCACAATATACTTTCTTAGTTAGTTGTTTAAATCAGAATTATATGACCCACCTAATGGGTTTCAAAACTTGATACGTATCGAAAAATTGTATTGTAATTTCGACTACATTTTCAACAGAAATCACATTCTCCCTGTTGCACTCAAAACGAATTAAAGCTATACTCCACAGCGTCTTTTGATAATTTCAATTAAAAGCATTGCTATTTTTTCTTACATATTATGATTCCATATTATGATTCCAAATAATCAATGACAGAACAGAAACAGATGTGTATTTGTTTCAAGATGGGTCCGTCCACTGCTCAAGCCACATGTACTTAGTACGGAATCGACTTAGATAATATATCCAGTCCATCACAAGCAGAACTGCAGAATTGAGTTGGATCGACATAAAAACAAAATCCATCCATTCCATATCAAATGGAAAAGTTGTTTCAATGGGCATTTTCCATAGGACTCAAAATTTAAACTTTAGTAGACCAAAAGGAATTTTTTTAAAACCAATGTTGAGCGCGCGAGGAAGTTCAAAGGTTGTTGAGCGGTGCTATGTGCGCAATAATATTGTTACCATGTATTGATGAATTTGCGGTTGTGTATTTACTTTGGAATACGGCATAACTTAAATTACTTTGTTTTCTGCAGTGCATTCTTTTATTATTAAGCCTAAGGTAGAAAAACAAAACGAGTATATAATACTAAGGGTACTACATTTGTATTGGAAAATATGAAGTCGTTTTCGGACTAATACTGCGCTCTCAAGGTTGTGCAGTATTAGTTTGAAAAACCTTTCCCATACAAATGTAGTAACTTATAAACGCCGCATGCATCATAATAATTAAGAAATATATATATTTTACTCATTTTCTGACTTAACATAATCATCAATCTTATTACATTCTAATATAGGCAAATCCACAGTCTTATACAAGCATTCTAATAAATACAAATACACGCCATAACTCAGTTAAACATAGTTACAGTAATTGAAATTAACACATTCTAATTAACTCAAATCAAGTACAAAATTCGGCCACGATATCGTCTTATCTCTTGAAGCTTTTAAGATAATTCCAATTCACTTTACAAGATAAGTTACCACGAATCTCGGAGTGGCCTTTCATTTGAATTCGCTTAACCGCACAGTTTCTCTTTCCTAGGACACTGTCATCTTAGACAGGCGTCTGTAATCTTCCAAAATTCTCAGCACATTGAAATATTAGTGAAATTTTCCTTTATTAATGATGCCTGTTTCCGTTGAAATTTTAGATAAATCTCCCATTCTATTTGAATCTTTAGACTACCATATTGGATGGGTCCATTTGAATTTAAATCGAAGTCAACGGTCCCAATTTTAGTAGCTTCAACATGGGGGTGGGGCACAAGAAGTCGACTATGCCCGCGCCAATAATCGAAGCCAATCAAAAGACAATGTTCCTTTGAAGCGATCTTGATAGCTCCTTAAATAGCGATTCTAACTCTGAACACAATCGTAATCACGTTTAAAAGCGACGGAGAAGTCCGGCATTGATTGTAATCCTAAGGTTTTAATCTACAATCTAAATTTGGCTTGTCAAGACCACAAATTCACTTTTGACCTCTTAACAATATGTGCTAACTAAAATAAACATCTCTTCATTTTCGTTCCAAAACAGTCATTAATTTAACAATAGACGTGATCTGAAGTATTATTTGTACAAGGTAATCTATAAGAGGCCACACTCATAAAATTATAAATTTCGGAACTTCTTTTCATCAATATAGTATGGGCAGCCGTTGTTTTCATTAGCAAAGAATGGAGTAGATATAAGGCAAGATTTCACTCGTGAAGTGGCTTTTGTAATGTCACTCGTGGCTTCACCACTCGTGACATTTTACAGTGTTTGCACTCCACTCGTGAAATGTGTCCTAACATCTGCTCAAGAAAACGTAATTATCCTCATTTTTAATGGTATATGTCATTTTTCGATATACGGGAAACACGTTATGTTGTATCCTAAATTCACGGAATTATTACCGTCACCAGATCATCTACAAAAACTCTGACTGGCTTCTATTTTTGATGCAGCAAACAAGTTCTGTTTGTAATCATATATACTTGATTAATGAAAATCAGAATCGAATGTTTTGTCATTTAAGTTTTACGACCGATGTTTGAACTTTTATGAATCGTTACGTATTCTTGTTTGGAAAGCAGTTACCTGACCTTTGCATGTTTTACCTTTGAATTATTTATTGTCTGATGCTAAGCTGTAATTGATCTGATGCAGGTATGTAATTAAATGTGTTGGTCTGCCGTAAAGAAATAAGAACTGAAAGAACAACATGGCTTACTTAAGTTTTTGTGCAGAAAGCCTGACTGTAAATATTGACATTTGGAAATATCAGATTATCATTTGATAAAAGTGAAGATAATATATATGGTATAAATAAAAGAAAGAAGTTGAAAACTTCCACTCATAAAACACATGAAATACTTTAAATTAAAGTATTTATATTGACTATCTGATTTTGATTTACACATGAAGACTATCAGGTCATGAGTACACGAAGACTATCAGATCATGAGTACATAAAGACTATCAGATCATGAGTACATGAAGGTTGTCAGATTATGTGTACACGAAGACTATCAGATCATGAGTACACGAAGACTATCAGATCATGAGTACCCAAAGACTATCATATCATGAGTACATGAAAACTATCGGATCATGAGTACATGAAGACTATCAGATCATGAATATATGAAGACTATCAGATCATGAGTACATGAAGACTAGCAGATCATGAGTACATGAAGACTATCAGATCATGAGTACACGAAGACTATCAGATCATGAGTACATGAAGACTATCAGATCATGAGTACATGAAGACTATCAGATCATGAGTGCACAAAGACTATCATATCATGAGTACATGAAAACTATCGGATCATGAGTACATGAAGACTATCAGATCATGAATATATGAAGACTATCAGATCATGAGTACACAAAGACTATCATATCATGAGTACATGAAAACTATCAGATCATGAGTACATGAAGACTATCAGATCATGAATATATGAAGACTATCAGATCATGAGTACATGAAGACTATCAGATCATGAGTACATGAAGACTATCAGATCATGAGTACACGAAGACTATCAGATCATGAGTACATGAAGACTATCAGATCATGAGTACATGAAGACTATCAGATCATGAATATATGAAGACTATCAGATCATGAGTACATGAAGACTATCAGATCATGAGTACATGAAGACTATCAGATCATGAGTACATGAAGACTATCAGATCATGAGTATATAAAGACTATCAGATCATGAATATATGAAGACTATCAGATCATGAGTACATGAAGACTATCAGATCATGAGTACATGAAGACTATCAGATCATGAGTACATGAAGACTATCAGATCATGACTATCAGATCATGAGTATATGAACACTATCAGATCATGAGTACATGAAGGTTGTCAGATTATGTGTACATGGAGTTTTCCCCATTATATATAATAATAATAATGAGGACTTTGTATAGCGCCTAATCTTTAGAAGCTCTAAGCGCTTTACAACATTAGACAACACATATAAGATAAAAAACATATAATAATATTATTGCAAAAACAAACACCATGAAATTAGAAAACATTATAGAAACATGCTGAGAATATTTCAGGTAGGAAACATTATTAGGTCTTTAAGTTTGTTCTTGCAGTCGAAATAAGTGAGTTTTGAGAGCCCTCTTGAATGTATTCACTGTGTCTTTCTGTATAAGTTCAGTGGGCAATTCATTCCACGCTGTTAGGCCTTGGTATGCAAAAGAACGCTGTCCATATGACTTTGTTTTCATTGTGGGAATAATGAGTATACGATTGTCGGAAGAGGAGCGTAAGTATCTTACTGGTGTGTACACATGGGTGAGATCGGATAGGTATGCTGGACTGGAGCCCGTCAGTGAAACGTAGCACAGAGAACAAATTTTGTGTTTGATTCTGGATCGAATGGATAGCCAGTGTAGGGTACAGAGCAGCGCAGAGGTGTGCTATGATCGTGGTACTCTAAGTATGATCTGAGCAGCTGTGTTTTGAACTTTTTGAAGTTTCTGAAGTAGATATTGAGATGAACCAGACAAAATTGAGTTACAATAATCCAGTCTTGAAAGTACTAATGAACACACAAGTGTTTTAGTGGCATCAACTGAAAGATATTTGCGAATTGAGCTAATGTGTCTCAGCTCAAGATATGCAGCCTTGCATATGTTCATGACATGTTGGTGCAATGTAAGAATACTATCCAGAGTAACACCTAGGTTTTGTACTAACTGTGTGAATTTAATGTTGGTGTTGCTGATATTTATTGTTTGAGGTAAAGGATGTGAATGAGTAATTCTTTGTGTTTTGATCAGAATGGCCTCAGTTTTATCATCATTCATCTGCAGCTTGTTACAAGTCATCCATGATTTCACATCAGAAATGGACCTCTCTACAACTTGGATGGTAGCATCAACTTCAGTTTGGTGGCTAGATTTGTATATTTAGGTGTCATCAGCGTACAATTGGTGAGACACTGGATGATGATCTATGACACTTGAGAGCGGCTGAGTGTACATAATGAAGAGAACAGGTCCAAGAACAGACCCCCGTGGAACACCACAACATAGATCAACTGGGCTGGAGTGTATTCGATTTTCAGATACAATTTGTGTCCTGTTGACCAAGTAGGACTTGAACCACATTAAGGCTGTATCATGAATGCCAAATACATGCTGGAGACGGTGAAGTAATATATCATGGTCTATTGTGTCAAATGCTGCAGACAAACGAAGGAGGGTGAGGACTGTAATCTTTCCGCTATCCAAACGCTGAAAGAATGTCATTAACTACTTTTAGCAGAGTAGTTTCAGTACTGTGCAAGGGCGATATGCAGATTGTACATTGCTAAAAAGACTGTTTGAATTTAGATGAGATACAAGCTGGGATAGAACAACCTTTTCTAAGATTTTTTATAGGAATGGGAGATTATAAACTGGGCGGTAGTACTTTAAATCGTTATTGTCTAGACTTGGTTTCTTCAGCAGAGGCTTTACAATGCCAGTTTTGAAAAATGATGGGAATTCCCCGGATGAGAAAGAGGTATTAATAACATCAGTTAGTGAAGGCAATACTGGATCTAAGCACTCAAGCAGCAGTGATGTTGGAATTGGATCAAGTTCACATGACTTTGGTGCACTCTTCATCACGATTGTATGTACAAACTCCATAGAGACAGGTTCTAATGCCTGCTAATGGTTGCCGCTCAAATTCTGTATCCCAACTGTATGGTGACGACAAGTCAATTGAAATTGTGGTGTCCAGCTTATCTCTAATAGTTTGTACTTTGTCATGGAAGAAATTTGCAAACATGTCCGGAAGGACGACTGGAGAGAAGGTAGTTGGAAGTGGTGTTGATTTGTTCCTTGACATTAGCTTGTTAGTAGTCTCGAAGAGGTCTTTGCAGCTGAAACTTTCCATCATCTTAGTAGTGTAGTGGGCTGATTTAAAAGATATAAGGATATCAGATTATTTGTACATGATGGATATCAAATTATGTGTATATGAAAACTGTCAGATTATGTGTTCCTGAAGACTATCACATTATGTGTACATGAAAACTATCAAAGTATAAGTACATGAAGGGTACCCGACTATGTTTACACGAAGACTTTCAGATTGTTGTTGTTGTGGGGTTTAACACCATTTTTCAGCACACGATAGGCTATACATGGCGGCCAGTATTAATGGTGGTGGAAGAACCCGGAAAAACTCCGGAAAGAACCACCGACCCACGAGAAGCTACTGGCAAGCTTTCTCTCATACCCACATTGGCCGAATCCGAGACTCGAACCCACGCAAGACTGTCAGATTAAGTGTACATGAAGACGATCATGTTATGAGTACATGAAGACTGTCAGAATATGTGTACGTGAAGACTACCACATTATCTGTACATGAAGGATATCAAATTATATGTACATGAATGATATCAGATAATGTGTACACAAAACCATCAGATTACGTGTACATGAAGACTGTCCGAATATGTGTACATGAAGACTATCAAATTATGTATACATGAAGACTGTCAGATTACGTGTACACGAAGACTGTCAGATTACGTGTACACGAAGACTATCAGATTATGAGTACATGAATAATGTCAGATTATGTGTACATGAAGACTGTTAGATTACGTATACATGAAAACAGTCAGATTATGAGTATATGAATATGTTATGGCGTCTTAAAGAAATTTTATTAAATTTACTTCTAAATCTAGTGTATTCGTATGCACTGGAATTTCACTGAATTTTAGTTGCGGAAACAAACAATTGTGTTGTCTTTCCGGTATTTATGTTTCACTCGCTTCGCTATCAGTGTATGGTTCAAGAAAATTTCATTTTTAAAATTAATTTGAGACAGGAATTAATATTTGTCAATTGTTGCGTATCAGACGTGCTGAACTAAAGGCCTGATTGTATCGGTGTTAAGGCTCTCACCTGTCTGTGTATCTTATGATCTATTTCAGTTATGTCCTTGCATGTTTTAACATGAATGCATACTATTTTCATTTACTATATTTTTATGTTAATGACTAGTACTCTTATGCCTATTTTTCTTGCACAAGTTTTAATTAATTATTTTTTTTGAGGGGGTTTTGATTAACCAAGTGTTAGATTTTTTATATAAAGTTGACACATCCAGTATTGGATACATTTGACACATCCAATATTGGATACAGTTGGCACATCCCGTCCGTCCGTCCATCCATCCATCCAGCTAGCAGCCAGTTGACACATCCCATCCCATCCATCCAGCCAGTTGACACATCCCATCTCATCCATCCAGCCAGTTGACACATCCCATCCCAGCCAGCCAGCCAGTTGACACATCCCAACCCATCCATCCAGCCAGTTGACACATCCCATCCCAGCCAGAGAGCCAGTTGACACATCCCATCCCATCCATCCAGCCAGTTGACACATCCCAACCCATCCATCCAGCCAGCCAACCAGTTGACACATCCCATCCCAGCCAGCCAGCCAGCCAGCCAGTTGACACATCCCATCCCTCCATACAGTCAGCCAGCCAGCCAGTTGACACATCCATCCCTCCATCCATCCATCCATCCAGCCAGCCAGCTGACACATCCCATCCCTCCATCCATCCAGCCAGATGACACATCCCATCCATCCATCCATCCAGCCAGCCAGTTGACACATCCCGTCCATCCAGCCACCCATCCAGCCATCCAGCCATCCAGTCAGTCATCCAGCCATCCAGCCAGCCAGTTGACACATCCCGTCCATCCAGCCATCCAGCCAGCCAGTTGACACATCCCGTCCATCCATCCATCCAACCAGCCAGCCAGCCATTTGACACATCCCATCCATCCATCCATCCAGCCAGCCAGTTGACACATCCCATCCATCCATCCATCCAGTTGACACATCCCATCCATCCATCCTTCCTTCGATCCATCCATCCAGTTGACACATCCAATCCATCCCATCCATCCATACATACATCCAGTTGACACATCCATCCATCCATCCATCCAGATGACACATTCCAATCCATCTATCCATCCAGTTGACACATCCCATCCATCCATCCAGCTGACACATCTCAGGTCCCAAAGAAAAATAATGTTCTTCATTAATACAAGATTCTGAATGTGTTGATGTACCAGTAGCATGTTCACGTTTGCTTTGCATAAATTCACAATAATCCTGAAATGTTGCTTTAATATAGTCATATGAGCACTTTGTAATTCCAAAAACAAATTTGAATCATGTTTCCTCTCAAAATTATATCTAAACCCAACATTAAATAGATGTGCCGATTGATTTTAAAACAAGAGCATAGGAAATAGGAATCCGAATGAAAAAATATAATTGCACACTTCTCTCTATATACATACATTCCCACGGATCTACTACTCTGACGCTAAGACGCAATTCATCCCTATGTGACAAACCGCATTGCTTATCCCACATAACTTACGTCGCAATATTCAACCACATGACTTCATTATCCAACAAAGAATTTATCCAAACACGTGAACGGGCGTATTATTAATATTGATAATGAGAATTGTGAACACCTGTTTGAGTTCATTGCAATCAATCGCCATGCACCAAAAGTAAAGACAAAATATCGATATAGATTTTAGCTCTGACATTCATTGGTGTTTATTTTCATTTCCACCTTTACGACCATAACTACTAGAGAGTTGTTTGAACAGAAGAATAGATTTCGCATCAATGTAAAATAGGAACTTCTAGTACAGTTTCATTATAGTTTCTTTTCAGTTTCGCTTATCATATGCCACACAGAATTTATTTAATTTCTACACAAAGTGAAACACAGAAATCCAAGGCGCCTTATGTTTGATAAGATACATTAAAGACATCCATGTCTATTATTGAAAATTATACCCCTGCTCTATTTATATTTAATGACAATACCTCTTCCCTATATTTAATAACAGTTATATCCCTAAACAACTTATATTTAATGACAGTAATACCCCATATCTAGTTATATTAATGACATAACAGGTAAAGAGTCTATTAAAATTATTGTTTTGATATAACAATGTTAACCTTTTCATAATAATGTTGCATTATGTTGTTATGTATCTTTAATTTGTATTGTGCGCTTTACCTTTATCTATGATTGAGGATAGAGGTTTTGTGTGCATCTGATTTATGTCGTGTTTTTTTTCTTCTAAAGTTATAAATAGGTTGTTTACTGGTATTCGAGTTAAAATTCTAAATTTTATTTTACAACTTCGTATATTCAGAAAGCGAACTTCTGACCCACATCCTGGTCCTTTTATTGTGCAAGATTTTTATAAAAGGTTATATAGTCAAAATTATTAATTCCTCCTTTCTGTTCAGTCGGTGGAATTACTATTGTATTCAGATATAATTTGAGAGGAATCATTATGTAAAATGATATTCATTGAAATTATAAAGTGTTCATTGACATTATGGACGAAAAACACTACTTTGGGATTATCGTGACTTCAAAGACATTTTGGACTGTATCATTGTGTTACATCAAGACGGGTGGCAAATCAACTAATTCAAGACAATTGGTACAAAGCACATTCAATATTATAATTTATTTACAATACAATATTCATTTGGACTTGTGATACAACAACTACGATTATTTGGAACTTTATTCACAATGCTGTAAATTCCTCTGAAATTTTCTCTTTGTAACTTAGAGAAACATATTTATTTATTGATGTTAATAAACTTGTTCGTTTCGCTTCTTTCTGTTGTTTAGGTTAAGACCATAGAGTCGTAACAATGCCAATAGTTTGTACGATACATTATTATCACAAGAAGCTATTACACGTTAAATCTATTAGGTTATGCATTTTGTTCTCAGAGATTAGGAGAAAAGAGGAAAAATCATACTTTCTCTCTAAACTCAAATGCGTAAGCAGAGATAGCTGTGGCATGCCCAACTCATTTAAAGAACTTTAAGGTTAGAGATGCGAGTGTGATTTGGATTTTTAAAGTAGCTTTCACAATTGTTCAGTCATATCGCTACAATGTCTGCAGTGTGGCAGTTGATAGTGATGTCTAACACTGGGGCATCATGCCGCAGAGATGCTGTATCATGTCCCACCCAGTCGCCTTATCCTGACACTAGGCCAACCAGTACTAACACCAACCTCTTAATGCTTTGGTATGACTCGGCCGGGGTTCTGTGACTCCACATCACCAAACCATATATAAGGCAGCTAAAATTATAACAACTAAACCGTGTAGTTCATATGACACGGTTAAGTACTTTTGCATTGATATATGTTGCGCATGCGCTCACGTGATTTCGTTAACCATTACATTAATCGTTTAATGTACGCAGCGTATAATTAAATTCAATTTGTTTGTTCAGTTACAACAAGTAGCTAACTCGAACCAGACTATAGTATTTCTAATATCATGGCGTTGTATAACCTAGGTGTTGAATCTCTGTAGAATTTAGAATAAATTCTAAAACATCTAATATATGAAACAATTATGTCATATAAAACGAATAGTAATAAAGAATACAAACTTAAATTTCAATACCTCTACAGCTGGAGATTTGCTCCCGTAAAGAGGTAAGCTTCCTGACAAGACTCGTCTTAGTGTAGTTTGTTTACAGAGAATTTGCTGTCTATATACACTAGCTGTGACAAATATGCGCAGTTAGGTACTTAGGTGTTCACTGCAGGCAATTTGCACATGTAGCATGGGTTGAGTCGAGCTCAGTATTTTGAAATAACTAGAGCCGAAAAGAATAAACCACCCTCGGGTGACGCTGTACGCGGCAACGAAACCCGAATACATTTTTGATCACATATACATATTGATATAAATCATACACAATTTCGTGACATTACCTCCTCCCTTAAAAAAAGTGGAAACACTTTTAGAAAAACACGGAATTGAGCCAAAAATACAAACCAAAACGTTATTTATATTTGCAAAAATAAACTGCAAATCACACTCTGCTTAAGTAATCGGCCCCTACGTTTTCCGACCCTCTGATTGCTTCGATCCGGAAGCGATATGGCCGCAGAGTCAATGCCCAACGTATCAATCTTGCGTGGGCAACTTTTGCCTTGTTCAAATATATGAGAGGCTGATGGTCCGTTTCAAGGACAAATTCCATTCCGAAAAGGTACGTGTGGAATTTACCTATACACCACACCAATGCCAAACACTCCTTTTCGATCACGGAGTAATTTTGCTCCCTAGGCAGCAATTTCCTACTAGCATAAGCTATGGGTAATGTTACCCCCTCTTGCTCTTGTAGCAAAACTGCTCCTAATCCCATGTCGGAAGCATCAGTTCTCAATATGAACGATTTATTTAATTCTGGCAACTTTAGGATCGGTGCACTGATCAATCTTCCCTTAAGAGCGTTAAAAGCTCTTTCCTGGCATGAACCCCAAGAAACTTTATTCGGCTGCCCCTTTCTAGTTAAATGCGTCAATGGACGAGCTATAGCGGCGAAATTTGGAACGAACTTCCTATAAAAACCTATCAACCCAAGAAACGATCATATCTGTTTCTTGGTTTCTGGCATAGGAGCGTATTTGATCACTTCAATTTTTCCAGGGTGTGGTTTTACTTGCCCTGACCCACTTACTAGATGGCCCAAGCATTCCAAGTTAGAATATGCTATACTATACTTGGAGGGTCTCGCTGTGAGATTTGCCTTGCGGAGTCTGTCGAACAGATCGACTAATAAACTAACATGCTCTTCCCAAGTATGTGTATATACAAGAATATCGTCGACGAAACTATCTACGTTATTCATGCCTTTCAACAATTTTCGCATAAGACGCACGCACGACGCACCGGCGTTAAACAGACCGAAAGGCATAACATTAAACTGGTAAAGACCTTTAGGGGTCGCGAATGCCGTTAATACGCGCACATTTTCAGCGATGGGCACCTGCCAATATCCTTTTGTTAGATCTAATTTAGAAATGTACTGGTGCCCTGCCAATTTTGGAAACAAACCCTCCATGTCTGGCATCGGTTCAGCATCAAACATGGTGACTTTTTTATGTTGTCGAAAGTCTATACAAAAACGATTCGTTCCGTCCTTCTTTCTGACCAATACCACGGGGGAAGAATATGGGGAGTTTGAGGGTTTAATCACTCCCAGATCTAACATTTTACCTACGTCCTCATCTATTTTCTCCCGTGCATTAAAGGGTATCAGATACCCCTTAATTCTGATTGGCTCCGAGGTATTCAAGTTTATCTCGTACGTTATTAATCCAGTATTTCCTGGTCTATCTGTAAATACGTCTGGTTACGTACTCAAAATTTCCTTGACCTGCCGACGCTGACCTTCAGGTAATGCTGGGCACACGCTGACCATCTCTATTCCCTCTTTTCCTAAAACTATGGGATATTCAAGGGAAGTTTCTGTGTTGGGGTCTATTTGCGGTTCGTCACTCGACTCATCTTCTATGACCGCAATACATACAACGTTCAAAACGCCCTTTTCAATAGTTTGATCAGGTCTCTCCACGTATCATTTTAACATATTGGCATGAAGAGTTCTCAACCTACCTTCCATGTCGATTTGGTAGTCCATTTCACCCTTGACCTGTTTGACCTCATATGGTCCTTTCCACTGGACTAATAATTTGTTTCTACTAGTATAGGGAGTAGCACCAACACTCGATCACCCACGTCACATTTCCTACTTCGCGTTCCGCGGTTATAATAATTCGCGTACTTGCGACCCGACTTCGCGAGCTCGTCGTATGCCATCCAACACGTACTTTCTAATCTCTCGCGTAAGTCGACGACGTATTGGTAGGTGGTTTTAACTTCTCCGTCCGCAACATCATCCGACCATAATTCGAACAGAATCCGCATAGGACCACGAATTGTCCTACCGTATAGCAATTCAAACGACGAGAATCCCAAGCTCTCGTGCTGTACTTCGCGATACGCGAATAAAATCGCGTTCAAATACCGGTGTGACAGGCAATAGTATACCCCCAGTCCGGAGTATACCTGGGGTTAAAGCGGCCTAGGCTAGATTATACCCGGGTATATTATGGCCTGGGCCAATTTATACTCCTGGGATATATTATGGCCTAGGCCAATTCATACCCCTCAGGCCAAATTATATCCCCATGATATCAATAGTGTTGAGCAATATACACAATAATTACTTAATTTTTCAACATTTTGTTGAGGATTCAGCTTTGTCAGGTAAGTTAAGTGACATGTTTCAGTCGTACTCGTAGTCTGTCAAGGTATATACATACAAGATAAGATTATATATATACATACTCTTCATGTCCAGAGATAGTGTTAATGATGTGGTACACTATCGTGGTAGTGTCAATGCACAATAATTTGAGCTTTTTGTGGAAAACTTGAAGAAGGAATCAATAATCATGATACAATATATATCTCACATTCTTCCAGTCCAATTGTATTGATTAACTATCATATTTCCAACACTCCTATCAGTATGTTCTAGTTTTTAAATCACAATGGTATTCTTATTTCTTTAGGCTGAAGCTAAAACATACCTCAGTAAACTCAGAAAAGGCGGTGATGATTGTTGTTCATGTTTTCTGCTACAAGTAAAGACCAGAACGATAAGTAAATATTAATTTAATATACAGGTGGGGCATATTCTGGCCTGAAGGGGTATGGTCTGGCCCAGACTATTTTACACCCCCGGGCATAGTTTAGCCTAGGACACTTTATCCCCCGGAGTATACTCTGGCCTGGGCCAAACTATACCCGGGTTTAATCTGGGCAGGGGTTCATTTGGCCTGATACACCGGTCCCAATCTCGCGGTTTCTCCGCGCACATCCGACGTAGCATTTGCTTCAAAGTCCAGTTAAATCTCTCTACCAATCCATTACACATGGGGTGATACGGTGTGGTGCGCAACTGCTTAATTGACAACAACCTACTAATTTCTGCCATAAGTTCTGAGGTAAACTGGGTCCCACAATCTGTGAGAATTTCCTCAGGTACCCCTACCCTGCTGAACATGTCGACAAGCGCCTCGGCTACACGTTCAGTTTCAATTGGTGGTAAAGCTATGGCTTCTGGGTATCTAATGGCAATGATGTAACCATCAAGGCCATACGAAGACGAAACCGATAGTTTGTTAACTTGTGCACATGGTGGATCCATGAAGGGTGTACCATTCGGACAATGCAAGTGAGGGCCAACCCAAGAATTCGGGAGAGCCGTGTGGCTTATCAGTGAACACATTTTGCAAGTTTTACAAATATATATAAATCATATGGCTGTACAAATGACTGAGTCATGTTTGTTTCCATTGGTTGTTTCAGTGGAGTACAATTGAGTCATTTTGAATACATAAGATTATTTGAATCTTTATTTTTGATTACATGCGATTATGTGAATCTCACTTACATTCTAGGAGATTATTTGGATCTCACTTTCATTTGAATCATTTTTTGTTTCCTAATTGTGAATGTTTGGATAGAGTATTTTAATGAGACGTATGTTTGGAGCGTGAAGGAATCACTGTATTTTTATTAGTTCATAAATTTTCATCTTTCATTACATTGTGTTGTGTTGTCATTCGATCCAGGCATCCATTCAGGTCTATCTTGTTACATTATTATAATGTCTATAGTGCCTATCCTTTATCCGTATTTTGTCACTACTTCTGAATGGAGAGTCATATCGAACGAGGTTTTAACAAGAACACATCTTATGATGTCTAACTTCTAATATAGCCATCGCGCCAGTCACCTTGAAAATAGTGTTATTACTATTTCTCCTAAATGGAAAAAAATATGATATGGGCTTTAGCCTGTATATTTTGCATAATGTCGAGTTAGTCCCAGATTAAAATGGTACTGATCTGACCGTCAATATGACCGTTACAGCATCCATTTTAAAAACCTTGGATAGTCTTATCAAACATGTGGCTTTCACTAAATGTCTTCTTGTTCTATCTTGTTGGAGCTAAATGAAAATGCATATGATCTTACATTAAATATGGCTGCGATGGGTGATATCTTGAAAATGTTGTAATTGCTGCTCATAAACACGAGGCTTTACCAGGTTACGTCTTACATTATTTAGTTGGTTATAAGTTAAAATGATTCCGATCTGACCTCAGCTATGGCAGCCATGTTGGTCCTAAATGAAACTGGTGCCAATCTGACATACAGTACACTCACTATGGCAGCCATGTTGGTTCTAAATAAAACTGGTGCCAATCTGACGTACAGTATGCTCACTATGGCAGCCATGTTGGTCCTAAATGAAACTGGTGCCAATCTGAAATACAGTACGCTCACTATGGCAGCCATGTTGGTCCTAAATAAAACTGGTGCCAATCTGACGTACAGTATGCTCACTATGGCAACCATGTTGGTCCTAAATGAAACTGATGCCAATCTGACATACATTATACTTACTACTGCAGCCATATTGGTCCAAATGATAATGGTGCCCATCTGACATACTGTATACTCACTATAGCAGCCATCGTGAGTATCCCTTTACTTGTACAACTTCCAAAATGGAATAAAATATTGACACTGCGATTTTACCAAAAGACTTCTGACAATGTCTAGTCGGTCATACATAGCATGGTGCAAATCTTTTTTAAAATATAATAATACAGTTGCTTCTTAGTAACTCTTGCTCCTTTGAAGAATATATTAGAGATGATTTCAAAATCCCACAGTTAAAAGAAGAAATAATTTTTTAACTCATAGATATTCTTTTCTCCAAAATAGCGCCAGTCCCTTCGAGTAATCTTGTTATATTTGGCTGTTGTATCTATTCTAAATATGACTGCTGAAACAGTAAATACTATTTATATCTATTTACGCATATTAGCTTATTTTAATGTTCTAATGAAAACAACAGCACCCCACATCCAACCCCTCTATTCAATTGTTTAAGTTTTGGAAGTAAGTCTCTTCATTAGAACTTTTCGGTCAAAGTTTGGAAGAGACATTTGTTTGCCTATAAACGCTATATTTTTTTTACTTTCTTATTACAAAAGATGGGAATCGTGGTTTCTTTTGCCTATAAAAAATATCAACTTTATGTCTTTTAATATTGAACTTTCCATATAATAACCGATAAATTTAGTTTTGAAATTTTTTGGGTAGGTCTTTTAAGTTGCGTATGTATATTGGAATATTGTTATTATCTCCTGTGGGCTATGGGATGAGTGGCTATCGATTAGTTGTACAAAAATCACAGTAATTATTGCTGCTTATACAGTATGCATCCAGTTGCAAGAATTGTAGACCCTTTGATATCATCACATTGTGCACAGGCATATCAGAGTTGTCATTGTTAAATATACTGCCAAAATTTACTGACCAGTTTCCCGTGGGTTGTTATCAGTTCTACCAGTGTTTATTAAGCAGTTTCCCGTAATTTGTTAGCTGTACTGATCGAATTTACTGATCAGACTTCTCTCTAAACTGTCAGTTGTATCGAACAATACTCTTCCGAATATGGTTAACATTAATTAATATATTCGACCCTCATTCTAATTAAGTCCACACTAATTAGTATATTGGACGCTCATTCTAATTTAGTCAATACTAATTAATATGTTGGACCCTCATTCTGTCTAATTTAGTCAACACTAATTAACATATTGGACCCCACCTCTGTATAACTTGATCAACATTAATTAATATTTTGCACCCTCTTTCATCCTAATTTGGTCAGCAGTAATTAATATATTGGTCCCTCACTCTTTGAATTTTTGTCTTTATCAATTAATGTCTTGGACCCTCACTCTTTGGAATTCGGACAACGAAAATTAATATATTCAACCTTCATTCTGTCTTATTTGGTCAACAATATTTAAAAAACTGGACACTCACTCTGCCTAATTTGGTCAATAATAATTAATATATTGTCCTCACTCTTCGGAAATTTGGTCAACATTAATGTGTGTGTGTGTGATTTGGAATTTAAACGTAGCTTTAACAATTTTCCAGTGATATCGCTACGACGTGTGTAGTGTGGCAGTTTTATAGTGATGTTTAGCCCTGGGGCATCATGTTGCATACATATAGCATCATGTGCTACCCAGTCACATTATGCTGACACCAGGCGGATCAGTCCTAACACTAACCTCTTAATGCTGAGCGTGAAGCAATGAAGCTGCAAGTAAAATGTTTATAAGTCTTTGATATGATTCGGCAGGGGTTCGAACCCGCGACCTTCCGCATCCGCGGCGGACGCTTTAACCACTCAGGCCACCGGAGCAGTCAGCCAATATTAATTGATATATTGGACCTCAGATTATAAAGAAGATTGCTTCTGCACATTTTTTTTTCTCCAAAATGATAACGAGACCTACGAGTTGAATTCACATTGTCCGTAACCTTTCCATAAGTACATCACAGAACTGTACAAACGGTACCTTAAATACAGACATATTATCTCACAATATTTTAGGTTACTTTTCTCGGCTCTCATTTGTGACAACTACAAAAGTTGTGGTTTATCATTTATAGCATCCTTTGTTGTTTCACAGCAAAGTATCTCTTATTAACACTTCCTTACAGAAATCGTCATCATTAGCAGCAGATGTCACTGTCTAATTATTGCAGAAACTAAGTTTTCTTTAAATTAAAATGGACAGCGAATTAAATCAAACACAGATAACATAAACAAAAGATAAGAATGATACACGGAGCAAGGCTCAAAACAACATTAAATACTACTTGTACGTTCTTTTAGTTATTAGGGATATAAGGCCGTGGTAAATTGTGACTGGGCTGGTGTGATACAGCAGCTATTTGGATTTCGGCCGAATTTGACTGATGTTTTATTTAATGTTTCAGCAGCAAGAAATAGGATGAACGATCACTATAATCAGTTGACAATGGAGTTTGGTCTGATTTGTGACATTTTAATGGAATAAAGGTGTAAAGACCTATTGCAAATAATAGGGTTGAAACAACAGCTCTGACAAACGAGACAGTTGACTCTGTACTAAAGGAGAATTCAACCGTTTCATATCTTGGCTTCAAGCTAAGAACCTAATTTCTCTGAAATTCAACCTAAGGAAAACCTGTTTTTAGAAGCTTTAAAACATGTTCCTCTATCATTTTCATGATTACAATATTTAATTTGAACATGTGTACAAAAGAATCAATGGCCCTCGTCTATAACAAAATGCAAATATAGAATTTATCTTAGCACACTTTTGTATTATGATAGAAGTATCATTCTCCATTTATCAATGGTTACAGTTAGAAAGTGATATCATTATTTTAAAATTATACAAATAGAGAAATTTCTTATGAAACGGAATAAGATATCATTAAAATATATGCGACTTTCATCATTTCAAATTCGGCAACAGAAATAAAACAGTAAAACTTAAGATATAATGATAATGAGTAACATCACACAAAAATATTCCACGATTGGCAATCAAGCATTCTGATGAAGAATGGAAGACTCCATTTGAATTTTGAACGGGCTACGTGGTATCACACGAAACTGTTTGTTACAAGAATCTAATCTTATGCGTTGTTTGTTACCATAACATAGTCGTATGCGTTGTCTGTTACAATAGTATAATCTTATGCGTTGTCTGTTACAATAACATTATTTTATGCGTTGCCTGCTACAATAACCTAATCTTATGCGTTGTTTGTTACCATAACATAGTCTTATGCGTTGTCAGTTACAATAATATAATATTATGCGTTGCCTATTACAATAACATTATATTATGCGTTGTCTGTTACAATAACGTTATCGTATGCGTTGTCTGTTACAATAACGTTATTGTATCCGTTATCTGTAACAATAACATTATGGTATGCGTTGTCTGTTACAATAACATTATCGTATGCGTTGTCTGTAACAATAACAGTATGGTATGCGTTGTCTGTTACAATGACATAACATTATCGTATGCGTTGTCTGTTCCAATAATATAACATTATCGTATGCGTTGTCTGTTACAATAACATAACATTATCGTATGAGTTGTCTGTTACAATAACATAACATTATCGTATGCGTTGTCGGTTACAATAACAACACTATCGTATGCGTTGTCTGTTGCAATAACATAACACTATCGTATGCGTTGTCTGTTACAATAACATAACATTATCGTATGCATTGTCGGTTACAATAACATAACATTATCGTATGCGTTCTCGGTTACAATAACATAACATTATCGTATGCGTTGTCGGTTACAATAACATAACAAAATCGTATGCGTTGCTGGTTGCCATAACTGCTATTCAAAAAAGGATCATTTGCAATATCTTTAAAGGTTGGTGTTATTTTATAGTTTCTTTTTATTTTGTTGATATTTTTCTGTTTTTGTTTTACAGACTGATGACATGTTCTTGTTATTATATTTGTTGTTTATTACTGACCCATGAGACCATTTATGTGTGTATGTGCTACTTCCTAATGAGACCATTTATGTGTGTATGTGCTACTTCCTCATGAGACCATTTATGTGAATATGTGATACCGCTTCATCAAACCCTTGATGTGTGTATGTGCTATTTCCTCATGAGACCATTTATGTGAATATGTGCTACCGCTTCATCAGACAGTTGATGTGTGTATGTGCTATTTCCTCATGAGACCATTTAGGGGTGTATGTGCTACAGCTTTATGAGACCATTTATGTCTGTGTATGCTACTTCCTCATTAGACCGTTTTATGTGTGTACGCACTACTTCCCCATGAGACCATTTATGTGTGTATTTGATACTTTCTCATGAGACCATTTATGCGTGTATGTGCTAGGTCCTTGTGAGACCATTTATGTGTGTATGTACTAATTCCTCATGAGACTATTTATGAGTGTATGTGCTACCTCCTCATTAGACCATTTATTTGTGTGTGTGCTACCTCCTCATCAGACAATTCATGTGTGTATGTGTTACTGCCTTATTGGACCATTTGTGTGTGAATGTGCTACTTACTCATGAGACCATTTTATGTGTCCATGCAGTGCTTACTAATAGGGTTCATTTATGTGTGTATGTGCTGCTTCCTTATTAGACAATTGATGTGTGCATGCGCTATTTTCTCATGAGACCATTTATGTATATACGCACTACTTCCTTAGGGGACCATTTGTGTGTGTATGTGCTGCTTATGAAACCATTTATGTGTGTAAGCACTACTTCCTCATGACACCATTTATGTGTATATGTGCTACTTCCTCGTGAGACCATTTATGTGTGTATTTGCTACTTCCTCATCTGATCATTGATGTGTTTATGCACTACTTCCTCGTGAGACCATTCACATGTATATGTGCTACTTCCTCGTGAGACCATGCATATGTCTATGTGCTACTTCCTCGTGAGACCATTTATGTGTGTATGTGCATCCTCTTCATGAGAGCATTAATGTGTATAGGTGCTACTTACTCATTAAACTATTTATGTGTGTATATGCCACTTTCTCATGAGACCATTTATGTGTGTATGTGCTACATCCTCATGAGACCATTTATGTATGTGCCGCCTCCTCATTAGACCCTTGATGTGTGTATGCACTACTTCCTTTTTTACCGCCAACGTTAGAGTTCCGAAATAGAAGCATTTATTGATGCCCATTGTCTGAACGTACTTCATGTGTAGGAAACGACTGTATGCTTAATTATAGTGGTATTGCAATTTGTTATTAAAGCATGTAGACTAGATATAATTAAATTGAGGAATGGATATTGTAACAAATTTGGAGTATGCTCATTTGGTTATAGCAGCCCGTTTTAAGGAATTCTTAGAATTTTGTGATTTCTTGTTTGTATATTGGTACTCGGTCTTGTGGAAATATTCCTTAGCCCAAAATAATTAGCCAATTACTTGGAGCAAACGTCACGGAGTGAAGTGTTTGTGAGTTGCAATGGTACCGTGGCTTACGATTGATGAATTAAGGTCAGAGCTGCATGAGTGTCCCTGTCATACCATATTCCCTATTAAATATAGTGGTGTGCATTGGTTGTATGACTGCTAGTGCAGTATTTATGGTTGGAGACTGGTAAATTAAATAATGGAATAGAAAGAAGGGACTGTTTCGTCGTCTGCAGATACCGCTTATGTCGCCATGGTGGCAAATTTGATGTAATTTTACTGGCGAAATGTGGCTCGAAACTATGATTTGATTGGCCTAAGGTGGCGTAGTAAAAATAGTTCCCTGTATTAGGGGATAGTTGTATAGTTTACGGCGTGAGATGCAAACGGTACGGAAAGTTGATGAAAAGAAACACTGCTGATGTGCGGTTGTTCGACAATTGGAAAGTTGGAGACCTGTGGTCGTGTATTGATTAGAGTAAAATTTATAGAATAGACACCTTGGGATTTCTAATTTACAACATAAATTGTATGGAAGTGTTTGGAATTTTGGGGAAAACTAATGACTTATAGCGGAATCGCGCTATTGTTTGACACCGCTCGGTCAAGCAAATACCCCTGGCTTGTAACAATATTTATTCACATGTGTAATAATAGTAGTGGGGGGGTTGGCGATATTGCGACTCTGGGAAAATACATCACAGGCCCCCAATTGGGCCGGTATAGTGGCAAGATTTATAGCGACAATGGGAAAATACATTACAGATAAGGTGACGTCACAGTACTGAAGATTGGTTACAAGATAGCAAGGGGCTGACCTCAATCGGGATTAAAGAGCGGGGAAAAAACCCACAACGCTTTGGCGGGACAGAGATATGTGCTTATAGACACACTTCAAATTTTTAACTTAATAACATACTATGGGAAATTGAATTAGTATCTCTTTTCTAGAGTATACGGTAGCCCTGAAAAGGTCCGGTTTGTGGACGAGGAGTTATGGTAATGTTTTATTGCGACAGGCTTTCCCACAGGATAGGGCCTGCTTCTTCGATAAGAGGAGAACTCTTTTTTGTCTACACGGCAGTCGACAAAACATCTGTCTGGTTCCTGGTGCTGCTGTTGCTGATCTCTCTGCATCTGAAGTATGTATTTCTCTGTCAATTCTTCCTTTTCTTTCTTGATTTCCTCTCCGAAGAGCTCTTCTATCAGGTCTTCAGTCACTTTCAACATTCTGACATTATTAATCTCTGTAGGCTTCGGAATCAGGTTTTTGCATGACACGATCTAAATTCACGTAAGCTTCGTTCAGCTTGGCTAGTCTTGAGTCCATCGTCATAGGAGGATGAGTCAACAATGGATGGTCAGACTGGAATGGAATGGAACTTGAATTAAAGTGATTTTCGCTCACATGGATCTCTGGTTACTGTCACAGCAGGTGATTTTTTAATTACTCCTGGGGGAAGGAATACTCCTGGGGGAAGGAATACGTGCCTCATCCCCCAGGCTTTAACGTACCTACAGAGTACTTTTTAATTAAAGCCGTTAGGTTGTAGGGCTATATAAAGTCCTTAACAACCTAAATGAAACCATGAGTGTGAATAGTACCGCACGCACTCATGATTCAAGTTGGATTGAAATGCCCCAGGTGTCAACCCAAGCAGTATGTGACGCCCGCTACGATTGGTTGGCAGCGATGACGTCACATTAGGACACCTGATCTTGTGGTGTGTGGAAATCGTTCCACATACCGCCACGTGTACGAAATCCAAGCGAGGTAAAAGAGGAAAAGGTACTCGGAAAGCCAGCCATGGACGTTGTGCACTCCCCAAAACGCCAGCCCGTACTTTTTCAGATCTAGTCCAGTTTTACTAATGGACAAAATAATACCAATAACGTGTTAGTCACCTCTGCAATTAATCAAATCAACTAAGTTGATAAATTTTGATAAATTTTGAAAAGTTTTGAAAAATAAACAAGTTAGAATTTAGTGTACAAAGTGTACATTGGATATGCTAAATATAAAACCAATCAGTTATGTTAAAATGACTTATACAAGTTGAAATCACGCATAAGTAAGAAATGAGTATAAAAGTTTGACGGCGGTACCAAAACCAGTCAAATTAGAATTTAAATAGACATATTATGAAAGACGGTTTTTAGCCAAATGAAAACCGTGTACTTTAAGGCAATGGTAGCAATCTTGTTGTCCCTCAATCTTTTCATAGACTACTATTATGGTGCAGACTTCTACCGGAATTTGGTTAGCTGCTCCGGTGTAGAGGGTAGTCACATTCGGTACTCTGGTATCGCCCCTGGAATTACGTCTTCCCTTTTTAGAAGTTGACCAGATTATTTTTAGGCGTCCCATTAAACTCCTGTGAGGCCACATCTTTCTTCGGTCAGCTAATAGTGTTCTTCACCGGCTAGCAGACATGGTTCTGGTGATGCGTCTTTCACTGGTTGCCGTCCATTTTGGTAGGCTGCCACGTGTAAGCTGCTTCCTCCCGTCTCTCTATGCCATTTTCGATGAAATTTAATATCAGCAACCTTTTTAGTGAAGGTCTGTAGTTGAGCAGTGTAAAGTATATTACTCTTCTAATTTCTAGTGCTATGGACACATTTTTTGTTCTGTGTTCCTACTGCACGTGTTTCTTGCTCTTCCCGCCCGTTCACCGCTCCTGGTATGCCAGTCCTGCTTCTTGCCTGTCCACTGCCTGAATCATGGTCATACTGGAGGTTACCCACTTGATTTTGTTCAAGCGCGGACGCGATAGAAAACATCCCATTTTTTTATTGTGTCGGAACGCTAGGATAGTTTGATTTGCGGGTGAGGGATAGGGAGAAGGCAAAGAGCATGGTTCATCGTAAAAGTTGCAAGTAAACGACACAACATTTTTTTATTCAAATAACTAACAACCAACAATTAACAATTAACAAGAAAGCAAACAAACATTTTTTTCAAATAACAAACTTTTTTGGACAAGGCTGACAATGGTGTGAAGTGAAGCTAGACTTCCACTGATGGAAGTCATTGGGCCATTGATGTACATTACGTTTCCTAGCTAAAGACAATAGATAACAATAATAGTCACAAAACCATCGATCTACTTTGTTATCGTTTCTAGAAGAGCGACGATCAAAATAAGTCGCTAAATGCTCTAAATAATATCCATGACTGCGTTGATGAATAAAATACACACAATGTTGCCCACACACCATGAAATCTGTGCCTTGTAATTTCACATTATTGAATCGTGTTGTCTGGGCAATTCTTCTCAGAAAGTCGATGATATCGTATTCTAAAGGTGGCAATCCATACGAATCAAAATGCTCCACACAACCTTCTTTAGAAAAGTAGACGGCTACCCATTGGGTTCCTGGGAGATGACTGTCGTCCGTGTTGATGACATAAGCTTGATGGTCTTGAGGTTTTGATGAGGCAGTTCATCTTTAGCACACACGACAAGATTCCAAGAAGCGGTGTACAAACTGTGGTTCAAAAGGCAATAACGTTCCCAGTATCCATTTTCTTTTCTTTTCTTCACAGGTAATGATAAGTTATCAATTCAATTCTGACATTTTACTTGAAAATGACTGACAAGTAACCTTTTCTTCGTTTCGTCTCCGCACTCTGGGCCAAGAGAGCGTCGATGTGGTGGATCTTTAGAGTCATCAGTGGAGGAGAGGAATGTTCATGCAAGTCTTTATACCACTGATGGAACACGGCTTCTTCCGAGATGAGACTCCAAGCTTCGTTCAGATACTCGTCCAATCTTTCTTCTTGACTCAGCATCTGACATTTATCGTGTTGAATTTGACTGGCATGATTGTTTTGAAATCAATAAGCAATCTTTCTTGATCAATTCCTTATTTTTGTCTGCCAGGTGTTTGACAAACCAGGTACTAAATGTTATTCTTGTTCTCTCCATCAGCATGTCATCAAGATGTCCGTTTCGTCTTTGGCTTTGGGGTTCTACTTCCATTCCGTTTCCAAAGATTATCCACTGTTCAAAGAGGGATTACAGTTTTCTATCTCTTCTAACAGTCTAGAATGACTTCTCTCAAATTGTTGATTTCTGTAGTATTATCAAATTCGGCATACATGATGACGTTCACTGTCTTCTAAAGCTCGTTCGGAAACTAAAGTTCCACAAGAATTTGGCCGGAATTTATAGGGTGGGAATGTCCCTTGTCGCTGCCTTGGCCTGGAGTGAAATCAAAAGCCCACAAAGCATAGCCTCTGCATAATCCTCGTACGTAATACCGTGACTGGTGTTAGTCTCTAGCTGTCCCGTGGCATCGTACACGGATAAGTACGATGTCAAGTAATTTGTATTCTCAAGGTTAGGTTCGAAAGGTCTGGTACACAAGGTCTTGCCATCGTGAATGACTTTGAAAGGATTTTTATCGGCGGCTCCGTCGAAGGCTTCATCCTCGACGGTACCAAGGATTAAACGTTTGGGTAACTGTCCTTGGAACAGATGAACTTCGATCATGGATTGCAGATCTTTGGGAATGGCGAAAGTTTTCACTTCCACGCGTCGTATCGGATACTTGGCAGTCGTCCTGCTTAAAGTGTGACTGATTTCGTTTACCAGTTTAAGTAACACTTCCACGCGTCTTGGATAATGGTTTTGTATTTGGTAGCATCATCAGTTATCAAATGTACTGCGGTACTGTTGCGATTCAGTTTCAGGCGGACATCCACACCGTTGGAAGACAGACTCAACACTTTGACTGAATTTTGCAACACATATTAGGTTTAATGAATAAATTCAATCCGTTTTGATCCGCTCTTCCACTATAAATAACCTAATTCAGTTCATTCCGTTAATCTGTTATATTCAAAAGATGTGGACAAACGTAGAATCATCTACTCTCGTATCGCCAATGCTGTTCCATACGGACTTACACAAGTATGTCATCAGATCATCATGGACAATTACCCGTATGCCACAATAAAGACATGCGATATGACTGAATATTTATAAAAGCTACGTTAAAAATCCGAATTTCACACACAACACACACACACACACACAAGTAGTGAATGGGGTGAGATTAGCGTCAGTGGGAATTAGCATTAAAAACACCCCTGGGTCAGATTAGCGTCAAGGGAAATTTAACATGGAGAAAAATCGTGGGTCAGATTAGCGTCAAGGGAAATTAACATGGAGAAAAATCGTGGGACGGTTTAGCGTCAAGGGAATTTAAACAGGGTGGGACTTTATAGCGTCAAGGGAAATTGAACATGGGATTTTTTTTTTAAAATTTTTTTAAAAAAAAGGGGTAGGCAACTGAAAGGCTATCTAATTGGAGAAATATGGCTGGCCCTGAAAAGGGCCTTTGGGTTTATGTTAATATTAATATTAACATAGATGGCATCTGTCACATCTTTTTATTCTTCTTAAACTCCTTCTAACTGCCGGTCCATACACAAGTACCCTCTTGAGACATCCTTGTCTTTCTATATAAACTCTCCTCATCCATAGACTAGTATCTGTCCTATCAACAACAGTCCACTTGGACCAGACATACATGAGCATGTCCGTCCTAAACATCATGGAAGACACAAGGGTGGATGACTCAACTGTGGTCCACATCTTGAAGCGACGAGAATAGGTGAATCAATGCAGTGAACTGCGCTTATTTATAGGTAGAGGAAGGATTGAAACCGATTGAGTTCATTCACCAATCAAATCACGCGTTACAAAATTCAGTCAGCTCGCATCCAATCCGAAGAGAGCAGTCTGTGACGTCACGTGGTATATATAGATTCGCTAGCGCTTGTGTGCAGTCAGTCTATGCGACAGTGATTCAACATGACGGAAAGTCAGAAAACGATCCATTGGGGTGCACCAACAGGGGAGACCGCCCAAGGAAACCCGGACTTACTTTCAGATGAGGTGAACTGGGATTTTGTGGATTTTCTCTCCTCGCAAGAATTTGTTCCGGAACCTTCGTTACCTTCTTCATTACCGCAAGTGGAGAATTTTAGACAGAGACAGAAAGAAGAATTGGAGAAATTTATGCAACGACAAAAGGAAGCGGAACAAGCTTTTCTCCTACAGCAACAGCAGCAAGAAGAAGAGGTAAGAAAAAAACAACAGCAAGAAGAAGTAGCAGCAAAGAAACAGGAGGGTGAAAATCAAACGGTCACGGTACTGTTGGACATTTTAGCGGAGTTAAGAAGTTTGAAACAAATGTATCAGACTTCTTTATTACGACCGAAGAGAATACGACCTTCCCGAGCTAAACATGTCAACCCTGTGACTAAGCCTACCGTACCACCCTTAGTGATTTCAACCCAATCATCATCAACATTACGCAGTCCAGAAGTAGGCCTTGGCCGTGGCAAAGGCTTAAGACAGTTAAAGTTGATTGCTTAAACTACACCATAAAGAGAAAAAGGCCCTTTTCAGGGCCACCCACATTTCTCGAAAAGAGATAGCCTTTCAATTTGCCAATCAATCAAAAAAAAAAAAAAACCCCACCCATTTTACCCTTATAGTACGTTTCTGTGTATGAGTGCGTGAGTGTACTTTCTTATTTTAAAATCATAACTCAAAGACACTTACCTTATATCATTCATTTATTCTTTTTATCCATTTTTTACAATCCAATTCACAACAGAACACTTTAATAAAAAGTTCATTAACCTCTTCTTTCTCCTTGTTTAGTCTCTCTGTTTTTTGAATTTCTTCACCGTCTTTTCCTCTTCTTTCTCCTCATTTTCTTCCCTTCTTCTTTTCTTCTCCTGTTTCTTTGCCTCATTTAAATAGAATTGTCTTCTTTCTTCCTCTTCTTCCTCTGAAGAATCCCTCTCTTCCTCTGAAGAATCCCTCTTTTCTTCTGACTCCTCTTGTTTCTTTTTTGGGCAATCTGGAGACCAATGTCCTTTTTCTTTACAATAATAACAGGTATCTTGACTTTTGTCTTTTTTAGTCCCTGTTTTTGTTCTTTTTTGACGGTCTGGACACTCTGAAGACCAATGCCCTTTCTTCTGACAGATATAGCAAGTATCTTGACTTTTATCTCGAAAGGAAGGAGAGTAGTCCGTAGGCTGGTCTGAAGAGAATTTTCTAATGACCCCTCGCAAAGCTCTGACGAAACGTTCGATTTGGTTAGTCTCTTCCATCGTTGTGCTCGGCTTGAGAGTGAAATGAATAGTGAAAGAACAAGACACACACCCTTTTATATACGCTAGTCTGCCATGACTATAAATTAGTCTATGGTGTTTGAACTTGAGTCATTTGACGTTTTTCACTCAAGATGAAACGATCCTATTCATTTGAGAAGAAAGAAGAAGAAGAAGAAAGTAAGAGGCAGAAACGTGATCTATCGCCTCGTACCAGGGCTGAAATCTTGGCACAAATTCATGCCAGTGATTTTGAAGAGGACATGAGTGGACCAGAATTTGAAACCTCTAAACCAAGTTCACCACCCTTAGTCAACCCTGAAAAGTACTATTCCATTCGAGAGACGGAAAAGCGCTCCTCTAGAAAATTTAGAACCACGGCTTACAAATACACGGTGAAGTTTAAAGATTTCAAGGCTGAAGTGTCGTTAGAGATAGCAGAAGTGTTCATCACTGGGGTGTGGGATTCTTTGCTCACTGCACTCAAGCGACAATGTCAACCCAAAGAAGACGATCGCTTGGGACTTTCCATACAACACGACGGTTTGAAATCCCCTGTTTGGATCGAGTTTAGCACCCCTGCAGAATTGACCGCTTCCAAAGTCATGGACAAGATTCAACACGTACAACAATCTAATGATCAGTTTGACATCACCGATGGTAAAGCCACACTGGACATGACCCACGTCTCTCCTCCTCAAGGGACTGGATGCAAAAAGATGTTATTGGTGAACGACCTTCGCAGCACCAAAAAGAGTCTCGTCCAAATTAACAACCCTCAAGACCAGATGTGCTTAGCCCGAGCCATCTTGGTGGGACGAACCTATGCCAACAAGAACGACACGGCAGAATGGAAAAGAGCCTGGAAAACTATTTAACAATCGGACCGAGCCAAACAACGAAACGAAGCAGAACTTCTGTTGCAACAAGCTGGCCTGTCCAAAGACACACCCTGTGGCATTCTTGAAATGCAAAAATTGCAAGATGCCCTAGCTCCACGATACACCTTGAAAGTGCACCCTCAAGAAATGCGCGGGCCTCTGTTGTTTCGAGGGCAAGATTTTAAGGACGGAATATACATTCATGTCTATCATCACGATGAACATTTCGATACCATTACCAGTATCACCGGATTCCTGGGATACAGTTATTACTGTGAGAAATGTGACCATGGTTATAATAATCGAGAGCAACACAAGCATTGTGGATGGAAATGCTCAGGATGTTTGGCCTCTTCACCCTGTCTGAGCGAAGAACCTGTGCCTTGTTCAACTTGTCTGCGCACGTTTGTCAGCCCTACCTGTTACCAACAACATCTGAAAACGCAAGGTTCACAGAAGAAATGTGCTTGTCAACTCCTGAGATTGTGCCCTACGAGTGAACAAGTCATACGTACCAATAGTACCAAGGCACACGTATGTTCAGGAAAGAAAAAATGTCACATTTGTCACCACATCGTGGACTTGGAACACCAATGCTACGTGCAAAAATACCAACCCCCACCAGAGAAAGAGGACGGTCACAAGAAGAAAGGCAATTTCATCTTTTTCGATTTCGAATGCATGCAAGAGACTGGCATTCACATTCCCAATTTCTGCGTGGCTCATCGAGCATGCGAGAAGTGTATTCAAGAACCTATCTTCAGTCATTGTCCTCACTGCAGCAAAATTCCTGGAGGAAGTGAAAAAATCTTTCGGGGACCGAACACCTTAGCCGATTTCGCTCGATGGGTCTTAGACCCCATCGACAAGACGTGGAGCCAAGAGGACATCGAACGTTACGGAGATTGTCATCGTCATGCCACGGTGATGGCTCACAATTTCTCCGGATACGATGGACAGTTTCTTCTCAGATACTATACGGAACAAGGCACCGAGCGTCCTAAAGTGACTTTGAACGGAGCCAAAATCATTTTCATGCAAGTGGGACAATTACAGTTTAAAGATTCGATGAGTTACTTGGCCATGCCTTCGAGCCGAATGCCTAAAACGTTTGGAATGATAGAAATGGCTAAAGGGTACTTTCCACACTTTTTCAATACGGAAGCCAATTAACATGCCGTTCTACCCCATTTGCCTGAGGCTCACTATTACGACCCCGACAACATGCGTACCGAACAACGAGAAGCTTTCTACGCTTGGTACCAGGCTCACGCCTCGGACCCTTTCAACTTTCAGGAAGAAATGTTAAAGTATTGTCGTTCCGACGTGGACATTTTACGACGTTGCTGTGGAAAATTTCGAGAACTGTTCATTGAACACGGAGGGGTCGATCCTTTGAAAGAAGCTTGCACCATTGCCAAAGCGTGTTCCTTAGTGTACCCCCAACGATTCATGCCTGAAAACACCGTAGCTGTCATCAGCCCTCAAACGACCCATTATGTCAAGTGTCAATACTCGGTCAAAGCCCTACGCTGGTTACATTACTTGTGCGACAAGGAAGACAAGTGGATTCAGCATGCCCGCAACGGAGGGGGCGAAAAGACCATCGGAACGTATTCGGTCGATGGCTGGGACTTAGAAAACCCCAAGATCGTGTACGAGTTTAACGGTTGCTTATTTCACGGATGTCCCGTCTGTTACCCTGACCGTAGCACTAAAAATCAGTTTTTGCAACGAACCATGGAAGACTTGTACCAGGACACTTGTCAGCGGCGCCTAAAGTTGGAACAGCAAGGATACCAAGTGGTGGAAATGTGGGAACACGAGTACGATCACCGTATGAAAACCGATCCCGAGTTTAAACGCCTCGTGGAATGTTACCAGTTCATGGACCCGCTGAACCCGAGGGATAGTTTGTACGGAGGAAGGACCAATGCCACCTGTTTGCTGTACCAAGCCGACGAAGAGAAAGGAGAAGAAATCAAATACTTGGACGTGTGTTCACTGTATCCCTACGTGTGCAAATATTGTCGCTTTCCTGTAGGGCACCCACAATTGCTGACGGAACACATCGACCTGAAAAACATTCGACAATACGAAGGCTTGATCAAGTGTAAAGTTTTGCCTCCCACGAACCTATACCATCCCGTCTTACCTCACCATTGTCAAGGCAAACTGATGTTTCCATTGTGCCGTACTTGTGCCGAAACGTGCAACCAAGACCAGCCTTGTCATCACAGCCAGGAAGAACGTGCCTTGACGGGAACCTGGGTCAGCGTAGAATTGTTCAAAGCTCTGGACATGGGATACCAACTGTTAGAAGTGTACGAAATTTGTCACTTTCCCAAGACACAACAATACCACAAAGGTGATCCCAGTCAGAAAGGCATTTTCGCTGACTACGTGGATGCCTTTTTGAAACTGAAGCAAGAAGCCAGCGGCTATCCTTCCTGGTGTCACACTCCCGAAGACCAAATACAATTCAAAGAGAAATACCGGGAACAAGAAGGCATCACTTTAGACCACATCGAGAAAAACGAAGGCAGGCGATCGTTTGCCAAAGTGATGTTAAATTGCTTGTGGGGTAAAATGGCACAACGACCGTGTTTACCCAAGACGGAATATTTGACAGAACCTTCCCGCTACTTCCAGATGATTCACGACAAAACCAAATACATAAAACACGTGGACGTCGTTCGAGAGAATTTGATCTTGGTCAATTACGAAGAAGATCTGGACTTTGTACAAGACGACCCTTTTGGAAATGTCATCATTGCGGCTTACGTGACAGCCCATGCTCGCTTAAAATTGTACGAAGCTTTAGAACTGTTAGGGGAACGTGTCCTGTACTTTGACACGGACAGTTGCATTTACATCCATCACCCGATTCAACATCACCCTGACATCGAAGGAGACCGTTTAGGAGCCTGGACAGACGAGCATCCCGACGACAAGATTCTAAGTTTCGTCAGTGGTGGTCCCAAAAATTACGGCTACGAATACCGTGACAAACAAGGATAAGTGCACACGACGTGCAAAGTGAAAGGACTGACTCTGAATTATCGTACCAGTCGAGTGGTGAACTTTGGGGTAGTGAAAGGAGCCTTGCAATCGGGAGAGGATGCAAACTTTAAAGTGACCACTTACCAACCCAACAAGATTGTACGTTTACCCACTCACCACATCGTCAGTCGGCCCTTGGAAAAAGTCTATCAAATCGTGTACCAGAAGCGAGTGCGACTTCCCAATCATTTTACCTTACCGTATGGACACGTCGGTATTGGTCTGTATATAAAAAAGGAACCCTAGGCAAGATCGATAGTTGATTGTGACTACCAAGACCGAGCGAACAAGATGAATACTTTCAGAGAAACACAAAACAAGTTGTTTAGAAAGGCACAATTCAAGTGTGGGGCTTCGGAAGTGGAATGCGATTGTGAGCCTTGCGATGGATACGATGCTGTACCTTGTGACCTGAGCGATGGCGTAAAGCATCATGGGAACTTTAGTGTCTCTACCCCTATCATGGAAAGTGATGCTGTGCGTGTCAAACCTGAGGGATGCGAAAGGGATGCCGCTCGTCCTCTTGGACATTTTACTGGGTTTCATTTTAAATGGGAATGTTCACCTTCACGTCTACCCCCCTACGGATGTCATCCAGCCTTGAGCAAACTCCTGTTCCTGTCACCCAACCCTTATCGAAACGAACCTGTGAAAGACGAATATTCGTTTCCTGTGCGTTTGTCGGAATACTGCGACTTTGAAAATCGTCTTCAATCGTTCAAAGGAAAATGGCCTAAGTATCTGGGAGGACCGACCCCCGAAGAATTAGCCAGAGCCGGATTTTTCTACTTGGGCGAAGGAGATAAAGTCAAGTGCTTCAGTTGCGGTGTGTCACTTCACCACTGGGAACCGCAAGATTCGGCCTACGTAGAACATGCTCGATGGTCACCGAATTGTCATTACTTACCCTTAGTGGGACCGAGACATTGAAGTAACTTACCATGTCGTTGACGAAGAAGAAACCAGATTGGTTAGGAGTCAAATGTTGGACATCACCGAGACCAGTATTTAAACTTCATTTCAAAAACGATATTGAATCATTACCTAAAGAACTACAAGAGAAGATTTGCAAAGAAGTTTGGCAGGGGTTTGCCAGAGTGAAATCTCAATGGGTCACTGTAGAACTTTTGTGTCGAGAAATTCACAAGAGGAAAGTGAAAAAAGTCAACCAGTGTGTTAGATTTCTTTGGGTCAAGGGTGCATTCATCCTATTATATGGCTTTAGACCGTTTACATCAAAAGAGTTCAGTGACATTCTTGGACGTTACCCTGAATGGCAGTGGTCAGAAATTACTCACTATGTGGATTACTTTTGCTCTCTATGAGAAGATTGTGAATTGTACGGACTGACCTATTCATGGATACTTTACAAGAGAACATTCGTGCTTTGCCTGTGGAATTGAGAGAATGCATTTACCGAGAGCTGGTCAAAATACACGTCAAACGTAAAGAACAATTGCATCCGTTACGTCACCAGATCTTTAAGCACTGGTACCTGAATGGTAGAAGAGAACTGATTCGTCAGAAATTGTTTCAGTGGTCAGACCTTGTTCAATACTTCCAGGCCCCCGATGATCCACGTGTTGATCATTTTGGTTACTTCGAGATTCACCTAGAGCAACGCATTGAGGAAGACGAGGTAAAGGATTACCGACATATTTTCCGTGGAATCTACTTAGTGGAAGAGGAAACTTCTAATCGAAATCTGAAGTTCAGGTTACAGTATGCAAGATTTACATTCCCATCTCGAGAACGAACATCACTGGCTAGAAAGTACGTGTATTGCTTCCGAAACAAAGAGACTATAAAAACAGGCTGTCATGCCACGACTTCTGTCGTATGTAATCCAACAGATTCCGTGGAAGGAACTCAATGACCATATTCAAACCGTGGATCATTACCATCAATTATTACAAGAACTGTATCCATTCAATTTGGGTCGACAAGTGGTGTGTGTCTTAGTGACTTGTTTTCTGGGATTTCGTTTACCATCCGATTCTTTGTGGACTCTTTACGATCAGTACTTACCACCTCAATGGCCTTAAATGGTCACGAAAAACTCCTTTTGCTCAAAGCCTTGCGTTTTCATCTGGATACTTCTCGACCTCAACAGGAAAAAAAGATTCGTCAACTTTTAGCTACCCAAGACGTGTATGACGATGTGTGTGTAGCTTGTGACTTACATCCCCATTGTCCGTGCCTGGAAAGAATGGGGTTTTGAGGCTTGGACTCAAGAAGTGGCCCAGTATGCACGACAGTTGTTCAAGGAAAAAAGTTACTTTTCAACCCGTGTTAGTGACGGTGCCAGAAGAACCCGTCACCCAGGACAGGACTGTCGTGGACAGACCTGAAAGACCCTTTCGGGAGGACACTTGTGTGACCTTACCCCCTACTATAGAACTGGTTAGAACATTACCCAAAACATGTTGTACAGACACTTGTTTTTATTCCACGTTCATGGTTATTATGTGGCTTTTATTCTTGTACTTAAGCCTTTGGCTTTTATGTATTTTTGTCTTTCGTATTCATGTTTGAAAAAAAACATTCAATAAACGTGTTCTGAAAAAAGTATATAAACTCTTGTCTTGTTTGTTTTCGTGTCACAAGTGACATTTCTGACACAATGGCTACCTCTGCTGTCTCTACTCCCTCTTCCTTTACTGTCAAAGTCATCGACGAACACTTAGATCGTGCCAGTTGGGAGGCTTTGTATCTTCGCCATCCCTTTAACATGCTCATTGCTGGACCTAGCGGTTCAGGCAAAACCGAATTCGTCAAACGTTTGATCGAACATAAACATCATTTGATCGATCGGCCACCTCGACGGATCGTGTGGTGTTACAAAGAGTGGCAATCGGCGTACAACCTCTTGCGAGAAAGTCAAGGTGATTCCATCGTGTTTGTGGAAGGCATTCCTAAAGAAGACGACAGCATCGTCTCTGACTCCCGTCAAACCCATTTGGTCATTTTCGACGACATGTTAGGAGAAGACGAAGAAGAAATTAAATTGTGGTTCACGCGCAAAGGGCATCACCGTAATGCCAGTGTCGTTTACATCACCCAAAATTTGTTTCAACAAAGTAAAGCCCATCGCACCATCAGTCTCAATGCGCATTACGTGGTCTTGTTTAAAAGCCCTCGAGATAAATCGCAAGTGCAAGTCTTAGCCAAACAGTTAGGAACACCTTGGCTGACTCAGGCCTACGACGATGCAACTCAAATGCCACACGCCTATTTACTCGTCGATTTGAAACCTACCACCCCCGAGGATTTGCGATTTCGTACCCACTTGTTTCATCATTGGTGTCAAGACGGAGGGCCTGTCCTGTACACGTCTCCGTCCTCGACTTCATTTCACTCCCCATCAAAAAATCTATAAAAACCTCAGACCCTTTTTCGTCTGTCTCACACAGTGTGAACATGACGTCCCTTCAGTCGCATCTTCCCGTCAAATTGATTCGTGCCTTGTATGGCATCAGTCGAGAAAAAAATCCACAAACACGAGCTCGTGTCTTAGAAGCTAGTCTCAAAGAAGTCTTACGATGGTTCACGGTGACGGCACGTCAAATACTCCAAGGAATCATTCAGATTCCTCATCAAACCAAACGCTTTTTCGATCGAAACAAAGTCGCTTTGGTCCAACTGGCCGATCCACGCATAGACACTCAAACCAAAAAACAAATCATTTTGAAACCTGGAGGGAGCGGTACTCTAGGAGGCGTCATCATTCGCTCACTCTTAAGATGGGATCCTAATGCCCCCAAAGTTATCCCAAAGAAAAAAGTCCAACGAAGCCCCAAGAAGAAAAAGACCAAGTCCCCAAGGAGAACTTCTCCAGTGGCGGGACCCTCCTCTTACCAGACACCACCCCGGAAAAAGAAAAGAAGCCCCCAGAAAAAGAAACAGAGAAAAAGTCCCCAGAAAAAGAAAAGTCCACAGAAGAAAACTAGTCGCAAGAGAGGCACTTCGGCCAGGACGCAACCTTACACTCGCAAACCACGACCTGCCACGTCGGCGACTGTGTCTCCGGCAGCCTCACGTTTATCCACTTCTCCGTTGATGACACCAGGAACTGAAGAGTACTTGGAGACGTTGATCACACCAAGAACTTCTCCGTTGATGACCCCCAAAAGAACTTCCCCAGTGGCAGGACCCTCCAATTTAGTGGCAGTGGCTGCTGCTCACAAAGTACCTTCTCCCAAAATCAAAGTCCATGAAAGATCGGGCATGTTACAAAGTTTACTGGATCTGTCCAAGCAAGAACTGGCTCGATTTAGTCCGTTACGTACCCCTGCACGACGTGTCATGCCTGTCCTCAAACTGATACGCCGTAAAGACAATCAGTGGCGACGCGTTCCAGTATAAAAAAGGCCTGTGACCAAGTAGGGTATCAGTGTCTTTTTTGGTGCTCCTGAAGACTCAAAGATGTCACCCTCCAGAAAACCCCAAGGAAAGAAAAGGAAAGGACTACCACCACGTTTAGCCAAACATGGGGATATGTTATCTGTCCTGTCCAAAGCTTCTCCACCCCTACGAAAAAAACTCATTCAAACAGCCTCCAAAGAGGTCATCGATACCGTGTGCGAATGTTGTTTGAATGTTTTGAAAGGCACGATCCCTTTGTCCAAACACCAGAAACAATGCTTAAGCAAACATCGTCACGTTCTTCGCCAAATGGTTCGAAAGAAAATTCCCATTCGTCAAAAAAAGAAGACGTTAGTGCAACGTGGAGGCATTTTGCCTCTCTTGTTAGGCCCCATACTGAAAGGAGTCTTGGGAACCATGTTGGGAGGTCTGGTGGGAGCAAGATAAAAAGGCCCTCGGAAGTCCCAAGATCTCAGAATCGACCCCTGACAACCCCATGGAAGGACGAAAACTAGCTTTAGTGCCTTACAAACGATGGATGGAATACCATCGGTGGCAAGAACAACGCACCCCGCATTTACCTCCCAATCCCAATTTGAGCGAGATGTCCCAGTTACAACACGAATTACAGTCTTTGATGGATCGCCAAGATTTGTCCGAAACAGAAAAATCGGAAAAGTACGGTCAACTCTTGCAACGACTGCAACTCTTTCACCAGAAAGCTTTAGGCGAAACAGCTCTACCCACTTTGAAAGATTTTAAGACCTTGATGAAAAGTCCTGCACCATCATTACCACCACCACCACCACCACCACCACCACCACCACCACCACCACCACCACCACCACCACCACCACTACCATCCCCAGGGGTCACCAGAGATGCTACCTCACGAAGACCTGAGGAAGAAGAGATGCGAGAAGTTTTTCAAACACCGTCAGCAGCTCCCATTTCGAGTAAGATTGCAGCATCCTTGTTGACACCATCCCCCACACCCCAACGAGAAGAAATGAAAGCTTGGGTTAAAAAGATGATGTCCACTCCTCCTTCGACAGAAGTGAAAAAGAAAGAAGGGAAACCAGAAGCGAAAAAAGAAAAGAAAACCAAAGCCATTCCATTGCCACCTCCACCACTACCTTCGACTTCTACTCCCGTAGCTCATCGGACACGTAAATCCGTTTCCAAACCACCTTTCCGTCCCACCCAAAGTAGCATCACCGAAGAGTGGGTGACTTATTAACATACAAAAAATGGAAAAAGTCTTAGCCAGCATTTACTACGATCCCTCCCATCCTGCAGGTTACGCAGGAGTTCATAAATTGTATCGTGCTGCCAAAACGCGACTGAAAAGTCTCCGTTTACCTCAAGTGCAACGATGGTTACAAGAACAAGCTACCTACACTTTGCACAAACCCATTCGACGCAAGTTTGCCAGACGTCGCACCCGAGTGGAAGGCATCGATCATCAATGGCAAGCCGATTTAGCCGATGTCTCTCATTTGGCCAGCTACAATCGTGGCTACAAATATTTGTTTTGTGTCATCGACGTCTTTTCCAAATTTGCCTGGGTCGTGCCCTTGACTTCCAAATCGAGCAGCGAGTTAGTGCGAGCACTGCAACGGGTGTTGAAACAAAGTGGTCGTCACCCTCTTCGATGGCAAACGGACAAAGGCACCGAATTTTTGAACCAAGCTTTCCAAAAAGAATTAAAGAAACGTGACATTCATTTTTTTACCACCGAGAATCCCGAAACCAAAGCCAGCATCGTGGAACGTTTTCAACGCACTTTGAAAGAACGCATGTGGAAATATTTTACGCATCACCACACTCTGAAGTACATCGACATCTTACCTCACCTGGTGCAAGCGTACAACCAATCTTACCATCGAAGCATCGGACGTGCCCCACAAGACGTGACTCCCGACAACGAAGTGTTGGTGTTTGAGCGTCTGTTTGGTACGTCCCCGACGAGGGCTGTCCCCAAGAAAAGTGGAGAGTTGGCCGTAGGAGATTGGGTGCGCATTGGCAAAACCAAACGCACTTTCGACAAAGGTTACTTACCTAACTGGACGACCGAATTGTTTCGTGTCACTGGACGAGTGCATGGCCGTCATCCTGCCGTCTATAAATTGGAAGACATGAACGGAGAAGTGCTCAAAGGAACGTTTTATTTGCCCGAGTTACAACGTGTCACCAAAAAAGAAGACGACGAGTACGACATCGAAAGCATTCTGGAACGCAGAACCCGTAAAGTGGGCAAACGACGTGTCAAAGAAGTCAAAGTACGTTGGAAAGGATATCCACCCAGTTTTGATTCTTGGATCGACGCTTCGCAAGTCATCGACTATAAAAAGAAGAAGTGACCATCATGCCCTTTCACACAGCAGACGCAGCTACTACGTCGACCACTCCTCCTTCACCTAGTTCTTCTGTGCAAGATTTACAAAAACAACCCTTGTGGGTGTGGTGTGGAGAACGTGTGCCTAAAACGCAAATCGTCTTTTTCTGCCAAATCTTCGTGGTGTATTGTGTCATCGGGGCAGCCATTGCCAATTTGAGTTTGCAACAAGGAGACAAACAATTGTGGACCATTTTATTGAGCAGTTGCATCGGTTACCTGCTTCCCAATCCCTCCCTAAAATTCTCTTCCAACGGGAACCTTGTGTCCAGTGCCAGTGCCAGTCACCACTCCAACCACAACCAGAACCCCATTTTGAGCGGAGACACGCCTCTGACGTCCATTAATAACCCCTCGGACAGCCACAGAACTCTGGAATTATGAGTCACCAAAACCAATTTTACTTAACCTTACCCAGTGATAGTTCCATGGAGGTGTTTCCCCACAACACATTGTGCTGTTACACGGCCAAATTGCCTCAGGCGATCCCCTTCGATCACGAAGCCCACTGGGAAGTGGCTTTAGTAGAAATGATTCACCCGACCCAAGTCCTCAATGTCCTTCCCGATCAGAATTTTTTTACGGTGGAAGTTCTTGACGAGCCATTGCAACAGGAGTTGGATAAGAGAGCCACCATATCTGACATTAAAACCTATAATGACAAAACTAAAACCACGACCTACCACTTGTCCATTCTCCCAGGCTATTATTTTAGTGGTCATCATTTGGTCAGCGCCATAGCCTCCAGGTTTAATGGAGTGTTTGGGAAAGCTTTTGAGATTGTCAGGAACAAAAGTGTCACCATGGAGTACCACAAAGTAGCTCGTCGCTTCTTGATGAAATTTGAGCGGAGTAAAATCCTGTCCATTGTATTTTGTCCTGAATTGTTTGACATGTTGGGCGGTGACATGGAGCTGAGGAAGAAAGTAGAACGAAAAGGACAACCCGAATCATCAGGCATTTACGACAACGAGACTTTTGCCAAGTATTTTCGTACCCCGGTAGAACTGAACCAAGGACTGAATTTGATCTTTGTGTACTCTGATGTGGTGCAGTACAACGTAGTGGGACACACCTCCGTGCCGTTACTGCGTGTCATTCCTTTCAAAGTGGACTCTGCCACGTCCGCTGACGAGGAAGGTGGAAACACT
Source organism: Sinohyriopsis cumingii (assembly GCA_028554795.2). Classification (NCBI taxonomy): domain Eukaryota; kingdom Metazoa; phylum Mollusca; class Bivalvia; order Unionida; family Unionidae; genus Sinohyriopsis; species Sinohyriopsis cumingii. The sequence goes on along the minus strand of CM068825.1, from coordinate 151,493,234 downwards.
TACCACGTCCACCGCGAATTTGTCCATCCTCACTATTTGCCTGTCAGCAAGTCGTATTTGGACACGGTCAACATTACTATAAAAGGAGATTTGGGACAAAATATTCCATTCACCAAAGGAAAAGTCACGGTGAAACTCCATTTTCGAAAACGGTTCTCTCACGACTCGTAAGTCATGTATCCAGTGTACCGAGGGGTTGCACGACAGCGAGGACACGGTTTAGGAGACATGTTAAAATCGGCCTTTCGTTCGGTGGCTCCGGTATTGAAACCGATGGTGACACGCGGATTGCACGCCTTGAAAGATGCGGCACTGACACAAGGCAAAGAATTTCTCCAAAATGTCATCATCGACAAACAAAACCCTAAAGAAGCCTTCATGAGGGCAGGCAAAAATGTCTTGCTGCAAACGGGCAAAGACATTTTGGGTCGACGAGACACACCTATAAATGCCCTGCACGCTACCGAATCAGACATTCAGCAAGGACAAGGCAGAAAGAGACGACGAAGAAAACACCCTTTCACCAGACTTCAAGCGAGAAAGGCCAAGAAAAGAAGAACCGTTCGAGACTTAGACGTTTTCGATTATTGAGAAAGAACAAAAAAATGATGCACCGAGAGTCTTGCGCTTGTTCCAAGTCGGAACTGGATCTGTTTGCCATGCCCCCCACCATGATGACGATGCAAGAATCCCAATGGGTGGAATTTCACCCCGTCTCCTCTTTGACGGATTCCGCTCCCATCGAGTTTGAAATCAAAGGACAACCCGAAGATTACATCGATCTGAATAGCAGTTACCTGTACTTGAAAGTCAAAGTGAGCAAGACGGACAACAGCAATCCCGAAGCCAATGATAGGGTAGCTCCTGTTAACAATTTCATGCATTCCTTGTTCAGTGAAGTGGACTTGTACTTGAATAACAAACTGGTCAGCAGCAGCATGGATACTTACCCGTATCGTGCCTACCTGGAAAATCTCTTGACGTACGGAAAAGAAGCCAAGAATACTCATCTGGATGCTTGCGTAGTATGGAAACCTGACATGGCCGGTGCAAACACGTTTAACGACACAGCCCTGACAGAAGATGACAATGATCACAATGTGGGGTTTAACACACGTAGAACTAAAATTCTGCAAGGGCGAAGTTTAGAACTGATGGATCGTTTGCATTTGGACATGTGGTTACAAGAAAAGTATTTGCTGAACGGCGTGGATATCCGCCTGAGACTGAATCGTAGCACTGCCGCTTTCCATTTGATGGCCCATGCCAACGAATACAAAACTATTATCCAAGAATCCCGACTTTACGTGCGTCGTGTGGAAGTGTTACCTAAAGTGGGAAACGACGTCAGTCAGACGTTGAGCAGAACGACCGCCAAGTATCCCATACGACGCGTGGAAGTGAAAACGTTCACCATTCCTGTTGGACAGCGATCCATGATTGAAGATCATGTGTTCCAAGGACAGTTACCCAAGCGTTTGATCGTTGGTATCGTCAGGAATTCAGCTTTCAATGGACTTCACAACGAAAATCCTTTTGAGTTTCGACACTCTAGCGTGTCCAACATCGAAGTCAGTCGCGACGGCAAGACCTTGTGTACCCGACCCTTTGAGCCTAACTTTGCCCAAAACAATTACTTGAGATCGTACTTGTCCCTGTACGAAGCCACGGGACAGTTAGGGACCAACACCAGTCACGGGATTACGTACGACGATTATGCAGGAGGCTATGCTTTGTGGGCTTTCGATTTCACTCCAGACCAAGGCAGCGACGAGGGACATTTCCACTCTATAAAATCAGGCCAGATTCGTGTGGAAATTCAGTTTGCAAACCGAGACCCTGCTGATCCAACGTTGAACGTCATCCTGTATGCAGAATTTGACAATACGATAGAAATCAACAGTTTGAGAGAAGTCATTCTAGACTATTAGAAGCCATGGAAGACTGTTATCCCTCTTTACCTAGTGGGGAAACTTTGGACATGGAATGTGAGGAGACTGTGGAAGAAGAAGAAGTGATCATGATGAAGTCAAGATGGCCAGAACAAGAAGTCCATTTAGTCTCCTGTTTTGCCAAACACTTGGCTGAAAAAATAACAGAATTGGTCAAGAAAAATTGCTATGGATGTCAAAACGATCATCCCAGTCAAATTCAACACGATAAATGTCTGATGCTGAGTCAAGAAGAAAAATTGGACGAATATCTGGGCGAAGCTTGGAGTCTCATCTCGGACAAAGACGTGTTGCACCAGTGGTATAAAGACTTGCGTGAACATTCTTGTCCACCATTAACCACTCAAGAGATCCATCGTATCGAAGCTCTCCTGAATCAGAGTGAAGAAACAGAACGAATAACCGTTTATTCGTCAGACATTTTCAAGCAAAAAGTCAGAATCGAATTGACGACGTATTATTACCTGTAAAGAAGAAAAAAACACACACAAATCAATGGATACCTGGGAACTTTATTACCTTTTGAACCACAGTTCGTATACGGCTTCTTGGAATCCTGTCGTCTGTGCTAAAGATGAACTCCCTCATCGCAAACCTCAAGACCATCAAGCTTACGTGATCAACACGGACGACAGTCATCTCCCAGGAACCCACTGGGTAGCCGTCTACTTTCCTCAAGAAGGATGTGTGAAATATTTCGATTCGTACGGATTGCCCCCTTTGGAAGACGATATCATTGACTTTATGAGAAGAAATGCTCAGACCACCCGATTCAATAATGTGAAATTACAAGGCACAGATTCCTTGGTGTGTGGACAGTACTGTGTGTATTTTCTGCATCATCGCAGTCTGGGCTATTCCTTAGAACATTTAGTAACTCATTTTGATCCTCGTTCTTCTTCTAGAAATGATGTGAAAGTAGATCAATGGTTTTGTGACCATTATGCTTATCTTTTGTCTCAAGCTAGGAAACGTAGTGTCCATCAATGGCCTAATGATTTCCAACAGTGGAAATCAAAATTTAATTCACAGCGTTGTCAGCCCTGTTTAAAGTAGATTGTATTTGAAGAAAAATGTTTGATGTTTTGAAAAAATTGTTTGATGTTATAGTGTTGGATTATTGTTAAAAATGTTAGAGTTGTTGTTTAGTGTTAAGTGATTTTTGAATAAAAAATGTTGTGTTTTGAAAAAAATGCCTTTGTCTTTTGTTTAGCTATAAAGAATGTTGGATTGATGCTCTTTCATTTCTTACTATCCCTCTCATGACACTCACTCAACGTTGCGGCTCGAAAACCGTGTGGGGATGTTTTCCTTCACGTCCGCGCTTTGACTTTAAGAACCGGGGTTGTTTCCAGTCTAACCATCCATTGTCGACTCATCCTCCTAAGAAGATGTGCTCCAAACTAGCTAAGCTCAACGAAGCCTACGTGAATTTGCATAGGGTCAGACACAGTCTGATACCGAAGCCAGAAGAAATAGAGAATGTGAGAATGTTAAAAATCACTGAAGACCTGATAGAAGAACTCTTCAGAGAAGAAATGAACAGGGAAAAAGAAGAATGGACAGAGAAGTACAGACTTCAGAGACAGCAGCAGCAGCAACAACAACAACAGCAGCAGCAGCAACCTGAACCTGACAGAGGCTTTGTCGATTGCCGTATCGACACCAAAGAGTTCTTCTTCTCTTTCCGAAGAAGCAGACCTATTGCCAGAAAGTCTATAATCAGAGGACATCGCATTCTTAGAAACTAAAAAAAAAGAATGCCATAGCAAACAATAAAACAGCCCTTTTCAGGGCTACCCCAATACTCTAGAAAAGAAATAACGATCGATTTGCCAATGTGCGTAGGTAGAGTAGTGTGAAAATAAACACTAACTCTTTTTTTTAAAAATGTGAGGGTATGTGTTTGTGTGTTTGTGTTTGTAAGAGTTTACGTAAGTTGGTATGGATAGTAGATTAAAATAATGTCTTTTTTTGGTGTTTGAGGTGTATATTTGAAGATAGATTGGATTGCTTTGCGTATGTGGATAGTCTATTGAAGTGATTTATAAAAAATTTTAAAATAGTGATGGGTAGCATAAAAAAGTGAGTGAGTGTTTCTTTTAGGTCCGCGCGTTGTTTCTTTTGGTGATGATCTAGGTAAGATCATTTTTATGTTTTTTAGGGGGGATGTTTTCCTTCACGTCCGCGCTTTCAGTATAAATTGAAACTCGCTGGACAGTCTAGCTACCCTTGTTGATTGTTCAACACTAGAAAAATGAGCAGCAGACTGAGTAAATTGATGCAACTTCAGATGCATCTGGAGTATGCCAGATGCCTCCTGAATGAGCTGGCTGCAGAGGCCCTTGTGGAAGAAGCCAGGATAGAACAAGAGGAAGAAGAAAGAAAACTGAAAGAAGAGGAAGAAAAAAAGAGAGGGATAAGGTCTCACGTGTTCATGATAGAGAAATGTGAGGTGAAGCCCTGGGTGATGGAACCTCCACAGGCAATGACTGCACCACAGTTACAACCACAACAAGAGGTAAGGAGACCAATTGTTCATCCTCGAATGAGGAATAGAAGAGAAAGAAGACAAAGGGAAGAAGAAGAAGTGTTCACTATTCCGCAAACGGAGGAGTGGGATAGTGAAGCCACTCACCCCCCGTCAGCTCTTCCAACAACAACTTCAGTCAATTGGACCAATGATTGGAGTAGGCGTTGTGTCTGTGGTGCCAGACCCGGAAGGTGCCACCATTAGCCAGGTGCCTCTGAAGTTCCAAAAACAGTCCTTTTCAGGGCTACCCCAATACTCTAGAAAAGAAATAACAATCAATTTGCCAATGTGTGTAGGTAGAGTAGTGTGATTATAAACACTAACTCTTTTTGAAAAAAATGTGAGGGTATGTGTTTGTGTGTTTGTGTGTTTGTGTTTGTAAGAGCTCAGGTATGTTTGTGTGAATAGTAGATTATGGGTTTCTTAGAGTATGTGGAGAGTATAGTTTGGGTTTTATTATATGAAATGAGAAAAGTGTGGGGATGTTTTCCTTCACGTCCGCGCGTTGTTAGGTCATGATCTAGGTAAGATCAATTTTGTTTTAGGGGGATGTTTTCCTTCACGTCCGCGCTTTCACTATAAGAACCCACAGTATTTGTCGTTCAAACCATTCTACAAAGAAGATGGCTTCGAACCACCTAGATAAATTCCAAACATTGCAAGACGTCCTTGACAATTTGGGAATGATAGAACAAATGCTAGTTCGACTCAATGAAGACCACTATTCTTATAGTCCGCATAGAGTAAAAATGGAAATTAACAATTTAAGAAAAGCAAAGGATATGATAAGTGGTGTGATGAAGGAAATAAAGGAGGAGAAGGAGGATGAAGAGGAAAGGATAAGAATACGCAAATGGAACGAAAAAATTGAAAAAGAAGAAGAAAATGAAAAGAGGAAGAAAGAAGAGGAGGAGGAAGAGAAGAAAGAAGAGGAGGAGAAGAAAAAAAAAGAAGAAAAAGAGTGTAGGAGAGAAAATAAGAAGTTGGTTGAGAAAAAGAAGAAATTAGAAGCAGAAGAAGAAGAAGAAAACCCAAAGGCCCTTTTCAGGGCCAGCCATATTTCTCGAAAAGAGATAGCCTTTCAGTTGCCTACCCCTTTCTTTAAAAAAAAATTTTAAAAAAAAAATCCCATGTTCAATTTCCCTTGACGCTATAAAGTCCCACCCTGTTTAAATTCCCTTGACGCTAAACCGTCCCACGATTTTTCTCTATGTTAATTTCCCTTGACGCTAATCTGACCCACGATTTTTCTCCATGTTAAATTTCCCTTGACGCTAATCTGACCCAGGGGTGTTTTTAATGCTAATTCCCATTGACGCTAATCTCACCTCATTCACTACTCACACACACACACACACACACACACACACACACACACGCACGGACGGACGCACGCACGCACGCACGCACACACACACACACACACACACACACTGCAGCCAAATTGTCCGTTCTCTGCTCCACATATGACAGTGTACATTTCCTTCTTGTCTGTTTAATATAGGGGTGGATTAGTAAGCAATACGTAATATGTTATGTTTATATACCCGTCAAGGTGAAGTTAGGAAAATTGTAAAAGAAACGCATACCTCCTTACTTGCTTGTGGGTGGGAGGCTGAAAATTGGTATATGTCTGTGTGGTGATATGGTTTGATACACACACACACACGCGCGCGCTCGCAAGCACGCACGCACACAGACACAGACACACAGACGCACACACACACACACACACACACACACACACACACACACGAGACATTTACCTGTCGAGATCCCAATCCATATGCAAGTTTAAATGGCATATATAGATAGTACTATTTATTTTTTGTAGATCCCCTTAAGTTCTGCTCTAGAGTGATAGTTTTTGAGATTTTGACTATCAGTGTATGGATATCACTTTTGTGACTACTTTTCCCATTGCGGAAATATATGTCATGATAAATGTTATTCAGACTTGTATTTCCATATTTAGACCCTCTCCATCTTTCCTTCCCTTACTCTTTCTCATTCCACAAAAGGATGAACATATCTTAAAATGTTTCTTCTGTTAACCCACTATTGTACAGTTATGCTTTGAATAAGATGCCATCAAGAAATGCCAGAAAAAGAACTCTGAATAAGCAAGTAGGAGACAAACAATTATTAACTTTTTTTAAATTAGTTTTCTGCATTAATCACAGAAACCGTCAGTGACTGAACTTACATGACCTGTGTCAACCATACAGTAAATCATATCTGTAGTACTCTGTCACAATGTACACCCTTTTGTAAAATCGCGATTAAATACATTTGTTTAAATATAAATTTTAACTCTGATCACAGCCGTGTTTGAAGGCAAAGAAAAATTAAGTGACACTCGTTAATCGGATACAGCGCCTGCAGCCGACCTCAACCGCGAATTTGCCATTTAAATGCAAAATAACCACACCAAAAAGAAAGAAAGAAAATATATACAAGTAAACTCATGATCCTTAAAATATTTTTCCAAAGAAGTCTACATTATACAACTGTTCAGTGATGTTCCACATTACCTACGCACAAGAAATAACAAATCTCTTTGTTAACAAAATGCACATTTAAAAGCATGATATGTACAAGCTAAATTTTTAAAGCGTCGCTGTCCTAAAAATTAGTGCAAAATTTCTAACTTTTCTATTGATCCTGAGATGTAGTCGTTAATTGCATTGGTACAGATTTAGGCAAATCCCTGCAAATCAATGCCTAACATTTAAACAACTGATTGAATATCCTGAAATAGCATGGGTAGTGCAACATTATTCTCATTGTGTGTGTGTATGTGTGTGTGTGTGTGTGCATGAACTTGGACAATAAAAAAGACAATCTATGCAGTTTTAAAGAATTTTTTAAAATTTAATAAGTCTTTATTATTTGAATCTGATAATTTCACAAATAGCCTGATAGCCATCAAGGTCTATTCTTGTTGTTGTTGTTGTTATTATTATTATTATGATGATTAAGGTATAATATTAAATTAGATAACTCTGAAATGGTGTTATTGTAACTACTTTTTCCTTAAAGTTCTACACTAAATACACATTAAAAATTCCTTGGGAAGACAGATTCTGCACGTAACACATACTAAAATTGCTTGCGAGGACAGATTCAACACTAAGTACACATTAAAATTCCTCGCGAAGACAGATTCAACACTAAGTACACATTAAAATTCCTCGCGAAGACATATTCAACACTAAGTACACATTAAAATTTCTTTCGAGGACAGATTCAACATTAAGTACACATTACAATTCCTTGGGAGGACAGATTCTGTATTAAGCACATATCAAAATTCCTTGGGAAGACAGATTAAAGACACATTAAAATTAATGGGTAGGACAGACTGAAACTAAGGACACATTAAAATTACTTGGGACGACAGAGATTCAACCCTAAGCACACATTAACATTCCTTGGGAGGACAGATTCAACACAAGGCATACATATATTAATACTGGCTAAAGGTTAAAATGAATGCCTGTTTAATTATATTAGATAAATCTTGTTGAAGCTGTGTCCATGAGGCCAAGGTCAAAAGCTTATGGATTTGCATAGGTATACACCCTAATCAAAATGTGTTCCACCCATAAAGATGGTGCATATTTTATGTTTGCAGTTTTACATACTTTTGTATTGCATTCCTCAAAGTATATTTTGTTAAGTAATCCATAGGTTTAGAAGATATCCATATAAGTTCAAATCAGATTGACTGATGTCAAAGCAAGTTAAAATTGTTGATTCCTTGTCATCTCCTACATAGGTGCGTATCCTGGTCACTCGGCAATTCGAGCTCGCCCTTCTGACTGTTAATTGGGGCCCCGAGTGGCCGAGTGGTCTAAAGCACTCTCCGTTACCGATCACTGCCATCTCACCTCTGTCTGCGTGGGTTCGAGTCTCGGATTCGGCCAACGTGGGTATGTGAGAAAGCTTGCCAGTAGCTTCCCGAGGGTCGGTGGTTCTTTCTGGGGATTTCCCGGGTTCTTCCTCCACCATTAATACTGGCCGCCAAGTATATATAGCCTATCATGTGCTGAAAAATGGCGTTAAATCCTACAACAACAACAACAACTGACTGTTAAGTGTAATCCTGATCAGACAACAATTCCAGCTCATGCTACTGGCTGTGAACTGTGTTCCTAGTGATTCAGCACATCCATCACGTCTTACCGGCGGTTGAGTGCGATCCTGAATGCACCAAATCGAAATCGTCATACTGGCGGTAGACTGTGATCCTGATCATGCAGGGATTCCATTTCGTCCTACTGACGGTCGACTCTGGTGCTGGTCACACAGCAATCCATGCTCGTGCTGCTGGCTGTCGACTGTGATTCTGATAATGAAGCAATTCCAGTTCGTCCTATTGTCTATTGAATAACCCTGATCATCCAGTAATTCCAGATCGTCCTACTGGCGGTCGACTGTAATCATGATCACACAGCATTTCCAGCTCGTGTTACCGGTGGTCGACTGTAATGCTGATCATACAGGAATTTCAGATCGTCCTACTGTTGATTGTGAGTCTGATTTATTCAAAAATTGCAGCGTGTCCTAATGTCGGTCGACTGTGATTTAAATCATTCAGCAATTCTAGTTCGTCATTCTGGGATGAATTTGATCCTAATTAGACGGTATTCAATAGTTGTCCTACTTTTAATAAAAGGAAAAGAGCATGAAATTTACCAAGAATAACGAATTATCTCCCTTTGTTTTTTATATTATTTTATAAAAAAGTTTTATTAATTTTTTTTTATACAAATGACCACGTTCACATAATACATAAAAACAATAAAAGCAATGCTAATTTTATTTTAAGGAAAACATTTATAGATTTGTAAATAGTGAAAGACTGCGCTTTGAATAGTATTTGTATGACTCATTTCGGATTGAAATACTCACCAACAATACCGCAGCCTATCCGCGACCTTGGCTTTGAACATTTTGTCGGAATGTCATTTTCACGTTGTTTCAATAGTGATTTATTCATGATTACTTTGGAACTATCATTCTTACAGTACATGCTATCATGGCAAACGGATAATTTACCCTCATTTATTTCAGGATATATACAAAATATTTTCCAACATATATATATATATATATATATATATATATATATATATATATATATATATATATATATATATATATATATATATATATATATATATATATATATATATATATATATATATATATACTTGCTCTTGTCGAAAATCAAGGTAGTGGTGCACCTGACCTGTGACATTTATTTTGTAAACAACTTAATGCATAGCTAATATTTATCTATCGTTGTTGATTTAATATTCAGATCATTGTTAGTAGTAAACATGTTCACTTCAATATGAGTTAAAGGTACAGTCTTGATTCTGAACTGGCAAACGTTCAGAATGAAAATTTACTATTAAGCTGACAGATGACGTTTGTAAAATGGTAATTGTTACCTAAGCCATGTAGAGGGTATAAAATCTTGTTTGGCTAAAAATTATTCATTCATGCATTAAAACCTCAAGCAGAATCAGTTTTATTGTTTTTAAAAAAAATTGGGTGGATTTATTTATTATGGTAAATTAGGTTATATAAAAATATTATCCACTGGAATAAGACAATGGTCAAAAATATTGTTCGACTAAATCATTAATTTGGAATTATAGTGAATTTAGAGAAGAATATTTTGGATTATATTATTGTGCTACATCAAAACACATAACACATCGGCTCATTGCCGGTCAATGGAACATTATCACGTTCAAGATTACAGACACATCAGCACCATTCAATATTGAAATTTTTTAAAAAATACCACTGGAAATCAACTGCAACTTCACGCATTTGGACATGTGATAGAACAGTTGGGACTATTTGGGATTCAATTCACACTGCTATATGATCATTTAAAATTTTCACTTGTATTATATGGAAGTAAATAATTTGTTCAATTTTAAAAAAAATTGCTGGAATAAGACAGTGGTCAAAAATATTCTTCAACTAAAACATTAATGTGAAATTATAGTGAATTGAGAGAAGTAAATAACTGTTGAATTTTAAAAAATATTGCTGGTTTTCGATCTTTTCTGTTATTTAGTTTACGACCACATGATCGTTATAGATAATTGGATGCTCGTACCAGGATACAAATGTCTTTAAATATTTAAGATAACCTTGTTTTTTAAATTTAAATTACTTTGTGTCGGAATGTTCTAAGTCCCAGGTATTTTAATTTCACACATTTGAGAAATATAAAGTGAATATGATTTGTTCAGATGTTTTGACTTTTCTTACTATAGTGATATAATTTCAAACGTGTACCTCAATAAAGTGAACACTTATTTTAAAAGACCCTTTTTATTTCGTAATTTTATCAAATGGCTGCAATTTATCTCTTTTAAAAAACACTTCTAACAGCCATCTCATAAAATATTTTTGAAATGAGTTTTCATGACAAATTCAGTGTCTCTAACACAAAGTGAAAGATTCAGAATAAACGTCTCAAGTCAGCTCCATTCCCTGACATTTTACCAGTGTTGTTGAGCGAACGTGGTATATGTATCATTGTAGTCGTCTAGGTTCTGATGTCTTTGAGAGAAAGAGGCGTATGTATAACAGTGGTAGCATAAAACGCCTCACTTAAACAGTGTTGTTAATAACAGAATCAACGTTTGTTCTTGGACTGATACAAAGAAATCCCAGTCATGGGGTTGCTTGTCTCCAATGGAGGCAGACAAATAATGTAACCCTGGGATATCCTTGTCTTGGTGCAAGCAACAACATAAATTATTTTCTCAAGCGAATTTTGTTTCCATTTAAATTAAAGTCACGCTGAATTTTGTCAGTAGATGTAGCAGATTCCAAACATACAAAATTAGTCAGCTACTATTATTGCCTAGCACTTTATATACACGTCATCGGGTCTAGTATTCTTCCATCAAAATCTGAATAATTATCTCAGTAGAATCTAGATATGAAAAAAGGAAATGATCATTAGGATGAAAGTTATAATTGTTATCTGTTGGAAGTATTGCACAATGAGCGACTCGAGACAGGTGATATTGTTGTGAATACCGCGCATTGATATGAATATAGTAGTAACGGCTATGGGGTCACCGTTTGACCCAAAGCACACAAGGTCTACGCGTGAGAAAATAGAAACATTAAAACATTTGATCTTATTGTGGTATTAACACATTTAATCGATGGATGCCTTATTAAAATAGCCACACATAATTAATATCTTTTATTAGGTTAACTTTTAAGTTTCATCAATTCTAATTTGGATACGATTCTATGGTAAGTAATGGTACAATATAATACAATACTGGCTTCAGTTCTAACGAAGTGGGCAGTGACTGAGGAGATTTCTAATTCATGACGTTCTTTGAAATTTATGTTTGATATCCTGGAAATATGACAATTGTTGCTACTACAAATGCAACGATAAGCTGCATGGAAATTTTCTTGTGAAATACCGTGTGGACTGATGAATGAAAAACTCTGATTGGCTGGTGTAGGAGTTTTCATTTGAATTCAGTTTGATTCAGCTGGGGAGGAGGTCGGGGTTGTTTGACAAAGTTTGAAGAAACCATTTTGACATAACACATTTTTCTTGTTTTGCCATCTTTGCATTAGCTGTGGTGAAAGTTTTTGATTCTTTCTAGCCAGTGATGTGCATAGTCTCTATCAGTGTCTTCTGTTGTAGTTCGTTCCACATAGCATCGCAAATTTTATGCTTTCTGTAGCTAAGTCAAGTTTCAAGTCAGCAGATTGAATTGTAACTAAATGTACCTAATTCATTTCACACTAAATATTGAAAACGAATTAGATACTTTTATCTACATTAAATTACGCTGACCCGAAAATGTATTGAGTTACAGATATGATAAAATTCACTTGGCTGTGTGGATCGAAATATAGTTTCTATCATAATACCAAATACCTCGACTTCGTGTGCATGTGTGCGTTTGTCTCCCTCAAAATGTTTTGTATAGTGTGTTATCAAAGTTGGAGAGATCTTAAGCTGCTTTCTGGGTGAAATTCTTTTTGATATATATCTATTGATGTTTGATTTCATAACAACCACGTCAAGCACAGCAGAAGACAACAAGGGTTTCTTCTTTTCAAAAGTAGTTCCTAACGCCTGGACACCATGACTGAGACAATCAGACTGAGATAAGAAAAGAAAAGTTAGCTAAACAGTTAGATTTCTCTGTCACATGTGTGAGAAAAAGCAGTGTATACATCAATAGGAGCCTAGACCGCGTCACTTACCACAGTGTCGTTGAGTGAAATCGGTCTCTGTATCATTGTGGTAGTCGATGTTCCCTCTGTTTTAGTGGTGCGTTTGAGAGAAAATGGTTTATTTATCGTTCTGGTAGCCTAGTTTATGTCATCATATGGGTTTCTATTTTCATTCCATGCGCTAAAGATGGTGTACAATCATTGTTTTCATAAGGACCATGCTTAGGTCTTAATTGTTTCTTTAAAAATAGATTTTAAAAAATCATTTCCTGCAGTCAAGAAACAGCAGGTATGCTGGGCAGACAATTAGGTCAACGAATTAGAAAATCTAATTAGAGAACGAGGCAAAAATGGATATACAAGGTTTAGAATGACAAAACGAGGTTTCTAACGCGTCCGGAGTCTTGTACACCCGCGCGCTGTCCCTCCCTGTTGCTGTAGATGGTCGGGGAACGGCCTGCGGTAGATCTTCGTTGTTTGCGCTGTTGTTTACAGCCGATGTTTATAGCCGCGTGCTTCACGAAGAACATAAACATATAAGTAGCTGCCGGCGACAGGTCTCTTAACCAAAACTTTTATCGAGACCAATGCGATATCGTGACCTAGGATCATGTAGATTGATTGTAATAAACCCATGTGGCTCCCACTGCGCATGTGCAAAGCAGTTTTTCAATCTCACCATATCCAGGTCACTGGAGAACCAAGTCTGATGAATATTTCGCAGCGTGTGCATATTAACGCCAATGAAGACAACAAAATGATTGCAGTTATCTCTGATGACTTTGGGAATCTGAGTGCATCGTTCTGTGACGTAGATCACGCTTTGTGTGACGTAGATTGCGTCGGTGTTTTTATGTCTACCTCGTGAAAATATCATGGGCTTGCCTTGTCTGTTTGTCGACCATGACATCGTCGTACACTACTAGATTGTTAATATCGCCATCAAGATCTTCAACCGACGCAGTATCATCGATGTCAGTGATAAACTCAATAATTTCATTGCCGTCCTCGTCCTACGACTTTACATTTTCATTGAATTCCTTGAGAACACAACAGCATCGCTGATCATTTACTAATGGCACTACTAAGTAAATTTCGTCCAGTTTGAGCCATCTCATTATCATGTTAAGCAGCAGCAGGGTTTTATCAGACCCAGACGGAGCGATGATAATACCTCTAATGGCGTTCGCCAATGTCGGATGCTGCTTGACTGGCTCTTGCTCTCGTGTTGCAGAAAAGTCAATAACATTCACATTAGCACAAATATGATAAGGTATATGAATTTATATTGCGCTGGATGCAAAGGTTTCGCCAATGCCAGCGCGAACAACAACGACGACAAAGAATCGTCGATGTTCGCTTACAGGCAATGAAATGTGGTACGAAAAATAAAATTTTGTGTCACCGTCGCAAACAGTGCGTGGTGGTGATATCGCTGCAGTACTCTGGAAATGTTCAAGGTTACCATAGACTAAGTATCCTGGTGAGTAACATCTTTTGGAATATAATTATTGTGGTTCTGGAACTCGACTTGATATTAAGCTCGACGAACGCAACCAGACAAAACTAGGAGAGCATCCAATAATTGATCAAGCATGTCATATTCATGATGTCGCGTATAAAAATCGTGACGTTAAGTTGATTCACATGTTGAAGTCTGTAAAAGAATAAATCTTCCAGAATATCACTAGTCAATCGGCTGATAAGATCGGCCAAGTGGGAAACTAATGGTAGGATCTTGTAATTAGTCGCCTTTAATTATATTATGGAGTCAATTTATTATAGCCCAAGAAGATGCTGGAGGGGCAGAGTAGCGATTAGTAAACAATGTGAAAATTAGACGAGGACAGACGGCGTTACATCGTGATCTGGAAATCGTTAAACGTTGATTTGTCCGTGAACAATTACAAGTAATTCCTGAGAATACACAATTACCACTAGCACGGATTCCTAGCAAATTATTTTACTAATGCCGGTTATCTTATGACTAGTGCTTTTAGGAAAAATGTCACTTACATCGTTTTATTTATGAGTGTTTTAATGGCTTGATTAATCATATCGTTGTCATCAACCACCTTCACAGTAATCCACGTAATAATTCTTTATGCAATCTTGAAGCTACTAAGCGTGAGCCAAAATCGTAAGAAAGTTGAAACAGGTGGAGAGGGGAATCCACGGCCAGTTAGATCTGTAAATCCCCAGACAGGTGAAGAACGAGTACTTCAATCAATAAATGCAGCTGAAAGATATTTTGGTATTTGCGGAGCTTCAGTACGATGTGTTGTGAAGGGCATAATAATCGACACGATCGAGAAATAATCAGCGAAAAATATTTCAATATCTCAGACATTAAATATCTCGATCCTAGGATCTCACCGCCACAGAAGGGCTCGAACAGCGTTAGTCGAGCGCGCGATCATTGTCGTATCATATTTTTGTATATTTGCGCAATTCTGTGTACAAAATATTAATTACAAACCTCGCAGACAGGCAGAATTTTCATCAAGCTTAAACGTTACAAAGACGCGATTTACCAAAGACAGTAAAACTTGTGTATCTGGCTGTAAGAGATATAACTCCGCTACTACTAAAGACCCCAACTAAAGAACACTGTATAATTGTCTCTAAGCTACGCCCCGATTCCAGAAAATCGATGAGAAAGAAGTAGGATTACCTGCGATCCAACGTGTTTTGATTTTGTCTCTCAGTGTTACACCGTTATACAAAATTAGGACTCGAGTTCTTTCACGGCTTGTGCTTACACATCTTATTTGTAAGGCCTGATTATGTTGCCTAATCCCTGGGAAGAACCTTGTGTTTGGCTATGAGGGATTTTCGACTTTTGTCTCATCACTATAGCTAACGGGCTATTTCATGTCTACACCGTGGACCATATACCGTAGACCGTCCAACGGTCCATTGCTAGCGATTTATGATTCGACATTTCGTAACAAATTATTAACTACAAAGAATAATCTACGAACTAGACATCAAATAGACCAGGTTTCGGTATGAAAAGCGGCCGCCATTATTATTGATTTGACGAAATCGCTGAGTAATAACAATGGCGGAGGCTTTTCATACCCCTAGAAGGAGGAAGGATTGAGTCATCTTTCTGCAGCAGGGTAACACTATAGATAACTTCCGAGAATACGATAACGAAAGTAGGAACGTGCTACAATGGTAGAGCGTCTAACCGCCAATCATTATGGCGGATAATCAGTATACGTTCGAATCATAACAACGACACATTTTTTTTCTTCTATATAATTGAGAAGAAGACTGTGCTTAGATTAATGCTGTAAAAATTACGGTCTACGGTCGGATCATGCTAGTGAATGTGAGTCTAAGTTAGCTCAATCTTCACATGGAAAGCTCTGAATTCTGAGATAAAAAAAGTAAATCGTGGAGAGCAAAACAGCATTTATTTTAAACTGGTGGACCGGTTCCGCTTGGCGGCCTGGGTCCGTCTGGACACTAATAAAGTATATTTTTCTTTACTTTGTGAAACACTGTATAGTGGACCGTTGTAACCGTTTACGGTCCACGGCCTGTCACGTACGTACAAAACTTATCGTTAATTGTTTATTGCGTGTGTCAAGTAAATGCCCGATTTGATTTTTCAGTCTGAAACGTATAAGTGAAAACAGCGGATTATGACATCGTAAATAAACCGGATTAACAGACACTGATACAATCAAATGACGAGGGGGATTAAAGAATATCTCCGGGTTGCACCTGATTGGATTTTTAAAGATCTGCTGCATAACTGCCATTGATGGCATCACAAACGAGGTTCACGGATACCGAACATGTGATATTAACGATGCCCGCTGTGTCGTCCTGAATCATCAAGGACATAGTTGTGTTTGAGTATAATCTGCGGAGATGGTATTTTCTCCATGCGTTGATGATCACTGAAAGATACTCTTCGATGATGTCGCTGAGAGTTTTTCTCGCAATCTCGATGTCAAACCTGGTAACTTGAACGTGGGTGTTAATTCATCGCTCATTGATCAGTGTGAGCCCTTGCTTGGTTTAGATCTGCTTGCGTTGCTATGATTTGTTGTCCTTGATAATCGTTTGGGTATTCAATATACATACTGGGGAAAATAGTTGCCGTAAGTGTACGAAAACACGCACATGTTCATGATAAAACCTAATGAGAATTCCGTAGACGTGTTAAACATCGTAAATTCCGGGGCCGCCTCTGACTTGTGGATGCGTTTTGACTATCGTATCTTTTTCAAATAAACCCCAGGTCTGAAAGACTGCTGTAATCGGCTTTTTTTTTATGACGCACGCTCGTCTGTGGTGAAATCAGACTACCGCGGATGTGATGTTGCTGGTGGATGCGGTGGTTGTATTTCTGTCCATCCAAGCACGGTTCTAATCGATGATTTATATATATCTACGGCGTAATCTGGCAGTATAATTTCTATGGCGGCAGATAGCGTCGGCTCGTGTACCGTTATTACGATTTCGGTTGACGTCGCTGATAACATCTTGGTTGTTGACGGCGTTGTTTTAGCAGCGATTTGTTCAAGCGTCATGATAAATCTTGTTCATTTATGAGAATTCACTATTGGATAGCATTCCATTGTTGAGCCCCGTTGATATTAGCAATGATAGTCGCTCATTGGTGTGTGACGCCGTTGATAGCATTTCTGTCTGTTCTTGTCATTCTTTAGTCGCGCACATCGATATTTTCTTTTGCTACGATATTAAGGATACTACTAGCGAGTACAGCAACGCAGATTCCTATCACTAGCAATATCACATATGTGAGCGGATAATGTGTCGAATAATGTGTTTGTATTAGCAACTGTGGCCGATGACGCGTTTACAGCAACGTCGATAAGTGTGATACGTCGGGGGTATATTTTTTCTGCGCGCGTATGCGTATCGATGACAGTTTGCAACGCTGCCTGCAACGAGCTCGCTTGTTTGAATCTGTAAGCGTTTACGAGTTCCCGAAAATTAACAGAATCATCATGATTAAAAGTCCCGGGTATTCACGAGATGGTGTGTATTCCATTGTTGGTTTGGGTCCAGTAGATTCTGACCCGACAATTGCATTCGACGATAGAGGCTATTTATTGGACAACCACTAGTGGTTTGACTGCTCATTATTTGGAGTATTAATACTCAAAGTATGAATTGAGGAGTTTTGGCGACAAATTCAGGACACCACCAATACGTCGTTGCGTTTAAGTTTTTGTCTTCTGGATCCAATATGAACATTTCTCGGTGCGTTGATTTAACACGACTGATACGGTTCCAGAAAATGGATCAGTGGAATGATGCCATAGCCATATCGTAAATATCATAAATTTAGCGGTGCTAAACACAAAGAGCCTGTACACACTGGTGACCTTTGCGGTATGTTTGATAGTGTTATTCTGAGTTGACCATGTTGCTGATTCAGATGTTACTTTGTATACATCATTGATGCACGGAATCATGTGCGAAATGTCCGCCTCAATCCTTTTGACACGATCAGCAACGTCATGGATTCCACTGCGACAGTTGTGTTGATAGCGGCAATTGACGTTTGAATGTTGGTCGATTTGCTAGCGAATTTTGTGATCCAATTTTTTAATTTCGGCCAGCCTAATACTGATGACCATTGGACTTACCAAGAAATCTTCGGTGAATTTAGCGAGCTTCTTAAAGTTTTTGGGATGATTTGTAAAGATATTTAAATGAACGTCATACTGAGCTCGCAACGTGTCGAATTTATCACTAACTGTGGTGTCGCTGCTGTCCACGTATTTCTTCGATGCTGAGTCATCGTCGGATGCTGGTTCTCTCAAGAGAACGATTGTATTGTTATTCATGTTAAGTTCGCCTGCCATTGTATCACCGGTTTTATCAGCGTGTTTACTAACCTCATGGCGGATATCGTTTCTGATCGTCGCGATTGATACGCTTGAGTATCTGATTCTTCCACCATCAGTAAATACTGGGATATTATCGGTGACCGCACCGAGAACCAATCTAATATTGCTTGTTTTTAACCGTCCATCTGATTCTGAAAAACAACAACTACACCCTTGTCAATCCAAGCGAGGTTCATAAGATCTGCGAGCTTATCTTTGGTTGCATATGCTGACACATCAACATCACTGGGTTTCTTAACCCTAGCGCCAGCGCGAGGTCTTCCGTTAATATCTATCATTATAACCTAAGGGCCTCTTAAAACGACGACTAGTATACCGTTCACCAGTAGTGCATGACCTTGATAGAGCATCTAGAATCGCTAGCGATTCACGGACGTATATAGGTGGATCTGTTAGTGTCTGTGTTGGCAATGCTGAATACCAGAGTGGAACGCTAGCAGATCCGCTGATATATTCGATGAATTCTTTTGGAGGCGCGAGTCCAAATGAATCAAAATAAACAACAGTACGCGGAACAACAGCAAAGGCAACCCACTGAGTACCATGACCGGAATTTACATCGAGATTATTGATACCAGTTCCAACAGGGATTTAATTGTTTTAATTGATCGCGCATGAAATCTCCTGTGAAGTTTTTGATGTTTCGAACATGCCTACATAATCCGAAGAGCAGTTTAACAACACCTAAATCTTCCTCGAGTGTCAAGTATCAGATAAACTCTGTAACATTTATTATATTCGTCGTTGTCTAAAATTATGTGCCATGGAAGTTAACGTCGGTGACGACGAGCTAAATCACTGCCCCGTACCAGGCTTGCAGTTACATTTCGAGCTTGTTCATCATCGTTAACGCCGGCTAATTCCTTCAATCATTCGTTTACAGCTTGATTTATCATTTTACTGACACTTTCTGGCATCACTTCGGTGCTGGTTAATTTTACTGGCTGTGGTCGGACCGCTGATTTATTTATGATAGTGATGTTTGAATTGTTCAGCTCAATGTTATCAAGATCAAATTGCCCGATTTAATTGCAAAATTTTGCAATGTACACAGGTGTCATGAAGAAATGTCTTAGCAAATATAACCGTACATTATGAAACCTTTAACTCAAATGTTGTTACTACAAGTACATCTGCAAGGGGTTACTGAGTTCATTTAATTGATATTTTGACTTCAGAGTTATGTCACATGGGACAGTTAAGATTTAAAAACAACACATCTTGAATGTTTTAAAATATTAAGTTTTTATTCCATATATTGCTGATACTTTGCCATCATATATTCTGCAAAAACATTCTTCTCCCAAAATTGCATGCATAAATAGGACTAATGTATTACCAGCGTAATAACACCCACCCTGATCCCTTTATCAGTTTCATTTCTGCATCTCAAAATTTCAGTGACACATGACATGAAATATACATACATACATTGATACATACATACATACATACATACATACATACATACATACATACATATAACCTTAATGTACAAAGATGGTAAATTATTGTGCAATAACATACCGTACCCACCCCCCTCCACAACATATATACATAATGACTGAAAATGATAGGACTGTATTGTACCATATTAAACAACCTTCGGCGCCTCTTTATTGGACCTAGTTGAATCTAATACAATAAAACGATTGGTATTAACCGAGCTGAACTTAGCTGATTTTATTGAATTTATTCGTTCTGAAGGCATTGTTATATTACCTCCCAGTCTTAAATTCTTTTCTCCACTGGTAGCGGCCGTTCATGGGAGACTAGGGCATCACGCTACTCATATGATTCCGACTGCCCTCGGAGCTAATAGTCATGCATTTCCATATATATTTGCCCAAAGTTAGACAAATGCAGGTTACTTTAGGTTCTGTTCCAACAGGTCATTTGTTCAATCTTCTCAACTCCACATTTTTGCGCTGTACAACTGTGCAATGAAAGCAAAGTTTTCATAACTTTATTTGACCCATAGGTCAGGAATCAGCAAATGTATGAAGACAGTCCCCTTAAAACATCCGTTATCATGGAAAAGCCAGAACAATTATCCAGTTTATTACACGAACAAAATATCCACCATAACACGGATACAATTTCCACTAATACACGGATACAGTTCCCACTATTATAGGAATAAAATTTCTACTATTACAAGGATAAAATTTCCACTATAACACGTATAAAATTTCCACTAATACATGGATACAATTTCAACTATAACACAGATAAAATTTCCAGTAATACACGGATAAAAGTTTCAGAACCATAATTCTCTGATCACTGAGACAGTCATCTTCGGTACTATACGGGTTGTGCCTTGCCGTAAAAAGGAGGAGGGGTTCTTTCAGCAGATCGGATCCTGGTTGCCGGTTTGTCAATTAACAAAAATTGATGTAAAATGTATCCGACGAACCAATGTTTCAAAGTAATAAAAAGCGAGAAACATACAATACACGGATTTTTAATTAATACATCGAGCAATAAAAAAATGGATAAACATAACATTACCCAAATGAATGAAACATAATTAACATAGCATCACATTAAATTGTAAACCTTTACGTATCCTACTACAGAACACTCCCTAACTTAAAGTATCCTGGCACTCTTCTTGACAACACGATGCTCAAGACACAAACATACTATTTCTATGATTTGATCCGTGCAGAATAGTAACTGTTAGGTTACGAGAAAATTATTCACCCATCTCAATTAAAATATTTTGATTTTCAGGTCTTGAAAACTTTGACAAGTGTTGTCCGTTATTGTCCTGCTGAATATGAAAGCCGCAATTATAAAACAGGGCACCAATCCATTATCATATCCATCTTTAATCCAAAACATTTATTTAAAAGAACTCTCTGCGCTATTCCACGGGACGAGTGATATACTCAAATTAGTATGGATATTAATACTAGAGTGTGATCAATTGGTATTCAAGTTTTACATATTACTGTAGCCAGAAATCAATGGCCTAACTTCCAAAAGTACTTCCCATGCGTCATGGCTGTGTCGAAGTACTAAAAATATCGTGCTCAATACAAATGGACAAACTAGCAAAGTTTATGCTCACAGTGGCAATGTGATCGAAAATTTGATTAAACAACTGCTTGAGAAAGTGGATAACATGTTAGTTGATGTAGTGGCTTAAAATATGACTGAAAAATTTCTTCCTAAATAATATTTAACATAACTGGTCATATCATAAGCAATGGCAATACTAGTTAACGCATTTATCCATGATCAAATTATATATATTTGCTTATTTATACCAGAACTCATACCACTGGTAAATACGATTATTCACGTTTTTACAGCCGTGCAGCCACCATCTATTATCGTGATGACAATCTTAAGTGTATAAACTCCAAAGTTAGTACACAGTAATTATATTAATTTTTGACAGAGTTCAATGATTGATAATTAGTCAATAGCTTCAGACAGTAGATCATCAATTTAGTATAGCTTTCAATAAATACCGTTAGTGTTACTACTTCAAGTCTTATATTATCTAAGAGAAAGAAAGTGAAACCAACAATTTTAAGTAAAATCGGCAAGCAGTCTATTTATTTACAACACAACGTGATCTTTTAGGAGACAGTTACATTATTGTTAACTAAACCACAAAAGGATCCTAAATGTCTTATCACAAATCAAGCAATAGGGAATGCTCCGATTGAATTCCAATAGTCTCGAATGTCCTGATATAACACAATGATGCAATCTAGAATGATTTTGCTGAGTTCACAAAACTCCAAAGTAATGTATTTTTACGCGTTTAGGCTCGAATAAACAGTAACACAAGAAAGAGTGAAAACAACAATCTTAGAAATATTTAACAAATTATTTATTTCCCTGGAAAAAATACTGTAAAAATGAGAAAAAAATAAGAACCTACGGTTTTAAGAATCAAATCCAAAAATAATCCAAGAATAATCCACGAATAAAATTTTAGAAGTCCTAATATTGAAATGTACTAACGAAATCAAGTTCGAGTCCCGACGAAGAATCCAAGATGGAAGGATATGACTTACGATGTATCCTGTACAGTGTTGAAATCTAAGGTTCCTTGTAAAACACAAAAAATAACACTCCAGTGTTGTAAATCCGAATAAATTTTTTAATAAATGTCTTTGTTCAAGAATTCTGTATGAGCACACATATATTTCTTGAAAAAAGAATTAATCCTTTTGAATCCAAATAATTCGAATACACATTAAGATAACTCAAAAACGACACAACAAAAGAACACCTTGACATCAAGTGTTATAAGACTAGACTGAGATTATTTTTCGAAAACAATGATTATTCAGTAATGTTGAGGCGCATAATCTGTGCCCGTATGAGGGACACATAATCATGTTTACATTACATACTCAAAACATGGCCCTGACGAAAACCAATCAGGTTATTCTAAAAATCAAACAACTGTTGTTTACTTCAACAAAAATATTTACAAGCCTAGGCTCAAATATCGAGTACAGCGTCGATCTCACTCTTATTATTCCCACATTAAAAATAAATATAAAAAGAACTTGTTCATGTGACTGTTACCAATTTTGAACTAAGGTCGGGAACTAGATCAGCTTTTTGTGTCTACTAATGAATCAGTCAAGGTCAGACTATTTTCTGAGAACAAAAATCCAAATTACGTAAACAAGGTTATATTATAATAGCATGTATAGCAAATATAATTTTTTAAAGCTGACAAACAAACAATAGAATTAAAATAAATATGAGTTAAATCAGATATAGGTAACAGTATATAAATCCAAAAGTCAATGAGCATGTTAGTAATTCCAATGAATATTTTAAATACATGATTCCTCCCGCATTAAATCAGAAAACAACAATAAATTCTCATCCATACTGATCCCCATATACTGACCTGAAACAGGAATGAATTGTTTGTTTATCAAATCCACACTTATATGAATTTTAATTTGACCTATATGTGAATCATTCCAACGGAAAATTCCAATATAATTATAAAAGGATTGGGCCTAGAATATTCCAAACTCAAATGCAATGTATACATTACATTTACAACTTGCAATCACGGATAAAAATTAACTATTTTTAAAAGTGTGATTGCATTATATAAAGAACAAATTGCAATCATAGACAAGTGCTGATCACACAATTAAATATACATAACATTAGCATAATCAATGCAACTTTACTATCACCATGCATATATGGTACTTCATAACCTACAGGATATGGATTACTTGAGACTGAGCGTTCTTGCATATCAGATTATCACTTGTCTTGAAGTATGATTTGCCATCCGTGTACTTTATTCTTTCATGCAACACAACTTATCAGCTTATATAAAAAACGGTGACGCTATTAGTAATAGCACAAATACTAATTTCATGCCAGTGAAGTTAGTACAATTACAAAGTTATCACAAGCTATATCATACTATTTAATTTAGGTACGTTAACGGCAAATCTTACATGGCTATCATGGTCTCATTGTGGACAACTTATATAAATTTATGATAAAACTGAATTACTTGCCTTATATTCTAATTATCCAATTTATAAGTTAATTGTACAGCTTGATGATAGCTTAATATTACTTTGTCAAGAGTAGATAATTAAGTGCTGCCATGGAGTAGATGTAGAACAGACAATTTCTAGACACAAAGCTGCCGTGTATATGCCTGTATGGACAGATAACATGCATAATTGTTTCTTAATAACTGAACACGCTTACTACTCAATATTGTTGTTCTGTATGCATATATGACACCAACTTGGAGACAATCGTATGAGGTGAAACTGATTAAATCTTCAAGTGATGGAATCTATCTATCTATCCGGTGAACAATCAGAAAGGACACCACTGTTTCAACCAACGAATAAAAAGTATAATTTTTTTAAATAAAGATATTTTTGGACATTTTATTTGCTAAAACCGAATATACAGATTTGAATTCAACTATAACTGCAATATAATTCGTTCTCTGCTTTGTTGATTTGTTGAGATTGTTAGAAAATGCAATCGTGTCTTCCAGATTCATAACGAATTCAAAGTTTTCAGTTCTGTGTTGTCACTTCACAATTCGATGCTGTCGCATTACAAATAAGTCTCCATCTTCTCTGCTTAGCTAAAAGACTTTCAAAAAAACGTCCAATCCTTGGAAGAAAGATAACCGTCAATGTTTTCTAATATTTTATTTTGGATGTATCCTCGCACGATACCATAATAGAATTAATATCTGCAAATAATCCACACGTCAGAATGCACACACATGCATACTTTAGGACAAAAACTATAAATAGCTGGAATTATTCACCACTTTATAACTAATTTAACTATCTGCGATTATTTTTAACGACAGACAAAGAAATCTATTTGCAAAACATATCTTATGAGGGTGGTCCTTACCATTATAAACATTTCATGTTACCAAATCAAGAAAGATGGTACAAAACTCACAACTGCAGTTAAAATCTGTTTTTAATAAACCTGAACCTTTAAATATTCAGTTTAATTAAAGTAAGTAATTTGACTATCGAGTGTAAAGGAATTATTGGCTAAGGAAGGTATATATTTCTGCTCTCACTTAGATAAAAAAAAAACACATGTGGTGGAGAGATTTAACGAAACTCTAAAGACTAAAATGTGAATAAAAACTTTAAAATGGACTAATGTTGTTATCTAAATTATTAGAAGGATTACGAAAGAGGGATTACAAAAGTGCTCATCATACTTTTAAACACATGATTCCAATTGACGCATCAAAAGAGATAAATGGAAATATGGATGAAAAAATATACATGGTTATCTAATAACTGATTATTCTGAGGCACCTAAAATTAATTAGGTCAAGGTGTAAGTGAAATAATATTGCGGAGACATGTTTTGAAAATAGTTGAATGTGCGTTAATTTCTATAAAACTACAACTATTGTATTCAGAAATGATGGAACTCTGATGAGTAACGAAAAGTTGTATCATAAGCATCAATAAATCCAAATCGTATCTTTGCATAAATACGTGGGATTGTATTCAGAAATAGTGGAACTCTGATGAGTAACGAAAAGTTGTATCATAAGGATCGACAAATCCAAATCGTATCTTTGCGAAAATACGTGGGATTATACGTCACTCTTAAACTTTCTTGGATGAAAACAAAGCAAGAAATCGCAAATTCAAGAAAACAAGTTTCTAGATACATTGACTGAAAATAAGATAGGCAAATTATCTTTGAGAACAGCCTTCAAATTATTTGATGTTATTATCACACCTGTACTATATTCGTCTTCTAAATTTTGAGGGTACACATCCATTTGGTTATGTTTGGTCCACACATGGTGTAGGGGCTGAAAATTTATATTTGTTCAGTATCAGAGAAAGTCTGCAGACAAAGAATTCCGGAGTGGAATTCAGCTGTAAACAAACCACAAAAAGCAAATCACTATAGTACACTTATTTACCTAGCAGTCTACAGGCTGCATCAGCAAGACACGAATGTTATGCTCATAAATTAACTACAGACGAAGGAGGACATAATCGACGTATATGCATACAATTTGATAAAAGCGAGTAGAAGGTGAATATTATTTTGTTTTACAAAGCCCATGTTATGCAGGTCCAATAAACAAATTCATACATGAAGATCCAGCCAATAATACCGGTCTGAAGAAATCTCTGATGAAGTCTCAGAATCATGTCATAATATCTCAGTTTGCACAATATGTTTTTCCATCATTCCACAGAAGAAAGCAAATGGACGTGTAACTATAATACTTTTTTCAGCCGATATGCAATATCATACCCAGATAATGCTATTTCCATTTCATCTTTCTACATAATTATATCGCTGGATTTGGATGCTTCGTTTGCGTCTTTTTCACTTGGCTGTTAAATGGTTTTGCAATATGGCGTTCTACATCATTGCAATCTATTTTCGTAGTTGTAATATTATTGGATCATGACCTACATTACCAATAAACTATTGACACATGTCATTATCATGTATCCCAAACATATTAGGTTATGACGCCCACCTGTTTAGCAAAGTCATGACGAAGAATTACTCTAATCAGATAGTGGCAATCATTCTGAACAATGATGAAAAATATATCTCATTCTCTATAGATTTCATAGTTGACATGTCTGAAACGATTGCAAGGAAGTTAC
This sequence comes from Sinohyriopsis cumingii, assembly GCA_028554795.2. NCBI lineage: Eukaryota > Metazoa > Mollusca > Bivalvia > Unionida > Unionidae > Sinohyriopsis > Sinohyriopsis cumingii. The sequence goes on along the minus strand of CM068825.1, from coordinate 151,466,431 downwards.
AAAGACAAGGTCAATCCGATTTCTAGAGAGCTGTAGATAATAATAATAATAATAATAATAATAATAATAATAATAATAATAATAATAATGATGAGGACTTTGTTTAGCGTCTAATCTTTGGAAGTTCTAAGCACTTTACAACATTAGACAACGCCTATAAAATACAAACATATATAATGATACCATTACAAAAAAACAAACACCATGAAATTAGAAAACATAAACAACATACTGAAAATGTTTGAGGTAGGAAACATTAGGTCTTTAAGTTTGTTCTTGCAGTCGAAAAAAGCGAGTTTTAAGAGCACTAATGAATGAGATCACTGTGTCTTTGTTTCTAAGTTCAGTGGGCAGTTCATTGCACGTTGCTGGGACTGTTGTCCGTATGACTTCGTTTTCGTACTGGGAAAAATGAGTATACGATTGTCAGAAGAGGAGCGTAAGTGTCTTGCTGGTGTGTTCACATGAGTGAGGTCGGATAAGTATGTTGGACTGGAGTCCGTCAGTAAAACGTAGCACAGAGAACAAATTTTGTGTTTGATTCTGGATCGAATGGAAAGCTAGTGTAGGGTACAGAGCAGCTCTGAACGTGGTACTCTAAGTATGATCCGAGCAGCTGTGTTTGAACATTTTGAAGTTTCTGAAGTAGATATTGAGATGAACCAGACAGAATTGAGTTACAGTAGTCTAGTCTTGAAAGTACTGATGAACACACAAGTGTTTTAGTGGCATCAGCTGAAAGATATTTGTGAATGAAGCTGATGCGTCTCAGCTCAAGATATGCAGCCTTGCATATGTTCATGACATGTTGGTACAATGTGAGAGTACTGTCAAGAGTAACACCTAGGTTTTGTACTGATTGTGTGAATTTAATGCTCGTGTTGCTGATATTTATTGTTTGAGGTAAAGGATGTGAATGATAAAGTCTTTATGTTGTGATCAGAATGGCCTCAGTTTTATCATCATTCATCTGCAGCTTGTTACATGTCATCCATGATTTCACATCAGAAATACACCTCTCTACACCTTGGACGGTAGCATCTGCTTCAGTTTGGTGGCTAGAATTGTATATTTGGGTGTCGTCAGCGTAAAATAGGTGAGACACTGAATGATGATTGTTGACACTTGAGAGCGGCTGAGTGTATAGAATGAAGGGAACAGGTCCAAGAACAGACCCCTGTGGAACACCACAACACAGATTAACTGGGCTGGAGTATATTACATTCGAAGACACACTTTGTGTCCTGCTGACAAAGTAGGACTTGAACCGCAGTAAGACTGTGTCATGCATGCCAAATACATGCTGTAGACGGTGAAGATATATCGGCCAATCATTGGAAACGTTTACCAGATAACTATATGATGACAAAATTCATAGAAACAAAGATCATGGACCTAACATATCTGAGAAAGGCTATCTATCCTTCTTAGTTTATAAATAACCAGCCCATCTTTACATGCATTCTGTTCCTCACTTGTAGGGAAACAGTCCAGGCTACAAATTATAGGAGACTTAGTTACAACATAACTTGTTTTTGTCAGTTTGGAATGTATACGCTTCCCTAGTCTGTCCACACACACACACACACACACACACACACACACACACACACACACACACATACATACATACATATATATATAAGGTACATTATGCTCATTACTGCCATGCATACTTACAGGTTACTTGACTTGTGGAAGCAGTATATAATACAGGAATACCATCTGATCAATACCTGCCACAATAATTTTGGTTGATCACGCTTTCGATTCGGCAGCTCATGGAGTCGTTGTAACCAATTTTAATTATTAGAGGATGGGAAGATGATGAATTGGCATCTCTGTGTTAGTACCTGTAGTAATTAGGGGCAATGGAACCACATTTTCTTGTTTTATATTTCAAAATAAATTGAGATGACCAAACAAGACTGTCTTGTTTACACAAAGTTTGTTCGTCCCCTTCTTACAATAACACATATTCATCGTTTTGGCTGTATATTATCTCTTGCAAAACAAGAGTGTTCTGCTGCAATAGTGCAGTTCAATTAAGAGCAGCAACAGCTTATTTATCATAATGGAAAAGCGGACATCGCTTAGACATAACTGATGGTGAAAGAACAGCACAATAAAATGAGCTATTAAATTAAGTTGTCTCCCTTTCCGTTTAATCTTGCAATTATTAAGTGTATTCAGCATCCTACTCTAATTACGCTGCTGTTCATTGTTCATGATTTATTTTAAACCACTAGGTTTGTGATCTGACCTGTTTTATCGTCTTTTCAAGAGTAATTTCTGTCTGCCAAACTGTAAATCCATAATATAATTCCTTCTTGGTCCGTAGTGTTGATTAAAAATGTAACCGCTGTTACATCAATTATAGTCAGCAGCGGGATAATTATGTCATGTAGTTGGTATGGAAAGGAAAGTATTTCTTTCATTTTTAAGTCTTAGGTTGCTTAATGTCCCCTTTGATGTCATATTATTGCGTCCGATACACGGTTATCTATTTTAAGTAATGTCGATGACTTGTAGGCAATTCCTATAAATTCTTTGTGATGTAAATAAAGACTGCTTAAATGTCCCTTTTGGCGACTGGAAATCAAGACATTTTGAATGTTATACTTCTCCCCACAGCATGAACATGTTTGAATATGCAGTGATATACTAGCTTATTTGGCTTACCTAGAGCAAATTAGCCGCGGCGGGATACATTTAAAGCTTTCGCTGTTAATAATTTCCTCCCCAGTCATGTCGGAACGAGTTAAGTGGCGACTGCTGCTACATCCATTATAGTCTACAAAAAAAGGAAATTATATTTGTTTCGAACTAACGTTTCGTACATATTAAAGGTGTTCCATTCCACCTCTTAAATTACCGAGTAATCTTCTCTGTCGCCTTATTTGTCCATAGCACATCTAGTAATGTTTTTTTCTTCAATGTACGTCGGTATTCTTATTTTGAAAAAGTGGTCATTACTAATGACTAAGTGTCTGAAAGCTACAAAGTTTGATATTTGTCTTCTTTGGCATTCCTTTTAAAATTATTTCTATGTTTTCTAGCACATATGAATCGGTACAAACAACGGTCGTTTTTTTCCCCCAATATATCAGCGTTATTTGGTCCATCAGAAATTTTTCCAAGATATCGGCGATCGATATCGTTCGACCCCAGATATCAGCTAAATACTGTGATGGGACATCAGGGATACACCATCATTCAGACCGTCTACATTCAACAGACTGATTTATACTTTCTAGACCGATTGTTTATACTTAAAGAGGTTGATTCATAGCTGACTGATCAGTCAATACTAATTCACTTCTTTGGAACTTTAGGCAAACGTATGCAATTTGCACAGCGTTGCTATAGTTGCCAATTTTTCAACTTTATTATGAAGTATTTCGAATATTTCATTCATCAGCTGTGAAATTACATATTCTATGAGACATATGTCCATGGACAAAATATTACACTTTCTTATATGTTAATTATATGGACGTATCAAACTGCTCTTGTCCTTTTCGAATAACTGATTTGGAGTAGTCATCATCTAGCTTTCCCCACAGGCATCCGTTTTGTACATTCATTTTCATTAATTTCATGTCCAACAAAGTATTTTGTCTGGAAGGAGTTTAATCTGATTTAAACAGAAAGATAATCTTAAGATGCCTATCGTCGCCATTTAGGGAATTGTAAAAAGTCACGAGACTCAGACGTCCAGAAGGTTTTATTTATGCTAATTTATTAGCGTTTCTATCTTTTTATGTCTCATTTCTTTTTTTATTTCAAGCCTCTGTGTTTGCAGGTTTTGGAACTTAATTACGTTATTCTGGCTCACTGGTTGCGAAGAGGGACTCATTTACCCTATGATTTACTATAATGCCTACTTTTTTGTCAAAAGGCATGCTCAGTAGTTTTCCGTATAGAGACTTCGTTCTGTGGAATATATGTTTGCTTTATTAATTAATTATATTAGTTAATTTACATAATCTGCGCTTGTTCAACTAGAATTTAGATGATATAAAAAGAAAACATGCCCCACCACACACGAGCCACAGAATACCACCGCACCTCTGTCATTTGTTCTGGATGAAGTGTACCACCCTCCATTGATAAGTTTGATGTACCAAAGCTTGTTTGTAAATTTTTCATTCTTAATAGTTTGCCGCAGCGGTCCTCAAATCGCCGTACCCACCTTGCACAAACCATTCCGAGTTTCAATTATTTTTCAGTATCTTAAAACAGCTGACAAATTGATCCCAGTCATAATGGAGATATGGTCCATTGTGTATCTAGCATCTTCAATTGCCACTTCATCAATCGCAGATCTACACTGGTCTTCCAGGGTCATATTCAATGGATTCGCAGGCATCTTTAAAACGATGACACCGCCATACAAATTGTAGGATACGACGAGAATTACGTCCGTAAACTTCATCTTAGTCGGCCTTGATATCATTGAGTAAGTTAAAGACTCACGAAACTAATTCAGCTCCAATACTAGACAAATTATATTCATTTCGTTCGTTATCTGCAAGTAGAACCAAAAGTTTGCATTTATAGTACAGTTAATTGTAAATGCAGTATGTTGAACCACTGTAAGACTTCTATTCTCTTTAGGACTCACAGTAGTGAATAGGGGCACCCTAGGGACAATGAGACTTACCATTAAAAACAGGGTCCCGGCACTCTGGGGACTATGTAAATTTAACATGGGAAATATTGTCGCGGCACTCTAGGAACAAGGGGAATTTAACATGGGAATAGAGTATGGGTCTGTCTAGGGACAATGGGAATTGAACATGGAACTGTAGTTTGGGTCTGTCTAGGGACAAGGGGAATTTAACATGGGATTTGTTTTTAAAAAAAATAAACAAATTGGGCTAGGCAATTGAAAGTCTATCTCTTTTCGAGAGATTGGAGTGGCCCAGAAAAGGGCCTTTGGTTTTCTTCTTCTAATTTCTTCTATTTCTCCACCAGCTTCTTATTTTCTGTCCTACACTTTTTCTCTTCTTTTCTTTCTTTTCTTCCTTCTTTTTTTCTTCTTTCTTCTTCTCCTCCTCTTCTTTCTTCCTCTTCTCATTTTCTTCTTCTTTTTCAATTTTTTCGTTCCATGCTCTCATCCTTATCCTTTCCTCTTCATCCTCCTTCTCCTCCTTTATTTCTTTCAAAAGATCACTGATGATTTCATTTACTTTTCGTAAATTGTTAATCTCCATCATCACTCGATGGGGAATATAAGAATAGTGATCCTCGTTTAGGTTAACCAACATTTGCTCCATCATACCCAAATTGTCCAGGACGTCTTGCAATTTTTTCATTTTATCAAGGTGGTTCGAAGCCATCTTCTTTTTTATTCTTTGCAGAATGGTGTGAATGACGAACGTTGTGGGTTCTTATACGAAAAGCGCGGACGTGATGGAAAACATCCCCCTAAAGCCCAAAATTTACATTACCTTGATCATCACTTAAAACGCGCGAACGTGAAGGAAAACATCCCCTACTTTTCTCATTTCATATTATCTACTATCCACATACGTGAACCAGCAATAAACAAACCCCAAATCTACTATTCACACACGCAAAGCATTAAAATGAAATCCATAATCTACTATCCACACAAACGTACGTGAGCGCTTACAAAACCCCATAATCTACCATTCACACAAACCTGCTTTATCACTTACAAACACTAATACATACACTCGCACTAGGAAAAAAGAGTCAGTGTTTATATTCACACTACTCTACATACACACATTGGCAAATGGCTTACTATTTCTTTTCTAAAGGTTTGGGTAGCCCTGAAAAGGACTGTTTGTTTTTTAAACTCCAGGGCACCTGGTTAATAATGGCACCTTCCGGGTCTGGCACCACAGATACAACGTCTACTCCAATCATTGGTCCAGTTCACTTGAGTCGTTGGAAGAGCAGACGGGGGTTGAGTGGCTTCACTATCCCACTCCTCCGTTTACAGAATAGTGAACACTTCTTGTTCCCTCTGTCTTCTTTGTCTTCTATTCCACACTTGAGGATGAACAACTGGCCTCCTTACCTCCTGTGGGTCCTGTACTGGTTCTTGTTGTTCACGTTGTGACTGTGGTTCAGTTACAGGCTGGGGAGATGTCCTTGCCTCAGGTGTCACCTTGCACACAGGGTTCATCATAGGGTGACACCTGATCTCTCTCTTTCTTTCCTCCTCTTCTTTCATTTTTCTCTCTTCCTCCTCCTGTTCTATCCTGGCTTCTTCCACAAGGGCCTCCGCGGTCATACTCCAGATGCATCTGAAGTTCCATGAATTTAGTCATTCTGCTGCTCATTCTACTCATTTTCTAGTGTTGATCAGTCAGCAAGGGTAGCTAGACTGCCTAGCGATTTTCAATTTATAGTTAAAGCGCGGACGTGAAGGAAAACATCCCCTTAAGACAAAAGTTAGTTAGTTAGTTAGTTGGATTATAGTGGTTTTCGTTCTTTTGAACATGTACCACTTGTTTATTCACGCACTGTGTGATTTTTAATTACTCCTGGAGGAAAGGAAAGGAGCCTCATCCTCCAGGCTTTTATGTACTCAAAGAGTACTTTTTAATTTAGCCACTCAGGTGTAGGACTAGCTAGTCCTTAACAACCTGACTGAAAGGCTAATAAACATGAGTGGGAATAGTCACATCACACACTCGTGTTTCTTAGTTGGATTGAAATGCCCCAGGTGTCAAACCAAGCAGTATGTGTCTCCCGCTACGATTGGTCGGCAGCGATGACGTCACATTAGGACACCTGGTCTTGTGGCATTGACGAAGTGGCCCGCTTTTTTAATATCATCAATTGCCTTTCCCAGTCCAATATTCCGGTAGACAGAGCCTTCCTTTTTTCCACTCTGTTTAGGTGGTGCAGGTTCATCAGCTTCATCGCCGCTGGATGATGATACTTCCAGGACCGCGGCCAGCGTGGAAGTTTCAAATTCTTCAGGGTCGTCTGCCAACGTTGCCTGGATTTGGCTGAGTATGTTAATAGAAATAGCTGTGGAAGCTTGATTTAAAAGTTCAGCCAGATGTTGTTTAAGAGACAAGGTTACGTTTAGGAGTATTTTTTTTTTTCTTCTTTTTTTTCTTCATGAATTCCTTATTTATTTTGATTCCTTATCTTATTGGTTTGGAATGAAAACTTGTTTTATGGTTGTTTGTATGTTATTATGGAGTCCTGTTTTAATTAATTCCCATTTTCCTATTTTAATTTTTTGTGGCCTTAATTGGCTTTTATTATTCGGGCTATGAACAGCTGTGTCAGTGTGTGAACCTACGAGACCTAGCAGGCCGTCATAATTCCCAAACAGTGATTTTGTAATATTCGTCCTTAACTGGTTTTTATTATTCGGGCTATGAACGGCTGTGTCAGTCTGTGAACCCACGAGACCAAGCCGGCCGTCATAATTCCCAAACAGTGATTTGTAATATTTTTAACTGGTCCTTGATTTACTTTCTTAGATTTTTTTGATTAGATTGGATTCGTGTATAAAACTTATGATATTTTTGAATGTTAGATTAATATTGGGGTTTGTGTTCATCAAGAATTCTGGGTATGTTGCAGGGGATCCAATATTATGCTGTTTAACTTTAAACTTAGCCCTTTCTTTTTCAAGTGTATGGCAGTTGTTAAAAATATGCTCTGTGTCTTCTGGGACCCTGCAGTGGTAGCAGTTAGGGTTATGTGGTGGTGGTTCTATGAACTGTCCGAAGCTGTTAGACAGCTTGGTTTTGCCCGTGAGTATTCTATTTATGAATTTTTGTTCACTGCCTTTTGTTTTGGGTGGTTTCCTATTTCTACATACTTCTTTAATGATGGTTTTTAGTTTCCTGCCTTGAGTGCTTGTGTTCCATAATTCCTGCCATTTATTATCAATGAGGGTTTTAGATATGCTATTGAGTTCGCATATGCTATAATCTAGGTTGATGTGAGTGGTTTCGTTTAGTTTTTGTTTAGCTGTTATATCTGCCATAACGTTACCTGGTATGTTAACATGGGATGGTATCCACATAAATTCTACTTGTAAGTTATTATTGTTCAGTATTTTTAACAATAAATTGGTTTGCCTAAGATAGTTTTCTCTTGATTTGGTGTTGTTATTAAGTATTGAGTTTATGACGCTTAGCGAGTCACTTATTATTACCGCTTGGGGTATTTTGTTCTCTTTGATCCATTTGAGTGCTTCAAGTATGGCCCAGAATTCAGCTGTGTATATGGAGCAGAGGTTAGGTAGCCTTCGTCCTACTTTAATGTCAAGTTCGGGGATTACGTAGGCTGCTGATGTTCTGGGTGGTTCTGTAATTTTGGATCCATCAGTGTAAATCTTAATGTAGTTGCAATATTTTGAGTTGATTTCTTCTGTACAGATTGTGTTTAGTTTGAGTTCCTGTTCGTTTTTATTGCCATATTTCGTAATGAGGGTGTTAACTGAGGGGTTGATATTTATCCGTGGTTCTTTGTCATAGTGATTTGCAATTTCTGCTTGGAGGTTGTCTATAGGAAGTTGTTCAACTAATTGATGGACTAATTTCCCTGCTGGTATGTTTTGTGATAATTTAGTTCTAAAAGGGTGGGGTGTGTGTCGGGGTGTATTGTTAGCCTGGCTGCATATCTGATGGTGAGTTCTTGTCTTCTAAGGTGGAGCGGCAGTTCTCCAGTTAAGATTTGAAGTTCCATTAGTGATGTGGATGGTAGTGCTCCAGTGCAAATAATTAGGGCCTTTCTTTGTATACTATCTATTTTTTTGAGGTCATTTTGGGGTGCCGAGTTGTAAATTTGGCATCCGTAATCTAGTTTAGATCTAATTAACGATTTATATATTGCTAGTAAGGTTTCTTGATTGGATCCCCAGGTGGTTCCTTTAAGGGTTGTAAGGAGGTTAAGGTCTTTATTGCACCTTTTGACTAGTTCGTTTATGTGGTGTCCCCAGTTTAGCTTGGAGTCATAATGCATTCCTAAAAATCGTGCTACTTTTACGAATTTAATTTCTTGATTTTGGATGGTGAGTTTGGGAAACTGATTTTGTAATTTACGTTTGGTGGTGAATAATACTGCTATGGTTTTTTCATGGGATAATTTGAAACCCCATTTATCAGCCCATTTCCCTATTTTGTTTAAACTTGTTTGAATATCGCTGATTACTTTGTGGTTGGAGGGGTTTCCTGCTCTCCATAATCCACTATCATCAGCAAATTGTGAGAGTTCAATTAGTTTTGATGTTAAGTTGGTGTCCAAGTCATTAATCATGATGTTGAAAAGGGTTGGGCTGAGTACGCTCCCTTGTGGTGTACCGTTTTCAAGTGTGTGTGGTTCAGAGTAGGTGTCGCCGACTCTGGTTGATATTTTACGGTCAGCGAGGAAGTTTTCAATGAATTTAAACATTCGACCTGTGATGGCATAGTGGTTGAGTTTGGCTAATAAGCCTTTGGTCCATACAAGGTCGAATGCCTTTTCGAGGTCAATAAATACTGCAATCAAATTCCTATCAGCTTTGCGTTTGGAGTTGAACGCTAATTTGATTGCGGTTTCCAATCGTATTAGTTGATCCGTGGTGGATCCTTTGTTTCTAAATCCGCATTGATTATCGGAGATTAAATTATTGCTCTCTAGATGGTGTTTGAGTAGGTTGGTGACTATGGTTTCCATGATCTTTCAAATGTTGTTTGTTAGGGAAATGGGTCTGTAAGAGCTAATATCGTTAGGGTCTTTTCCTTGCTTGGGTATTGGAATTACTATTGCGTGTTTCCATTTATCGGGTAGTTTGCCTGAGGTCCATATTTGGTTTAGTAATTTAATAATTGTTTGTTTAATGTTATTTGGGATATTTTTGTATATTGTGTATCCTATTTGATCTTCCCCTGGACTAGTTTCGTTTTTGGTTTTCAATGCTAGGTCCCATTCGTAAGTTGTAATGTCTTTATTTAGGTTCGAGACTTTGGGACCGAGGTCTTTAAAGAGATTACTATGGGTTCTTTCTACTTTGTCCTTATGTAATTGAAATGCTGGGGTGTGGTTGGTGTTACTACTCATATCTGAGAAATGCTGAGCTAGTCGGTCAGCTTTTTCTTTATTAGCAATGGCTCCAGCTATTTTTGGGGTGGTGTTAGTTGTCTTTCCTCTAATTGATCTAATCTTATCCCAGACTTGTTTGGTACTAATTGTGATATTGATATTCGTGCAGTAATTATGCCAAGTTGATTCCTTTGCCTGTTTAATTATGTTTTTAAGGTTTTTCTCCTTTTGTTTATATATAGTGAAATCAATAGAGTTTTTAGTGCGTTTGAATTTATTGAGGGCTTTTTTCTTCTCAGTGATGGCTTGTTTGCATTCATCATTCCACCATGGGACTGCTTGTTTATTTGGGTTACCACTAGTTTTGGGTATGTTGGTGGTGGCTGCTTTTAGTATGGTATCAATCAGGTCTTCGTAATATTTATTAATATTATCATTTTCTAGGTTTTTGGTGTCTATTTTGCTTAGTGTTTCATTAAATGTGGTCCAATCTGCTTTTGAATATATCCATCTAGGGGTTCCTTTTAGCGAGTTGTATTGGACGGTCATCTGCAGGGTGACTATTACTGGAAAGTGGTCACTGCCCAAGGGGTCAGTTTGATCCACTCTCGAGTCCGCCACCTGGGTTATTGATTGAGAGCAAATGGTGAGGTCGATGGCGGACATGAGACCGTTTTCTGGGTTAAGGCGTGTTTTTGTACCGTCATTTAAAATGGCTAAGTTAGATTCTGCGGTCCATTCTTCAATCAATTTGCCTTTTTTGTCCGTCACACCGCCCCCCCCCCCCCCACATAGCTCGTTATGGGCATTGAAATCTCCACAGATGACGATCTGATTTACTCGTTTGTGATCATTTATTTGTTTGTAAGTAATTAAGTTAGCTGTGCCTGATGTTCCCCCTGGGTCATAAATATTGAATATTTGTATTTGACCCTTGCCTGTATGAATTATGAGGGAATGAATTTCGAATGCTTCGTTGCTACCTGGGGTTGGTGTTATTGTTATTGTTGTTACATTCGGGATGTTATCTGCTATATAGATGGCTAAACCCCCACCTCCTTGTCCCGTGGTTCGAGTTTTGAAGTGACCTGGGGCGTATCCTGGGAGTTTGGGTATTCGTTTGGTTCTACTTGTTATTTTTGTTTTTTGAGTGCATATAATATTGGTTTGTGCTCTAAGCTTTGTAATTTGGCTTTGAGTTCACTGATATTACTTATTAACCCTCTAGCATTACATTGCCATATTATAATGTGCCGGTTTGTTGTATAATCCATTATTGGGGTGGTCATTTATTGATTGTTTTGTGTTGAGGGTTATGATGTTAACTTCAAATCTGATTCGATTTTGCTTATTATGCTTATTGTCTGTGTTATTTTATCCACGATGGAGTGGTGGTTGTTGATAAGTTCGGCTTTGATCTCTATGAGTAACTTTTCTATTGTCGGGTTTGACAGTGATTTGTTTTTGGTGTTAGTGTTATCTGATTCTTCGTGGTGGAGTTGTGAGTCTTTGTGGGATTTGATTAAGAATGTATCTTGTTTATTTAATCTTGTTTGATCTTGTTTGACCTTGTTTGACCTTGGTTGGTTGGGTGTTTGGGCTGTGGTTGCTTCAGTTGCTGGTTTGTTTGGGGTCATGATGTGGTGATTTTTATTACTGGGGGATAGTTTTTTCGCCGCATGATACGGGATTTGCTTGTTGTTCATGATATCTATGGTTTGATATTCCTTGATAGTGTTGGGGCATTCGTGGGATTTAGGTAAGTGGGGGCCCCTGCAGTTGGTACATTTGGGTGTGGTTCTACGACATACACTTTTGTGGTTTCCCCCGCATTTGTAGCATAGTTGGGTATATCTACATCTGTTAGAGAAATGTCCCCAGTGTTGGCAGTTGCTGCAGAACCTGGGTTTGTTTATGTAGGTCTCAAGGCGGTGGCGTGCCCCAGAGTGATCTAGTCTTATCATGGTTGAGAGTGGAGAATTTGATTCTAGTATCACTGTATTGGTTTCCTGTCGTAAATGATTTTTGACTTTATACGCCATATTTATGGGGGTACCACTGTCTTTGAGTTTAGCTGTGAGGGTTTCATTGTTTATCCCTTTATTTTGTCCTGTGAGTTTTAGTACTGCTTTAAATGTGGGGTTGTTCGTGCGGGAGTGTGTGGCTAAGTCATTTGTTCGTGTGTTATTGTTTATTGCCATGAGGGTCAGGTTGCTATTGTGTGTTTTGGTTATTATGTTCCTTGTCCCTATTTGTTTGTGTCTTTCGATGTTAACCCTAATGTTGTTAATAATTTCAATTTCTAGGAATTTGGCCATTTGACTGCGAGTGCTGCAGTGTACTATTATGTACCTTGTGTTTGGCCTAAATATTTTGAATTGTCCTTGATGAACCCTAAGGAGGGCCTGTGTGAGACTGTTAACAGTTAAGTTTATCAGTTTATTGGATTTGCTACTGATATAAAGTGTGTGTTCTATGGGGTGGTATGAAAATTTGGCCTGTTTCTTTGGTTCTTTGGGGGTGGGTGAGTTTGAATTATTTTGGGGGGCAGGTTTGTTCTTGGTAAACAAGCAGCGGGGGGGGGGGGCGAATCCGACATTTTGTCCAATCGTTATTTTGCTTAATTATTACTTTCTGCACTCAGCGGATCCGGTGTCGTCAGCGCCTGGTAAAAAAAAAACGACGTCGTCGTCGAGGGGATCGTCCGGACGTCATTTGGTTTAATTAATACCTTCTGCGCGTCGATCCCCAGCGTCGTCAGCGTCCGGTAAGCACATCGACGACCGCGTCGATGTCATCGCCCCCCCTGCTGCTAAGTGGCCATTTGCAATTTAACCGAATATTTGGTCAAGTCCGATACGATATCGTGTCCGAGGATCATGTAAATTTATCGTTACAAATCCATGTGGGGTCGACTGAGCATGACTAAAAAAGTTTCGAAAAACATTAAAGTCCATGTCACCGCCGCACCATGTCTGCCAAATATTTCGTAGCGTGTGTGTATCAACGCCGTTGAATACAGCAAGAATATTACAGTTGTCTCTGATTACTTTTGGAATCTGAGTGTATCGTTGAGTGACATATATCACGTCGGTGTTTTTATGCCTGCCTCTGGAAAATATCCTAGCTGGGTTTTTTTGATTGTCTAACATAACATCATCGTACACGACTAGATTGTTGACGTCGCCATCAATATCATCGATACCTGGTGCATCACTGATATCTGTAATAAACTCAATAACATTTTTTTTAGCGATCGCTGATGCATTCTCGTTGAAATCTTTCAACACCTCGTAGCATCGTTGATCATCTACGCTAGGGGCGATTAAATACAACTTATCCCACTTCATCCATCTCATTATTAAATTAAGTAACAATTGCGTCTTGCCGGATCCAGATGGTCCGATGATAATCATCCGGATCGAGTTTGGTAACGCTGCAACATGCTTAACTGGTTCTCTTGTTTTAGTCGCTGAAAAGTCAATTATATTCATGTCTCTATACATAAATTATGGATCTATATTGTGTAAAGTGTAGAGTGCGTACTGGCACAAATGATATGACAACCGCTACAACAAAAAATAACAGATCGGCGCTTACTGGCAAGTGTGCACAATGCGGTGCAAAGAAATTTAGATTTATTTCTATTAGACCCGGAGATGTTTTAAAAAAAAGCGAGGAGGTGATATTGCAGCCAAGTTATCAAAACTCCCCGGAACACCGTGGGCAAAGTATCCAGGAGAAAAACACCTCCCAGGATATAGCTACTGTGGCCCCGGAACACGATTAGATATCAGACTCGATGATCAAAATCAGCCGCGACCCGGTGAGTATCCAATAAACGCTATCGACGAAGCATGTCGGATACATGATATAGCTTATCGTAGCGGTGATCTGCAACAGCGTCATATCGCGGATGTAAAATTAATTCACGCGTTAAATGCTATTCCCGATAAATCCGTCAAAGAAAAATTGGCCTCATGGTTGGTAAAATCGGCTATGAAAGGTAAATTAATGATTGGAAGCGGAGCTTCTCACGCTGGTAATTGAAAACGCTAGCGTTTATAATAACAACATGGAATCCATCTATTATTCTCCGAGAGGATACTGGAAAGGAAAGGCCGCAATTGGTAAACTCGCAAGCGCTGCAAAGGTAACAAAGGCCACTGCGGCTAATTGGTTATCCAAACAGGCTATATGGCAAATTTATCTACCACCACCTAAACAAATCAACTTCTCGCGCTTTGATGTCAGCGTACCCAATGAAGTTCATCAAGCTGACATATTATTTCTGCCGCATGACAACGGTTACAAATACGCGCTAACCGTAGTTGATGTTGCGAGTCGATACAAACAAGCGGAGCCGTTAAAAACAAAGTCAGCAACTGAAGTAGCCGCTGCGTTTGAAAGAATTTATCAAAGAGGTCCTCTGCGCTGGCCAAATCTATTACAAGTTGATCCTGGTAGTGAATTTCGCGGCGCTGTTTTATCAACGCTGAAACATCATAGCGTCGCGATACGACGAGGTCATACTGCGCTACATCGTGATCAGGCAATTGTTGAACGATTCAATCGGACTCTTGCTGAACGGTTATTTGGGTATCAATACGCGAAGGAATTCATCCAAGAAAAACGATCTCGTGAATGGGTCAAAAGGTTACCAGGCGTAATTGGAGCGTTAAATAACGAGATTACCCGAGCAATCAACATGAAGCCCAGCGACGCGATTAAATACGAGTATATACCCGGAAGATCGAAAATAGATAGCGTTTCCAAGCCGATTCTCGGCAACGTCACCGTGAGATATCTATATGAACCAGGAGAGCTTGAAGGCGGTAAAAAAAGGGCTACCGATCCTATTTGGAGTGTTACCACACATAACATATCAACGATAACACGATCAACTGGTAGACCACCGATCTACAGACTGGATTCAACTGCTCCTCAGCGCGGATTTACTCGCGAGCAACTACAAGTGATACCTGACGATACTCAATTACCCCCGCGTGGTCTTAACTAGCGCCGTTGCGTCTATTGCACTCAAGACAGGTCAACCTCACATTGTTTTTAACATGACCGAGACTGTTATCGATTCTGTCCACGGTAAATTGGCGAGCGTCTTTATCCGAATAACGCCAGCGCATTACACAATTACAACTCGCGCAGTGATTATTCTGTTGTTGTCGTAACGCAATTATTAATTCGGCATCAATATCAAAACGCCGCTGTTTTTTTTTATCCTGTTGGCGGTAACCCGAGAGTTTTCTATCAATGACGCTTGCATCGATGACTCCGTCACTGGCTTTGTCACTGGCTTCGTCAATAACAATTCTTCGAAGCTGATTTATCCTTCGTACTCTGGACACTGCAAGATAGACTAGATTCGACCATTCGATGCGATTATCAACCATCCAAACAATTGTGTCCGTGATAGTCAGTCCCTGCGAGGAATGTATTGTTGTTGCGTATCCTAGCGTCCACGGGGATTTATCAGCACGTAGCGCGTCTTCGACGACGCTGATATCAACGAGCACAATATCATTCAGCACGAGAATTTGTTTTTCTGTCCGGCCCGGGATTTCAACTTCAATGTTCTGCCGCCGTGTATCCGCGGGTCTATAACATAACGGCACTGGACGCGTTGGAAACTTTTCCTTATGCAACGTAAACAACTTCCGCTGAAGTGTGTCCCTGACTATCTTTCTACTCGCTACAATCAAATCGTTTGGTCTCCATGTTTCCCAGAATTCATTTAACGGCGTTTCCGGAATCACCTCGCGGATTATTTCACACTGAATTCTATCCGGCTGTAATCTGATTAATTTTTTAACCCCGCGCAGTTGTTCATCAAGTGCCCGGTAATCAGTATCGGTTTCTTCATAATAGTCCACAAAACCCTTTAACCAATCATGTGGACCCTCGCCGACAAATGGTGGTGGTTGGCCATGGTCGCCACACATGATCACCGCTGTATTCGCGAGCAGCAACCAATCAAGAAACATTTGTAAAACATCTAACGAAACAGTACATATCTCATCCCAAATGATAACCCCAGGAATAAATTTTTCACCCATTCGATCAGGAGTCCACTCACCGCCGCTGTATCGAAAAAAGCTGTGATAAGTAACGGCGTCAACATTTCGTTGTTTTATCTCTCGCGCTAGTCTATGGGTCGGTGTAAGCACGATTATACTTGCCCGCGTTCGAAATAATTCAATTGCCCGAGTCGTCTTTCCTGACCCGCCACAGCCGCTTAAATAAACTGTTTTGTGTCTACAAATTGGATCAGAACACGGTGGTGCATTAGACCATTCTGATAATTTATCACCGCGTAAGTAATTGTTTTCAACGGTGACATCTGCTGACGGGGAATACTCGCGTCGTATTTCATTTTTAATTCTCCATGTACCCCAACTCTCGTCCGGACTAGTAAACTCGGCTACGTTTTCCTTATACGCTACGTCAACATAAAACGAATCAACGGCTACTCTAACCGCGGTGTCGGGGAATCTATTTATCATCGAGAATAAATTGATAGCGGCGTAACCCAGCATAGACGCCCTCAAATGCGGGTATGCCGGGCTGTCTCCGTCGCTGTAGGTAACAACTGTACCCAACCTTGTTCCATTGGACAAGAAAGCTGTTTCGCAGTTCACGTATCTATTTTTCGCCACTGCGTCCTTGATTACGAAATCATATTCTGCGTCATCTATAATCAGCCGTGAGCAATATCGTTTGTAGTCGTGGTTTTTTCCACCTTGTGTGAATTTACCGATTATTCTTCTACCGAGATCTTTTGCCTCGCGGTTTCGTTGGTTGAATATCCTCCTGGACCATTCGATGATATATTCCTCGTCGGCATCGATGTGTTTTTTGGACTCGTCAATTATGCTATCTAGACGCTCCGGTTCTGGTAACCAGACTTCAGTCTGCGCTCGGTATGATATAATCGCGTCACTGACAATCAACGATACAAGCATGCTACAATCAATCATGTACCGTAGCAGCGCTATTGGCAACCACTTCTTTTCAGCCATGTGTCTACCGATCCAAATATAGCAACAGCGATGAAGTCCTGCCGCGAACTCAAATGATACTATGCGAGCGAATCCGGTTAAATCAAAATCAGGCAGTGGTCCATTAATAGCAACACGAGTCATTTCATGTCTGGGGTGTCCAAATCGTTTGAAATACTCAGCGGCGGATCCATACCCGAGAAAACTCGCTGGATAACAGGCAACCATATCAACCGAGATCATAGCGTCGCGGTTGTATTCAGTGTTCCATAGTCCACCGTGATAGTATTCCAAACAACTGGATTGTACATCCGGTAGAAATTCCTTGCGTGTTGGACTCCACGCATTTTTCCTCGCTGCAACATGAGCCGCAACCGATGGAATCGTAAAACAATTTGTTAGCAGTTGTTCATCATGTTCTTCAAATTCTATGGCGGTTTTTTTCATCCTGTTGTGAAACGCTTCAGTGCGATATAATTCGCCGTTTGGTCTTACAAACTGATCAAAGGTATCAGCGCTGCGAAGTAACCACACTGATACAGGGTCGTTTTTACACAAATAAGCGATAGCATCAAATAGTTTCCTCTCCGCGAGAAACCCGTTCTCTTCCAGGAATTCCCCCGGGATATACTTTACCGTTCTATCCCGTGGAAACACTGTGATCGCGGGCGTCCACGCGTGTTCGTTATGATCAATAATTTTGATTGGGGATCCATTTGATTTGTACTTCGATTCGTATAATACTTCACCGGTTATCGTTGTAACGGTTATTGGAAATCTCAACGACGTTTCTAATCTCGCTATGTCGCTGATGGTTGCTCCACGCTCGCGCACTGTCTCCTCCCACCGGTTGATTTTGCTACGTCGTAAATCAGTCAACTTGTTTCCTCGACATGCATTTGTAAAATGCTCTGTTACTCGTTCTGCTACACAATTTATCCCCGTTGACTGTTTCATCGGCGCTAGTTTTCCGATATCAGGTTTCTTATTTAACGGGTATATTCCATAAACAACTGCTGTTTCAGGATACGCTCGTTCATAGTATGGTCTGTCAATTCCGGTTAACAACCCCGGCTTGGAGTCGCGGCTAACAATGACTGTTTTCTTTTCGCTGAGAACTGGTTCAAATTTATCACGTATGATCCAATCACCTGATTCCACCCGGACAATGAATTTTACTCTGAAGAAATACCTTTTACCGTCAAGTTGTGATATTATCGTTGCTGCGCGGTTGTCGTTCATGGTAGCATCAACAACGCCATCAATTCGAAATGTTGACCAACTATGAGATGCACCATCACGCTTGAATTCATCGATACAATCGCGTATTTTACTCAACAGGGTTCTATCGTTTATTAACGCTTTTGGTGTGTCCTTGAGGACTCTATCGAAATTGAACTTAATATTTTTCCGGGGCTTAATTGCTGCTAATCTCTCGAACTCATCCATATAATTAAAACAAGTATTTAAATAAAAGAATATAGTATAATGAATCACTGCAAATGGTTGATGATTGGGTCGACAACCCCGTGCAATAAATCATGTAGAGGTGAATTCTGCGGGTACCATTTACAAAGCGTTCGTAATGGTTCTCTTGGTCCCCTCCCGTGCTTGGTTTGCCACGTCGGTGTAAGAGGAAAATCGCAGTTGTGTATCAATTGTGGCGGAAAGCGATACAGGGAACTAAAACGCTATTATGACAAGCGAATTAAAAACGCCGTCATTGACCCCACCGCCGACTTCGTCATCAAAACCCCCCAAGACTACGTTGAAAGATTTATAATTAAACCAAATAATAAATTAGACAAATAGTATTATTATACAAATGGACCAAGAATTTCAGCCGCATCCTGTGCTCGTCAATTACGAGGCATCTCGCGACGGCATTGTTAGAAACCGCAAACTGAAGAAGCCGGTTGGTACCGTAAGTAATCAGGGGTATCTGGTGTTTGGTGCCGGAAAGAAGAAGTACCATGTTCATAGGGCGGTATTTGAGGTATTCAACGGATTAATCGAAAATGGACTTGTGATTGATCATATTAATAATAATAAGACTGATAATTCTCTTATAAACTTGCAAGCTGTCTCGCAGAGTCAAAATACCAAAAAAGGCCAAACCGGTAAATACCCAAAGAAAGCAAAACCCGTAAAGTCATTTGATACAACAACTCACGAGGAAAAAATATTTCAGTCGATGAATGAAGCCAGTAGATACTTTGACATTTGTATCGCCTCAATACGAAAAGTAGCAGAACGAGTATATCAAACAGCAATCTCAAAAAAGACCGGGCATAGAATTCGATTTTCATATGTAGATACGAAGTCACCGGCGCCTATGGCGCTGACGAAGTCGCCATGACAATAAATTGTCCATTCCGGAAGAAAACGAATTATTAAACACCTTCGGAATTGATACGCGGGGGTTTCATTTTTTTTAATTTAAAAACAAGATGTTTTATAGGAATAATGAATATCGAAGACATCAATAATATATTAGCCGAGATTTCAAAATTAAAAAATCAAGGAATTGAATTATCTGATGGTCTCGACAGTGAAAAAATATTATCCGATTATGAAATTATTAACGAACAGTCGAAACGGGGGCGTTTTACCCTGGCCCGCGAGTACTTTTTTGTAAAACGATTACAACATACGATTAATGAAAACTTGTACCACAATGACGCAAATGCATTCATTGGACTATTTACTGCCGTTGAAATAATACGAAAAAAACTCGGACGTGTTTATGAACGACGCCGGGAGATTTCTAGCAAGATCAAAAACATTAGAAGGATTATAGACGAAAACTCCGGCGAGAAATTAGAAATTGCTTCGCAATTGCAATAATGGTAGGCGAATCACTTACTACTCGGCTAGCCAGAGAGCGGCTAGCGGCGCTTAAAAAGTTCATACCGTTACGAGACAGGGTCCGAGAGCAACTTCAAACGCGGCAGCAACTACAAACCGATTTTACTGTTGGAAGCGAACAACTCTTTGCCCCGGTAACTAAAGCGACCAAAGATGTTACGGCGGCAACTGTACCCGTCCTCGATGCGCTTGAAAAGATAGCGGCTCAGACCGAACAAACAAAAAGGTCTTTAGAAACACTAGCGGCTGCTGCAACACGGAGGCCACCACCACTCGCTATAACCGAACCACAAGAACCTTATGTTACAATGGCCGACGAGGAAGAACTAGGCGCCACCGCAAGAGAACCAGAAGAAGAAATACCGGAAGAAGAAATACCGGAAGAAGAAATACCAGAAGAAGAAAAAGAGAGGAATATACCCCGTAATGTACTTAAGAAGAGCACAATAGATCAAATTAGAGACCTCAGGGACAGGAGGGAAGAATTAATTGATTTTACTGCCTCCAATTTTGCTAAGAGCATACGAGATAAGGAGCATATCAATAGCGGTTACAAGAAAAGTATAAAGTCGTTAAAGGATTGGACAAGAATAGTGTATTTAGCGAGTAAACACGAGAATGCATTACTACGTGGTGATGGCCCCGATTACGACGCATTCCACAATAAAGTAAAAAGTAGAATACCAAAAAAAGGAAAAGGATACTCTGTTGGTAAAGAATCCTACGGCGTTACCTGTCCTAACAGTGTTCTCAGTGATATATCACGGCTAGAGGTACTAATCGGAGGAAAACGAGCCGGAAATAACTCTCCGGAAATAATCAATGAGGCCGCTGATATTTGCAAGCGGTTATTTACGGGTGGTATCATGGACGTTAGTGCGTATCGAACGCTCATAGACGAACTCGTGGATGATTAAAAAAATTATAAAATTATAAAATTATAAAATTATTATCGTTTTTGACTGTTTTTGGCCATTTTTTGCCATTTTTTGACTGTTTTTAACCATTTTTTTGCCATTTTTGGCCATTTTTTGGTCGTTTTTGACCGTTTTTCGAGGGCAAAAACCCCAGGAAATCATTTAGAGAAAATCGATGTTTTTGCTGAAAAATCGAAAAAAAACGACTATAGGCAACAAAAAACGACCAAAAATGACTAGAAATCAGGAAAAAACCGGAAAAAAACCGGATTTTTATCGAGGGCAAAAACCCCAGGAAATTTTGATAAAATTTATTCCGGTTTTCCACACGGCGGTGGGAAAGGGGAAAGGGGTGATCACAATCACTGGTGATCACAATCACTAATTGAAAAACCGGTGTTTTTATACTAAAGATGATCATACACTACAACCACGATAAACCAGTACTCGTCTACGTGGTAAACTCGCGATTGCCTGTTTACCGCGCGTACTATGGAGATGGTCTCGGTAGCACCATTGCGGGGTTATTTACAAGAATGGCCCCAAAAGTAGCGCCGTTAGCCAAACAATTAGGAATGAAGGCTATTGATGTTATTCGTGATAAGGGTATTAGTGCTATTGGAGATGTTGCCGGAAAGGCGCTTTCAGCCGCGCGGGATAAACTAATGTCATTGGTGAGAAAAAGAAAACAGAAACCACCGGTGATGCCATCAACGACAGTGATGCCTGCAAATGTCAGTAAAGTAATAAATAACGCCGTGGAAGAAAAACTAGAGTCGTTGGCGACGACTCCGCCAATGGCGACTTCGCCATCCGCCGATGCGGCAACCAACGCGCTCATGAACGCGATAGCGGGAAGTGGTCTACGACGAAAACGACGTTGATGGATTTCAATTGAAAACATCAACATGAATAATAATAAAATGTTTGCGCGAACCGCTGATCCCGCGTTTGATATGGATGCCCCAGTGCGCAGGGATGATTCTGTCCGCGATTATCAATATTATTCTTATTATGCAGCGCAACCTGACCTACGATCGCGAATTGAACTTCAAGTCCAAGATACCAGTAAATACTTTCTGCCGTGTGAAGCGTTTATCGAAATTGAGGGAGAACTCGTGACAAATGCCGCCGATAATGCACCATACGCAGATGACCATCGTGTTCGAGTTGGCTTCGTCAACAACGGTATCATGGCGTTATTTGAGAGCGCCAGATATCTTATTGACGGGCGAGAAATTGAATCAATAGAACGCGAGGTTGATGTTGCAACGACGATAATTGGGTTGGCGAGATACTCGGATGATTATACAAGATCGGCGGGCCCATCTATAATGTTCGCAAAGGACACCACTAATAACGCTGATCATCTTCAGTACATCAACGTGCTGGCGAAAAAAGATATCGCAGGTGATCAGGCTGAAGCAGCCAATCCAGACCGCAGAGCAAAACCGGACGCTGATTTCACTGTTACAAAAAGTCTTAACGATAATTACAATATGGGATTCGCAGCACGAGTAGGAATGTTGCAAGGACCACGCCGAAAGTTTTCATGCGCGATTCCACTCCATCACATATTTGGATTCTGCAGAAATGTTAGAAAAGTCATCTATGGGGCTAAGCATACAATTGCCCTGACGCGAAGGGGCGATGATAACAATGCAATATGGCATGCTGCTGGCGTCGCTGCCGGTAAAGTCATTTTAACTAAAATGGCATTGTGGATGCCGGTGCTGACTCCATCAGTTACCACGGAAGCACGATTGTTAGCATTTATGGAACAGGGAGGAAAATCGTTGTTGAGTTGGCTAGCGGTAACAACTGATGCTAAAGAGGATAACGTCGCCGATACGTTTACATGGCACCTAGCATCAAAACAGGGTGTTTCAGCCCCGCGTCATATATTCATAGCGCTACAGAATAGGGAACGATTGGGCAGTCAAGAACGCAGCCATATGATATTTGATCAATTAGGAGTCAGGGATGTTTCGCTGAGAATAAACGGACAACAGGAACCATCCGAGGATATACATCTTAATTACGGCGACAACCATATCGCACGTGTGTATCATCGATTGCTGTCGTATATGGGCCGTGATCAAAACGTCGACACTGGTTTGCAAATATCACAACTTGATTTTAAAAACCTGTATCCGATTTATTACTTTTCGTTGGAACATCTTGATTTAACGAGACAATCCGTCGTTGATATACACTTCCGAGCTCGTATAGCCCCGGCTGGTGCCAATTATAGAGCGGTTGCTGTCATTCTCAGCGATAAATCAATGCTGCTAGAAGGCGTTGGTGGACGAATGAGAATCGTTGATGCGCCAGTGGAAAACATGTAATTGAAAGCACAAAACGCGTTTACAATAAATGTCGTATAGTGTCGTCAGTGTAGAGTTGACTGATGGTCAAGTCAAGAAATTACGATCAAAGTCGGCTAAACAATGCGGAACCACAATAACGCTGAAGCCGTCGCAGATGGCAGGTGGTAATCATAAGATATCATTGACGGCGCGTCAAATAAAACATTTCAATGATGCGATGAAGAATAAAAAGGGTGTTCAGGTAGATTTCTCGGCCGCAGCAATTAAAAACATGGAAAAGACCGGTGGGATATTTCCGCTGTTAGCTGCGATTCCAGCGTTGATTGCCGCGGCCGCACCAGCAGTGGCTAAGGCGGCGGCGTTAGGAGCCGTTGGTACCGCGGCGGGAATGGCATTGAAGAAGGCAACCGGGAAAGGCTACAAAAAAAAACGACCCGTGGCCGGAAAGGGTCTAAGACTACCGGGAACCCCGTATTCATGGTACTCGGGAAAGGGTCTAAGACTACCGGGAACCGTTTATTAACGCAGGAGTCAATGACTCCCATGTCTAATTTTGATTTAATAGACGCCGCAAACGCGCTAGCGATAAAAAACTTCAGAGGTGTTTTTATGAGGGATCAATTACCGGCGGCACCAAGGAATATTGAAACCGGCATAATTAACCTCGATGGGTCCTCTGGAGCGGGAACTCATTGGGTTGCATACGCGATTGATCCGCGTGCGATCGTCTATTTTGATTCATACGGGTTAGCCCCGCCGAAAGAGTTCATGCGGTATGTCCGGGCGTGTTCAGCCCGGGCGTGTTCAGCCCGGGTTTTTTATTCCACGCTGCCAACACAGCAGTTAAGTGACCCACCGATATGTGGCCGTGAGGTATTGAACGTACTTGCGGCGATTTCATCATCGCGGAAACCACCTCATGTGGTTGTAAACGAATACACTAGTGGGGTCGTAGAAGCTCAACGGATTTTAGAGAATAACATTTACAATAATAATGATTGATATCTGGGGGCGACCGGTTTCGGCGCTGAAAGAATCCAAGGAAACGGCCGCCGCCGACATAAAAAAACTAATTGAGGATGAAATCGCTGATATGTTGAATCTAACAAGTGTTGACCCGGGCGAAATAGTTGTATTTCAAGACCGCCAGGGTAAATTGAAATCCAGTAATGTGTCGCTGGATGACGTTTTAATACTACAGCGTGATGCCGCCGAGGACACTATCGCGCTGTATACCAGCGACGGACGACTCAAACCGGGTGAATCCATCTTGACGATAAATGGAAAAATAAGTACACTTGGCGACAATTATATAACCATGTCAAATTCGTTAAAAGGTTTACGTAGTGAATTTAACTTGCATGAAGAACGGTTCAGGTCGACGCTAACGCATTTCGCCGATGTGCAATACATTGTCGATAGTTTTTTTCGTGGACCCCCGACGGCAGACCAACCAAATCTTGTAATAATAAAAAATGCTATTTCGGAGCTTATGGCGATGTCGGCCAATTTACCCCCGTTGCGAAAAAATGTTAACAGGATCGATGACAACTTTGATAAATTCTTTGGTAAAAAAAATACCAAGCCGGATGAGATTACAATAACTATAAATGATATCACTGCGTATGGACAGGAAATAAAAACAATCAAAACTGATGTTGCAACAAACAAAAGGAGTGTAGACGCGCATGAACGGGAAATAGAAATAATCGGCGCTAATGTTGCAACGATCATAAATAATGTAGACTCGCATGGACGGAAAATAGAAACAATCAAAACTGATGTTACAACGATCATAAATAATATGGACGCGCATACACAGGAAATAGGAACAATCAAAACTGATATTGAAGCGAACAAAAAGAGTGCGGACGCGCATACACAGGAAATAGGAACAATCAAAACTGATATTGAAGCGAACAAAAAAAATGTAGACGCGTATTGGCGGGGAATAGGATTAATTAAAACTGATGTTGCAGCGAATAAAAAAGGTATAGACGTGCATACATATGAAATAGAAACAATCAAACTTGATGTTGCAGCGAACAAAAAAAGTATGACCGAGACTACACGGGAAATAGAAAGAATCAAAACTAATGTTGCAGCAAACAAGAATAATATGGACGCGAATTTGCGGAGAATAGAAATAATCAGAACTGATGTTGAAGCGATTAAAGACGGGCTTCCGAGAGTAGCAGAGCAACTCGAAAAAATAAAAACCCCTCATGAGAACATCATCAACACAGTATACACAATTCGGCATGGATCATTCGATTGGACTCCTACACAGAATACAGTAAATATCACCGCAACTGTTAAGGGCATTTATCGACTGACACTGGTTTCAATGATGCAGTTTAATATATTATCGTCGAGTTCATCCGGGTTTAACAATACAATATCAACAATTATAGACAAGAACGCAACTGAACTGTTTACAATTTATGCCGTTGATAGAAATCTAACCGGGGCAAACATTACATGGTATGTGGAATTTGTAGCGAATCTAAGTAATTAAAAACACTAGCTCTTTTAAAATAAAAATGACCACCAAGGAAATTGAATCAGAGGTATCACCGACGTCACATCAATATCGATTCGATACCGCAAAAGAATTTTCCGCGAACTTGAAAACGCTTTCCGAACAATACCGTGCAAAAATAAAAAAATACCGCCGAAAAATAACCGCCATCGACGCGGTCGTGTACTCGGTGTCGGGTATAGTGGCCGGTACCGGCGTCGTTTTATCCACGGTGACCACGATAGCCCCGATCGCTGTTCCAATCGCCGTCTCCGCGATGACAACAATTGCTGGAGTCGCCAACGCAATCACTAGGAAGATATCATCGTGTTTTCAGAAAAAACTCAACGAGTATACAGTAAAACATCAAATAGTATCCGACGCGTACTCGAAATTATCCGGGTTGATCTCGTTGTCAATTGATAATTTGTTCGTATCCGATGTTGAATTCTCCACGATGGTCCAGTTGTATAGCTCCGCGATGTCAAAAATCGAGGATTTTCAACTGGAAGCCGGAACCACTTCAATGGGCTCTGGTTGTTGAAATTAGACACTAAAGACAACGAATAATAATAATGTCGCTGAACCCCGAAGGGTTTCAATTACTTCAGCGGATCGCGGAGAACACCACTCCGGTACAAACAAGTATGATATCGATAACGTCAACGAAACCCGAATTCAGTGTGAACTTCCCATCGCCGGTTCCAGTGAAGGAAATAGCGCTGGCAAAATTGCGAGTATATCACAGTTGGCCTAATATCCGAGCGGACGCATTTAACGGACAACAACCTAATAACTCGCTGGTTTTTGCACGGACAAATAAACCCGATGGGACCCCAGACTGGGAGGAGGTTACAATACCAACTGGGTCATACCAAATAGAACAAATCAATAAAGAATTTCAACGCAGGATAAAATCGATCACAGGAAAGGAATCAAAAATCGCTATTACGGTTCATGAACCGACGTTATCGTCGACGATTGAAATAAGCACACCGGGGTATATGGTTGATATTTATAACAGTTCAATATGAACCATACTAGGATGGCCTGAGAATCCACCTCATAAAACCCCCGCGGACAAGCAATCGTATCATGAGATTAATCCCAATTATCAAAATAAATTGTATAATATGAAAAACGCGTTATTACCCAGTATATTTGCATTTCAAGACAGGAATAACATGCAATGGTATTTTCAGCATGGGGAAACTCCTAAATTGCACACCACATTCGTAATTAGTTTAAAGAATATCACTGATATGTTTGCCGAAATTAATCATTATTACCAATTACAACTAGAACAGCTACGAGAGACAAAAGCACAAAAACACGTTGAGGTGTTAAATCAACTTATATCAGACATGGAATATATCAATGAACGAATCGTTAAAGTAATATCCGATAGCAGCGATGATAATAAACAAAAATTCCTAACCGAGTATAATATCACAGAAGCCGATTTACCTGATTTCAAGTTTCCAGGATACAACGCGGCAGAACTAAGAAAGTCTCTTAATGATTTTATCAGTTCATCAACTCATATCCTCAGACACGATAACGGAGATGATGGTAGGCATATTGCTCCATACAACGTAAATATCGCATCGGTGATAGCAATTAATCTAGTGTGTGATGCTATCGAAGGGAGTTACCAGGTGGATACCAATCAATCAAATCAAGCTCAACAGGGATATATCCTTTATTCATTTTCACCAACAGCCCCTCCGGGATATTTAATCGTTGAGAATCCGATTAATCCGGTCTATATGCGATGCCATGATCGGTTTTTAACGAGAATTAATTTTAAACTCACCGATCAGTCAAATAACCTAATTGATCTACAGGAGGAGGAGTTAGTGATCACTCTGTTTGTAAGATCATAAAGACCCTCATTGTAAATAACTCCTTAGCAGCGGGGGGGGGGGGGCGATGACATCGACGCGGTCGTCGATGTGCTTACCGGACGCTGACGACGCTGGGGATCGACGCGCAGAAGGTATTAATTAAACCAAATGACGTCCGGACGATCCCCTCGACGACGACGTCGTTTTTTTTTACCAGGCGCTGACGACACCGGATCCGCTGAGTGCAGAAAGTAATAATTAAGCAAAATAACGATTGGACAAAATGTCGGATTCGCCCCCCCCCCTGCTGCTAAACATGGGTCCCTTCCCTTTACCCTTGCCATCCCACACGTTAGGTTTTGATTTAGTGGTTGGGTTAGCTTGTGTTTTGTTTCGGCTGCTGAGTAATTTTTCTCAGTTAAGGGTTTTGATGGTCCAGGGGTCTGACTGTTATGATATTTCGGTTTGTTGTTATTAATATGAATGGGTGGAGTTATGGTTACCATGGGCGCCATTTTGGGTGTAGTTTTTCCTTTGTTACATGAGTTGGGCCCTATTTTCGGTGGGTTTCCTATTATCATGGCTATTTGTTTTTTTTTTCTGGGGATTGTGCAATGACCATGTATTTGGGGGTGGGGGGCTGGTCTTGTTTTTGGAGTGGCGATATTGGTGTTTCTATAGGTATTGTATCGTCCAGTTCATTGTTTGCCGATGGATCAAGTAAGTTTTTGAAACTTACAGTTGAGTTGATACTTAAGTCGGCTGCTGATATTTGAATTAGTTCATTTCTCTCAGGGGTGGTTAGATGCGGTGTTGTTAAATCATTCCTTTCAGGAGTGGATGAGAAGTTGAGTTTCTTCTCGCAAAGTTCAAGGTGCTTGGAGTTTGCACTGAGATCCAATTTCCCCGTGATTATTTGCGGGTTTGGTGTCATAGGGGTGTGGGCTTTATGTGATTTCATTTCCTTTTCAAGCATATTGTTTCTAAGAATTTGTTTTCTAGTGTTAAAGTTAAGTTTGTGATTGATTGAGACATTCCTACTTTGGTTTTGAATAAGGTTTAGGTTAGTTATTGTTGTTAATAGTGGTTGTGGTTAGGAAGAAACAATGAGAGATGAGATTCTGTTATGTTCCGTGAATCGGAAAATCTTACAGCGGTTAGCTTGTGCTTGTAACTTGTGAGATTCTGACCAGGCGTGGTACCAGTGTGTTTCCTAGTGCCTGTTTTCGGGAACAGTGCTAACAGCTAGAGTTGTTATTATGAGAAAAAGGTAGTGGTTAGTTGTGTAATTTGTCGTATTTATTCTTTATGATTGAAAATCACAGAATGATAGTTGGTGCTTTTATCATGTGTGAGTTCAATCCAGTCGGTTCTAGTATGGTTCTTAGAGACTGTTTAAGAGAATAGGCGGCAAATTGAGTAGATACGGAATTTAGTACAAGTAAGGTAAAATATATTATAGTGAGATGTAAACAGCACAGAGTTTTAATTGCCCGCAGGCTTAGTAATTTTCCTACCTTGTACTAAAGTACTTAGATATTATACGAGGTGGCATGATCCAAAATGGCTGCGTGGCGGGCTGCTTGGCTGGATTTCCTTTGCCTGATATATTACTATATTACTATCTTACTGAGTGTTCCTATCGTTCCTTTGTGAGAGTTCCTTTGATCTGTGCACTTCAATTGTTCACGGTTTGGCGGGTTGCTAATCGTTTCTTCTTCTTAGCATTATTTCTTTGCACAAGTTGTTCTGTTCCTTTTTTCTGTATTAATTGGTGTTGGTGGTGGCCACACTCAGTAGAACTTTTAAAATTATGAGACAAAAGTTATATTACCTAGATCATGACCAAAAAAACGCGCGGACCTAAAAGAAACACTCACTCTAACTATAAATTACTAATTTAAAAATTTTTATTAATCACTTCAAAATACTATTCACATACGCAAAGCAATCAGATCAAACCCCAAATCTACTCTCCACGCACGTCAAACAACAAAAAAACATTATCATTATCTACTATCCACACAAACACATACACTCACACCACATAAGAGTCAGTGTTTATATTCACACTACTCTACATTGGCAAATCTATTGTTATTTCTTTTCTAGAGATTGTGGTAGCCCTGAAAAGGGCTGTTTTTTTGTGTGCGAAGTTGAAGCTAGGGCGATCGTTTAGTTTCTAAGAATGCGACGTCCTCTGACGATAGACTTTCTGACGATAGGTCTGCTTCTTCGGGAAGAGAAGAAGAACTCTTTGGTGTCGATACGACAATCGACAAAGCCTCTGTCAGGTTCAGGTTCCTGCTGCTGTTGTTGCTGCTGTTGCTGCTCTCTCTGCTGTTTCTGAAGTCTGTACTTCTCTGTCCATTCTTCTTTTTCCCTGTTCACTTCTTCTCTGAAGAGCTCTTCTATCAGGTCTTCAGTGACTTTTAACATTCTCACATTCTCTGTCTCTTCTGGCTTCGGTATCAGACTGTGTCTGACCCTATGCAAATTCACGTAGGCTTCGTTTAGCTTAGCTAGTTTGGAGCACATCTTCGTAGGAGGATGAGTCGACAATGGATGGTTAGACTGGAGGCTACCCCGGCTTTAAAGTCAATGCGCGGACGTGAAGGAAAACATCCCTCCACGGTTTTCGAGCCGCAACGTTCAATGAGTGTCATGAGAAATTCCACCCACTGGGATTCTTGCATCGTTATCATGGTGGGGGGCATGGCAAACAGATCCAGTTCCGACTTGGAACAAGAGCAAGATTCTCGGTGCATCATTTTTTTCTGTGTCTCAATAATCAAAAACGTCTAGGTCTCGAACGTTTCTTCTTTTCTTTGCCTTTCTAGCTTTAGACGTGTGAAGTCTGGTGAAAGGGTGTTTTCTTCGTCGTCTCTTTGCCTTGTCCTTGCTGATTGCCTGACTCGGTAGCGTGCAGGGCATTTATAGGAGTTTCTCGTCGGCCTAAAAGGTCTTTACCCATTTGCAGCAAGACAGTTTTGCCTGCCCTCAAGAAAGCTTCTTTGGGGTTTTGTTTCTCGATGATGACATTTTGGAGAAATTCTTTACCGTGTGTCAGTGACGCATCTTTCAAGGCGTGCAATCCGCGTGTCACCATCGGTTTCAACACCGAAGCCACCGAACGAAAGGCCGATTTTAACATATCTCCTAAACCGTGTCCTCGTTGTCAAGCAACCCCTCGGTACACTGGATACATGACTTGCGAGTCGTGAGAGAACCGTTTTCGAGAATGGAGTTTCACCGTGACTTTTCCTTTGGTGAATGAAATATTTTGTCCCAGATCTCCTTTTATAGCAATGTTGACCGTGTCCAAATACGACTTGCTGACAGGCAAATAGGGAGGATGTACAAATTCGCGGTGGACGTGGTAAGTGTTTCCACCTTCCTCGTCAGTGGTCGTGGCAGAATCCACTTTGAAAGGAATGACACGCAGTAACGGTACGGAGGTGTGTCCAACCACGTTGTACTCCACCACATCGGAATACACAAACATCAAATTCAGTCCTTGGTTCAGTTCTACAGGGAATCGAAAAAACTTGTAAAATTCCATATTGCTGTTGATCTTCGGTTTAAAATTTGGAGCCATTTTTGTGTCTCCACCTAAAATATCAGACAAGTCACGAATAAAACTGATGGACAACGTTTGGGTATCCTGAAATTTCATCAGTAAACGACGAGCCACTTTATGGTACTCCAAGGTGACACTTTTTTTGGTTCTGTTCAGGATTTTGCCAAAGGCTAACTCGAATCTGGAAGCAATGGTATCCACCAAATGTTGACCACTAAAATAAAACCCTGACGGAATTTTCAAGGTGTAGATACTGAAGAGTGAATTGTTGGATGGTTTTACGTCGCCTGAAAACCCGATTTCATTCATGGTTTCTTGCTATTGTTGGTTAAGGATTTCGACCTCAAAAATGTTTTGAGTTTCAGTGATGTTTTTGATTTGTGTTGGGTGAATCATTTCCACCAAAGCCACTTCCCAATGGGCTTCGTGATCTAATGGGATGATCTGAGGTAATTTGGCCGTGCAACAGCACAAGGTGTTGTTGGGAAACACCTCCATGGAACTGTCACTGGGTAAGGTTAAGTAAAATTGGTTAGTGTGACTCAGAATTCCAGAGTTCTGTGGCTGTCCGAGGGGTTACTGGACGTCAGAGGCGTGTCTCCGCCCAAAATAGGGTTGTTGTTGGAGTGGTGACTGACACTGGCACTGGACACAAGGTTCCCGTGGTTCCCGTTGGAAGAGAATTTCAGGGAGGGATTGGGTAGCAGGTTACCGATGCAGCTGCTCAATAAAATGGTCCACAATTGTTTGTCTTCTTGTTGCAAAATTAAATTGGCGATGGCTTCCCCGATGACACAATACACCACGAAGATTTGGCAGAAAAAGACGATGTGCGTTTTAGGCACACGTTCTCCACACCACACCCACAAAGGTTGTTTTTGTAAATCTTTCAGAGAAGAACTGGGTGAAGGAGTGGTAGCAGTAGGAGCTGCGTCTGTGTGAAAGGCATGATGGTCACTTCTTTTTATAGTCGATGACTTGCGAAACGTCGATCCAAGAATGAAAACTGGGTGGATATCCTTTCCAGCGTACTTTGACTTCTTTGACACGTCGTTTGCCCACTTTACGGGTTCTGCGTCCGAGAATGCTTTCGATGTCATACACGTCGTCTTCTTTTTTGGTGACACGTTGTAACTCGAGCAAATAAAACGTTCCTTTGAGCACTTCTCCGTTCATGTCTTCTAATTTATTGACGGCAGGATGACGGCCATGCACTCGTCCAGTGACACGAAACAATCCGGTAGTCCAGTTAGGTAAGTAACCTTTGTCGAAAGTGCGTTTAGTTTTACCAATGCGCACCCAATCTCCTACGGTCAACACTCTACTTTTCTTGGGGATAGCCCTCGTCGGAGACGTACCAAACAGGTGCTTGAACACCAGCACTTCGTTCTCGGGAGTCACTTCTTGCGGGGCACGTCCGATACTTCGATGGTAAGTTTGGTTGTACGCTTGCACCAGGTGCGGTGAGATGTCAATGTACTTCAGAGTGTGATGATGCGTAAAATATTTCCACATGCGTTCTTTCAAAGTGCGTTGAAAACGTTCCGCGATGCTGGCTTTGGGTTCAGGATTCTCGGTGGTAAAAAAATGAATGTCACGTTTCTTTAATTCTTTTTGGAAAGCTTGGTTCAGAAATTCGGTGCCTTTGTCCGTTTGCCATCGAAGAGGGTGACGACCGCTTTGTTTCAACACCCGTTGCAGGGCTCGCACTAACTCACTGCTCGATTTGGAAGTCAAGGGCACGACCCAGGCAAATTTGGAAAAGACGTCGATGACACAAAACAAATATTTGTACCCGCGATTGTAGCTGGCCAAATGAGAGACATCGGCTAAATCGGCTTGCCATTGATGATCGATGCCTTCCACTCGGGTGCGACTTCTGGAAAACTTGCGTCGAATGGGTTTGTGTAAAGGGTAAGTAGCTTGTTTTTGTAACCATCGTTGCACTTGAGGTAAACGGAGACTTTTCAGTCGAGTTTTGGCAGCACGATACAATTTTTGAACCCCTGCGTAACCTGCAGGATGGGAGGGATCGTAGTAAATGCTGGCTAAGACTTTTTCCATTCTTTTGTTTGTGTGTTAGTAAGGCACCCAGTCTTGGAAGATGCTACTCTTTTTCTCGTGGGGTACTTTTTTGGATTGCAATGCTTTGCGTGTACGACCGGCAATAGGTGTGAAGGAGGAGGATATCTGAACAGGGGATATTTTTTCTTGTTTCACTTCTGTCTTCACCTTCTTTTTCTCTTCTGATGAAGAAGGGGTGGTCATCATCTTTTTAATCCATCCAATTCTGGAGGTAGGTGGTGTTGTTAACTTGCGTACTTTTTCTGGTGGAGTTTGAAACCCTTCTCTTCTTCTCCTTTTTCTGTCTTGGTCACTGGTAGTGGTGGTAGTGGTACTGGTGATGGTGCTGTACTTTTCATCAAGGTCTTGAAATCTTTCAGAGTGGGTAGAGCTGTTTCGCCTAAAGCTTTCTGGTGAAAGAGTTGCAGTCGTTGCAAGAGTTGACCGTACTTTTGCGATTTTTCTGTTTCGGACAAATCTTGGCGATCCATCAAGGAACTGCAATTCGTGTTGTAACTGGGACATCTCAGTCAAATGGGGATTGGGAGGTAAATGCGGGGTGCGTTGTTCTTGGCAACGATGGTATTCCATCCATCGTTTGTAGGGCACTAAAGCTAGTTTTCGTCCTTCCATGGGATGTCAGGGGTCGATTCTGAGATCTTGGGACTTCAGAGGGCCTTTTTATCTTGCTCCCACGAGTCCTCCGAACATGGTTCCCATGACTCCTTTCAGTAAGGGACCTGACAAGAGGGGCAAAATTCCTCCACGTTGGACCAACATCTTCTTTTTTTGACGAATGGGGATTTTCTTTTGAACCATTTGGCGAAGAACGTGACGATGTTTGCCTAAGCATTGTTTATGGTATTTGGACAAAGGGATCGTACCTTTCAAGACGTTCAAACAACATTCGAACACGGTATTGATAACCTCTTTGGAAGCCGTTTGAATGATTTTTTTTTTCGTAGGGGTGGAGAAGCTTTGGCCAGGACAGATAACATGTCCCCATGCTTGACTCAACGAGGAGGTAGTCCTTTCCTTTGCTCTCCTTGGGACTGTTTAGAAGAGGGATGTTTTCTGGAGGGTGACATCTTCAGGAGCACCAAAACATTGATACCCCTACTTGGTCACAGAGCTTTTTTATACTGGAACGCGTCGCCACTGATTGTCTTTACGTCGTATCAACTTCAAGACAGGCATGACACGTCGTGCAGGGGTACGTAACGGACTAAATCGAGTCAGTTATTGCATGGACAAATCCAGTAAACTTTGTAACATGCCCGATCTTTCTTGAACTTTGATTTTGGGAGCAGTTACTTTGTGAGCAGCGGCCACTGTCACTAAATTGGAGGGTCCTGCCACTGGGGAAGTTCTTGGGATTATCAACGGAGAAGTTCTTGGTGTGATCAACGTCTCCAAGTACTCATCAGTTCTTGGTGACATCAACGGGGAAGTGAATGAACCTGAGGCTACCGGAGACGCGGTCACCGCCGTTGCAGGTCGTGGTTTGCGAGTGTTAGGTTGCGTCCTGGCCGAAGTGCCTCTCTTGCGACTAGTTTTTTGTGGACTTTTCTTTTTCTGGGGACTTTTTCTCTGCTTCTTTTTTCTGGGGGCTTCTTTTCTTTTTCCGGGGTGGTGTCTGGTAAGAGGAAGGTCCCGCCACTGGAGAAGTTCTTGCAGACACGGGTCTCCTTGGGGACCTGGTCTTTTTCTTCTTCTTCTTGGAGCTTCGTTTGACTTTTTTCTTGGTGAGAACTTTGGGGGCATTAGGATCCCATCTTAAGAGAGAGCGAATGATGACCCCTCCTAGAGTACCGCTCCCTCCAGGTTTCAAAATGATTTGTTTTTTGGTTTGAGTGTCGATGCGAGGATCGGCCAGTTGGGTCAAAGCGACTTTGTTTCGATCAAAAAAGCGTTTAGTTTGATGAGGAATCTGAATGATCCCTTGTAGTAATTGACGTGCTGTCACCGTGAACCATCGTAAGACTTTTTTGAGACTAGCTTCTAAGACACGAGCTCGTATTTGTGGTTTTAATTCTCAACTGATGCCATACAAGGCACGAATCAATTTGACAGGGAGATGTGATTGAAGGGACGTCATGTTGATGCTGTGTGAAACAGACGAAAGGTGTCTGAGGTTTTTATAGATTTTTTTGTGGAGTGAAGTTAAGTCGAGGAGGGAGACGTGTACAGGACAGGCCTTCCTTCTTGGCCCCAGTGGTGAAACAAGTGGGTACGAAATCGCAAATCATCGGGGTCGTAGGTTTCAAATCGACGACTAAATAGGCGTGTGGAGTTTGAGTGGCATCGTCGTACGCCTGAGTCAGCCAAGGCGTTCCTAACTGTTTGGCTAAGACTTGCACTTGCGAGTTATCTCGAGGGCTTTTAATCAAGACCACGTAATGCGCATTGAGACTGATGGTGCGATGGGCTTTACTTTGTTGAAACAAATTTTGAGTGATGCAAACGACACTGGCATTAGGGTGATGCCCTTTGCGCGTGAACCACAGTTTAATTTCTTCTTCGTCTTCTCCTAATATGTCGTCAAAAAACGACCAAATCGGTTTGACGGGAGTCAGAGACGATGCCGTCGTCTTCTTTAGGAATGCTTTCCACAAACACGATGGAATCGCCTTGACTTTCTCGCAAGAGGCTGTATGCCGATTGCCACTCTTTGTAACACCACACGATACGTTGAGGTGGTCGATCGATCAAATGATGTTTATGTTCGATCAAACGTTTGACGAATTCGGTTTTGCCTGAACCGCTAGGTCCAGCAATGAGCATGTTAAAGAGATGGCGAAGATACAAAGCCTCCCAACTGGCACGATCTAAGTGTTCGTCGATGACATTGACAGTAGAGGAAGAGGGAGCAGAGACAGCAGAAGTAGCCATAGTGTCAGGAATGTCACTTGTGACACGAAAACAAACAAGAC
The DNA here is from genome assembly GCA_028554795.2 of Sinohyriopsis cumingii. Classification (NCBI taxonomy): domain Eukaryota; kingdom Metazoa; phylum Mollusca; class Bivalvia; order Unionida; family Unionidae; genus Sinohyriopsis; species Sinohyriopsis cumingii. The sequence continues at coordinate 151,430,323 of CM068825.1, read as the reverse complement.
AAGAGTTTATATACTTTTTTCAGGACACGTTTATTGAATGTTTTAAACATGAACACGAAAGACAAAAATATATAAAAGCCAAAGGCTTAAGTACAACGATAAAAGGCACATCAAAATCATCAACGTAGAATAAACACAAGTGTCTGTACAACATGTTTTGGGTAATGTTCTGACCAGTTCTATAGGGGGTAAGGTCACACAAGTGTCCTCCCGAAAGGGTCTTTCAGGCATGTCCACGACAGTCCTGTCCTGGGTGACAGGTTCTTCTGGTACTGTCACTAACACAGGTTGAAAATTGACTTTTTTCTTTGGACGTTGAAAGGAAGGATCACAACTCTCGAGCATACTGTGCCACTTCTTCGGTCCAAGCCCCAAAATCCCATTTTTTCCAGGCACGGACATCTGTCCAATGGGGGTGTAAGTCAAACGCTACACACACATCGTCATACACATCTTGGGTAGCTAAAAGTTGACGAATCTTTTTTTCCCGTAGAGGTCGAGAAGTATCCAGATGAAAACATAAGGTTTTGAGCAAAATGAGTCTCTCGTGAACATTTAAAGGCACCACTTTCATGTTGAATGAGGTGGTAAATACTGTTCGTAAAGAGTCCACAAGGAATCGGCTGGTAAACGAAATCCCAGAAAACAAGTCACTAAGACATACACTATGCGTCGTCCCAAATTGATTGGATACAGTTCTTCTAATAATTGATGGTAATGATCCACGGTTTGAGTATGGTCATTAAGTTCCTGCCACGGAATCTGTTCAATTACATGTGATAAAAGTCGTGGTATGGCAGCCTGTTTTTATACTCTATTTGTTTCGGAGTCAATACACGTACTTTCTAGCCAGAGATCTTCGTGCTCCAGTGGGGAATCTAAATGCTCCAAACTGTAACCTATATTTCAAAGTTCGATTAGACGTTTCCTCTTTCTCTAAGTAGTTTCCACGTAACATATGTTGGTAATCCTTTAACTTGTTTTCCTCAATGTGTTTCACTAGGTGAATCTCGAAGTAACCAAAATGATGAACACGTGGATCATCGGGGGCCTGGAAGTATTGAACAAGGTCTGACCACTGAAACAATTTCTGACGAATCAGTTCTCTTATACCATTCAGGTACCAGTGGTTAAAGATCTGGTGACGTAACGGATGCAACTGTTCTTTACGTTTGACTTGTATTTTGACCAGCTCTCGGTAAATGCGTTCTTTCAACTCGACAGGCAAAGCACGAATGTTCTCTTGTAAAGTATCCATGAATAGGAATAGGTAGGCCGAATCTTGCGGTTCCCAGTGGTGAAGTGACACACCGCAACTGAAACACTTGACTTTATCCCCTTCGCCCAAGTAGAAAAATCCGGCTCTGGCTAATTCTTCAGGAGTTGGTCCTCCCAGATACTTTGGCCATTTTCCTTTGAACGATTGAAGACGATTTTCAAAGTCGCAGTATTCCGACAAACGCACAGGAAACGAATATTCGTCTTTCACAGGTTCGTTTCGATGAGGGTTGGGTGACATGGACAGGAGTTTGCTCAGGGCTGGATGACATCCGTAGGGGGGTAGACGTCAAGGTGAACATTCACCTTTAAAACGAAACCCAGTAAAGTGTTCAAGAGGACGAGCGGCATCGCTTTCGCATCCCTCAGGTTTGACATGCACAGCATCACTTTCCATGACAGGAGTAGTGAGAACAAAGTTCCCATGATGCTTTACGGCATCGCTAAGGTCACAGAGTACAGCATCGTTCCCATCGCAAGGCTCACAATCACATTCCACTTCAGAAGCCCCAAACTTGAATTGTGCCTTTCTGAACTTGTTTTGTGTTTCTCTGAAAGTATTCATCTTGTTCGCTTGGTCTTGGTAGTCACAATGAACTATCGATCTTGACCATAACCCCTGTTTATACTAGTCGCAATGCAGTCTCAAGCTTTTACATCGTTCCTTTTTTGTGTCTAGTTTTGGAAGGTACCATCATAATTGTACCGTAGTGTGATGGGTGGAAAGGCCATAGAAAGGTAAGGGCAGTGCGGATACCATCGAGTATGTTCCAGAATAGCTGAATCTTTATAGATACATAGATCCATTCGTAACTTCAGTGCGCAAGCGAAACACTGTACTTCGTATCCCAATTCAGTCTCAGGTCCCAAGTAGACAAATCCTGTTCTAGCTAAAACATGCGAAGAAGGTAATCCTTCCCTATCCGTAGGCCATGCTTGAAACGTGTCCAATCGACGGGCACAATCACAATAGTCAGGTAAGAAGACCGGAAAATGGTAGGGTTTGAACTTGGAGTTCTCACTGGATTCTTGCTGTGGAGAAGTCATCCTTCTGGAGGCAATCCTTTTACAGCCAATGTTTTATATCGACATGTCTATACGGTAAGGTAAAATGATTGGGAAGTCGCACTCGCTTCTGGTACACGATTTGATAGACTTTTTCCAAGGGTCGACTGACGATGTGGTGAGTGGGTAAACGTACAATCTTGTTCGGTTGATAGGTGATCACTTTAAAGTGTTCATCTTCTCTAGACTGTAAGGCTTCTTTCAATACCCCAAAGTTGACCACACGACTGGTACGATAATTCAGAGTCAATCCTTTCACTTTACACGTCGTGTGCACTTCTCCTTGTTTGTCACGGTATTCGTAACCGTAATTTGTTGGACCACCACTGACGAAACTTAGAACCTTGTCGTCGGGATGCTCGTCTGTCCAGGCTCCTAAACGGTCTCCTTCGATGTCAGGGTGCTGTTGACTCGGGTGATGGATGTAAATGCAACTGTCCGTGTCAAAGTACAGGACGCGTTCCCCTAACAGTTCTAAAGCTTCGTACAATTTTAAGCGAACATGAGATGTCACGTAAGCCGCAATGATGACATTTCCAAAAGGGTCGTCTTGTACAAAGTCCAGATCTTCTTCGTAATTCACTAAGATCAAATTTTAGCGAACGACGTCCACGTGTTTCATGAATTTGGTTTTGTCGTGAATCATCTGGAAGTAGCGGGAAGGTTCTGTCAAATATTCCGTCTTGGGTAAACACGGTCGTTGTGCCATTTTACCCCACAAGCAATTTAACATCACTTTGGCAAACAATCGCCTGCCTTCGTTTTTCTCGATGTGATCTAAAGTGATGCCTTCTTGTTCCCGGTATTTCTCTTTGAAATGTATTTGGTCTTCGGGAGTGTGACACCAGGAAGGATAGCCACTGGCTTCTTGCTTCAGTTTCAAAAAGACATCCACGTAGTCTGCGCAAATGCCTTTCTGAGTGGGGTCACCCTTGTGGTATTGTTGTGTCTTGGGAAAGTGGCAAATTTCGTACACTTCTAACAGTTGGTATCCCATGTCCAGAGCTTTGTACAATTGTACGCTGACCCACGTTCCCGTCAAGGCCCATTATTCCTGGGTGTGATGACAAGGTTGATCTTGGTTGCACGTTTCAGCACAAGTACGGCACAAAGGAAACATCAGTTTGCCTTGGCAATGGTGAGGTAAGACGGGATGGTATAAGTTCGTGGGAGGCAAAACTTTGTACTTGATCAAGCCTTCGTATTGTCGAATGTTTTTCAGGTCGATGTGTTCGTGAAAAATTTTGGGTGCCCTACAGGAAAGCGACAATATTTGCACACGTAGGGATACAACGAACACACGTCCAAGTATTTGATTTCTTCTCCTTTCCCTTCGTCGGCTTGGTACAGCAAACAGGTGGCATTGGTCCTTCCTCCGTACAAACTATCCCTCGGGTTCAGGGGGTCCATGAACTGGTTACTTTCCACGAGGCGTTTAAACTCGGGATCGGTTTTCAAACGGTAATCGTATTCGTGTTCCCACATTCCCACCACTTGGTATCTTTCCTGTTCTAACTTTAGGCGTCGCTGACAAGTGTCCTGGTACAAGTCTTCCATGGTTCGTTGTAAAAACTGATTTCTAGTGCCACGGTCAGGGTAACAGACGGGACATCCGTGAAATGAGCAACCGTTAAACTCGTACACAATCTTGGGGTTTTCTAAGTCCCAGCCATCAACCGAATGCGTTCCGATGGTCTTTTCGCCCCCTCCGTTGCGGGCATGCTGAATCCATTTGTCTTCCTTGTCGCACAAGTAATGTAACCAGCGTAGGGCTTTGACCGAGTATTGACGTTTGACATAGTTGGTCGTTTGAGGACTGATGACAGCCACGGTGTTTTCAGGCATGAATCGTAGGCGGTACACTAAGGAACACGCTTTTACAATGGTGCAAGCTTCTTTCAAAGGATCGACCCCTCCGTGTTCCATGAACAGTTCTCGAAATTTTCCACAGCAACGCCGTAAAATGTCCACGTCGGAACGACAATACTTTAGCATTTCTTCCTGAAAGTTAAAAGGGTCTGAGGCGTGAGCCTGGTACCAAGCGTAGAAAGCTTCTCGTTTTTCGGTACGCATGTTGTCGGGGTCGTAATAGTGAGCCTCAGGCAAATGGGGTAGAACGGCGTGTTGATTGGCTTCCGTATTGAAAAAGTGTGGAAAGTACCCTTATGCCATTTCTGTCATTCCAAACGTTTTAGGCATTCGACTCGAAGGCATGGCCAAGTAGCTCATCGAACCTGTAAACTGTACTTGTCCCACTTGCATGAAAATGATTTTGTCTCCGTTCAAAGTGAGTTTAGGACGCTCGGTGCCTTGTTCCGTATAGTATCTGAGAAGAAACTGTCCATCGTATCCGGAGAAATTGTGAGCCATCACCGTGGCATGACGATGACAATCTCCGTAACGTTCGATGTCCTCTTGGCTCCACGTCTTGTCGATGGGGTCTAAGACCCATTGTGGGAAATCGGCTAGCGTGTTCGGTCCCCGAAAGATTTTTTCATGCCCTCCAGGAATCTTACTGCAGTAAGAGCAATGACTCACGATAGGTTCTTGAATGCACTTCTCGCACGCTCGATGAGCCACGCAGAAATTAGGAATGTGAACACCAGTCTCTTGCATGCATTCGAAATCAAAAAAGATGAAATTGCCTTTCTTCTTGTGTCCATCCTCTTTCTCTGGTTGGGGTTGGTAGGTTTGCACGTAGCATTGGTGTTCCAAGTCCACGATGTGATGACAAATGTGACATTTTTTCTTTCCTGAACATACGTGTCCCTTGGCACTATTGGTACATATGCCTTGTCCACACGTGGGGCACAATCTCAGCAGTTGACAAGCGCATTTCTTCTGTGAACCTTGCGTCTTCAAATGCTGTTGGTAACAGGCAGGGCTGACAAACGTGCGTAGACAAGTGAAACAATGCACTGGTTCTTGTCCTTCGCTCAGACAGGGTGGAGAGGCCAAACATCCTGAGCATTTCGATCCACAATGCTTGTGTTGCTCTCGATTATGATAGGCATAGTCACATTTCTCACAGTAATATCTGTATCCCAGGAATCCAGTGATAGTGGTAATGGTATCGAAATGGTCATCGTGATGATAGACGTGAATGTATTTTCCATCCTTGAAGTCTTTCCCTCGAAACAACAGAGGCTCACGCATTTCTTGAGGGTGCACTTTCAAGGTGTAGCGTGGAGCTAAGACATCTTGCAATTTTTGCATTTCAGGAATGCCACAGGGTGTGTCTTTGGGCAAGTCGGCTTGTTGCAACAGGAGTTCTGCTTCACTTTGTTGTTTGGCTGGGTTCGATTTTCGAATATTCTCCCAGTCTCTTTTCCATTCTGCCGTGTCGTTCTTGTTGGCATAGGTTCGTCCCACCACAATAGCCCTGGTTAAACACATCTGGTCTTGAGGGTTGTGAATTCGGACGAGAGTTGTTTTGGTGCTGCGAAGCTCGTCCACCAATAACATCTTTTTGCGTCCAGTCCCTTGAGGAGGAGAGACGTGGGTCATGTCCGGTGTGTCTTTTCCATCGGTGATGTCAAACTAGTCATTGGATTGTTGTACGTGTTGCATTTTGTCCATGACTTTGGAAGCAGTCAATTCTGTAGGGGCGCTAAACTCGATCCAAACAGGGGATTTCAAACCGTCGTGTTGTATGGAAAGTCTCAAGCGATCGTCTTCTTTGGGTTGACATTGTCGCTTGAGTGTGGTAAGTAAAGAATCCCACACCCCGGTGATGAACCCTTCTGCTTTCTCCAACGGTACTTCGGACTTGAAATCTTTAAACTTCACCGTGTATTTGTAAGTCGTGGTTCTAAATTTTCTAGAGGAGCGCTTTTCTGTCTCTCGAATGGAATAGTATTTTTCAGGGTTAACTAAGGGTGGTGAACTTTGTTTAGAGGGTTTGGATTCTGGTTCGCTCATGTCCTCTTCAAAATCACTGGCATGAATTTGTGCCAAGACTTCAGCCCTGGTACGAGGCGATATATCACGTTTCTGCCTCCTACTTTCTTCTTTCTTCTCAAATGAATTGGATCGTTTCATCTTGAGTGAAAAACGGCAAATGACTAAAGTTTAAACACCATGGGCTACTTTATAGTCATGGCAGACCAGCGTATATAAAGGGTAAGTGTCTTGTCCTTTCACTATTCATTTCACTCTCAAACCGAGTAGAACGATGGAAGAGACTACCCAGATCGAACGTTTCATCAGAGCTTTGCGAGGGGTCATTAGAAAATTTTCTTCAGACCAGCCTTCGGACTACTCTCCTTCTTTTCGAGATAAAAGTGAAGATACTTGCTATATCTGTCAGAAGAAAGGGATTAGTCTTGAGAGTGTCCAGACCGTCAAAAACGAAAAACAGGGGTTAAAAGAGACGGTCAAGATACCTGTTATCATTGTCAAGAAAAAGGACATTGGTCTCCAGATTGCCCAAAAAAGAAACAAGAGGAGTGAGAAGAGAGGGATTCTTCAGAGGAAGAAGACGAGGAAGAAAGCAGACAGGTGACGAAAAAGAAACAGGAGAAGAAAAGATGAAGGGAAGAAAGTGAGGAGGAAGAGGAGGAAAAGACTGTGACGGTGAAGAAATTCAAAAAACAGAGAGAGTGAACAATGAAACAGAAGAAGTGTATGAACTTTTTAAAGTGTTCTGTTGAGAATTGTGAATTGTGAATTGGATTGTAAATATTTAAAAAAACAATAAATTGATTATAAAAGGTAAGTGTCTTTGGGTTTTTGATTTTAAAATAAGAACCTATACTCACGCACTCATACACAGACACGTACTATAGGGGTAAAATGGGGCTTTTTGGTTATTGGCAATTGAAAGTCAATCTCTTTTCGAGACATAGGGGTGGCCCTGAAAAGGGCCTTTTTATTATAGGGGTGAGTTTAAGCAATCAACTTTAACTGTGTTAAGCTTTTGCCACGGCCGAGGCCTACTTCTGATGATGATTTGGTTGAAATCACTAAGGATGGTACGGTAGGCTTAGTCACAGGGCTGGAGTGTTTAGCTCGGGAAGGTCGTATTCTCTTCGGTCGTGATAAATAAGTCTGATACATTTGTTTGAGACTTCTTAACTCCGCTAAAATATCCAACAGTACCGTGACGGTTTGACTTTCACCCTCTTGTTTCTTTGCTACTTCTTCTTGTTTTTTCCTTACCTCTTCTTCTTGCTGCTGTTGCTGTAGAAGAAAAGCTTGTTCTGTTTCCTTTTGCTGCTGTATAAATTTCTCCAATTCTTCTTTCTGTCTCTGTCTAAAATTCTCCACGTGTGGTAATGAAGGAGAAGGTGACGAAGGTTCTGGAACAAATTCTTGCGAGGTAAGAAAATCCACATTATCCCAATTCACCTCTTCTGAAAGTAAGCCCGGGTTCCCTTGTGTAGTCTCAACGGCTGGTACACCCCAATTGATCGTTTTCCGAGTTTCAGTCATGTTGAGAAAACTGTCGCATAGATTGACTGCGCACTGGCGCTAGCGAATCTATATAGACTACTGACGTCACAGACTGCTCTCTTCGGATTGGATGTGGGCTGACTGAATTTTGTAACGTGTGTTTGGATTGGTCAATAAACTCAATCCGTTTCAATCCTTCCTCTACCTATAAATAAGCGCAGTTTACTGCATTGATTCACCTGTTCTCGGCGCCTCAATATGTGGACCGACGTTCAATCTTCAACCCTTGTATCTTCGATGATGTTCAGGACGGACATACCGATGTATGTCCGATCCAAGTGGACAGTTGTCCACAGGACAGACACCAGTCTGTGGATGCGAAGAGTATATGTGGAGCGTCAAGGATGCCTCAAAAGAGTCCTGATTTACGGTCCTGCAGTCAGGCGCAGCCTAAGGACAAGAAGAAGACCAATGCGGTGCCCTTTATGTTAATATATCTTAATATTAACATAAACCCAAAGGCCCTTTTCAGGGCCACTCCAATCTCTCGAAAAGAGATAGACTTTCAATTGCCTAGCCCCATTTTTTTATTTTTTTATTTTTTTAAAAAAAATCCCATGTTAAATTCCCATTGTCCCTAGACAGACCCAAACTATAGTTCCATGTTCAATTCCCCTTGTCCCTAGACAGACCCACACTCTATTCCCATGTTAAATTCCCCTTGTTCCTAGAGTGCCGCGACAATATTTCCCATGTTAAATTTACAATGTCCCCAGAGTGCCGGGACCCTGTTTTTAATGGTAAGTCCCATTGTCCCTAGGGTGCCCCTATTCACTACTACTCACGCTACTAATTCAGCTCCCACAATAGTAAACATATGGAAACATTCAATAACATGATAATAGACATATGGATATTTTCAATAACTGATAGTATACATACGGAAACATTCAATAACATGATAGTAGATATATGGAAACATTCAATAACATGACAGTAGACATATGGAAACATTCAATAACTTTAAATTTCTGAATGTTCATCAAACCTATATTTATAAATACAGACATTTCCTTGATGCAAAATCCCGTGTGGCGATAACCACATGAATGGAGACTACTACTACTCTGGATTAAAGTCACGTGCACCGTTTGGTATGTGCGACTGGTTAATTTGTACACGTGTACTATTTGACTTTTGCGCTTCACCGCTAGTACAATGCCTCCTAAGCAAGCAACAGAGAGCAGGGCTCCAAAAAGGCACCCCTACTGCTTATAAGGCTGCCACCAATTATATTTTACGATAAATAATATTTCAAATTTATGTCCAGTTTCCTTTTTGCCGGACGGTCTCTAACTTAATGTTAAACATGTGAAAGTCACATCCGAGTCAGATATTCCTGGGTTGTGAATTTACCTATTGTTCAGTTATATAATGTTCGTGTACTATGTGTACTTGTATTTTCCAAAACAATTTGACCAATCATTTTGGCTTAAGAGTAGCCATAATGGAGACATTGTTGGGATCTACATGTACTTGGAACATATGGTTTCAATTCAGTATCAATTAGTCAGGTGATAATTTCAGTAATGAGCTTTTGAAACTCGTCTGAAAAATGACTGAAATTCAGTCAAGAAAACATTGCCTCCATCTTGTTCATTTACAACCATGACAAGCTCTCAAAACACTCCTGTTCTTGAAGTTTTACTCTTATTGTCAACCAGTCCTAACCATCCAAGACCCACATATGCTATCTTTTATGTCCACCCATTTCTCGACTGGTTCCCGTTCTTCCATATTTTTAGTAACTTAAGTGTACCCGGATTTTACAGTATGAACTCAGTTAAGTAGCAGAATTGTTAGCCCTGTCCCACATTTGCGTCACTGTCATTTACCTCGGTTATGTCACACGCATTTATATGTAGTGTCCGGCGTGTAACACGTTGAGGTACATATAATTTGAAAGAATGTTATTTGTTCTAATGATTGGTGTTAAATTTATTGACAGGTTGAAATAAATACAAAAGTTGAAACAAAGTAGTACAAACTTTTCAGATATCCATCATAAGATTTGAGGATTGGTAGAGGCTTTTGAAGCTGAAAAGATTAAATAGCATTGAACGGGGTGGGGTGAGATAATTTTCGATAGTATCTATGGTAATTAATTTTGGAAATAATGAGCTTTTCAGTATAGACAAGAATGATATTTGCAATTTGTTGATGAGGGTAAACTAGCAGAGATCCGTATAGCATTTGAAAATGTTGTATACTTCGACCTTGAGCAAGGTTACAATTTCTGAAGCTCAGGTACAGCCATATGCGGATGGATTTTAGAAAGCGAGGTATCAACCTGTCTGAAAGGCGAGTCTGTCAGAAACCTATATAGGTATAGCTTAGACCTAGGTCATTCAATATGCCGTACTTCCATAAGTTGTTATAAACTTCCTCCAATTAAAAATACTTGGCTACTAAATGCTTTTTCTTAACGAAAGTTTCTCTGTTAAAAATATTCAATTCCGATCAGATGTTCAATTGTGTTTGCTGGCACTTGAATGGACATTGAAGAACAAACAGAAGTTTATTGGATTCCAGATATACTAGAGAAATCTCTTATGTTTTTGATAATAAATAATGGATGTCAAAATAGATGTTATATGAATGTTCATTTTAAAAAAAACGACATTTTGTGAGCCTTTGAAAAGAAAAGATTGAAATTACTCTACGAGTTTTATTTATTTCACGAAATGCTTAAGAGTGTAGCAAAATAACGTTACTTCTTTCCTTTGCATGACTAAAATGCTTTCCAATGCATCGATCTTTTAGCCTTTCTTTATCATGGCTAAAATGCTTTCCAATGCATCGATCTTTTAGCCTTTTCTTTGCATGACTAAAATACTTTCCAATGCATCGATCTTTTAGCCTTTCCTTTGCATGACTTAAATGCTTTCCAATGCATCGATCTTTTAGCCTTTCCTTTGCATGATTAAAATGCTTTCCAATGCATCGATCTTTTAGCCTTTCCTTATCATGGCTAAAATGCTTTCCAATGCATCGATCTTTTAGCCTTTCCTTATCATGGCTAAAATGCTTTCCAATGCATCGATCTTTTAGCCTTTCCTTATCATGGCTAAAATGCTTTCCAATGCATCGATCGTTTAGCCTTTCCTTATCATGGCTAAAATGCTTTCCAATGCATCGATCTTTTAGCCTTTCCTTATCATGGCTAAAATGCTTTCCAATGGATCGATCGTTTAGCCTTTCCTTATCATGACTAAAATGCTTTCCAGTGCATCGATCTTTTAGCCTTTCCTTTGCATGACTAAAATATATTCCTTTGCCTCTACCATTAAGCCTTTCAATTGCATGACATAATCATGCTATTCTGAAGGTGATAAGGTCTTATTACAAGTGCTGCATATGTAAAAATTGTGATATGGATATATTAACGTAAATATTACAGTAATCATGTGATAAATTTTGATGGGGCTATCGTCATAAGCTGTGTGAGGTAAGTGTTTCAGAAGCTAATAGTGGATATCATTTGATGCTGTTGAAATACCATCGTTTAGTCACTAACTTCTTGCCCTGTTTTCACTCTCTGACAAAACGTAGGCAACATTCTTTTCCCCACGATATAGAAAACATGGATCTGGAATTTGTTTTCTACGAATTTCCCTTCGCTTCTATTTTAAGAGAGAGAGAGAGAGAGAGAGAGAGAGAGAGAGAGAGAGAGAGAGAGTCTGTAACACTATAAGATTAACCCCAGGATCCCATTATAAAACACATTAATTGCTTTATCCACTGCTCTAAAACTGCATATAAAAATCGCTTTACTTCAAACAGTGTATATTACTATGTATTAAAACTATTTCATCCCATCGGTGACAGCAGTACCTAGTGTTACGAATCTATGCTCTTAAAATAAGCAACAAAAAAGAGTGAAAAGCAACAAGCTTTGTAAAATTCAAAATTAATGTATTTCCTTAGAATACAAAGTAAAAATGAAATAAAAGGAACTTAAGGTTTTACAAATCCCAAATAAACCTACAATTACAGACCATGAAAAATAACCTTTTAGAATTTTCCTGATGTTTACAAAATAAAAATATTAGAACACGGCCCATTATAAATACACTAAGAAAATTCTAAAACCTAGACCTAGACCCAAAAAATCATATTTACTTCTATTAATAACATTTCCGATTTTAAACCCATACACACAGAGAATAATTTAGTTATGCATTAGTTGTTTACAGAATAAAATTTTAACAACAATCTATTCAGGCCAAGCAGAAATTAACTCAATTTTGGACAAAGTCAAGTCCAGCCTACAATGTTATATTACAAAGGCATGTAATGAAATAAAAAAAACAACAAAAAACTAAGTAACAAACAAGCTAATAAAATATAAATAACAGTTGTCTTTACTATCACACAAAGTAATGTGAAAGCATCAACTTCCACTCTCACGTCGTTTACGCATTAGATTGATATGTTGATTTGCCACGTTATATTCAGCATTATTAGGTCGAAATAAACAAAACTGAGCCATTTTGAATCAAACAGAGAAGACGAATGGAAAGTGGAGCGTTCCTTTATTAAGACTGGGTTAATAGAGGATTGCAACATTACTTTCACAGACAGGTAGTTTGAGCTTTCCTTGAAACAACTAAATTACTTATAGTTGTGACAAATTGATACTTAAAGTCATGACATAAACCATCACAGTAAGTCTAGTTTGTTATTTAATCCTCTCACTTAGTAGATACGAAGAGCAATATGGGACTAAATGGACTTTAATGTATCTTCAAAGAAGTATCGATATTGCAATAAATGTAGTTTTCCAGATTTATGTATATTTCTGCAGCAATTATCCTTCCATCACGACACAATAATCTCGTTTGCAATTATCGTGAGTTCAGTGGATATAACAACTGAATTACAAATCGGTTTTGAATAGATGGCGCTTTTTACATTGGACATATCTACAAGAATGTTTTGATGAGTTTTATATATAACTTTTGGGATTATATACAGTTCACTTTGTTCAACAGCTGTGTGAGCATGATGTAAATGTAACCCGAAGGGGTCTCATGTTTTTCCAGAGTGCTGCGGTAGACTTTTGTACACAACAAAACACGATGGTTATGATTCCTTAATTAATTATTGTACGAAAATTACGTATAAATATTTATTCAAACCAATAAATATACCAACAGTAAACAGAGGTAGGCAATTAATATAGTCAAAGCAACATATACTGTCTTTCCGATAAGTCATGTCGGTTTGATAACAGAACCATGCTCCTTTTGAATATCTGTTTTGATAGTGCTCGTGTTTTTCTGTCGGATATTTTGTGAATGTCGTTTGTCGTGAGAGATCAGTTGGAAAATTTCGTGTGAATAAGTCTGGATGCAAGAATATCAAATCTTTCGTAGACAAGCTTATTTTTCCGATTGTTCCATAAAAGCCGTTTGAAAAGATGACCTCTATAATGTTGACAGAAGGTAGGGAAATCGTTTTGCGTTAAGGGCTAATTTTAATTCACTTGGCTGTCCTCTTGACCTAATAGGTTCTCCGTTCTTTCAGTTCCATGCACTCTCCCATGTAACCCCGCCTGTAGTTCAGAACCAGACATGTCAGCCAACGTGCTTAATTCTCCATATCAATATAAATCAATTTGCTGGTGTTAAAGTAAAGAATGCCGTAAAGGTTTCACTGTTGTCGCCATGAGTGTACATCTATTTGATCAATTACAGGAACATGATGTCGCGTGTAATGAACACAAACTTCGCTCACTCTGAGATATTAACGAAATAAACAAGCACGCAGTATGTTCAATTTAGTTACGATGACTGTCTTAGTTGAAAGAATTCAAGTCCTTTAAATGGTGACATTGTAACGAATTGTAACGTCCTTTCGCTGCAATAAAAGCTCTCGATAAAAATATTTTTTGAGCAGTCAGGATTTAATTCCAAGTTTTGAAGTGTATTACCTTTTAGTTGAAGTTTTCCTGATTAATTGGATTTCTATGCAGCACAGTTATTTGATGTCTGTTTTCTTAATTACAAAATTGGAATTTTAATGAGCACGAACAGACGAGAATGAAAGTTTGATTTTAGGACAAAAATATTTCCAACCACGGATTTTCCGAGCTTTTTGAACTTTATTCCTTTGACATAAAACTACTCTATAGATTTTCAGCAAACAATAATAGCGGGCTTAAGTATAAAACATGTTATTACCTTCTTCTTCAATTTCCTACACTAGTGGTTTTCACACGGAATGTAATGAAAGGCAGTTACTTTGGCAAGTCAAGGGACGGAATCACGTTCTTATTAGTAATACGAAAATTCGCATTTGGCTTGGAATACATCCAAATATTTACATAATTGAAAGCATAGGTCCTATGCCTGTCAGGCGTGTTTGATTCAATCGAGCACCTCAACACATCACGTCTACAACAGTACCAACGGCACATTATTTCACAAAGAAATTAGAGCAAACTTTTCACACGATTAATCAGCTATTATTAAAAGGAAGCTATGGGAGAAAAGATTCGAATTATATTCGCGTCATTGTACAATCTTAGATTTTGATCAATATATCACCAGACGTTAAACGTATTCATAAATGTTTTTTCTGTTCTGGTTTCATTTCGAAATCGAGCAAAACAAGCATTATTTTGAAATTCAACCCAGGAATTCAATATTGGCCTATAGGGTTGTTTCCACAGTTCTCTACTGCCCCCCAAAATCCCAGAATACATTCTGATATCAGTGGGATTGTTGGTAAAACCATCCAAAATATTAGTATGTACACATATCATAGATAAGAAACTTAAGTGCTTTCTCTAGAATTCTATAACTTCTATTTAAACTCTTCTCAAATCGGACATTGAACTTCTTGAGCATTTCACATGTCAAAATGCGTGACAAAAGACAGTCACGGAAGAAACTTGTTGACGAGATCTCTCCATTAGTCATCTTTGAAAAGCGACTGTCAGAACACGTCAGGTGTATTTGACTTCGATTGCTTACAATTAATGACAACCACCAACACGCTATCATATATGCAAATAAATCACCGTAACAAGATTTTCCTTCATTTTAATGGAAAATCAGGTTTATACCAGAATGAGCATCAATATCAATATAATTTCTTGTCTCTTGCAAACATTTCAAGGCTGGTTGCCAGTCTGTAATGAACGAATGCTGCTCTCTGACAATCTTTGCTTCGTTTGACAGGAAAATGTCAGAAATCCATTTTCTATGGATGAACTGAATAGTTAACAGACGTAGTAATTAGCAGCAGAGTTTTGTGTTGTGCATCATGTATCGAAATACAAACCTTTTTAAAGATCAATTGTAAAAGGTATTAGAACAGCAAGACTTGGGAATTTGATGATTATTATAAAGCTAACATCGTTATGCCACTCATATATTTCTTTGTCACCATATTGTGTACATATAAGACAGCGCTAAAGTATAAAGTATATTAAAAATGTCTACCGCAGTAAGACCCTAAAATATTTTGCATAAAGAACATTAATTAATTGTAGATTCTCGATATCCATCTTATAGTGTAACGCACTCTCACGTAAATACTATTTCTCACGTGTGTAATTTCTGGCACTAGAGAGTTTGCCAAAAACACCAAAAATGCTGAATTTTTGTTGCACGTCATTGTTACGTGGCACATTTCAGACACTTCCAATCAAACAGTTTAATATTTTAAGCTTTTACAAAAGAAACTAACTTTATTTTTCTTTATTTTGCAACAAATGCGATTCTTTTTGGTTGAATATTATTTAAAATTCAAGCCAGATTTGTGTAAATCGACTTCTTGCCATCCTGTTTCTTGTCATTAAAGCAACATTATTTATAACTGTGTCGCTTTATGATCGTAGATGAGAAAGATTAAAATGCTTGAAACATGAAAGGCCAAAAATAAATATTAGTGTTGAACAGTGTCAGTACTAGAAAATTAGGATAGCTGTATACGTCTTAAGGTTAAATACACTTCCGCAAAAGAGAAGGTATGGAAATGAAGACAATCGAATGTAAAACAACGGTGTTCACTGTGGAATATGAAATACGTCTTCAACAGGTACGTGTTACATCTGTGAGAAAAAAGTTGAAAACAAAATGAAACACCATAACCATTTCACAGAAGGTATAATTGAGCAGAATTTAAAGATTGCAACATGAATCATACATAAAAAGGACATAAACCACTGATTATTCACAACTTATCCGATAGAGTAGTCTATTCATCTATCCATAGTTTAACACTGAGTAGTCTATTCATCAAGACATAGTTTAGTAGTGAGAGGAGTCTATTAATTATACATATCTTATTAGTGTGAGTAATCTATTAATCTAGACATAGTTTAGTATTGAGAGTAGTCTAATAATCTAGACATATCTTATTAGTGAGAGTAATATTAATATAGACAGTTTATTTTAGTGATTAGTCTATTAATCTAGACATAGTTTAGCACTGAGTAGTCTATTCATCAAGACATAATTTAGTAGTAAGATGAGTCTATTAATCTTGACATAGTTTAGTATAGAGAGTAATTTATTATTCTAGACAGCTTATTAGTGAGAGTAATCTATTAATCTAGATAGTTTGTTAGTGACAGTAGTCTATTAATCTAGACATATCTTATTAGTGAGAGTAATATTAATCTAGACAGTTTGTTAGTAGTGATTAGTCTATTAATCTAGACATAGTTTGTTAGTGAGAGTAGTCTATTAATCTAGACATAGGTTAGCATTGAGTAGTATATTCATCAAGACATAGTTTGTTAGTGAGAGGAGTCTATTAATCTAGACATAGTTTGTTAGTGAGAGTAGTCTATTAATCTAGACATAGTTTACTATTGAGAGTAGTCTATTAATCTAGACATAGTTGACTATTGAGAGTATTCTATTAATCTAGACATAATTTATTATTGAGAGTAGTCTATTAATCTAGACATAGCTTATTAGTGAGAGTAATCTATTAATCTAGACATAGTTTAGTAGTGATTAGTCTATTAATCTAGGCATAGTTTACGATAGAGTAGTCTATTCATCTAGACATAGTTTAGCATTGAGTAGTCTATTCTTCAAGACATAGTTTATTAGTGAGAGGAGTCTGTTAATCGACATAGTTTAATAAATTAGTAGTAACAATTCTAGACATGGTTTAAAATGATCGTGTTGAAGAGGTAAAAAGTTTAAATAATTACAGACACACAGAAACGTTATAGTAGCATGAAATCTAAATATTTGTGGAAAAAACACTTACCCATGTGAATACATGAATAACTTTGAAGAGTTTCGCGAAACAGCTATGTCATCAATACGAAAACTATAATATGTAACTTTATTGTGAAATAAATGAAAACCAAATGTAAACATTCACATTTGGTACACTGCATCCTTCATGATTCATGCACAAAATATATATTTGTTTCGTTGATTGTTTAAGATGCTTACCGGAGCATGCGGCACAAAATAACATTTTTTTCTTTTGATTTAAAAGTCACTACATTGTTGATTGTTAGTTAATATAAGATCTCTACAATAGAATCTATTATCATGTATACATATATCTATTTCTCTAGTCAAGCCAGACCAGTTGTTATCGTTATACGCAAAAAAAAATTCTATTCATGTGTTCATTAAATATTTTGTCAAAAGACTTAAACTTCTGAAATGGAAGCACATGACTGAATTAATCATTACTGGTTTGTGATGAAGAAGATGAATTGAGTAATTCGAACAGCTTTGAAATTGTCATCCTGTGGTGTCATGTTAAATGGTGACTTGTAAATTTTTAAGTTCAGATACTGTGAAAGTACGGGAATAAAACGAGCAGGAATTACTGCCATATGTTTTCTTGAAATTGAACTTTCTCTTATGTCATGATATTCATTGTTTGTATAAATTAAAGTCGTTCTTCTGTCATTTTATTCATTTTTTCAAGAACTTAAAGTCGTCCTGTAATGTTATTTCATAATATTCATTGTTTACTGAACTTAAAGTCGTTCTTAAGTCATGATATTCATTGTTTCTAGAAATTAAAGTCGTTGTGTTATGATATTCATTGTTTGTAGAACTTAAAATCGTTGTGTCATGATATTCATTATTTGTAGAACTTAAAGTCGTTCTTATGTCATGATATGTATTGTTTGTAGAACTCAGAAGTCGTTGTGTCATGATATTCATTGCTTGTAGAACTTAAAGTCCTTGTGTCATGATATTCATTGTTTGTAGAACTTAAAGTCCTTGTGTCATGATATTCATTGTTTGTAGAACTTAAAGTCCTTGTGTCATGATATTCATTGTTTGTAGAACTTAAAGTCCTCGTGTCATGATATTAATTGTTTGTAGAACTTAAAATCGTTGTGTCATGATACACATTGTTTGTACAAATTAAAGTCGTTGTGTCATGATATTCATTGTCTGTGGAACTTAAAGTCATTATTTCATAATATTCATTGTTTGTAGAACTTAAAGTCGTTCTTATGTCATGATAATCATTGTAGAACTTAAAGTCGTTGTGTCATGATATTCATTGTTTGTAGAACTTAAAGTCCTCGTGTCATGATATTAATTGTTTGTAGAACTTAAAATCGTTGTGTCATGATACTCATTGTTTGTACAAATTAAAGTCGTTGCGTCATGATATTCATTGTCTGTGGAACTTATTTCATAATATTCATTGTTTGTAGAACTTAAAATCGTTCTTATGTCATGATATTCATTGTTTGTATAAATTAAAGTCATTATTTCATAATATTCATTGTTTGTAGAACTTAAAATCGTTGCGTCATGATATTCATTGTTTGTAGAAATTAAAGTCGTTGCGTCATGATATTCATTGTTTGTAGAAATTAAAGTCGTTGCGTCATGATATTCATTGTTTGTAGAAATTAAAGTCGTTGTGCCATGATATGCATTGTCTGTATAAATTAAAGTCGTTGTGTCATGATATTCATTATTTGTGGAACTCAGAAGTCGTTGTGTCATGATATTCATTATTTGTGGAACTCAGAAGTCGTTGTGTCATGATATTCATTGCTTGCAGAACTTAAAGTCGTTGTGTCATGATATGCACTGTCTGTAGAACTTAAATTCATTATTTCATAATATTCATTGTTTGCTGAATGTAAGTCGTTCTTATGTCATGATATTTATTGTTTGTATAAATTAAAGTCATTATTTCATAATATTCATTGTTTGTAGAACTTAAAGTCGTTCTTATGTCATGATATTAATTGTTTGTAGAACTTAAAATCGTTGTGTCATTATATTCATTGTTTGAAGAACTTAAAGTCATTGTGTCATTATATCCATTGTTTGAAGAACTTAAAGTCATTGCGTCATGATATTAATTGTTTGTAGAACTTAAAGTCGTTGCGTCATGATATTCATTGTTTGTAGAACTTAAAGTCGTTGTGGCAGGATGCTCATTGTTTGTACGAATTAAAGTCGTTGTCTCATGATATTCATTGTCTGTAGAATCAAAGTCATTATTTCATAATATTCATTTTTTGTAGAACTCAAAGTCCTCGTGTCAGGATATTCATTGCTTGTAGAACTTAAAGTCGTTGTGTCAGGATATTCATTGTTTGTACAAATTAAAGTCGTTGTGTCATGATATTCATTGTCTGTAGAATTAAAGTCATTATTTCATAATATTCATTGTTTGTAGAACTCAAAGTCGTTCTTATGTCATGATATTCATTGTTTGTACAAATTAATGTCGTTGTATCATGATATTCATTGTTTGTACAAATTAAAGTCGTTGTGTCATGATATTCATTGTTGTTATTGCCAAAAATGTACAAGGCAATAATACTTTGCCATATTTGTCCATCAGAACTAAAGGTGGAATCCGTTGACATATCAGTCAAACCATTATGTAATAGAAACTTGTCGTTTTTTGTGTAACCCTAATTAATGTGAGCATTTACACGAAATTGCTCGGTTAATAAACATATCGATCTATGCAGGCCAATCGTTAGACGACGTCTAACTTTCAGGATACTTTTCTGTCACATTCGTGCACTCCAAGGTTCCCAGTAAGCAATGACAAACCTTTTTAGTCAGGAAGTATTGCTTTCCATTTGTCATGTTTTTCGAGCTAAAATAGTCACAAGAGCCTTACCGGGCGTAAAATTAGATTTTTAAATTAATTCTTCAGGAGCAGGACAAAAACACCGTTGGGTTTTCCCTACAAAGTGTGTTATTTAGCGCCTATAATGAAGGAAGCCGCATGCATCGAATGGAAGTTGAGTTGATGTTCAAAGAGAATATGAAATAAGCCTAACGAGAGCGCACAGTTGATGTCGCGTGACGTCATGCGTATACGTGACACTATACATTTGTTGCACTGCATAACGTGTACCTGTAAAAGAAATCTGTATTGCACGGGTGTTTTCAATCAAATAATGGTTTACTTTTTATTTGCTAGAAGAAAAAAATATTTGTTTCTGCCACGTCTTATACTAGTTTGTAAACCTATGGATAGTTCCGGCATGACCTCATCAACAGCCATATTTGTGGTATGCTGGTAGATTTACCGTTGAGTTTAGATAGTGTTTGGAAGTTGAAATGAATTCATTGAGTCTCAAGTGACTGTTATACAAGACACATACATAAATAGAACGCAAATCAGGCTTTCTGTTAGTGTCTATATTTTTAATTTACAAGTGGATTTTGCTTCAGTGTGCCTTGTACTGCCAAGTTGCCCATCATCCAGGTAAAATGTGCAGAATGTCGTATGCTTGTGACCTTATCAGGAAAGCATCTATATCATTTTCAGGAGCAGACTAAGTCTGTATTACATAAATACATCTACAACATCGGCATGGTAAAACATGCAATTGATTTCGCCATGTAGCAGACGAGGCTGAGAGGTAAAAAAGCTATTAACTGTTCCAGTCCCTAGGTTATCGTGAATATGCACATAAATTTAGATCTTTACGTGATTTTTTTGTCATATTCCATGTTTTTCAAATTATGAATGTCCTACATACTGTGCTAGCGTTGTGATGAAATTTTTCAAACAGATCATTAGTCAGATAAAATAGAGGAAAATTAAGATTAAAACGTCTATACATTTTTTTGAATCACTCTCTACAGAAGACAGGTTCAAAACAGGTAACAGCATGAAAGACTTGGACATTGGTTAATTTGTACTGGCGTGAATGTGCCAAAGATTATGAACAAATAAAATGATTAGGTTAATAAACTCATTAAAAACAATCCTTTGCTATGACAGACAACAGTTATCAAGAGGATTATAAATAAGTTCAATAGTGTCTTTCATGACATTGAGACGATATTAGAAGAATGTATATAATTAATATACATGAGTACTCTATATATGCACTTACGTGTGTATACAATGTTATATCTTTTGAGGAGGTGAAGGAAAACAAGATATAATAGAGTTCCATTGGACTGTACGTAAAAAGATTCGTATAATAACAAAAATATTTGATGACACTTATCCTGACATGAATGATTTACAATACTTATGAGAACGTGTAAAATCTGTTGTACATCACAGTCAAGACTTAGTGGTTTCAACTATATATATTTCTATAATACAATTGCTATGCTATAATATGGTCAATGAACAGAAAACTTATTTCAAAGGGATATTTTATAGAATGTATAGAAATAACATAGTTCTTGAAAATCAGGAAAATATGGATATTCTTGCTCATATACGCAGTTCCGAGAACTTGGTCAAACTAATTGATAGAGTCCGTTTCTTTTTCCACTGCAACCGTTGAAGACCACTTATATTGTTAGACTGAGACGTCAGCTGGCATTGATATCGTAATGAATCTGTTATTACCGAATGGCCTTGTCTAAACATGACACATTTTACTCTCTAATGTGAGAGTATTGATTCGGTACGGAAGCTTGCTAGTGCCACATTGTAATAAATGTTTGTAATCGTAATTTCCACTTAGTATATCCTAATAGCCATCACGTAATTTCGAGTTAGTATACCGTAATTACTAGGTAGTAAGTATTATTTAAGATTGGAAAATTGATATAAACGCTTCACTAGCAGGCTTCTACATGTTGATGATAAGGATACCCTGTCCTTTCTAAAAAACGGATGACGCCACACTCAAACAAGGTCATTTTAGTGTCATTGAGATATGGGGTAGAGAACAATGTCCGTTCTGGTTTTGAAAAACGCATTGAGAGTAATTACAAAATGCGATAGCGTTATGTCTTTTATCAGGAAAGACTGTTGGAATGGGCTACTGTAGTTAAAGTTTTAGCTAGAGGTAGGACATAAAGAAATGAAAAAAATGTTTCTGTTTATTTGTTATATTTTTTATCAACTGTGTAGATCCCAAAACTCAACGTGACTACTTTACATGCAAATGTATTTCTGGAGCGTGAATTTCATAATTGTAGATTTTTCTTTATACTAGGTGATATCATATTAAAGATTGATCATATGCAGTTTCCTTTAATGTGAAAGAAGTCGAAATCATTTAAGTACATTTTTCAATCCAGCCACGCGAGTTAAAATAAATTCTTTGTATTTCATCTCTTTGATTATTAGAAATATCATGTCAAAAGTCAGATTACTCTTGGTTTTGATCAGGACAAGGAAACAGTTGCAATATTTTAATGATATAAAATCGTCCTCACAAAATGATTTTTGTCACATTGTTATCGATATTGGACCTCACTGTGGGAGAGATGTCTCTTAGTTGTCGATTAAAATTGAATGACACAAATAAAGTCTCTTTCAACACTTATTGATAGGCTGGATAGAGTCTTTTTCTTTTCTTAGTCTATTCTATTTATATTTCACTAAAGTACCCATAAGAAAATAAGACGATTAAATAATTAACAAATTGTTTCTCGCAAGAGAATAACATTTTGCTAAAGTGTTCATTTTTTATTTATTATATTCATATTTTCCTTCTCAAGGAGATGTGTTATAAATATAACATTGAATGTCCGTGGTATAACATTCGATATTAAGAAGTGGATGTAAAGTGGAAAAAAACCCAGACTAATTCCGAATTGAATCGTAATTTACTTAGCGAGGTTTACTTTTATCAACAACGTTGGACAAGCGTAAATAAGTTTCAACTGACCTCCTCATGCTTGCGTATCCTTGCACATTCATTTGTTTGTCATCTTGGTAAATTTTTATTTCAAGCCGATGAAAAACATTGATATAGAAAATACAAGTGACAAATTAATATATTATACACACTTGTGACGATTTAAAGCGAGATATTTTTATTAAATTAACGGCAAATAACACTAATTCATACTGATGATTCAGAAAACATTCTGTCCTGTGTTTTGTTAAACAGAGTCTCTGGTAGATTTGAGCATGCGCTTAAGAATAAGAGTGAAAACCTTGTAAAAGATTGGTCAATACGGACGAGAATCCGACGTTCCAAAAAACCCCAGCATTGTGCAGTATATAATTTTTTTCTTCTCTAGAAAAATTGGAAAACTGCTCTGTATTTGTGCTATTATTAATCTCTCTCTCTCTCTCTCTCTCTGTTAACCGCTCCGGTGGCCTAGTGGTTAGAGCGTCCGCCTCGGATGCGGGAGATCGTGGGTTCGATCATCGGCCGAGTCATACCAAAGATTTACAAAAATGGTACTAACAGCTGCCTCGCTTGGCGCTCAGCATTAAGAGGTTAGTGTTAGGACTGGTCGGCCTGGTGTCCGGATAATGTGACTGGGTGGGACATCGTGCTACATGTCTGCGGCAGCTTCCAGTGCTAGGAATCACTAAAAACTGCCACACTGCAGACATCGTAGCGATATGACTGAAAAATTGTTAAAGCTACGTTAAATCACACACACACTCTATCTGTTTATGTCTGTCTCTGTCCCTTTATGTATATATATATATATATATATATATATATATATATATATATATATATATATATATATATATATATATATATATATATATATATCTGTGTGTGTGTCTTTGTGTATTTTTAAAGACAATGTTGAGTTATCTCTGTTAAAGTATATTCGTGTAGTTGGTCGTGACGCAAATGTTCAAGTCGGAACATTCAGGGCTTCAATCTTGACGACGTTCAAGTCAGAACATTCAGGTGCGCAATATTGATTATCTCCGTGGACACCTGGGTCGAATGAATCTGTGTTCATATGTTGCCTTCATTTTGCATATGGATGGAAACGATGCTAGCAAACATGGACATCTTGGCCAGTTCGGTTTAAATGTGATTTGCTGCTCCCTGGCTACCTTCCCACGCATTCTGTAATATGAATGGCTCTAATTTCTGGAGCTGACGCAGGTGTTAAACGTTTAGTTTTGACGTTAATAGAGGTATGTAGACAACTAAAAACAGTCGTATAGACAATCATAACTCACTTCAACCAGTTTTAAAAGTCGCAATATATCTGTGTTACAGTTACGAAACACATCTTTGTGGCAGTGACACATCTATACGTTTGAGAAACATCCAGAGTATTTGCTCTGTTCTTTAGCTGGTGTCAAAATCACAATTTCTGCACAAAACAGACCTTTTAGCAGGCACCTAGATGGTTAATACATCCGCTGTCATACCACGTTCACATCTTTCTTCATGTACAGCATCCTCTTAAACGCAGGTAAGACGGCATGCGTCCAAAATTGTACACATATAGATGATTTTCAATTACAGATGGTGCCCCTCATCAAATCATGATAAATTCAATAGGTTGAAATTACAATGGTCGATATACATTTTATTACTTACCTTTTACACAATTAAGTATAATTTACCCGTTTAGACAATCGATTTGTGTTACCCCTCCCCAACTCAATAAATAATATTCGCCATCTCCCAAACATTTCTCTGCCTTACCAATAAATCCAGTGTTATTAACGTCAAATTTTGTTTCTGGCAAAGGTAATCAAACGATTGTCCCTTTGGTTATCAAGTTGGAGATAGGAGCTTATATATCGTACATCAAAATATTTCCTCAAGTCTTATACTTAAACCAAGAATTGGCAAGACTCTCTGTACGCCCAGTATAGAATGCCTCAAAATGTGCCACAGTAATGCAGCTCTTCTGAATCAAAGCCATACAAGTGTGAGTACTTGATTCTTTGCCGTAGATGGACATAACACAATTAATTTTACTATGTCTTCTCTACATTTGTTTCTCAGTACTGACCTTTCCACTGTGTTACAATCAATGCAAATCATATGTTAATCTAAAATACCTTCAAAAATGACTTCACGGTAAAGTTCTTGTCAAATGTTGACCTGCTCTTTTTTGAGATGCTGGACTGTCAACATAGCAGCATGTAAACAGAACACAGATTTCACTTCCGGATCATCACCAAGGCCTTATTACTCAGTGTGCACTGTCGCCAAAATACACACAGACAACAATACCCTGAGCTCATATTATCAAGAATAAACAGTTACCTTTATATCCCTAACAAAAATGCATAAATAAAACTCTTCTATCGCCACCAAAATGAGAGAGGAAAAAATGTTCTAAACATAGACTAGAACTACATTCGTGGGTACTGAACTGGAGGTATTAATTGTGACCTAATTCCAGATAAAAGTGGGAGTACTTGATTTTTTGCCCTAGCCTAACTTAAGCTGCCACCTAATCAACCAACCAGGGTAATAGAGTTAACATCCGCTTTTATTGATCGCACTTACACTACTCACCCCACAGTCCGTATTTGACATCATTATGTCATTGTCAACCTTTATCTGGTATGTGCCGCGAAAGCAGTTCAACAGACCATAAAATACGCACGAAAATATAATACATATCTTTCAATCATTTCGACAACGAATTGTTCCTTCATGAACTATCCTCAGCATTCGATAATGTATCTTCTTATCACTCGAGCTAGAAAATGCGTTGCAAGTTCTGTCTGATAGATATTTACTTTTACGTAATAAACATACTCTAACAAAAGCTAAGGCGTTTAAGGGAGCACTCCTACATATATCGAAAACACAAAATTCCAGGAAACTCAAACTGCGTATTGTTTTTGCAAAACACAACTTACTGACCCATAAAGTACATGTCAGACATTTTGGACGCGGATAGATAATTGAAGTCAAACCTCCAGGTCTTAAAACTGGCAAGTCATTTTTGAGTTCTATAAATAACACAGGAATAATTTATGCATATTCGAACAATTGCGGCTGTTACCGTTGAAGCTCATGATTCCATGTAAATACGAGTTATTGAAGACGCACATCCCAGCAGAAGAAATGTATTTTTTTGAAAACCAGTCTGTACAGACAGAGAAAGAAGAACCAGAAGACAGGACAACAGACACAATGGAGCTAGATGCTTCCAACATATATAAAGAATGGTTTAAAGTATATTGATATGAGTGAACGAGGGGCGTTTCAAAACAATTATACAAATGTAGAATTATTAATGATCGAGTTGGTACTATCAGTTCCAGTCGATGTTTCAGCAAATCTATATCAAAATGGTATGTTGCATTAATGATGAAGGAATGGATTCGCATTTAATATAACGGATATAATTAACGTTACCGTAAATTGACTTGGAGAGTGAAGGCATAAATATATATTTTAGATCATTTTGTTCTTGATCGAGTGCATGACTGCAGTTAATACTATCTGCATAACAAGAAACTTTTTATTATGTCATTAATATTATTAATTTCAAAGAACTGTTACTTTTAAACCGCCGTTCAGTTGCTGTACTCAGTATTTATTTGCTACGCATTGCATGAATTGCAGATGCATTCAGCAGGTTTCATACTTCATGAATTTCTTTTAGTTTTATGTTCATTATTCTTTATCTCGCCTGTGAAAAATACCATGAAATAATCTACATCTAATTCCACACATACATCACAAACTTTAAAATCCTTTTTTTCAGTCATAAAAATGGAACAAAGAATAATAATAATAATAATAATAATAATAATAATAATAATAATAATCATCTTCACCTGAAATGTGCATAGGTTGTTGATTGTGGTTTAACTTTTCCTATTTCACTGTTTTTATGTACATCATAACTACAGTCATGACAACTGGATGGAAAATATAAATTTTATTAAATATTGGAAGACAAATGGAATATAATATTGATAGGTTAAAGCAAGATAATGTTTTAGCTAGGGTTTATGTTGTCTATTGTTGTTATAAAATAATAATTGGTCTGTTTATAGATTTGTATTTCGTCCTATCATATTCAAACTTAAATCTATGTAAATTAGTTTGTGCTTCTCATTTCATAAAGAGCTGTTTCATACAAATTTACTTTGCCAACCAGTTGTCTCTCAACGGTTTTGTATTGTTTGAAATCTTTTCATAATTATTATTGGTCGTCATTAATATGTACGGGCATTAATGGTAAATTGTAAACGTTTAAGTTAAAAGAATATTACAGTGACTTACCCCCCTCCCCTGCATATTTTAAAACGCACCGGGTTATGTCACCATGTCTGAATTTCTATTAGTCACTCAATTTGTAATGATCGGTATCTCATATACAATTATGGCATAGCCTTGAAACTTTCGGATATGATCGGGAGTAGTCATCAGATGTACACAGTAGTGTCAACATTTTAATTAGGACTCTTGGATAGGATACATGTCTTGGATGGTTACTTTGGTTTAAGCTTCTAAATGTTTTTGAAGAATTGTAGATGGAAGTCTGACAGTTGGTTTGTGTCATTTCAATGCCAGGGCTTTGACAAATGCATCAGGCTTTTGTGTTACACTCACGGGTCGTGAGCAGTGATGGTCACATTGTGTATGCTTCACCTGGGTCACAACATGGAAACTGTTGAAATCCTCTGTTAGTAACCATCTATGTGTATGAAGGAAATGAAACCGAACTAGACATACCGGTATATACAGTGCAGACAGTGGGTCATGGCCCTTATGTTGTGGATAGAGTCATAGCTTTGAAAGAGTAGACATCCACAACTTGGAAACAATAAACATCCACAACTTGGAAACAGTAGACATCCACAACTTGGAAACGGTAGACATCCACAACTTGGAAACATAAATTGCCTAAAGGACATGAGAAGAAATCAGACAAATTTCCAGCACAGACCCTAAGGAAGGAGACATGCATGATACTGGGTCTTCACTTGGAAACTCTTCCCCAGTTATTGAAGGGCACGAGGATATAGAAGTAGACATATGCTCGAAATAGACTCTGGGTTGCGCCCTTGTGATTGGGAATCTGACCCTGATTCATAAAATGGACATTGTTAAGATCCCCTCATAGAACAATATATGTGGAATCAGAGTGCACGAATACTTGTATAGTTTTGTACATACAAAAATCATCCCAAAATATTCTGCTTGGAAGGTTTACTGAACCTAACCAATCAGCTGGATGACGTTTTCTAAATGCAGAAATTGACACTAGAATGTTTGTTCTTGAATATTAAGGTCACATATTTAGGTTATATATAGTGTGCAGTTTGTGACCCAGGACGTGATAGAATTAGTGGTGTGATAACTGTTAAACATTTACAAATATGTGTGGAAAAGGGTGTAAAATTTGCCACTTTCATAAGTCTCGTTTGAAGGTCAGAAGTGAACATTACTGTAACTTGCAGATTATTAAAATAAAGTAATTTAAATAAAATTTAGAATATCTGTACAGCATGGTTTGATGTTGTCATTTGTCATTTTCATCGACCTATCTGTAATGCCAGATCACACTGCTCGTGTCAATATCATTCTTGTGTGTGTGTCCAAAAACTGTCACCCAAAAGCTATTGTTAAAAGTCATGGAATGGTAGGTTTAACCCTGTAAAATCATGGCTTGAGCGTGTACCATTTCATTTGTATCAATAGCATAGTTATATCAGCAAGATCAAAGTCACATATGAAGTTTACTCACTTAGGACTTTAAATCTATCAGCAATATCAAAGTCACATATGGCGTTTACTCGCTTAGGACTGTAGTTCTATCAGCAAGATCAAAGTCATATATGAAGTTTACTCACTTAGAACTGTACTTCTATCAGCAATATCAAAGTCACATATGACGTTTACTCACTTAGGACTGTAGTTCTGTCAGCAAGATCAAAGTCATATATGAAGTTTGCTCACTTAGGACTTTAGTTCTATCAGCAATATCAAAGTCATATATGAAGTTTACTCACTAAGGACTTTAGTTCTATCAGCAATATCAAAGTCACATATGAAGTTTGCTCACTTAGGACTGTAGTTCTATCAGCAATATCAAAGTCACATATGAAGTTTGCTAACTTAAGGACTTTAGTGCTATCTGCAATATCAAAGTCGTATATGAAGTTTACTCACTTAAGGACTTTAGTTCTATCAGCAAGATCAAATCATACATAAAGTTTACTCACTAAGGACTTTAGTTCTATCAGCAATATCAAAGTCACATATGAAGTTTACTCACTAAGGACTTTAGTTCTATCAGCAATATCAAAGTCACATATGAAGTTTACTCACTTAGGACTGTAGTTCTATCAGCAATATCAAAGTCATATATGAAGTTTACTCACTTAAGGACTTTAGTTCTATCAGCAATATCAAAGTCACATATGAAGTTTACTCACTTAACGACGTTAGTTCTATCAGCAATATCAAAGTCACATATGAAGTTTACTCACTAAGGACTTTAGTTCTATCAGCAATATCAAAGTCACATATGAGGTTTAATCACTTAGGACTGTAGTTCTATCAGCAATATTAGTCATATATGAAGTTTACTCACTTAAAACTGTAGTTCTAAATTCACGAAACGTAGTTGAATTAAACTCATGTTCACATCATAACTTCTGAATGTGTAACTTATCTTCATGGTATTTTTATTATCAAGGTTAAAATCATGGATCAAACCGTGTCTATTTGGTGTCTATCCAAATCATCATGGATAGTGAGATAATTGTTTTTTTTTATTCATGCACAATGACACATCACATAATAATTGTATGATCCAATTTAAAATGCCGAAGTCATTGTTGGCCTGTTGTTCAGAAACTGTTCGCGTAATGAAAATAAAATATTTGGGAAAGTTTGTCGTGTACCACTATCAAGATTATATGGTAACACTCTTATCAAGGTTACTTTCTTGTGATGTCACGCTTTTAACTTAAAGTCGTTAAAAGCAGTTTTATCCAGCACTGTAAAATTTTACAGACTAAAGTTTTGAGACATTCATAATCTTGGCCATAAAGTTATGGTCACATAACAATATGCATATTAAGTCAGTGGCCTGCTACCTTATCTATACTGTCTCTTTTGAACTTCTTCGTATATTTTGTATTTTGATGAACGTTTATCAAGTTCCGCCTGTATTCTGCAACTGGCAGGTTTGAGGCTTAAAGACCAAGGTCATTGATAGTGCAAAGGGCAAATGAAGAATGTGCTGTGTGGTAGTCACGTTACTTAAAACATTGATTTTGTATCGCGTCTCGTTGGTTTTGTGATAATTTCAAGATCAAAACTGCAAACTTTCACAAGGTTTTTATTAATGTTTTGCCATCAACCCATGTGAAATGCGAAATGGAGGGTGAACTTTTATCCAGGTCTGCAGCTCTGACAACAAGGCCATTGGTCAGTAATAGGGCATGAGAGGGCACATAGTGTGCTGTGTGGTACTCTTGTTAATCAAATCCTCCAGATTACGTCATATCACATTATTTTGGTGCCATCTTCAAGTTCAAAATTTTCCACTTTGAAAAGATTTTTTCTAGATGCTTTTGTCAAGAGCCCTTATCACACTAATGTGAACTAACATGTGCTTTGAAAATGTGCGACTAAGATATCTTTGTCGTGGAATTATCATCAATGATCTTTGCACACAACTTTAAAAATATAGGGTTAATAATTGATACAAAAAGAAGATCTTTCAGACATGATGCTTTCTGCTAATAGTTATATCATAAAATAACTTTTCATTAATGTTAATATTACACAAATGTTGGTGTCAAACAGTTTTTCACATCATCATATTTTTGAATAGGCTCAGAATATAAGGAGCTTTCCATTTGCTGGAACTTCATGGACAGTTAGAAAAGACACATACAGTATCATACTTAATCAATTTTGAATGAACTTATGAAGTGACGAATGATCATTTCCGATAAAACATCAGATCAAATTTTTTCAGTTTAACATCTAAATAAGTAACTATATTTGGTTACACACATCCGAGGAGTGTTTTTCAGTACAGTTCTAGTTTTGACAGCTTTAATAGCAACCATTAAAACTCCAAAGCATATAGGTAGAAAATACTTTTATTACATTTCCCACAAAAAACAAATAATATTTGATAAAAAAAGTATTGGAGGAAATGTTTTTTACGTCATAATCTACAAAAATAATTTATGTATCTTGACTATCTGATAGACAGACTAGAAATATTCACACATTCTTTAAAATTACTTTATTTAATGTTATCAAATTTTAACGAAACGTTTAATGTGGGATGTTATAGTTATTATTGTTTCATATAGCTTCCATAGCAACAAAGCATCTTTGATATCAGGCAGGTAAAAACTAGTTTTAGTATCTTTAATACTATTATGTCAATTTAAGTTCAACTTTACAAAATAAAATATACCTTCTAGATATTCTACAATTGGTGTATGTATAGAAAACAAAGAACTGTCTGCTAAGAGACAAACAATTATTTTGGCAAAGGGTGAGGTGGGCACCATGGATTTATTTTCTATTATCTCAATATAGTTAATTTTTTTCAAGTAATGTGATTGGATATATTCTGTTTTCCATCAGCAGAATTTTTATTAAAAAAAGCCATTTGATATTGGAAATTCTTATTTGTGAGGTTAAAATATTTCAGCCCTATCCACATCGTTAAACATTAAATGGGTAGTGTCTGAGATTAATCAAAACATTAGTGTAAGCTGCATATTACTATTATTTTGTTGTCATTTCACTCTCAGCCACGTGAGTCATATTTTGTTCTTTTAAAGTATATTTCATTTACGCCATGATAATTCGCTTCTTTTTATGGAAATGAATCAAGAGTTGCGACCTGTCCAACATATTTTTGTTTAGACTTTCATGCAATTAATTGGCGGCATATTTGATTTATTTTGTTTTGATCATTAAGAGGCTGTTCTTAAAACTGTTCTTGCATTTTATACTTGGTATTTTGCGCCAGCAATAACTTTGATATGACGTCATCATTAACTTTATGGCATTCCATTTGCTTGTCTTGGTTTTATCGTGTGCAGAAGCCAACTTCTGCTAGTGTGATTGGCTTAAGTAATGTTTCTGCAATCATTGTTCGCCATTTTTTCCCCTGGTAAAATGCGATCACGTCCTTGCTGCCGCTTCACTTATTTTTTCATAACAGCAACTTTATCTCTTGGCTGTTCTACTGCATCTTCGCTGCCAAGGTTCCGATATGCTATTTACACCTATGCGGATCGAACAGATAAATTGGTGCTTTGTCCTAGCGACATCTATTGGATTTCCTTCCTCAGTATGTATTACCAACTAACCAATAGCATGATGCATTGTACATCCGCCGAAAAACGTGGGTGAAATTGACTTAAAGGGATACTTTGGAGGTTTAACATCGAAAGTATAGCTATGTACCAGAGATAACATTGTAGGTGTATTTGAATGAAAGGTAATTGTATAAACACGGACCGGCACTGGAAAATTGCTTATTTATGAGTCCATTCATGTCGTGTGCTGACCTTGTCTAGATCATGTAGGAACAGCGTTCACATATGAACAAGTGAATTTTGATTGGATGCAGTGGCTTGCTGACGCGTCCAATGAAATTCACAGACCAGAAGCACAGACGTATCCGCTCGATGCGTCAAGGTGAAGATAGGGCTATCACAGAAGAACCTTGGTTAGAGAAGATGCCTCTATTCGGACAAAAGGCATGATGCTATATGCTTAAATAAATGAATATTATCTATCATGCAATTTCAGTCTGGCCAATAATATTCGTCAGAGCCACGTCGCTACATTTCAGGGACTTCTTCTGCATCGCGAAGAGATATCATAAGATTATGATTGATGCCACCTATGGCCTCGTTACAGCACTGTTTAAATTTACAGAATTGATTCCATGATAATTATCGCGTGCAGTCGAATCTGTACAGCGGTTGCCAAGCCAGAAAATAAAATAAAGGAGACCGTGTTGCGTCTGGTGTATTTTGGCTCGTTATATTAAGACTGTGCTAAATATATTGAATCGCAGAGCTTGTCCCGTGACAGCAAAACATATTCTTTGATTTGATTCTTATTATCTCTGTCGATTTTGATGTCGTCAAATACTATCACGGAATCGCAATTACATTTCGTTACTCCCCTATTGCGATAGGCTAGCGGACGGAAGCAACTCCCCTATTGCTTGAAGAGGTGCCAGAGGTTTCAGATGCGTAGATGTCGGTTGCAAGCAACGGTTTGTAATTACGGGTTCTGTCATGACGTTTGCTAACAAGGCAGGGTTTTGTTAAAAACCATCTGCGGTGTCATATAGTTCAATAATTATTCAGGCGTCAGAGGAATTTGGAACTTCAAATCATATCAATGCGTCCGTATTTGAATTTCGTCCATCTGGCGTAGACGTGAAGACGGCAGTAGTAAAAATTAAAGCATTCCATCGGACAAAACAAACGCAGCAACAAAACATTATTTTCATATCAAGCTCATATAAACACTACTGGATACATTCCTCCACTGTCGTTTAATGTTTCCAACAGACGTGGATTTCCTTTATACACTTCCTCAATGTATTCTATCAGCTACAAAACCTTTTTATGCATTTGCTGACCACGTTCTATATTTAACGCATCGAGTGGACGACTGCTGACATATACAATCATTTTTGGATTAATATCGATTTCCAGGCGGTGGTATGCATCTGACGTTTTTTATTGGGGGCAGGATGGATGGCAATAAAATCTATGAATAACTGGCGACTGAAGGCATCACGTGTTTTTGTCACCTGGACCACCATTTTCTCAGGCAGCTACACTATAGGCCTTGAAATATATAGCTTTGACATCCCAAATCCAGGTACTGCAAAATATGACCTCTATAGAATATTCTATGTTCTGCAACGCAAACAAACCACAGCCTTAGATACTTTAACATATTCACGCAAGATTATATTTTGCAGACAACATACCATATATCTTGTCAGGAATTGTGAGAATTGCGCGCGAACTTAAGAAGCTAAAGTTTGAGGATACGCATTCTGAAACATACTGTGATGGCGTACTTGTCAAAACATAATACGAGACCACAGAATATTAGAAACTTATGAAAGCTGGTTAGCCTAAATCCCAAAGAGTTAATTGTTGACACAAACATGAACAACATTTTTAGTTGTTATTATGACAGCAAAGCAGTCGCAAAATGAACATAATGGCTCTGATAAATTGTTTTGCAACGAAAAAGGGACAGCTTGCCCCACTTGCCCCACCTGAAGCTAATAAGCAAATAAAAAAAATTAGCAGAGGCATATTATATGCTGACGAGATGCCGCTTGATGTTCATACCAATCAGCTTGCTACAGCTGTTAATATGCAGAAGCGAATTCAAAAGAC
Source organism: Sinohyriopsis cumingii (assembly GCA_028554795.2). Taxonomy (NCBI): domain Eukaryota; kingdom Metazoa; phylum Mollusca; class Bivalvia; order Unionida; family Unionidae; genus Sinohyriopsis; species Sinohyriopsis cumingii. The sequence goes on along the minus strand of CM068825.1, from coordinate 151,396,000 downwards.
CACTTTCTTGCTGAGCTACCGTAAGATATTTTCAATAAACTAATGCTGATGTGATATTAAAACAAAGCTTGAAGAAAGAAAGTTTGACATCAGAATCTTCAGAAAGTTTTTTAGAGCAAATCCAACTTTAGCCAAGCTTAGAAATTCTAAGTTTTCCGCCCTGCAGCCCAGATCTGTAAACCTTTTTAGCTGCTGTATTGAAAGAGAACAACGCGAAGAACTCATTGCATATTACATATGATATCACAATGGATCGTACAGCTTTACGAAATCTTACCGATATTACAAGCTCCTATTGCTTTTGTTGACAGCAACTCCTCTCGTTCTTAGTTATGCAATTATTGTAATTACGGGCGCTTTCCTAAACCCATTTCATCTGATAGCGTGGAAATTGCAGCGTAGACCGCATTTAGAGAAGTGAAGCCAGATATTCAAAACAAGAAAGGCCTAAGAAAGTATGTTTACGTCACGTATACAAACAGTTTAAATCAAAATAGGACTTGCTTGCATGGTTGATAGGATTAAAAAAATGCCGAATAGTATACAACATAATACGGAAACACTTAAGAATAAAATATAACGTTGGCACTGAAACTGAAGTGTTACGTGTTTAGGAATGAACAAACAGTAACATAAGAAAGAGTGAAGACAACAAGCTTTGAAAAGTTTAACAAATAATTTATTTCCCGGGGAAAACACTGTAAAAAATTTTAAAAAAATAACAACTTACGATTTTAAAAATAAAATCCAAAAATAAATCTAGTAATAATCCATGAATTAAATTTTAGAAGACCCAATAATGAAATGTCCTAATGAATTCAAGTTCGAGTCATGACTAAGAATCTAAGATGGAAGGCGGTGACGTATACTGTATCCTTTGTGGTGTTCTAATGTTTGCAGTTCTGTGTTATTCACAAACAATAATCCTGTGTTTGAATTATTCAAATGTCTTTGTCAAAGAATTCCATAGGAACACTCAATTTTTTCCAGGAAAAAGAATTATCCTTTAGAATCAAAATAATTCGAATAAACATTAAAATAACTCCAAAATGACACAACAAAAGGACACCTTTACGTCCCAGTGTTTTTTTAAGCCAGACCTAAGACATCTCCCTTTATGCATTACTATTAAAACTAACTAATACGCAATTTCGGAAGGCCCATAATTGCGAAATGGAGGCTGTTTACATATTTTAAACAAATCACGTAGCCCTGTATGATCTTGATAAAACTAATCATTTAACTCCGAAAATAAAAAAGTTGTTTACTTCTCTCGCTAATTTCTAAATAAATGTCAGGAACTAGGTCAGCTTTAGGTGTTTACAACTAAAGAGTCAAGGTCAAACTATTTTCTGAAAAAATATCTGGTTCCTAGAAAACAAAACTACATTATTTTGACATGTAATGAAATTAGAAATAAAAAGATTTTAAAACTTACATGCAATTAAATTAAATAAAATATAAATTAAATCAAATATAAATAACATATGCCAGATAATAAACTACATTGAAAAAAATAAAATGCAACTTGAATTTTGAAATAGCGTACCGTAAACACTGGTCTTGACAAAGTCATATAAAATTTCTTGCTGCCAAGTTTATTGTATTTAGAAGTCTGATAAAAAATTTGAGAACGTCCTTGACAAATTTGTATGCGCTATATAACAATTTGTTTTCTTATATCTTGCAGTATTTATTTTCTATGTTCCAACCTACGAGAAATTTTACTTGAGCGTTGTGTGTTCTCGTATGCTGCCATTATTTTGTTTGATTCAAAATTATATATTATATTCTATTGGTCTTTCTTTCTTAATGTATATATAATTTTGTCTCAGTTTTGTTATGGTGCACAAAAGAATCTTCTGATACCAAGCAATATGATCCTTCTCATGTTGGCTGTAGTCTATACTATTAACTTTTTTGTTTCATTCTCTGGATAAAATTCAGCTTGATCCAGCGAGAAATCGTGTCGACAAGCACACCGTATGATGCTATTACCGAGACTTCTAAACCTGAAAATACTTGCATCAAACAGCAATCAGGCAACTTGATGACGTCTCATACAAAGGGCCACTTGAATTCTAAACGCCAGATGTTATTGCAGTCTCCGATGAAACAACTTGAGAGTAACTAAAACAGTCTATAATTCTGATGCAAATATCATTGCCTATAATTGTTTCGCCCTAGTAATCTCAATATAATTTTTTATCACAGGCTCAAATAATGCTCTCCAGAGACAGCGCAAGGTTGCGTAATCTTGCTGGTTATAAAGCTTTATTCTACCTATGTCTTCAAGCGATGCAAACGGGCAAATGCCAAGAACTTTGGCCAACTCAGATCTACCAATTGTGGTCGGCAACATAGAATACCACTTTGCTGACTTATGCCACTTCTGGTGTGATCTCACAAATTTCTTTAAAATATAGACCAAGTACATTATTTCTCCAACTCAAGATTAAACATTTGGTAGTTAATATGCGCATATGCTTCTTCAGCAGCTAAGGAATATTTCGAAATCGCGATCGTAATCACCCCGTCGGAGACCATCGAATTCCCAAACCGCCATATCAGACGTTAGTTCGTACCTCGAGAATCTCTGTTGGACAGTAGTTGGAGTGGCCACCACAACGACTTCAGATTATGCAGACGGTTGTTTTTGTTCTTGAAAAGCGATGCGGAGAACTCCGAGTCGCCTCTTAGTATACTAGTAACCAGCACCACAAAGGATTATAAGAAGAGTTTGCTCTCTGCGATTTTTCTCTTTGAAGAAGATTTATTTGAGAATGACAATGCACAGCAAATGGGAATACAATAAATGCCAGATAACCTGTTTTATCTTGTACTGAAAGGTTTTTGGTTTTTGCGGCCACGTGTACATTTCAAAGTATTTTTTTTTTATAGTTTATTTAAATAAATCCTAGATGTCAGTGTAGCCTGACCAGCTTATATTCACTTTCTTTCATGTTTTTATTTTTTTAGCCCTGAAAGTGCTTCTGAAATCTTTTAATACTATTTCTGGAGTCGACTCTACAGCAAAGGAAATTGATTTGTATTGATTGGCGTAAAGAAATGCAGAAACACGAACTTTTTTGGGCCAGGGAGGAAGAACGGTTTGAACAACTGCATCCGTTGCCGTCCTGCTGAATCATTTTAATGAATGAATCGACGGCTCAGTTTCAGCTAATAAAGAAATTATAGATGATTACGGAACTCGGGATTGTCCCGAAATATCAAGACAAACTAATCTTAATAAGATACAATAAGCCCAAGAACATTACATTTACTACAAAAACAGTGTTCCGGCATTTTCATCTAAATCTCTCATTTCAATGCAGGGAATTCGTTCAAATTAGAACTTTATCTCAGATATCTAGGAATTTATTATGGTTTGTTAGTTTGCCACATTTGATACATGAATATTCTTTTCCTTCAAGTTGATATATGGCATCTTTGTTGGATAGTAGTACTACATAATGGATTTCCTCGTTGTATACAGTTCTTTCATATATTGTACTAAAGTTTCAAATACAACAAAAAACATATAGCCTGAAGATTCATGTAATAGAATGGATTAGCTTGGCACAGTTTCCATGAATACGAACACGTAACGTAAAGCTTGTCTCAAGCAGCTTTCCTTGCACTGACTTACTTTACACGGACTACTTACTTCGATCCAGGAGTTGCACAGAGATCAATTACTAATTTTCGTTGGTACTAATTTGTATGATGTTGTGAAAATTCTAATCATTGTGGCGGTGGGGAGTGGTCCAATATTTAAAACATTAGGATTATTGTTCATTAAATATTTTAAATCGTGCCATGGGGCAATTATAACATCAAAGAAAAATGTACCGCTTAAAAAAGGCAAAAAAGGTTCTTTTACTATTCTTTCATAAAATATGAACTAGGTTTATTCACGGAAATAAGAAGAGGCAATTTGTGTTAAATACTTAGAAATATTTACATTTGTCTCACTAATTTATGATGCAAATTGTTTTCTTTATTTCTTTGGGACCGCATTAATTGCTGTCCCTTGTATATAAAGTAAATGTATTTTGAATACAAATTTTCCACCAGTACATTTTTTATCGATTTGTTAAAGAAAATTGTATTTGGCTAAATTTAATAACTTTTCTCGTTATTCATAAACATGGGCTTGTTCAATCATGTAATTCATCGCATTTGATAAAACTAACTTCAGTCTTGTCTAACTTGACCAGAATCTGGTCATTATCCAACTGGAATGTCAATGAAACCAAATGACATGTGGCGATGGTTGTTCAAGTTTCAATACTATCGCAAACATAGGTTTGCTCTAGAATTGTAATATCTGATTTTAAATATTCATCACAATTAAAATCTTGTCATTTTTAGCTGATACTTGGAAGATAAAAAATAAACAGATCACGATAGCTTGTCAGGCTGTAACGCTAAGATCTATTGACATGAGCGAAATTTCCTACTGCAAGAAACTATACCTTTTCCACACAAAAAACTCGCGCAAAAAGGTGATGAAGGGCTTTACGTGCATTTTAAATATGTTTATGCAATAACGTATGTGATAAAGCATGTATGTAGGCAACATATTTGTACGTATGTAAGAGGATACGGTGGTCATCGCTGTGATGATGTAGTTGCAGTTTGCTTTCGGGGTTTTGATGTTTCTCAGTTATTTTAGCAGACAATGACAACGTGGTGCAAGTTAGAAATATAATTTATGCCAACAAAACCAGTTTACTCTGGTATTGTGATGTGTCGTGTTTTGTTGTTGTTGTTGTGGAGATGTACTTTCCTTGGGCCTTTTTTCCCCAATATAATTAGCTTAAAGCAAACAAGATGACTATCTAATAACTGTTGATAAACCTACAATAAATTTCTTCCTCAGAGTCGATTCTCCCCTCACCATCAACATTTATCGTACTTTTGTAGTTGACCATATATCAAACGAAAATTAAGTACCACTGATTAGTATAAATGTCTTTATTGGCGTCAAGGCGGAAAGACAAAATTAGCAACTGTACGCGTTGAATTACCCTGCTGTTCCTTTTAATGGCTGCCTCATATGCTCAGTTTCCGATAATTGAGAAATGATGGAGGATTTTGCGAAATCGAACCGTAAGAGTGTCTGAAAATATCATATTTATGTAGTTTTAATTATCTAGAAACTCATGGACTATGCTTTTACACCGAAATCATTGTCCTTGTTCTTTGCAGTTGTTGATGTTATCTCAGTGCAATGAATTTTGCAGTGGTTACAATTTTATCTTGCTTAAATATGAAGCATGTTGACTGGCTATTTTGTTATAGTGCACACAGACACTTTCAGTTGATCATTTTGCTTTAGCAGACACAAACACTTTCAATTAGTCATTTTTCCATAGTGGACACATACATTTTCAATTGGCCATTTTTATACAGGACACATACATGTTCAATTGGTCATTTTGATATAGTGGACACGTACATTTTCAATTTTCTTTTTCTTGAAGCTCTCTCCTATATGATGAGTGATTATACTTCTTGACAGCTCTGCTAGAGAGTGACTCTACTTCTTGACAGCTCTGCTAGAGAGTGACTATGCTTCTTGACAGCTCTGCTAGAGAGTGACTATACTTCTTGACAGCTCTGCTGGTTACTTTTGATATTTTACAGACTATGACTTTTGTGTATTAGCGTTAGTTTCGTAGTTGAAAAAATAGGGCTATATATTCACAAAGATTCTGTTGAATGGCAACAGGGGGCCACGTTGTCATAAACGCTCGCTTTTACTAATCACTGCCATCTCAACAAAGTCCATGTGGACTTGATTCTTATGATCGGCTTATGTGGGCATGTGAGAAAGCTTGCCATATTCGCCGCCATGGATAGCGTACCATGCGCTAAAAATATGGCGTTAAACCCCCAAAACAACAACAGCAACATATTAGAAGGATATTACTGGTCCAGTTTCATATTTAAAAAAGAGCATGCTATTTTTTTAAAAGATTCTCTCTGCATGCTTTCCATGCATTTGAACTATTGAGGTTGAAGTGGGGAGGAGCACTTTTGACTTTGTTTCTCGAACCATATATTTTCTTTAATTCCTCAAGATAATATATTCTTTTCAACCAATATAATGGATACAATAGATTCTTTGGTCCAGAAATCAGAGTCAGAATTTCTTCAAGCTATTTGAGGGCTGGGAATTGGTAGTTTAGGGGACAGCTTATTGCAGCCCTGCCCCTACTCCATTCTGAAAATTAAATGGACATTCCCTGAATTTACTGCAGCTAGGTAAATATTTCTGAACACAGTTTTAGTTGCAAATTACAAATATGTGTACTTTTAAATTTAATGTAAGCCTAGCGGGCCGTACTTCATTGTTGTATGTTTCCTCAACCCGAATATTCATTTTTGGAAAAAGAGTCAAGCGTTGTGACCTGTTCAGATATTTTTTTGTTTTGAATTTGTTTGAAATAACCATGGAACTGTTTGACGAAATATCGCTGTTTCGTTTTACATCAACCAATATTTTTCGTCAGGTAGCTAGGGGAACTGGACTTTTGTCACTTTATAAGTTGATACGGGACAATTGATAATTGAATTATGTACGATATTATACGTGTCACGTCTCACTTTCAATGAAGTTCCTAGTGGTTGGAACATTCACCATATTTTTAGCCTATTTCAAAATTATTTTCATGAGAGGAGTTTTTGGTACTGTTATGTATATTTAATTTGCATTGTTTGTTGGGTTTTTTCAATGATTATATATCATGTATATCTGTATTATGTAATAGACCTATGTCCAAAATCAAGTCAACTGTGTACCTTTTATTTGGGTAGATTTTGTTTGTTCAAGGTGTTATTCACTTGAGTTACAAAGTGATCAATAATATTCTTGGACTAAAACATTAATTTGGAACATAGTGAATTCAGTCAAGGGGATTTTGGATTATATGATTGTGATACATCTCAATACTGTTAACACATCGTCACATTCCAGGCCATTGAAACATTAGTACGTTCGAGAATACGAACACATCATCAACACATTAAATATTAGAATCAATTTAGAACACCACTGGAATTCAATTGGAACTTCACACATTTGGACCTGTGATAGAACTTGTAGGACTATTTGGGATTTAATTCTCAATCCTGGAAGTTCTTTTTAATTTTCACTTTGTATTCTAGGGAATTACATTATTTGTTGAATTTTGCAAAACTTGTTGGCTTGAACTCTTTTTGTTATAGACCATCGTAATAGTACAAACATTTGTGTCATATATAACACTTGGACAGTTATTTTACAAGCGAAATCTTTAGAATACCATAATACTTGCATGCTCTTCCTTTCCATACATATTTAACCCTTTTGTGCTATTGCTGTATGCACAGAAAATTGACTAAAATTTCATGTCAAAATTGGCTAAGATGTACGTATTCAAAGCACTTAAAATATCAAGTTAGTGTCACGTGGTTGATGGTAATAGCATGTAGACCAACTCTATCAAATTCTACGACATTGATCTTGAAGAGACAGCATGTGCCCTTTTTCTACCAATGACCGTGACCGTAGAGCTATAAACTTGCTTTCTGCATCATAAATTGTGGAGCTGGATAACAGTTCATTAAAATATAAAAAGTGATCAAAACGTGACAGTCTAGATAAAGAAACAGGCCACTGACTTCCCTTGTTTTTGACCTTAACCTTGGGAGTAGAGAGTATGACTATGAGTACACGAGACGCTAAGTCAAGATATACAGCTGGCTAAGATTACATGAAAATGCCTTCGTTGGTTAAAATGTTACACCTGTACATTGACAGAGGTCATTGATTTATAGTTTTCGTGGCTGCAGCTCGGTTCGAAGACTGTCGGGGCGGCAGATGTTTTGTTGCAGTACATGCACATCCGTGCACTCTTAATCTTAAAGCTGAAGTCATGGCTAAGCTATATCTAAGTGTGATATACAGTTTCAGGTATCATTAAAACATCTTCATTAGTTTAAAAGTTATCCCACATAATATGTATAAGAACACATAATTACATTGTCATTTGCCTTGCTGCGAATTTAACCTTGGAACAGGGGACCTGCATATAGTATGTAACACCACCACACCGTCTAGTCATGATATATATAAAGGCAGATTTTGATAAAAATCTCTCCAGCTGTCACAAAGTTATGGCCTGGTACAGGGGCAATTTGTTCAATACTGGAAATGTGTATTTCTCTGTTTATATCCAGTTGGTGTATATATACAAATTATAAAATAAACAACACCAATCTGTGACCGGTTTCGCTTTATTGCTTCATCAGACCCTTATATATATAACAACACCCTACTGCGGGGCCATGGCAAAGACTTAATGTTGGATGTAAAAGTGCAGATATTCCTTTGAACCGATTTAATGTATATTCTAGGATGGGAATATTAACATTCTCTGAGTTATGATCCATGTTTCCAACCACAAGGGCACCGCTCCGGTAGCCTAAGTGGTCTGAGTGTCTGCTTTGGATGCGGGAGGTCGCGTATTCGAACCCCAGACGAGTCATACCAGAGATTCATGGTTCTAGCAGCTGCCTCGCTTGGCGCTCAGCATTAAGATCTTTGCGTTAGGACTGGTTGGGCTACTGTCAGGTTCATATGACCGGGTGGGACATGATGCTATATGTCTGCGACTTGATGCCCCAGCGATAGACATCACGGTAAATTGCCACACTGCTGACATTTGCAGCAGAATGACCGAAAAATTGTTAAAGCCATGTTAAAAATCCAAATCACACGCAGACACAGACACACACACACACACACACACACACACACCACAAGGGCATAACACAGCGTTTGTGCTGAATATGTCTATTTGCTTACTCGTGCTCTTCAAGCCTATTTATAGTTATAGGTTGGGGATATCAAGAGTTTCCAAGTGAGGACCCAAGAAGAAGTCTATTTCAATCAATATATGGTTACAGCGTGGGGATCTGAACTGTTTGAAAGCTATGTCCCAAGGGCGAATATTTTCTTTGTCGATAACAGTGTCTGCTACAGGTAACTTTTGATTTCACTCATTAAATTAATCTGAACATATGTTCCAATAACAATAATTGTTTGTTCCGAGCTTTATATTAGACATGCAAGAATATTAATTGGAAAAAGGAAACGTTTTGCGTCGTCAGTATGTAAAGAAAATTATGAAACACATTTGAGGTCACATAAGCAGTAGTTCAACAAAAAGTACACACAAAATAGATAACACTTTTTCTATTTAGCCCCGAAAAATTTCGAATTTCTTACCATTGGCTTGTAGCCTACAAGATCTGTTGGTTGTTACTGGTAAGACAATTAAATCGGCTGCATTAATAGTGGTATTCTTCCTGTTTCTAGACAGCAATGTAGTGGGAACACAATGACATATTTATATTGTACCTGTGGGTTCTATAAGTCCTTATGGTTACCAGTAATGAATCGAGTAACCTGTCGTTCTACGAATACAGCACATGAGAATAATTACTCTTGGGAAACCGTATATGGTACTTCATCGTTGTCATTAGAGGCGAGGTACGTGCTGACTATATAGTTGTGCTAATTTGTCCACCAATACACATTAAAGAGATTATTATCACAATGGGGCTTTTGAACTTTTGGATTGCTGAGATATGCCCAAGGACTTCACCACTGTACCTCAAACGTCACACGCGAGTGTATGCGGTATAGGGCAGTAAAAATAATTCTAACGCTTGCGTGAAATAGGTAGCAAATTCGGCGTAAAATTTTGTAGCCGTTATTCATTTCTTATTTTTAAAAAATCCAGTTATTAATATTTTGTAATTGCACGGCTCCACAATCAAAAAGCTGACACCCCAGTGATTCAAAGCAGTTAATTGATTTACAGGCAGGGAAAATCGAGCAAGTGTTAGTAGATTCTGCTTTTCAAAATCGTTTACGCGACCAAAGGGTTTAAGAAAATCGTTCATGGAAGTAAAGTGTATCCACAATGTTGACCAGTGGAATTATCTATACATACGGTGGCAGAATTTTAAAGGCGTCGCTGTGGATTTCCGAAACTTAATTGTACTTCGCTCAAAGAGCATCTACATAGTTTTACACTAGCGGAATTTTCTACGCCTTTCACTCTAGCGTTAGAAGTATTATTTACTACCACCGTGTACACTCGTGTGTGACGTTTGGAGTAAAAGTAGTAAAGTCATGGAGCATAGAAGGCGTTGGTCCATCTCAATTACCGAAATCCAAATCCCCATTGTGATACTACTAACGGATCGAGGCAGCGACATTAACAAATTTTTGAGCAAGGTCATAAGCGACTTAACAACACATTCAGTACGGTCTTAAAGTTTCTTCGCATCTTTTGCTGGGAATGCATCAGCTGTGCTTTTAAATTTTCCGAACTTTGTGAAATGACGATGTTTTTTCCCCAAAAATGCAGGAAAGAATCATGATCACCGCTGAGCCAAAATATAAAGATATCAAAATATAGAAATAAAGGAAGGAAGCGGAATAAAAAAATAAATAACTAAACATCAATATATTTTTAACATAACTCCTAACCATCTCACTAATTTTAGACCAAAATTAATCATGTAGCCCAGTTGATAGGGGTGTGAAATTAATGATAATGTCTGTAGAGAAAAGTAATCAAAGTAAATAATATTTCTTTTTTGATCGATAAAGTATTTATCAGGTCCATGAGATTTCCACCAGAGATATTAAGCTTAAATTTATTAGAAGTATGTCTGGTGTAGTTGCCAAAAGGAACCAAGAACGGCACGATCGGTATTTATTTATGATCCGCTGCTATATTTTGAGGAAATTACTTGATAAGCTAAAATAAGTAGACCACCGTAATACTTCATACTTCGAAAATCATGAAAAAATACCTGACTTCTCATTTTTTTATACCATATTATAGAGGATACGAAAACATTAAAAAAAAATTCAAAGAGAGAAATCATTAGAAAGTCCGATATAATATTTCACAAAATTAAAATAAATCACTAGACTCCATGTATTTTGGTGGTGCAGTATATTGATGGAGGGAACACTAAAATAAACCTTAAAAGTCAACAGGCCACTCATTATGTGGTGTATTGCATTCTCGTACAGAGATACTAGAACACCAAAATCAAGACTTAAAAACACGATGACACTCAGACATAGTGTTATTTTGAAAATCATTAAAAAGCACTAGAGCGATCAAAGTTAGGAGGGTTTTGAGAAATCCTTAAAACTCGTCGACTAGTCAGTCCTGGTGTACTTGTAAAAACGAAATAATTAATAAACAACTGAACTAGCCAGACATGGGGTGGTCTAAAATCAGCCAGAATTGATACTTATATTTATATTTCATACGCTTAAAATGTTATAATTTAGACCTGTGCATTTCGCACGTATTTACTTTTTATGTGGCTGTCAAGTTGCATCTAGTAGACTATACATCATACAAATATGGACAAACTTTCATTTGTTTTGGTTTGCATCATTTGAATATCCTTCATAACAACAGCAAGACAATAACTGAATTCTTACATTGGTAAAATGCAGAAAAGAATTTTATTACATTACGGACTTTTGACAGCAGCAGAAGGAAGTTTAATACGTTACGGACTTTTGGCAAACAGCAGAAGGAAGTTTAATACATTACGGACTTTTGACAACACACATACAAAGTTTCACAAATTTCAATAAGGGCATTGAAACACAGAAGCAGAAAAGACGAATAAGAGTATATGCATTTTATGTAAGGCAAAAGGCTTTTTGTTTCCTCAAAATCAACGTGTCCCTTGTTGATAAAGGACAATAATAGCACTGTTAAGGCATAATACAAATTATTTAGGTGGCTGAAAAATCGAACTAACTGATTGTCACTAAGTATCACCAGCTCAAAGACGTATGTTTTTATCTAATTGTTGCAATCAACGACCAACTCTCAAGAATGACTATAATATCTTTAAATGAATATCAAAGAATGTAATCGAATGTCATTAATTGAATATCACAGAATGTAATTGAATGTCATTAACTGAATATCACAGAATGTAACTGAATGTCATTAACTGAATATCACAGAATGTAACTGAATGTCATTAACTGAATATCACAAAATGACATTGAATGTCATTAATTGAATATCACAGAACGTATTTAAATGTCATTAATTGAATATCACAAGATGACATTGAATGTCATTAATTGAATATCACAGAATGTAATTGAATGTCATTAATTTGAATAACACAAAATGTGATTGAATGTCATTAATGGAATATTACAAAGTGACAGTAATTAAATATCATTGAATCTTATCAAATGAATATCATGCAATGTAACTGAATGTCGTTAACTGAATATCACGAAATGACATTAATTGAATATGACAGAATGACATTAACTGAATATCACAGAATGAATTTAATTGTCATTAACTGAATATCACAGAATGTCATTGTCATCATCACTGTTATAGTTATCCTCATTTACAATCATTGTGCAAACAAGATGAAAGTGAAGTTAGTGTTACAACTCTGTGGTCTTTAACTGAGTAACAAAAAAAGAGTAAAACCTAGTTTTGCAAAATTTAACAGATGCTTTATTTCCCCATAATACAAAGTGAAAATTAAAATAAAAACATACTGTATTGTGAATTAAATCCCAAATAGCCCTAAACGTTATATCACAAGTCCAAAAGTCCAGGGTATTCCGAATGAATTTCAGTGGTTTTCCGAATAAATTCCAATTTTGAATGTGATAATGGAACAATTGCCATCACAGGTCATCGTCAAGTGTAAGCCAACGAAATCTTCTCTGTATGCTGTTCAGTTTAATGGGTAACACCTTGATGATAATTCCATCAAAAGATTTGGTAGTTTTGTATTGAATTATGGAACAATCCTTTGAGCAACACCATAAAACATTCTGGAAACATACAGTAGAATGTCTAAAAATAGATTAAGAAACCCAGCTGGATCCTGACATTGAGCATTAGGTGCAAAATGGATCTGATTGTCTATCGAAAGGATCGCAGGTAGATCATATATTGATTTTGGAATTAATATGCATGTAAATTAGTGATACATATCAATGATAGAACCAAACTGTTGGCTCTTAAGTCGGGCCGGTCTAGACGCTTTTATGATTTTCAAAAACAACCTTACGATTGATCTAGCAATTATGTTTTAATGTGTGAAATAATATTGACTGGCCTTGATGGTTCAGTAAAGTTGAATGCTTTTCAAAATACACCAATGGCTGTCCGAGCCCTTATTTTTTAAAATAGGAGTTTATGCAGCAATTTTAAAGTTTGGTTATTTGTATTCTGGTGTAGGAATACAATATGGTAATACATCAAAAGAGGAGTCGTTCAGTAGTTTCTAATGATTTTCGAAACAAGCGAAAATGATTGATGCTTTTATCGCTTTTTAAAACATTTTTATCTTTAAGTTTTGATATTCCCTTATCCAACCAATATGAGATAGCAATACACAAAATAATATAAATGCTCATGGACACACTGTATATCAAGTACTCTTAAATATTACACAATTAACTGTAAAGCTTCCATGAAAGCGTTAATATGATTTCAAAAACTGCCACTGTCAAATTGTCAGTTAGCTGAAGTGATCGAAATTTTATCACGGCTGGTTCATATATAGCTTCACAATGCTGAATATGAAAATAAAGGCCTGATATTTATACATACTGAATAAGAAAATGAAGGCCTAATATATATTTATGATGAATAACAAATGAAGGCCTAATAGGTATACATGCAAAAAAAGAAAATAAAGGCCTAATATGTAAATATGCTGAATAAGAAAATGAAGGCCTAATATTTACATATGCTGAATATCAAAATGAAGGCATAATATTTATATATGCTGAATATCCAAATGAAGGCCTAATATTTATATATATTTGCTGAATATCAAAATGAAGGGCTAATATTTATATATATATATATATATATATATATATGCTGAATATCAAAATGAAGGCCTAATATTTATATATGCTGAAAAATAGAATGAGCCTAATATTGATAATTGCTGCTGATTTGATACATGATAAAAATGAAACGGAATACAGATGTTCAGTGGAATTGTTGTTTTTACTCCTAAAATACTTTGACGTTGACGACAATAAATCGATGCACTCCAATGGTTTAAATCAATGACATAGTTTTGTCCACTGACTTATCAAAATCTATAATGACTTTGTTGATAACAACACTATTTCCATTCAATAATTGATTTATTACATTACCAAGGTCACGCTAATCTTCTGAGATGAGTATACCTTTGATTTTCTGCCTCAAATACAGCTAAGCGTTTGTTTTGACATGCGTAGGAATCATTAACTAACTCAATAAATAATTATCTCAAACCATGCTGTCTATTTTATTTTGACGTACATGTACTTCAACCAAACCAGTATATTTAGCAGCACACTTATACAAGGTATTCCCAATTCTTTTCATCTCCTTCTTCTTTCAATGGGCCGTGGTAGCTCAGTTGGCAGATCGTTGGATTGGTAATTCAAGTGTCGTGGGTTCAATAGCAGCCAATGCCTGCCAGGCGGCTGCCTTCGGTCATCTTTGGCAAAGGAACTGGTTAATGTCCATAAGCGGACTATTTAATTGATCCCGGGGAAGGAATTAGAGCCTCATCTCCCAGGCATTACTGTGCAAAAGAACTTGTCTACTACTTTCTTTATAGTCAATAATGTGTCAAATGTGAGTAGTTAATGGGGATACTTTAGACCCAAAGGATTATAGAAGGAAAACACCTCTGAGACAGTTTAGACTCAAACGAGAATCTCACATGGGTTATGGGATGTCTAGATCCATGGGTTTGGGACTGGTCTAGACCTGTGGGTTTGGGACTGTCTAGACCCAAACGGGAATGAAATGGAACAGGAACTGTCTAGACACAAATGGATAAGTGGACCAGTGTGGATATGTCTGTCTAGGGACAAGGGTTTGATACGGATCAACATAATAGAGACATAGACGTAGAAACTATGGGTAGGCCAGTATAGAGACAATGGGAATGTAACATATGGAATGTACAGCGACAATGTATTGGGCCTGTCTACGGACAAGGAGAATTTAACATGGGTGGGACTGTCTAGGGACAAGGGAAATTTAACATAGCGACGAGAGATTGGGACTTTCTAGGGACAATATGAATTTAACATGGTGGGACTATCTGGGGCACTAGATAGGAATTGAACATGGATGGGAATGTATAGGGCCAACGGGAATTGGATCGACTGACGTCACGGTACTGGACACTGGGGAAACAATGGCCACAATGTTGCACATGGCTGACCTCAATCGAGCGGAATGGTTAGGAACAGTGTTACAAGTGGCTGGCCTGATTATGAGCTACTCTAGGAACAAGTGACAATTATAGAATAAACATAGAGATATGGTTAGAGACAAGGTTAGAGACATAGTCATAGATATTCATAGATTTATCGACATAAATCTATCACGCAAACATACTATACGGACAAGGGGAACTTTAATATGGGTGGGATACTATACGGATAAAGAGAAATTTAACATGGGTGGGACTGTCTAGTGACAATAGGAATTAAATATGGGACTATCTAGGGACAAGGGGACCATAAACATGGATAGGCCTGTCTAGGGACAATGGGGAAATTGTATAGGGTCTGTCTAGGGACAAGGGTGGTAGAGGGCCAAGCACAACAGAGACAGAGACAGACATATACAAATACAAGCCCGAGATTTGAATTTAAAGCATTATTTAGACCTGAAATTATGTTGGCCGTGATAATAACTTTGTATAATTGTAATGACGCTATAAATAGTTATAATCATGAAAAGACAAACGCCAATATGGATGTGACTAAAAGTAACGCACAAATTAAAAAATTGTTTTTGAATTTAACGGAGACTAAACATATCCCTGAACATTAGGTCACATTGGTTTAGACTAAAATGGATAAACATAGTATACATTTATAGACTCAGTTTTGTGACGAGTCTGTTTAGAAACCCTAGTATCTATTTATAGCTATAACCGGTGGAAATTCCTATGGAAAAACCCAAGTCTATAGTTATAGCCTCCAAATGTCTAGCTTCAATGACGTCACTGTACTGGTCACTAGGGTGCTGACCTGAATACGCGCTACTGTAGGTAGGTAGGTGAAATGAATTTGATAGGGACAAAGGGAGTTTTATAAAACATGAAAATACCAATATCCACACATACACACATACACACACTCCAAACTTTATGTATTAGCTTAGAATGTAAACAAAGAAGATAAAATTTCACAAAATGGACTATCCTTACACCACAAATTACTATCCATCACATTGACTATGCCATTTAACATCCCCTAAATACATATCCCAAAAGTCTTGTGTTTTAGCTCAGAATCTAAACGAGAAAAATGAAATCTCACAAAAAGACCATCCCTTATACCATAAAAATATTATCCATCACACCACTATGCTATCCAACATATCATACTCACTATCCAAAACGCCATGTGCTCGCTCAGAATGAAAACGAAGAAGATGAATTTCACAAAATAGACTATCCCAAACGTCTTGTGTTATAGTTTATAATCTAAACCAAGAATATGAAATCTTACAAAAAAGACTATCCCTTACACCACAAAAATATTAGCCATCACACCACTAAACTATCCAGCATATCATACTCACTGTCCAAAACGCCATGTGTTCACTTAGAATTTAAGAGAAGGGGAAGAAATCTCATAAATATAATATCCAAAATATCACCTATACCATCCCTTACCCATAACACACACAGAACGCCTTGTTTTAGCTTAGAGTAAAATAGAAGGAGATGAACGCAAACAAAATATACACACCTAATATACCATCCAACATCCCATACAAACTATCCATTACACCATCTATCACCGAACACATCATTCAAAAAATGTCATATGCTGGGTTAGAGTGTCAGAGAAGGCCATGACAACTCACAAAATATACTATCCCTTAAACCACAAAAATACTTTCCATTACACCAGCTACACTATCCAGCATATCATACTCATTATCCAAAATTCCTTGTGTCCGCTTATAATGTAAAAAGGAGATGAAATCTCACAAAATATTTATCCCTTACACCACAAAAATACTATCCATTACATCCACTTTACCATCCATTATGTTTTACTCACTATCCAAACGCCCTGTGGTAGCTAAAAATGTAAGAGAATGAGATAAAATCTCACACTATGGACTATCTCTTACACCTCCAAATATGCTGTATAGAAACAAGCTAGTATCGATTTATACTCACAACGTTTAGGAAAGACTATAGAGAAATCTAGTATATATTTATAGTCACAACTTGTAGGAAATTCTTATGCGAAAACCAAGTACCTATTTATAGCTACGACTTGTGGAAATTCCTATGGAAAACCCAAGTATATTTATAGCCTAAAAACACAAACCTTATGTATGGGGACTCCGTTGCGTCTAACATTTAGAAATTTGCAAACTTGCAATCATTATGAAACGAGCGCACGATTTCATGGAGAAAGAAGATAAAGAAAGTAAGAGGCAGAAACGTGATATATCGCCTCGCACACGAGCAGAATTTTTGGCTTAAATCCATGCCAGTGATTTTGAAGACGACACGAGTGAGACTGAATTCATAGCTTCTAAGACTGAGACCAGACCGAAAGAGATTTGGCCAAGTCAAAGTCAACCAGTATCATCCTGAAAATAATGTCACATTTGAGAGACGGATAATCGCTCCTCTAGAAAATTTTGAACCACAGCCTACACGTACATGGTGAAATTTAAAGATTTCAAGACAGAAGTACCGCTGAAAAAACAGAAGGGTTCATCACTGATTTGAGGGATTCTTTGTCAACAACGCTGAAACGACAATATGAAGCCAAAGACGACGATCGCTTGACTCTCTCCATTTATCACGACAGTATGAAAGCTACCTGTTTGGATCGAATGTGGTAGGTCAGCAGAATTAACACCTTCCAAAGTCATCGACAAGATTCAACACGTTCAGCAGTCCAAAGACAAGTTTCACATCACCGGGCGAAAAGAGATGTTATTTGTGGACGACCTTCGCAGCACCAAAAAGAGCTTCGTCCAAATTAACAACACTCAAGACAAGATGTATAACGAGAAGAAAGACACGACAGAATGGAAAAGAGATTGGAAAAGAATTCGAAGATCGGACTGACGCAAACAACAAAAAGAAGCAGAACTCCTGTTACAGTAAGCGGGGCTATCCAAAGACACTACCTGTGGCATTCCTGAAATGTACAAATTGCAAGACGTTTTGGCTCCACGACAGACATTGCAAACACACCATCAAGAAATGCGTGGAACTCTGTTGATTCGAGGCAAAGATTTCGAAGACGGAAAATACACTCACGTCTATCATCACGATGAACATTTCAATGTCATTACCACTATCATCGGATTCCTGGGATATTGTCATTATTGTGAGAAATGTGACTATGGGTATAACATTAGTGAGCAACACAAGCATTGCGGATCGAAATGTTCAGGATGTTTGGTCTCTAAACCCTGTCTTGACGAAGGGCAAAAACGACTGCATTGCTCAGATTGTCAGCCCTACCCGTTACAAACAACATCAGAAGACGCAAGGTTCACAGCAGAAAAGTGCTTGCCAACTACTGAAATGGCTCACTACTTGTGGACAAGTTATACGTACCAATAGTGCCAAGGCGCACGTTTGTCCAGAAAAGAAAGGGTGTCCCATTTGTCTCCAATTCGTGGCCTTTGAACACGAATCCTACATTTAAAAATGCAAGCCCCAACAGGAGGAGGAGGAGGAATATGGCCACAAAACGAAAGGCTATTTAACTTTTTCGATTTCGAATTCATGCAAGAGACCGGCATTCACATACCTAACTTCTGTGTGGCTCTTCGAGCGTGCGAGAAATGTATTCAAGAACCAATCTTTTGTCATTTCGATCTCTGTATCAAGATTCCTGGAAAACGTGAAAAAAATCTTTCGAGAACCGAATACGCTGGCCGATTTTAAGCAATTGATTTTAAATCCTATCGACGAAACGTGGAGTCAAGAGGTCATCGAACGTTACGGAGATTTTCATCGATTTGCCACGGTCATGGCTCCCAGTGTCTCTGTATGGACAATTTCTTCTGAAATACTTTCACGGAACAAAGCACCGAACGTCATACAGCCACTTTGAACATTGTTCGAATGCCTAAAACATTAGGAATGACAGAAATGGCTAAGGTTTTTTCAATACCGAAGCCAATCAACACGCCCTTCCACTACATTTGCCTGATGCTCACTACTACGACCCCGACAACATGAGCACCGAGCAACGAGAAGTTTATACACTTATTACCAAACTCACGACTCAGACCCTTCGACTTTCAGGGTATGTGAGAGTATGTTTTGTGGTATTTAATTTCCTTCTCCTATATTAATAGCGAACACATGACGTTTTTAGGATAGTTAGTGTGATATAGTTGAATGGCATAATGGGTCAGATGGATAATATTTTTTGTAATATAAGGGATAGCATAATTTTTAACATTTTATCTTCTTCTCTTACATTTTAAGCTAAAAGAGGGCGTTTGGATAGTGAGTATGATATAATGGATGGTAAAGTCGGTATAATGAATAGTATTTTTGTGAGGTTTCATCTCCTTTTCTTATGTTCTAAGGGAACACAACATGTTGGATAGTGAGTAGAATATGCTGGATCCCATAGTGAAGTGATGGATAATATTTTTGTGGTGTAAGGGATGGTCTTTTTGTGAGATTTCATGGCCTTCTCTGACACTCTAAGCTGACACAGGACTTTATTGAATGATGTGATGTGTGATAGATGGTGTAGATGGTGTAATGGATATTATTTTATGGAATGTTGGATGGTATATAAGGTTTGTATGTTTTGTTTGCTTTCATCTGCTCTTTTACGAAGCTAACACAAGGTGTTGTGTGTGTAAGGGATGAGGGATGGTACAAATGATGTTTTGGATATTTTGTTTGCGAGATTCCTTCTCCTTATCTTACATTCTAAGCTAACAAATGGCTTTTAGGATAGATTTCAGAATGGCTTGATGGATGGTGTATAAGGTATGTGAGAGTATTTTTGTGGGATTTCATCTTCTTCTCTTAAACTTTAAGCTAAACATGGCCTTTTGTGATAGTGTGTGTATGTGATGTTGAATAGAATAGGAATATTGGATGATATAGTGGTGTGATGGATAGTTTTTGTGTGTAAGGGATAGTTTATTTTCTGAGATTTCATCTTCTTCGTTTACATTCTGAGCGAACACATGACATTTTTGATAGGGAGTATGATGTGTTGGATAGCATAGTGACGTGATGGATAATGTTTTTGTTTTGTAAAGGATAGTTTTTTGTGAGATTTCATCTTCTTCGTTTAGATTCTGAGCTAAAACACTAGACTTTTGGGATAGTGTATTTAGGGGGTGTTAAATGGTATAGTTAGTGTGAAGGATAGTATTTTTGTGGTGTAAGATATGGTCTATTTTGTGAAATTCTAAGCTAACACATAACGCTTGGGGTGAGGCCAAGTTTGTGTTTTTGGTCTTTGTTTGTCCCTATAATTTTTTTTCACCTACCTACATTAGCGGATATTCAGGTGCGCCACTTGCAACACTGTTGCCAATTTTCCCCTAGTGTCCAGTGCACTGACGTCATTGAAGATAGACATTTTAAAGCTTAAAGCTGTAAATATAGACTTGGGTTTTTCCATAGGAATTTCCACAGGTTGTAACTATAAATAAATACTAGGTTTATCCATTTTAGTCTAAACCAATGTAACCTAATGTTCAGGGATATGTTTAATCTGCGTTAAACTGTGGTACAATTTTGTAATTGTAGCGTTACTTTTAGTCACATCCATATTGGCTTTGGTCTTTTCCTTGATTATATCTGTTTATAGCATCATTACAATTATGCAAATTTATAAACCTTCTTTCAGGTCTAGGTAATGCTTTATATTCAAATCTCGGGCTTGTATTGGAATATGCCTATCTCTGTCTCTGTTGTGTTTGGCCCTCTACCACCCTTGTCCCTAGTCAGGCCCTATACAATTTCTCCATTGTCCCTAGACAAGCACATCCATGTTCAAGGTCCCTTGCCCTACATAATCCCATATTCAATTCCCATTGTCCCTAGACAGTCCCACCCATGTTACATTTCCCCTTGCTCGTATAGTAGCCCACCCATGTTAAATTTTCCCTTGTCCGTATAGTATGTATGTGTGATAGATTTGTGTCGATAAATCTATGTATATACATATACATATGTCCATGTATCTAACCCCGTCTCTATGTCTATGTCTCTACTTGTCCCTTGTCCCTAGCGTAGCGCATATTCAGGTCAGCCACTTTCAAACACTGTTTCTATCTGCTCCACTCGATTGAGGTCAGCCAGTTGCAACAGTGTGGCCATTGTTTCCCCAGTTATATGTACCGTGATGTCACCCTATCCAATTCCCTTTTGTCCCTACACAGTCCCATTCATGTTCAATTCCTATCTAGTGCACCAGATAGTCCCACCATGTTAAATTCACATTCCCTAGATAGTCCTAATCCCTTGTCACTATGATAAAATTCCCTTGTCGCTATACAGTCCCAATCCCTTGTCGCTATCTTAATTTTCCCTTGTCCCTAGACAATCCCACCCATGTTAATTTCCCCTTGTCCGTAGACAGGCCCAATACATTGTCATTATACATTCCCTATGTTAAATTCCCATTGTCCCTATACTGGCCCACCCATAGTCTCTATGTCTATTCTCTAGCAAGTCTCAAACCCATGTTAAATTCCCGTTTGGGTCTAAACTGTCCCAGGGGTGTTTTCCTTCTATAATCCCTTTGGGTCTAAAGTATCCCTTTTAACTACTAATGTGTGTTAAATACCAACCAACCATTGAACCAATCAATTTAAACACATGATGAATGATTATCAATCTGTATAGACAAAATAAATCCCTTCGGATTAGAGTTTTCTTAACTTAAAGTACAAAATAAAAACTATAATTATCCGCAAACTGGCAAAATTTGATGCACAAGATGAGACATAAATTGACAGTTTGAAATTTAGATTGGATCTCACTCTGTTTTCGATTATAATTAATTATAAAATCTGTTATATTATTTCGTGACATCTGCCTTTATGGCGTTTCGGTTTTCTTTGAACTTGTTTTCTTTATCTTCCATCATCTTAATTGCCTCAGTCATCGGGAACGTTATTTAGATCCCATTTTCTTTGCATGATGCAGCTAACAACGTGCTAAATGTGCAGTTAAATCCAACAAAAACAAAATATAATTTTTTTCCATAATACTTATCCTTACTTCGACACTGCTTCAACTTTTTATGGTGTGTCCATAGGATAAAAGTATAAAGGGTGATTTAATGCAGATGTTCGAATGTACTTATAATCAGTGTTTTTCGTCTCTAAAGCTATTAATTAATGTATGTTAATTACTTTTTAAAATTTTCAAAGTTGTAGAAAAGATACGCTAATCATTAGGAAATTGGTTGTCTACAGCTCATTTGTATCATTAGGCAAGTTTCATTTGGTTTGAAGTGTGCAATTTTGAGATGTCAGATGTAATGCATACATCAGAATCGCACGCGGAGATTCAATATGTAGTTTTTATAAAACTCATTATGTAGTTATCTCAAATCATTATTTCATCTTGTAAATAATTATGAAATAATGATCATGCAAGTTGTGCTATTTGCAAACAAGAACTATTGGGAAACTTTGAATCATCGGGCTCAAGAGCCGTGGTGGTTCACTGGTTACGGAGTTAAACTCGTAGCCAATAGTTCATTTCCCACCATAAAATCTTCTACTGTGGCGTGTCCTTTGTCAAAGCACTTTACTTGACACATCCTCAGAAAAAAGAACTCCAATAAACACTTGCATAGAGCAAATTGTATATGATACATGATGTTTGCTTTATCCAATGTTTGCTAAAAAAAATACGAAGTCTTCACAGGTTTTCTTTCGACTTATATTAACGACATATGTTATGTGTTATTTATTTAAGCCAGCCTGAGAACGTTTGCTTTAATTGGTTTTGACTTCAAATAATATGAAAATGGTGCATTTTACTAAATGAATGTGCCCTCTTTGACAATTAGAAAAGATAATTCTAAATAACAGGAAAGCAGATTCAGCCAATATATCTTTGTGGGAGAAGAAAAGAAAAAGAAACTCAACTGAAGCTAGGAGACATTTGGAGGACTCGTCGCTGACAGTAAATTACAAGTAGAGGATTGACTCACTACCACTACCACCATATATTTAAACAACAGATACTTTATCAAATAGATATTTCACTGACTCCGTTTGGGGGATAATTGAAATCATTCATCGAATCTTGTGTATTATATTCATTGCCCCGGGAATTCGAAAATTTTATTTATAAAATGTTTCTAAGGTCGAAATAAGATAGAAATAGTTATATATTAATATAAGTGCATGGCCACCTCATGTTTATACCGTCTAAGTGTTAAGGCATGAAGGACCAAAACTCCGCTTTTCCAGTAAATAATGTCATCGACGTGAGTGATACAGATTCTTGGTGAAGTTAGCAAGTGGCAGGATCATTCAAAGGAAGAGATTATTCTGAGTCCCAAGGGTCATATCAATTTCACCTTAACAATCAGCTTTTCATTGTACAAACAACGAAGGTTCTAAACATCATTACTGATAGCAATCGTGAAAGAAAAGACACATCCATTGCCATTTTCGAGTAATGAGTTCTTCGCATTGTCAAAGGAGCAATAAGAGTTTTGTTTATTTGTACGGGTCCTGAGGAAGACAAGTACATAGATGTTATAACTTAGTTTAATCAATCTAGTCTCCATATTTTGTCTAGAGATCTTTTAAATGTGCCTGGTGGACAGTAGCATGTTGAGGCTGCATGGACAGCATTCCTTTCTTGTTACAAGCCATCCCCGTCATCGGTCCTGTTGTTTGAGTTTCTTTGTTTTATAAGTGTGCATACGGTAGGTTGTACATGCATGCCAGTGTGTTCATATGGAGTTAGTGGGTGTGTGTACAATGTATGTGTAATTACAGTAGCATCTAGTTACAGCATACGTGTATACCTTTCTGGTGGTTGCACAGGAGTCCAATCCTGTTTCCAGGAAATGTATCTTTTCCACAAACAATAATTTTTACCTAATTTCATCTCATTATGTTTTTTTTTTTTTTTATAAAAAAAATCATTTCAGATGCATATGTGTTACACTAATACAGTGCTGTTTCTTTGTTGCTACATGTATTTTATGTCAAGCACATATACGATTTTCTACATCACATTAATTTCGTTGAGATGTACATCAAATCTGTCTAGCGGTTAAACATGGGGCTACTCAGTACCCTTAGGGGCTCTAGTTCACAATATTAGCAACCTCGCCTTGGCTTTTAATTCAGTTCCTTGAAATTTGAACCCAATACAGTCAATTGGCAGAGGTCTGATTATAATAAGCAATTATCCGTTTATTTACGCGTCGTGCCTGCCCCCCCCCCCGTTGGAAATCAGGATTAGTAATATGCTATTAAGGTTTAAACCATACCTGCTGGGCTCTCAGCAATCAGTATGGGGATGATTTAATTGGTGGATACAAAATGCCCCATGTAATCGAGTAAAATTTAAAAACCCTAGATCAAGGAATTATCCTCCTTCATATTTGAAGAAAAGGATAAAACGGCTATCCTTGAAATCAAATATCGGCAAACAGCTTTTAAAAATAAATGACACAAGTCATGCACGAAATTACTTCTCTACCCTCAATCACGGATAAAGGTCAAACACACAAAATAAGTTACAAATACATAACAATAATACTTAAATGTATATCAAAGTTACCGATGAAATTCAACCGTTGAAATAAAAGCTAAGTATAACGTCTCTTTGCTCCGAACTGTTACCAGTCAACAGTGAAGTGTATTAAATGCTACAAATCAAATCATCTGGGTTTTCTTTTTTGCAGACATAAAATTCTTGCCCACGAGTCTTGTGTCTCTGTTGTTTCAATGTTTTTGAAGATTTTTTTCAGTAAAGTGAAAGGCAAATTTCTGGCTGGAAGCAAAGTTTAGACTCCAAAAACCATTTTCAGATATTCAAATCTCATAACACACAAAATGTACGTATCTTATTGCAAATGGGAATGCGAAGGAATCAAATATATCAGAATATCATGGCATTGCACACAGTTATAAATTGTGCGTGAATAAAGGCTTCTCTTTAAAATAAAGATATTTCAAACATGTTGCTGGATGGTAGGACACAGTAGTCTATTCAGGTGAGAGAATTCAGAAATATTTCAATATAATATTAGACAATTAATACTCAGAATCAACAAGGAACTATTTCTCAATAAAACTCGTGATTAATTCTTTGTTGTCCTTTCGGCAAGAAATACACGTTTTAATGTTGTACGCACATACTTAACAACATATATCTGATTCCAATATATCTTAAACACGTGTTACTATATAGTTACTGTTTGAAAAAGCATAACTTCTAAAGAAGCAAATGTTACCATTTTATTGGAGGGACCAAAAAATCAGTAGATAATCAAGTTAAGTCTTCATTGTTCCGTTAAGGGCAAAGTTCTTAAAGTCTTTAAAGAGCCAAGCAACAAATAGCTATATCCCATTTACTTGTAAATAAAGGTTGTATAAATGCTTTATACCATGACGATCGCATTTGTTGCTGTTGGCCAATAAAAAAGGAAACGTTTGAAAGAAATTGCAATTCCAATTATCATTTTGATTTTGAAGTTTTATTATAGACACTCCTACTGGCATCTTAAGGATGGCAGCCGGTATAATGTCCGCATATATTACAATCTGGCAAAGGAAAATATTTCATAATTAAAGGTTACAAATATTCTATAAACACGAAACAAAGTACAGGTTGATGTGCTCTAGGCTAAATTAAACTTTTATTGGAAATACGGTCTTTACATTGAAAAACGTAGTTAACGGCACTCTTATCACCAAACATCAGTACAACTATCGTTGAAATTCACAGATTCTTCGCATCGAATACGTCGATAAACGTTGTCGAAAGAACATTAGGGCTGTCGTGAATTTATTGAAATCATGCAGAAATTCTGAAACAGTAGTCTGCAGAATCAGATCTGTGATATAACATAAATCGAATGATTGCCCAAGGGATGTTGACATTTTCCTTCTCTTTTGCAATGATGCGATTCTATAACTCAATGTGTATAAACATGTTTGCATAATTTTGTTATGCAGTGAGAGATACAAGTCACATTAATATAAATCAAATCCGATCTCTTCCGGAGTTCGTACAGCCAGAAACACTAATTTGATGCATAACGGCAAAACTATGATTTAAAAATGTAACGAGCACGTACTTTTGAACAGCCCCGCAATCATTACTGTGATACCATTCTTCCCTTCTCTATTTATCAGACGACACATTGATCTTCTGTCTGGCATCCCGTCAATATTCAATCTTGCTTTCCATGACATGTCTTAAAAATGCTTCTTTTTGCCAGCTCATATGTTATATTTAGCGATATTTTTCTATATATGCTGTAGAACATTTGACTTCTTATCTTATATTACTTTATCGCAAGTGAGGATTTTAAAACAGGCAATGCAAACAAAAATCAACTGAGAAAGTAGTTATGGAGGAAGAGATGGATCTCCTTTCTTTATTGAGATACGTTTTCCATTATTAAAATCCATTATCTATCTCTGACAACAATTAAGAATATTCATTGCCGTTTTCCTAGTAACGTCTTTGCTATTGTCAGTTTGTCTAGTTCCTTAGAGAATATTCAAGAATTGAACACATATCTAGGGATGTGACAAAACGCTTGTGTATGATTTCAATTCAGAAGATTAGTTCTCCGACACTAATGTAACTAGTGAAACCAGGCAAATGTGACGCTTACGAATTCGACTCGTTGAAATTTTTATACTGAAGAGTAAGCCATTTGATATGAAAGAATGATATGTATTGCGTGATCGAAAGACTGACATTTCCAATGCACTCTGGCATTATTCAGTAAAATGATTAATAATAAAAATAATTGCTAGTACACACAATCTTGGAAATCTTGGAAAACAATTATGACCGACCCCATCTAGATATGTCTGCACTGACGGCAAAATCAGTTATTTGTACTGCGGCTTTCTACAACTTTCCACTTGCCAACTATGATATATATACATGATTTATATCTTGTTATTTTAACATCTTTCATAACCCGAGAGGGAATTTAACTCTCAGGGGTAGATTTCTTTCAGGACTCGCTTTTCATGGACTTAATTTTACAGTCTGCATTCAACAACATATTCAGTAATTGAATTGTCCTTCTAGTCCCAGTGTATAAACTACGCACGCTCCAAAGTTCTCCACAACGTAGCATGTACCCAGTAATATCATACAATATATAATAATGATAAAAACGTCGTTAAGAAAGAACAAGCTGATTCCTTTAATGGTTAAAATAGGATTACAGATCATTATTTCTAACAATACTGGTCGTCACTGATATCTCAAGTGACTTTCACATTGTAGGGTAGGGTAGGGTTTAACGCCATTTTTCAGCACACGATGGGCTATACTGGCGGCCAGTATTAATGGTGGAGGAAGAACCCGGGAAATCCCCGCAAAGAACCACCGACCCTCGAGAAGCTACTGGCAAGCTTTCTCACATATCCACATTGGCCGAATCCGAGACTCGAACCTATGCAGACAGAGGTGAGATGGCAGTGATCCGTAATGGAGAGCGCTTTAGACCACTCGGCCACTCGTGGCCCCGACTTTCATATTGTCACAATCAGCATCAAAGTTTTATTATAGACAAATAATAATTTAGCAAGCAGTTGCTTATTTGTAATTGTGAAGCAGGCCACGACCATGTACCATTTTCTATTGCACTATTCGCTGGACACGATTAAAAATATGGCTATACAGTGACTATTTTAAACCACAACCTGAAATAGGAGAAGGAATGTAATTATTTTATCATTGCGGATTAATTATGTCATCACTATCGATACATTATCTCATCACTACGGACTTAATCTCATCACTATGGAGTAAGTATTTCATCTCCTTGGATAAATCATTTCATCGCTATGGATTAAGTATCTTGTCACTATGGACAAATTATCTTGTAGCTATGGATTGCTTATCTCATCACTAAGGATTTGTTGTTCACTATAGATAACCTATCTCATAAATATTGATTAATTATCTCATAACTATTAAAACCAGAAAAATTATCTCTATCACATCATTTTAATTACCTCACATCGATGAGTTAATTATCTCATTACATTGGATTAATTATTGTATCACTAAGAATGAATTATCTTAGCACTACGGATTTATTTTCTCATCACCATGGATACAGTAATATAGGCCTCTCACGCCTTAGAGAGCTTTTCCAGAACATTCAGAAAGAAAACATTTGTCATACAAATAGTGCCGCTAAATAATAACAGTCGAAGATTCATACGTTTCGAACGATTACAACTAGACAAAGCACAAACCGCATGCCATCTTACAAATGGGATCGGAACACATCCTTTTATAACCGCCAGAAGATAGCATATATAGTGCGTAAAGCAATGTTCACAAATCATTGAATTTCCACTCAGTACAGAAATGTCAAGATAGGTCGGTCGTCACTGTTTTAAAAAATTCTGACCACTTGTGATTTTGATTACTAATCGCTTAACAGAATAATAATCGTGTGCATTAGAAATGTTAGTCTTTCAGTCTCGCATTAATCATACTATTGGACGACCTAATCTAAAGCGCCCATTATACATAGAAATAACGTTTCAACTTTTCGCATTCTATATCAGACAAAATAGGCATATTTCAATACCACATTATTTACAGATTGAAAATAGGTCTGAGTATTTGACCCTGAGCATTTTTTTAGAAACGGATGGTCGTAAGTATTACGACGGTCATGTGATCCAGTTGTTTATCTTCATAACTATTTTCCTCTCTCTCTGTCTCTCTCTCTCTCTCACACACACATACACACACACACACATATATATATTCGTCTTATGTTTTCCCAACGCACACTTTTTGTAATATATGGCAAGAAGTTATATGTTTTCCAAATTGTGTCCATAAATGTAACTTCCATGTAATATTATCAAATACAGCACACACTACCAACATTAGAATGCGTGCAGACTCAGTAAATATGGATTTGAAATTCTTTTTTTTGTCCAAGTATTCCACTATCACGGCGGATGGTTGATTAATTTTGCCTCTATCCAAAAAGACATGCGCCAGAGCATTAGTCTTCATTGTTACGTGTTATGGGGATGTGGGAGATATTGCAGCTTGATGTATTAGATATTATCAGTTATGTATCCCCATATCCCCATGTGGATCCCCATTATCGAGCTACTCGCTTCGAATTCCCCTATTCTCTCACCGGTGTATAAATTTTTGTTACTAGCAGTCAAGATTCTCTATATCTCTGTCTGCTTATATTCTACAAACACAGGCACGTGAGCAGGAAAGGAGGGAGAGAGAGAGAGAGAGAGAGAGAGAGCAGTGACGTCGCTAGGGTTGGTGTCACCCACTGTTGTAATTCACGGTGTTACCCTAATGGACCTCCTTCCTGCACAATTTGTTTTTATATAGACGGCCATTCTGGTGTCCCACCTCTGATGTTGTCACCCGGTACGGTCCACACACACGATCCCATTGACGCCACTGAGAGGGAATAAAATATACTTATTTTGATTCTTAAAAATGAAATAATTTATCTGGTCCAAACTGTATTATGCATATCTCCTATCATAAACTAAGTATAATGCTCAGGTAAGAAAGAATTCTGGAAGCACAGACCCAAAGTATAGCTGCTACACTGAATCTCTCAGATCTATTGGATATACATAAAAAAGATTAGCTGACTCATGACAAGACAACATCTCGCTAAAATAATATACCTGAAGATAAATACTAGTTATAACTTGGCGACCTGAGCTTCAGTAATGATATGATATATAATATCCAGGAAAGCAATGCTCTGTCACGTAACAAACTCTGACATAGGCTGTTATGATTCACTGTTGCGAGATGGAAATCATATTACGTGCTTCCATGAGAACAACTCGTATGCAAAGCAAATACGCGTCAAATATTTGCTTTAATCAACGAACGGCAACATGAACTAATCCTCTGAACGGAGGAAGTAATATGTTTTTGAAATAATAATTTGTTTTATTATTGTTATACAAACAATTTTAATGCAAACAGTATGCGTCAAACTTTGATGCGACGAAATACCTCTGCAAATTTGGTAATAATGATTTTATACAAACTGCACGTGCCAATAAGACATGATGATTCTCACAGAAAATAACAATTGAATTTTTGTTTTAATTGCGACAGTAGTGAATGGGGACACCCTAGGGACTAGGGGACTTCCATGTTAAAAAGGGTATATCCACTCTGGGGACAATGTAAAATTTAACATAGGAGAAAAAAATATCCACTCTGGGGACTATGTAATTTAACATGGGAGAAAAAAATACCCATTCTAGGGACAAGGGGAATATAACATGGGAATAGAGTGTGGGTCTATCTAGGGACAAGGGGAAATGGAACAGGGTCGAGACCCTATTTTAATACGGTCCCGACCTAATGGGTCTATGGAAAGGGAACAGGTGAAAACTGAAACAGGGAGGGGTCTCTATTTTTTTTAAAAAATCAAAAAAAATAAAAAAATGGGGTAGGCAATTGAAAGTCTATCTCTTTTCGAGAGATTGGAGTGGCCCTAAAAAGGGCCTTTGGGTTTCTTCTTCTTCTAACTCCTCAACTTCTTTATCCATCCCCTTATTTTTTCCATCATTCCTTTCTTCTTCTTCTTTTCATTTTCCGGTATCCAGTCCGGGTGACCCATGGCTCGGAACTTCTGTTGGATTTTCATCCAGATAACATTTGTTTCTCTAGTTCTTCCTTTTTCTTTCTATTTTCTTCTTCTTTTCTATCTTTTGCCCACCTATCCTTTATTTTCTCCACTTCTTCATCTATTACCTTTCTCATCTTTTCTTCCCCTTTTTTCAATCTTTCAACACTCCTTTTGATAAAGGGCCACTCTGACCTTTATTCTATCTCTTCCAAAAACCTTCTTATTTCTTCTACCTTCTCCATTGCCTCTTTTAATGTTCCCACTCTGACATAAGGGGGATTTATTAGCCCTCTCAATCTCTTCACTTCTTCTTCAATTAATCCCTCTATCATCTCCCTGGCTAATTTTAGTTCGTTCACGTAGTGCACACTTGTTCTTAACCTCCAATCTCTTTCAATCCTTTCAACTCCATATTCACCATCCACCATCCAAAAATAAACATGTCTTAAATCATTAAACAGTTGGGACACTTCCATCTTCTTTTTTTATTCCGTAGAATGGTGCGATCGACGAACACTGTGGGTTCTTATAGTTAAAGTGCGGACGTGAAGGAAAACATCCCCCAAAACAAAATTGATATTACCTAGATTATCACTTAAAACGCGCGGACGTGAAGGAAAACATTCCCTACTTTTCTCATTTCATATAATATGCTATCCACATAAGTGAAACAGCAATAAACAAACCCCAAATCTACTATCCACACACGCAAAGCATTATAATGAAACCCAATAATCTACTATCCACACAAACGTACATGAGCGCTTACAAATAAAGACACACACACACACACACACACACACACACACACACAAGAAAAAAGAGTCAGTGTTTATATTCACACTAATCTACATACACACATTGGCAAATCGATTACTATTTCTTTTCTAGAGTATTGGGTAGCCCTGAAAAGGGCTGTTTGTTTTTTGAACTCCAGTGACACCTGGTCAATGATGGCACCTTCCAGGCCTGGCACCACACACAAATCTTCTTCCCCAGTCTCCTTTCACTCTTTTTGGGGGGAGAGCAGAGGCGGGATAAGTGGCTTCAGAATCCCAATCTTCTGTCTCTGGGATTCTGAAATTTCCTCTCTCCTTTTCTTCCTCTTCTCTCTTTCTTCTCTCCTCCTCTTCTTTGTTTCTTCTCTCCTCCTCTTTCATTCTTCCCTCTTCTACTATGGCCTCTGCAGCCAGCTCATTCACTATACGCCTGGCATATTCCAGGTGTACATGAAGTTCCAGCAGTTTTGCTAGTCTGGTGTTCATTTTCTTGATCAATCAACAAAGGTAGCTAGACTGCCGAGCGATTTTCAATTTATACTAAAAGCGCGGACGTGAAGGAAAACGTCCCACCTAAAACAATATTAGTTAGTTAGTTAGTTGAATTATAGTGGTTTTCGTTCTTTTGAACATGTACCACTTGTTTATTCACGCACTGCGTGATTTTTAATTACTCCTGGGGGAGGGAAGGAAAAGGAGCCTCATCCCCCAGGCTTTTATGTACTCAAAGAGTACTTTTTAATTTAGCCACTCAGGTGTAGGACTAACTAGTCCTTAACAACCTGACTGAAAGGCTAATAAACATAAGTGGGAATAGTCACACCACACACTCGTGTTAAAACAATATTGATCTTACCTAGATCACGACCAAACAACGCGCGGACCTAAAAGAAACACTCACTTTTTTACTATCCATTACTAATTTTAAAATTTTCATTAATCACTTCAATATACTGTCCACATACGCAAAGCAATCCAATCAAACCCCAAATCTACTCTCCACACACCTCAAACAGCAAAAAAAACCCCACTATCATTATCTACTATCCACACCAACACATACACTCACATCACAAAAGAGTCAGTGTTTATATTCACACTACTCTACATACATACATTGGCAAATCAATTGTTATTTCTTTTCTAGAGTATTGGGTAGCCCTGAAAAGTGCTATTTTTTGTTTGCTATGGCAATCTTTTAGTTTCTAAGAATGCGACGTCCTCTGAGGATAGACTTTCTGACGATAGGTCTGCTTCTTCGGAAAGAGAAGAAGAACTCTTTGGTGTCGATACGACAATCGACAAAGCCTCTGTCAGGTTCAGGTTCCTGCTGCTGTTGTTGCTGCTGTTGCTGCTCTCTCTGCTGTTTCTGAAATCTGTACTTCTCTGTCCATTCTTCTTTTTCCCTGTTCACTTCTTCTCTGAAGAGCTCTTCTATCAGGTCTTCAGTGACCTTTAACATTCTCACATTCTCTCTTCTGGCTTCGGTATCAGACTGTGTCTGACCCTATGCAAATTCACGTAGGCTTCGTTTAGCTTAGCTAGTTTGGAGCACATCTTCGTAGGAGGATGAGTCGACAATGGATGGTTAGACTGGAAACTTCCCCGGTTCTTAAAGTCAATGCGCGGACGTGAAGGAAAACATCCCTCCACGGTTTTCGAGTCGGACCGTTCAATGCGTGTCATGAGAGGGATAGTAAGAAGTCAAAGAGCATGAATCAAAATTCCTATAGCCAAACAAAAACCAAAGGCATTTTTTTCAAAACACAACGTTTTTTTTATTCAAAATCACTTAACACTAACAAACAACTCTAACATTTTTAACAATAATCCAACAATATAACATCAAATATTTTTTCAAATGACAAACATTTTTTTTGGAACTCACACATTATTTTGGACAGGGCTGACAACGTTGTGAATGAAATTGTGATTTCCACTGTTGGAAGTCATTAGGCCATTGATGGACACTACGTTTCCTGGCTTGAGACAAAAGATAAGCATAATGGTCAAAAAACCATCGATCTACTTTCACATCGTTGATGACATAAGCTAGATGGTCTTGAGGTTTGCGATGAGGGAGTTCATCTTTAGCACAGACGACAGGATTCCAAGAAGCCGTGTACGAGCTGTGGTTCAAAAGGTAATAAAGTTCCCAGGTATCCATGTTTTGTGTGGTTTCTTTTCTTCTTCTTCTTCTTCACAGGTAATGATAAGTGATCAGTTCGATCCTGACTTTTTGCCTGAAAATGTCTGACAAGTAAAAGGCGTTTAGCTTCGTCTCCCCACTCTGATTCAGAAGAGATTCGATACGATGGATCTCTTGAGTGGTTAATGGTGGTTAATGGTGGACAAGAATGTTCACGCAAGTCTTCTTCTTCTTCACAGGTAATGATAAGTGATCAGTTCGATCCTGACTTTTTGCCTGAAAATGTCTGACAAGTAAAAGGCGTTTAGCTTCGTCTCCCCACTCTGATTCAGAAGAGATTCGATACGATGGATCTCTTGAGTGGTTAATGGTGGTTAATGGTGGACAAGAATGTTCACGCAAGTCTTTATACCACTGATGCAACACGATTTCGTCCGAGATGAGACTCCAAGCTTCGTCCAGATACTCGTTCAATTTTTCTTCTTGACTCAGCATCAGGCATTTATCGTGTTGAATTTGACTGGGATGATCGTTTAGACATCCATAGCACTATTTCTTGATCAATTCGGTCATTTTTTCGACCAAGTGTTTGGCAAAACAGGAGACTAAATGGGCTTCTTGTTCTGGCCATCTTGACTTCATCATGATAACTTCTTCGTCTTGGGATTCTTCTTCTTCCCCGGTCTCCTCACATTCCATCTCCAAAGTTTCTCCACTAGGAAAAGAGAGATAACAGTCTTCCATGGCTTCTAATAGTCTAGAATGACTTCTCTCAAACTGTTGATTTCTATGGTATTGTCAAATTCTGCATACAGGAGGACGTTCACTGTGTGATCTGGAGGTGGATTTGCAAACTGAAGTTCCACACGAATCTGACCCGATTTTATAGGGTGGAAATGTCCCTCGTCGCTGCCTTGGTCTGGAGTGAAATCAAAACCCCACAAAGCATAGCCTCCTGCATAATCGTCGTACGAAATACCGTGACTGGTGTTGGTTCCTAACTGTCCCGTGGCTTCGTACAGGGACAAATACGATCTCAAATAATTCTTCGCGACACCAAAGTTGGGCTCAAAGGGTCGGGTACACAAGGTCTTGCTGTCGCGACTGACTTCGATCTTGGACACATTGTAATGTTGAAACTCAAAATGATTTTGATCGTGGGTTCCGATAAAGGCTGAATTCCTGACGATACCAACAATCAAACGTTTGGGTAACTGTCCTTGGAACAGATGACCTTCGATCATAGATCGCAGTCCAGCGGGAATGGTGAACGTTTTCACTTCTACGCGTCGTATCGGATACTTGGCAGTCGTTCTGCTCAACGTCTGACTGACGTCGTTTCCCACTTTAGGTAACACTTCCACACGACGCACGTAAAGTCGGGCTTCTTGAATGATAGTTTTATATTCATTGGCATGGGCCACCAAATGGAAAGCGGCACTGCTACGATTCAGTCTCAGACGGATATCCACCCCGTTCAGCAAATACTTTTCTTGTAACCACATGTCCAAATGCAAACGATCCATCAGTTCTAAACTTCGCCCTTGCAGAATTTTCTTTCGACGGTCGTTAAACCCCACATTGTGAGGATTGTCATCTTCTGTCAGGACTGTGTCGCTAAACGTGCCTACACCTGCCGTGTCAGGTTTCCATACCACGCAAGCATCCAGAATAGTATTCTTGGCTTCTTTTCCGTACGTCAAGAGATTTTCCAGGTAGGCACGATATGGGTAAGTATCCATGCTGCTGCTGACCAGTTTGTTATTCAAGTACAAGTCCACTTCGCTCAACAAGGAATGCATGAAATTGTTGACAGGAGGAACTCTAGCATCGCCTCCTGGATTGGTGTTGTCCGTTTTGATCAGTTTCACTTTGAAATACAGGTAACTGCAATTCAGATCGATGTAATCTTCGGGTTGTCCTTTGATTTCAAACTCGATGGGAGCGGAATCCGTCATAGAGGAAACGGGATGAAATTCCACCCACTGGGATTCTTGCATGGTCATCATGGTGGGGGGCATGGCAAACAGATCCAGTTCCGACTTGGAACAGGCGCAAGACTCTCGGTGCATCATTTTTTTCTCTTTCTCAATAATCGAAAACTTCTAAGTCTCGAACGGTTCTTCTTTTCTTTGCCTTTCTAGCTTTAGAAGTGTGAAGTCTGGTGAAAGGGTGTTTTCTTCGTCGTCTCTTTCTGCCTTGTCCTTGCTGAATGCTTGACTCGGCAGCGTGCAGGGCATTTATAGGTGTTTCCCGTCGGCCCAAAAGGTCTTTGTACGTTTGCAGCAAGACATTTTTGCCTGCCCTCATGAAGGCTTCTTTAGGATTTTGTTTGTCGATGATGACATTTTGGAGAAATTCTTTGCCTTGCGTCAGTGCCGCATCTTTCAAGGCGTGCAATCCGCGTGTCACCATCGGTTTCAACACCGGAGCCACCGAACGAAAGGCCGATTTTAACATATCTCCTAAACCGTGTCCTCGCTGTCGAGCAACCCCTCGGTACACTGGATACATGACTTACGAGTCGTGAGAGAACCGTTTTCGAAAATGGAGTTTCACCGTGACTTTTCCTTTGCTGAATGGAATATTTTGTCCCAGATCTCATTTTATAGCAATGTTGACCGTGTCCAAATACGACTTGCTGACAGGCAAATAGTGAGGATGTACAAATTCGCGGTGAACGTGGTAAGTGTTTCCACTTTCCTCGTCAGCGTTAGTGGCAGAATCCACTTTGAAAGGAATGACACGCAGTAACGGTACGGAGGTGTGTCCCACCACGTTATACTCCACCACATCGGAGTACACAAACATCAGATTCAGTCCTTGGTTCAGTTCTACCGGGGCACGAAATAACTTGCTAAAAGACTCGTTGTCGTAAATGATTGGTAATTCGTTTTTCTTGAGCATGGCCATTCTCATGTCCATGTCTCCGCCCAACATGCCAAACAATTCAGGACAAAATAAAATGGACACGATTTTACTCCCGTCAAATTTCATCAAGAAGGGACGAGCTGCTTTGTGGTATTCCATGGTGACACTTTTTTGACACTTTCCAAAGCTTTCAGAAACACGACATTAAACCTCGAGGTTATGGTGCTCACCAAATGTTGACCATTAAAATAATAGCCTGGAGGAATGAACAAGTGATAGGTGGTGTACTTTTGATTTTTTGTGCCAGGGGTTTTCTTGTCATATTTGCCATACGTATCCAAGTACTGTTGCAATTGTTCGTCATGAACTTCCACATCAAATTTATTTTGATTCGGAAGGACATTGAGGACTTGGGTTGGGTGAATGATTTCTACTAAAGCCACTTCCCAATGGGCTTCGTGATCTAATGGGATGGTCTGAGGTAATTTGGCCGTGTAACAGCACAAGGTGTTCTTGGGAAACACCTCCATGGAACTGTCACTGGGTAAGGTTAAGTAAAATTGGTTTTGGTGACTCATAATTCCAGAGTTCTGTGGCTGTCCGAGGGGTTACTGGACGTCAGGGCCGTGTCTCCGCCCAAAATAGGGTTGTTGTTGTTATTGGAGTGGTGACAGACACTGGCACTGGACACAAGGTTCCCGTTGTTCCCGTTGGAAGAGAATTTCAGGGAGGGATTGGGAAGCAGGTAACCGATGCAACTGCTCAATAAAATGGTCCACAATTGTTTGTCTCCTTGTTGGAAACTCAAATTGGCAATGGCTGCACCGATGACACAATACACCACGAAGATTTGGCAGAAAAAGACGATTTGCGTTTTAGGCATACGTTCTCCACATCACACCCACAAGGGTTGTTTCTGTAAATCTTGTCATGTTTTGGGTAATGTTCTGACCAGTTCTATAGGGGGTAAGGTCGCACAAGTGTCCTCCCGACAGGGTCTTTCAGGCATGTCCACGAGAGTCCTGTCCTGGGTGACGGGTTCTTCTGGCACTGTCACTAACACAGGTTGAAAAGTAACTTTTTTCCTTGAACAACTCTCGTGCATACTGTGCCACTTCTTGGGTCCAAGCCTCAAAACCCCCTTTTTTCCAGTCACGCACATCTGTCCAATGGGAGTGTAAGTCACAAGCTACACACACATCGTCATACACGTCTTCGGTAGCTAAAAGTTGACGAATCTTTTTTTCCTGTTGAGGTTGAGAAGTATCCAGATGAAAACGCATGGCTTTGAGCAAAAGGAGTCTTTCGTGACCATTTAAGGCCATTGGGGTGGTAAGTACTGTTCGTAAAGAGTCCACAAGGAATCGGCTGGTAAACGAAATCCCAGAAAACAAGTCACTAAGACACACCACTTGTCGACCCAAATTGAATGGTACAGTTCTTGTAATAATTGATGGTAATGATCCACGGTTTGAATATGGTCGTTGAGTTCCTTCCACGGAATCTGTTCAATCACTTGTGACATAAGCCGTGGCATGAATTCCTGATTTTATAGTCTCTTTATTTCGGAAGCAATAAAGGTAATTTCTAACTAGACATCTTCGTTCTCCAGTAGGGAATCTAAATCTTGCATACTGTAACCTACACTTCAGAGTTTGTCTAGATGTTTCGTCTTCCGCTACGAAGATTCCATGTAAAATATGTTGGTAATCCTTTAATTCGTCTTCCTCAATACGTTGCTCTAGGTGAATCTCGAAGTAACCAAAATTACGAACATTTAGTTCATTCACTAACTGAAAGTGATGAACAAGGTCTGACCACTGAAACAATTTCTGACGAATCAGTCCTCTTATACCATTCAGGTACCAGTGGTTAAAGATCTGGTGACGTAACGGATGCAATTGTTCTTTACGTTTGACTTGTATTTTGACCAGCTCTCGGTAAATGCGTTCTCTCAACTCCACAGGCAAAGCACGAATGTTCTCTTGTAAAGTATCCATGAATAGGTCAGTCCGTACAATTCACAATCCTCTCCTAGAGCAAAAGTAATCCACATAGTGAGTAATTTCTGGCCACTGCCATTCAGGGTAACGTCCAAGAATCTCATTAAACTCTTTTGATGTAAACTGTCTAGAGTAATATAATAGGACGAATGCACACCTGACCCAGAGAAATCTAACACACTGGTTGACTTTTTTCACTTTTCTCTTGTGAATTTCTCGGCACAAACGTTCTACAGTCACCCATTGAGATTTCACTCTAGCAAACCCCTGCCAAACTTCCTTGTAAATCTTCTCTTGCAGTTCTTTAGGTAATGATTCAATATCGTTTTTGAAATGAAGTTTAAATTCTGGTCTCGGTGATGTCCATCATTTCACTCCTAACCAATCTGCTTTCTTCTTCTTCGTCAACGACATGGTAAGTTACTTCAATGTCTCGGTCCCACTAAGGGTAAGTAATGACAATACGGTGACCATCGAGCATGTTCTAGGTAGGCCGAATCTTGTGGTTCCCAGTGGTGAAGTGGCACACCGCAAATGAAGCACTTGACTTTATCCCCTTCGCCCAAGTAGAAAAATCCGGCTCTGGCTAATTCTTCGGGGGTCGGTCCTCCCAGATACTTAGGCCATTTTCCTTTGAACGATTGAAGACGATTTTCAAAGTCGCAGTATTCCGACAAACGCACAGGGAACGAATATTCGTCTTTCACAGGTTCGTTTCGATGAGCGTTGGGTGACATGGACAGGAGTTTGCTCAGGGCTGGATGACATCCGTAGGGAGGTAGACGTGAAGGTGGACATTCACCTTTAAAACGAAACCCAGTAAAGTGTCCAAGAGGACGAGCGGCATCGCTTTCGAAATCCCTCAGGTTTGACACGCACAGCATCACTTTCCATGATAGGGGCAGTGAGAACAAAGTTCCCATGATGCTTTACGGCATCGCTAAGGTCACAGCATACAGCATCGTTCCCATCGCAAGTCTCACAATCGCATTCCACTTCAGAAGCCCCAAACTTGAATTGTGCCTTTCTGAACTTGTTTTGTGTTTCTCTGAAAGTATTCATCTTGTTCGCTTGGTCTTGGTAGTCACTATGAACTATCGATCTTGCCTAGGGTTCCTTTATATATACAGACCAATACCGACGTGTCCATACGGTAAGGTAAAATGAATGGGAAGTCGCACTCGCTTCTGGTACACGATTTGATAGACTTTTTCCAAGGGTCGACTGACGATGTGGTGAGTGGGTAAACGTACAATCTTGTTGTGTTGATTCGGTTGTCACTTTAAAGTGTTCATCTACTCTAGACTGCAAAGCTTCTTTCAATACGCCAAAGTTCACCACTCAACTGGTACGATAATTCAGAGTCAATCCTTTCACTTTATACGTCGTGTGCACTTCTTGTTTGTCTCGGTATTCGTAACCGTTATTGTTAGGACCACCACTGGCGAAACTTAGAATATTATCGTCGGGGTGCTCGTCTGTCCAGGCTCCTAAACGGTCTCCTTCAATGTCAGGGTGCTGTTGACTCGGGTGATGGATGTAAATGCAACTGTCCGTGTCAAAGTACAGGACACGTTCCCCTAACAGTTCTAAAGCTTCGTACAATTTTTAGCGAGCATGAGCTGTCACGTAAGCCGCAATGATGACATTTCCAAAGGGGTCGTCTTGTACAAAGTCCAGATCTTCTTCGTAATTGACCAAGATCAAATCCTCGCGAACGACGTCCACGTGTTTCATGCATTTGGTTTTGTCGTGAATCATCTGGAAGTAGCGGGAAGGTTCTGTCAAATATTCCGTCTTGGGTAAACACGGTCGTTGTGCCATTTTACCCCACAAGCAATTTAACATCACTTTGGCAAACGATCGCCTGCCTTCGTTTTTCTCGATGTGATCTAAAGTGATGCCTTCTTGTTCACAGTATTTCTCTTTGAATGTCTTTTGGTCTTCGGGAGTGTGACACCAGGAAGGATAGCCACTGGCTTCTTGCTTCAGTTTCCAAAAGGCATCCACGTAGTCTGCGAAAAAGCCTTTCTGAGTGGGGTCACCCTTGTGGTATTGTTGTGTCTTGGGAAAGTGGCAAATTTCGTACACTTCTAACAGTTGGTATCCCATGTCCAGAGCTTTGAACAATTCTACACTGACCCACGTCCCTGTCAAGGCCCGTTCTTCCTGGGTGTGCTGACAAGGTTGATCTTGGTTGCACGTTTCAGCACAAGTACGACACAAAGGAAACATCAGTTTGCCTTGGCAATGGTGAGGTAAAACGGGATGGTATAGGTTCGTGGGAGGCAAAACTTTGTACTTGATCAAGCCTTCGTATTGTCGAATGTTTTTCAGGTCGATGTGTTCGGTGAACAATTGCGGGTGTCCTGCAGGAAAGCGACAATATTTGCACACGTAGGGATACAGCGAACACACGTCCAAGTATTTGATTTCTTCTCCTTTCTCTTCGTCGGCTTCGTACAGCAAACAGGTGGCATTGGTCCTTCCTCCGTACAAACTATCCCTTGGGTTCAGGGGGTCCATGAACTGGTAGCTTTCCACGAGGCGTTTAAACTCGGGATCGATTTTCAAAAGGTGATCGTATTCGTGTTCCCACATATCCACCACTTGGTATCCTTCCTGTTCTAACTTTAGGCGTCGCTGACAAGTGTCCTGGTACAAGTCTTCGATGGTCCGTTGTAAAAACTGATTTCTAGTGCTACAATCAGGGTAACAGACGGAGCATGCGTGAAATAAGCAACCGTTAAACTCGTACACGATCTTGGGGTTTTCTAAGTCCCAGCCATCGA
The DNA here is from genome assembly GCA_028554795.2 of Sinohyriopsis cumingii. Classification (NCBI taxonomy): domain Eukaryota; kingdom Metazoa; phylum Mollusca; class Bivalvia; order Unionida; family Unionidae; genus Sinohyriopsis; species Sinohyriopsis cumingii. The sequence goes on along the minus strand of CM068825.1, from coordinate 151,354,424 downwards.
CCGAATGCGTTCCGATGGTCTTTTCGCCACCTCCGTTGCGGGCATGCCGAATCCACTTGTCTTCCTTGTCGCACAAGTAATGTAACCAGCGTAGGGCTTTGACCGAGTATTGACGTTTGACATAGTTGGTCGTTTGAGGACTTATGACAGCCACAGTGTTTTCAGGCATGAATCGTTGGCGGTACACTAAGGAACACGATTTGGCAATGGTGCAAGCTTCTTTCAAAGGATCGACCCCTCCGTGTTCCATGAACAGTTCTCGAAATTTTCCACAGCAACGCCGTAAAATGTCCACGTCGGAACGACAATACTTTACCATTTCTTCCTGAAAGTCGAAAGGGTCGGAGGCGTTAGACTGGTACCAAGCGTAGAAAGCTTCTCGTTGTTCGGTACGCATGTTGTCGGGGTCGTAATAGTGAACCTCAGGTAAATGGGGTGGAACGGCGTGTTGATCGGCTTCGGTATTGAAAAAGTGTGGAAAATACCCTTTAGCCATTTCTGTCATTCCAAATGTTTTAGGCATTCGGCTCAAAGGCATGGCCCTGTAGCTCATCGAATCTTTAAACTGTACTTGTCCCACTTGCATGAAAATGATTTTGGCTCCGTTCAAAGTCACTTTAGGACGCTCGGTGCCTTGTTCCGTATAGTATCTGAGAAGAAACTGTCCATCGTATCCGGAGAAATTGTGAGCCATCACCGTGGCATGACGATGACAATCTCCGTAACGTTCGATGTCCTCTTTGCTCCACGTCTTGTCGATGGGGTCATAGACCCATTTGGCAAAATCATCTAGCGTCTTTGGTCCTCGAAAGATTTTTTCACGCCCTCCAGGAATTTTGCTGCAGTGAGGGCAATGACTGAAGATAGGTTCTTGAATACACTTCTCGCACGCTCGATGAGTCACGCAGAAATTAGGAATGTGAATGCCGGTCTCTTGCATGCATTCGAAATCGAAAAAGATGAAATTGTCTTTCTTCTTGTGACCGTCCTCATTCTCTGGTTGGGGTTGGTATTTTTGTACGTATCATTGGTGTTCCAAGTCCACGATGTGATGACAAATGTGACATTTTTTCTTTCCTCGACATACGTGTGCCTTGGCACTATTGGTACGTATGCCTTGTCCACACGTGAGGCACAATCTCAGCAGTTGACAAGCGCATTTCTTATGTTAACCTTGCGTCTTCAGATGTTGTTGGTAACAGGCAGGGCTGACAAACGTGCGCAGACAAGCAGGACAATGCATTGGTTCTTACCCTTCGCTCAAACAGGGTTGAGAGGCCAAACATCCTAAGCATTTCGATCCACAATGTTTGTGCTGTTCTCGATTATTATAACCACGGTCACATTTCTCACAGTAATATTTGTATCCCAGGAATCCAGTGATACTGGTAATTGTATCGAAATGTTCATCGTGATGATAAAGGTGAATGTATTTTCCGTCCTTAAAATCTTGGCCTCGAAACAACAGAGGCCCACGCACTCCTTGAGGGTGCACTTTCAAGGTGTATCGTGGAGCTAGGGTATCTTGCAATTTTTGCATCTCAGGAATGCCACAGGGTGAATCTTTGGACAAGCCTGTTTGTTGTAACAGAAGTTCTTCTTCGTTTCGTTGTTTGGCTCGGTTCGATTTTCGGATGTTCTCCCATTCTCTTTTCCATTCTACCGTGTCGTTCTTGTTGGCATGGGTTCGTCCCACCACGATAGCCCTGGCTAAACACATCTGGTCTTGAGGGTTGTTAATTCGGACGAGGCTTGTTTTGGTGTTACGAAGGCCGTCCAACAATAAGACCTTTTTGCGGCCAGTCCCTTGAGGAGGAGAGACGTGGGTCATGTCCAGTGTGGCTTTTCCATCGGTGATATCAAACTGGTCATTGGATTGTTGTATGTGTTGAATCTTGTCCATGACTTTGGAAGCGGTCAATTCTGCAGGGCTGCTAAACTCGATCCAAACAGGGGATTTCAAACCGTCGTGTTGTATGGAAAGTCTCAAGCGATCGTCTTCTTTGGGTTGACATTGTCGCTTGAGTGTGGTAAGCAAGGAATCCCACACCCCAGTGATTAACCCTTCTGCTTTCTCTAACGGTACTTCAGCCTGGAAATCTTTAAACTTCACCGTGTATTTGTAAGCCGTGGTTCTAAATTTTCTAGAGGAGCGCTTTTCCGTCTCTCGAATGGAATAGTACTTTTCAGGGTTGACTAAGGGTGGTGAACTTTGTTTAGAGGGTTTGGATTCTGGTTCACTCATGTCTTCTTCAAAATCACTGGCATGAATTTGTGCCAAGACTTCAGCCCTGGTACGAGGCGATAGATCACGTTTCTGCCTCTTACTTTCTTCTTCTTTCTTCTCAAATGAATTGGATCGTTTCATCTTGAGTGCAAAACGTCAAATGACTAAAGTTTAAACACCATAGACTAATTTATAGTCATGGCAGACCAGCGTATATAAAAGGGTGTGTGTCTTGTCCTTTCACTATTCATTTCACTCTCAAACCGAGTAGAACGATGGAAGAGACTACCCAGATCGAACGTTTCATCAGAGCTTTGCGAGGGGTCATTAGAAAATTTTCTTCAGACCAGCCTTCGGACTACTCTCCTTCTTTTCGAGATAAAAGTGAAGATACTTGCTATATCTGTCAGAAGAAAGGGCATTGGTCTTCAGAGTGTCCAGACCGTCAAAAAGGAAAAAAGGGGCTAGAAAAGACAGAAGTCAAGACACCTGTTATTATTGTCAAGAAAAAGGACACTGGTCTCCAGATTGCCCAAAAAAGAAACAAGAGAGTCAGAAGAAAATAGGGATTCTTCAGAAGAAGAGAGGGATTCTTCAGAGGAAGAAAGCAGCCAGGTAAAGAAAAAGAAACAGGAGAAGAAAAGAAGAAGGGAAGAAAGTGAGGAGGAAGAGGAGGAAAAGAATGTGACGGTGAAGAAATTTAAAAAGCAGAGAGACTAAACAATAAGACAGAAGAAGTCTATGAACTTTTTAAAGTGCTATGTTGTGAATTGTGAATTGGATTGTAAATATTTATAAAAGAATAAATTAGGTATAAAAAGGTAAGTGTCTTAGGGTTTTGATTTTAAAATAAGAACGTACACTCACACACTCATAAACACGTACTATAGGGGAATTTTTTTTTTGAGTTATTGGCAATTGAAAGTCTATCTCTTTTCGAGAAATGTGGGTGGCCCTGAAAAGGGCCTTTTTTCGGTGTAGGGGTGAGTTTAAGCAATCAACTTTAACTGCCTTAAGCCTTTGCCACGGCCAATGCCTACTTCTGGACTGCGTACTGTTGATGATGATGATGATGATTTGGTTGAAATCACTAAGGGTGGCACGGTAGGCTTAGTCACAGGGTTGGAGTGTTTAGCTCGGGAAGGTCGTGTTCTCTTCGGTCGTAATAAAGAAGTCTGAGACATTTGTTTCAGACTTCTTAACTCCACTAAAATGTCTAACAATACCGTGACCGTTTGATTTTCACACCCTTGTTTTTTTGCTGCTGCTTCTTGTTGTTGTTTTTTTCTTACCTCTTCTTCTTGCTGTTGTTGCTGTAGGAGAAAAGCTTGTTCCGCTTCCTTTTGCTGTTGTATAAATTTCTGCAATTCTTCTTTCTGTCTCTGTCTAAAATTCTCCATGTGCGGTAATGAAGGAGACGAAGGTTCCGGAACAAATTCTTGCAAGGTAAGAAAATCCACAAAATCCCAATTCACCTCTTCTGAAAGTAAGTCCGGGTTCCCTTGGGTGGTCTCCACTGCTGGTGCACCCCAATGGATCGTTTTCTGAGTTTCCGTCATGTTGAATAACTGTCGGATAGATTGACTGCACACAGGCGCTAGCGAATCTATATAGACCACGTGACGTCACAGACTGCTCTCTTCGGATTGGATGCGGGCTGACTGAATTTTGTAATGCGTGTTTGAATTGGTCAACAAACTCATTCCTTTTCAATCCTACCTCTACCTATAAATAAGCGCAGTTCACTGCATTGATTCACCTGTTCTCGGCGCCTCAACATGTGGATCGACGTACCCTCTTCCACCCTTGTGTCAACGATGATGTTCCGGACGGACATACCCATTTATGTCCGATCCAACTGGACAGTTGTCCATAGGACAGACACCAGTCTGTGGATACGTAGGATCTGCGTAGAAAGACAAGGATGCCTCAAAAGAGTCCTGATTTACGGTCCTACAGTGAGACACAGCCTAAGGACAAGAAGAAGACCAATAGACCCATTAGGTCGGGACCGTATTAAAATAGGGTCCCTCCCCTGTTCCATTTCCCCTTGTCCCTAGATAGACCCACTCTCTATTCCCATGTTAAATTCCCCTTGTCCCTAGAATGGATATTTTTTTCTCCCATGTGAAATTACATAGTCCCCAGAGTGGATATTTTTTTCTCCTATGTTAAATTTTACATAGTCCCTAGAGTGGATATACCCTTTTTAACATGGAAGTCCCCTAGTCCCTAGGGTGTCCCCATTCACTACTTGCGACGAATTTCTTTTTTACTGTCAAAGTACTAAATTAAATTTTTTTAAAAAGGAAATAATTAATATTTGACATATCATTTTACAAACATCTTGTATAGAAAAAGGTCCACAGATAGCACACACCATTTCGAGATTATGACACGAAAAAATGTTTCACATACTTAACAAATCTTGAAGATATTTAATCTACTGCTAATAATTGCACGTAAGATAGTTATCTACCTCTTGTCCTATAATCAGTAAATCGAACACGAATTTTGAACATGGGAGGGAGATGAACTGAAAAGGGAGGAAAAGAGGTCTACCACTCTGATGGTATTCAAGTTTTCACACTTAAATATATATCCATTGCTTTAGTTGTTGCCAAATGATACGAACATGGTGGCAATAAACTCGCAAAAATTGAATATGTTAGATTATGAGAATAATGTACTGTTTATTGTGAACAAAATTAGCGGTACAACACAGATTTACTTCTGAACGCAAGATGGAATATTTTAAAGATATGATTAAAAAGTCTGCACGTACGATTAGAAGTTCTTATCACACGACTGCTAGTTGCAAACATTATTACAAGTCTACAATATAGGATTACAAATTTTGATCACATGATTCCAAATTGAGATCGCCCGGTTCCAACTTTTGATCACATGATTCCAAGTTTTAAACAGATGATTACACGTTTTCGAGTATGCATATTGTGCTAAAATGAACAGTAATGTTCCAGCCAACTGGTATTTTGCATCATGTATAAAACATAAACTGGCATTTATATACGATGGTCATAGTCATGTGTCAGTCATTCTAACCTTGCACTATGACCTATTTTAAGATGCATGCTAATACAGGAATCAGACCGATACACAGCTCTCAATTTAAACGTGTTAAGCAGCAGGGAGGGCGAACATCATCTAATTGGTTCACCTGTATTTTCGCAAATTAAAACTTCCTGGGGGATCGCAAAAATCGTTAAAAACAATGCGATGTTCAGCGTAAGACAACTTCGTCAATGACAAATTGACTTACCTGTTATCGCTGGTAGTTTTTTTTCTTCTTCGATGTAACTTAAGGAAATACGCGATAGTGTCGGTGACGCGTTGAGAGCGTCGCCCTCCCTGCTGCTATGAATTAAAAATTTCTGTAACAAATAATGGTACACTCGGAATCCTACACAGCTAGACTAGCTAGAGAGCGAGAAGAAGCACTTAAAAAATATATCCCTGTAAAAGAGGATTTCAAAAAAAAAAAAACGTGCAATCGCGACAGGAAGCACAAGTTGAATACGCAGCGGAAACGGAACAGCCTCAACCTGAAGGTGTTGATAAAGAACCAAAAAAAGGAAAAAAGGGAGTTGATTTTAAGGAGAAATTTACTGAGGAGGGTATAGCAACAATAAAAAAAACAATTAAAAGTCGTGATGAACTAATCGAGTTTGGTATGTTTGCTGCTGCTAGTTATAATTTAAAAAAAATTTTAAAACCCGAACATGCTAAAAATATAGGTCGTAATAGGTGGAATGATTGGGTGTTTAAGGTAAACAAAGGTGATGATCGATTAGACACCAAAAATTTGTCTTATCAGACATATTTATCAGGATTGAATGACTATGATAGAATGATGCCGGAACAAAAGAAAAACGACAAGAAGGAGAGAAAAGACTAGAACAACAGAGAAAAAGACAAGAAAAACAAGAAGCACAAGTACAAAGGAGAAAAGAAAGGAAGGGGAAAAAAAGACAGTTTCGTGCTGATATTCTGGATAGTGAGCCTCTTCCACCTGAAGAAGAAGAATAAGACCAAGATGATCCTCCTTTATATCTATCTTCTTCGTCTCCGCAGCATACAGAACAACAACGATTCTGGCCCGAATTACCAGAGAATCTCGCAGAGATGTTTGAAGAACGTTCTATCAAAAAAATTCGAAAACATTCAGACCTTGCTTTAGTCTGGTTTGGTCTGAGATATGATAATCGTAATTCTCATTTAAAACCTGAGTATCGTGAAGGAGTAACACCTGAGCAGTGGCCTGCTGTAGTATATTTTACCGCTAAAAACTTACCTGTTGACCTAAATGATTCCGGTTACTTGGATTTTATGGAAAGGGTCAAAACATTACAACGATCTCCTCCAAAACCACCCAGTACTATTGGCAGTGGATTGGGAAGTATTCCCTGCCCTGATAATATTTTCAATGACGTTTCGCGGTTAGAAGTTCTCATAGGAGGAAAACGAGCTGGAAACAACTCACCAGAAATAATTAATGAAGCAGCTGATATCTGTCGGCGATTGTTTTAAGGTGGTGTCATGGATGCTGGTATTTACCGAGAACTCGTTGACGAACTCGCTGATGATTACAGCGATTAAACAATAGTAAATAGCATAAATGGTCATATATAACAGACATACACCTGTGCGGACTTGGTGATGTAACTCAAAGATTATATGCAGGGTTAGCACAAAAATTGGGTCCTCTTGCAAAACATGGTTAGTGAAAAAGCTCCTGGTGCAATTGTTAGCGCTGCTGGTAAGGCGCTCTCGGCAATTAAAGAAAGACTAGCACGGTTAATAAGACGAAAATCAGCACCGGTGAAATTACCGAGTACGGAAATTATCTCCGCGGATGTCAGTAAGGTAATAAATCAAGCTGCAAATCAAAAACTAGCAGCGTTAATGAATCAGGAAACTGACGCACAAAAAAATATAACAGCGAATTTGATAGCAGGAAGTGGAATTCGTGTTCGACGAAGATAATCACCATTTGGAAATACACGCAATAGTATAAAATGTTCAAACGCATATCCGACACAGCATTTAACATGGATGAGCCGGTCGAGCAAGATTACTCAGTGCGTGATTATCAATTTTATTCCTATGACGCAGTTAAACCAGATCAACGGGGGCGTATCGAACTTCAAGTTCATGATACAAGTAGATATTTTCTACCTCATGAGGCTTTTATTGAAGTAGAAGGTAGACTTGTGAAAACGGATGGTACTAACTACGGTGTTAATGACCGAGTTGGTTTTGTCAACAACGGGATCATGGCATTATTTAATAGCGCCACTTACATGATTGATGAAAAAAATATCGATTCGATTCAAAGTGATGTTGATATTGCTACAACAATAATTGGTCTAGCAAGATACTCTGACGATTTTACAAGATCAGCTAGTCCATCAATGATGTTTGCTAAGGTTACTACCAACCACGCCGATAATATTCAATATATAAAGTTGCGAACACCACAAGGTACTGCATATGACCCACAGCCAGTTGCTGATGGTCCTGAGTATGAAGTTAGACCAGCTGGCATATTTGATATTATAGAAAGCATTTCCGGGACTTACAACTCGGGATTTTTAACACGCCGAGCAATGTTGTCAGGACTCAGCAGGACTTTTTCGTGTGCGATTCCACTAACTCATATCTTCGGATTTTGTAGAGATTTTAGAAGAGTCATCTTTGGAGTTAGACACACAGATGTGCTTAACAGAAAAGAAAGTGATAATGATGCGATCTGGCGAGGAGCTGGTGTTGATGATAATCTTAATGCTGGCAGAGTAGATATAACAAAACTTTCATTGTGGATGCCGGTATTAACTCCGTTGATCACGGAAGAACCACGATTACTCTCTTTTATGAATCAAGGTGGCAAATCATTGCTATCGTGGTTAACAGTGACTACAGACTCCATCCAAAGTTCCATCAAAGGTTTATTTACTTGGCATATAGCATCACAGCAAGGTGTTTCTGCGCCACGACATATTTTTATTGTGCTTCAAGATAAAACCCGATTTAATAACCAGACACAATCCCATATGATATTTGACAAATATGGCGTTACCGAGGTTTCGTTGAGAATAAACGGACAACAAGAACCATCCGAAGATATATCATTAAATTTCGACAATACTCATGTGTCGCGCGCATATAATCGCTGGTTGACGTTGTTGGCGCGTAACACGAATGATACTGGGACGCAAATATCACAGTTTGATTTTACAAATCTGTATCCGATTTATTACTTTCCGCTGGAGCATCTTGATTTATCCAAGCAATCTGTCGCTGATATACACTTCCGAGCTCATATTAATAACCCGCCGGCTGCTGGTCTCGACCCTGGTTACAGAGCAATCGCGGTCATACTCAGTAACAAGGCAATGTTACTAGAAGGTGCTGGCGGCCGAATGAGACTCGTTGATGCACCAGTGGAAAACATGTAGACAATTAGATCAATTGCGTTTATTATAAAATGTCATATAGTCACGTTAATATCACTTTGACTTCTGGTCAGATAAAGAAATTACAATCGAAAAACGCAAAAGTATGTGGGGCGGCGATAACACTAAAAAATGATCAAATCGCTAGCGGCGGCCCAAACAAGTTATCGCTGACTAAAACCCAACTAAAATGTTTCAATAAAACAAAACAAGCAAAAACCGGAGTTCAACTTGATTTCCCTCCAAAAGCTATCAAGGATATGGTTTAAACCGGTGGTATATTTCCACTTCTCGCAGCAATACCAGCACTGATAGCTGCTCCTGCCCCAGTTGTCGCTAAAGCAGCCGCGTTGGGAGCTGTTGGAACAGCTGCTGAGATGGCATTAAAGAAGGCAACTGGAAAAGGATACCAAAAAAAAGGACGGGGTCTAAGACTTCCAGGAACTCCGCCTTCATGGTACCCAAAACGGTTCAGAAAACCGCTGATTTTCTACCGATGTCAAATTCTGATTTGCTCGATGCTGATAAACAACTAAATATAACAAATTTCAAAGGCGTCTTTATGCGAGATCAATTACCACAACAACCGAATAATCCAGAAACTGGAATTATTAATCTCGATAACAGTGATAGTCCAGCAACTCACTGGGTTGCTTACGCGATCGATCCACGTGGAATTATCTATTTCGATTCGTATGGGTTAGCACCGCCAGTTGAATTTCTCAAAATATGTGCAAAGTACTCCAAGAGTGCAAAGCACTCCAATATGGTATTCAACACTACCAACACAAACGCTAACCGATCCACCAATATGTGGCCGTGAAGTATTAAATGTTCTCACCGCGATATCAAAATCAACCAAACCGCCTCACAAAATCGTGCACGAGTATACCTAGGGTCGATTTAAACAATCCTTAAGAGAATAATGGTAGATATTTACGGAAGATCTCTCATCGAAGCGAAGATAAAAAAACGCGGTGAGGTAGATTTATCAAAATACGCGACCAAAGATGAAATCGACAATTTTTTAACTTTAACCGGGATAGACCCAGATGAGGTTGTTATTTTTCAGGACCGATACGGAAAACTAAAAACCAGTAATATCAAATGGAATGAATAGTTCGCAGGATTCTTGGAGCTACCCCGGATAACATTCCTGTGTTTACTGACAGCGGAAAAATCAGAGACTCACGTGTATCATTTACAACCATCAGAGATGAAATTGCAAAAAAGTGTGACTAACCGCTTAAAAAATACCGGCGACAGAATGACAGGTGAACTCAACATGAACAGGAACGAGATAACAGCATTAGTGGATCCAACATTCGACGAAGATGCAGTGACAAAAAGATACGTAGACATTAACTACGGCACCATTGACCGTGAAATATCCACGCTGCGGACCGAGTATGACGTTCACGTGGGCGCGTTTGCAAGATTTCGCAGAAACCATCAAAAAGTCGCAGAAGAATTCTTCGGCGATCGGTACACCGTTGACATAAAACTTTCTGATATCAATACCAACATTGACACAATCAAGCAAACACAGCAAGGTATCAAAACCAACATTGACACGATCGAAAAAACACAGCAGGATATCATAAGTGGGATTCCTGATATCGTTAACAAAACCAGTTTGATTAAAATCCCACCCGGAGTTACCCCCGGGCATATCACCAACATAGTGTACACGGTATCATCTGGGTTCGCAACATGGTCTAAACAAAATAATACTATCAAATATATCGCAGCAGTTACTGGTGTGCACAAGTTTTCTGTGTTCAGTGCTGCAAAATTTGAGATATTTACAAAGTATCCCTGACGACATTCTACCGATAAGTTTTCCAGGTTGTGACTGTAATATTAAACAAGGGAACCGAAGAGGAATTTCTACTGGAAGCAGCCGATAAGAAATTAACCGCAACATCTTACTGGTGGTGTTTGGAATTCGTAGCTGAAACACCTGAATTGGTTACTGTGTAAGATAATAAATGACTCTCTTCGCGAAGTCAACGACGAAGTCAACGACAACAGCATCAACGACAACATTGGATGCGCAGCAATATTGATACGATCAAGTACACGAATGGCAATCCGAGTTAAAAACCCTCATCAACAAATACAACCTAAAAGTAAAAAATACAAACGACGAGCGGTCATCCTGGATGCGCTAGTATACTCGGTATCCGCCTTAGTTGCATCCACCGGAGTAGTATTATCAGCGTTAACACCAGTAACAATCGTAGTAACAATCGTCTCTTCATCAACTGCCATCGCAGGGGTTTTTAATATAATCGCAAAAAATATCCTCGTGCACGAGCACAAAATTGCACAATTATGTCATGCAACTAAACACAGCCACAACCGCATACTCAAAATTATCGTCGCTGATAACATCAAGCATTGATGACACAACAATATCAGATTCCGAATTCGCGTTAATGGTTAAGATATACGAAGGCTGCACCCACCATTTAAAAACAACAAAGATAAATAATTACAGAATTACTTCATCGAGCTCTGCTCGACATAATCGAAAATACAACCCGGAGAAGAATTTCGATGATAACAGTAAGTTCGACTAACCCTGAATTTCGTATTAATTTCCCAACTGCAATTCCCGTGAAAGAAATCGCACTAGCACAATTACGAGTATATCACATTTGGCCCAATATCAGCTCAAAATCGTTTCGTGGATTGCCAGCGAATAATTCGTTTGTGTTTGTACATAAAAACCGACCAGATGGTACACCCGACTGGAACGTCATTGGGTTACAAACGGGGTCTTATCAAATCGAAGAAATCGATGAGGAATTACAACGTCGAATAAAAAATATCACAGGAAAAGAATCCAAGATAAAAATAACTGTTCATGAACCAACCCTGTCTTCTGCGATTGAAATAAGCACCCCAGACTACGCTGTGGATATATATCAGAGTTCGATCAGAGCAGTGTTAGGATGGCCTGAAATCCCACCCGAAGCACCACCGATACCACCAGAACCGAAAAAGTCTGATTATGTCACGAATAACACTTCATACCACGAAGTTGAACCATCGTACAAACAACATTTACTTGATATAAAAAATTCTAAGTGGATGGATAGGTTTTTATTCTTTGACAAAAATAATATGAATTGGAGGTTTGTTTCTAAGCCAACTCCCTTTTCTGAAGAAAAGGGAGTCATTACGTTAAATCAAATCATTGAGTATATTAAAATCATTAATCAAGAACATAAAATACAACTACAACAACTCCGCCAGAGTTTTCATGAGCATCTTTCTGATATAACTTCACGCGGCGAAATTATCACGCGATTTGCGGTATTAAATCAGCTTGTATCCGACATGGAATATATTAACCAGCAAATCGTCAATCATATAATTGCTGCTGACAAGGATAATATCAGTAAACGACAATTTTTAGCTGCATACTCGCTGACAGAAGCTACGCTGCCGGATTTTAAATTTCCCGGGTATAATGCAGCCGAGTTAAGAAAATCAGTCAGTGATATCATTGATGAGTTCTTTGATGACATACTCGCTGCGTGGAGAAAAACACTACCACCAGCAACTATCCTCAGGCACAACAATGACTCGGAAGGGACAGGCCGGCATGTATCTCCGGGCATCGTAAATATAACCGAAGTGGTCGCGGTCAATCATGTGTGTGATGTCATCGATGGCAGCTACAGCACAGACACAACAGTATCAAATCAAGCCCAGCAAGGATTTGTTCTTTATTCATTCACCCCGAAAGAACCACCTGGATATCTGATTGTACAAGAGCCGGTCAATCAGGTTTATCTGCAGTGTTATAATCCACTATTATCAAGAATAAATTTCAAACTAACAGACCAATCTAACCACCTTCTTGATTTAAGACATGAAACTCTACATATTAATCTACTTGTAAAGTCTTAAGACTTTCATCCTAAAGATTTCCATCCTAAAGATTTCCAATCTTCAAAAAAAAAAAAATCGTGACAGTCGGGGTGCTCAGAATTATAAGAAATTTATTTTTTACTGAAAAACTGTCAAATTTCTCAATTCTGCAGGGTAATTACCCTGACAGAATCATGAAAATTGTTCGATTTTCTTAAAAAAAGAGGGTACTTTACCCTCCTGAAAACAACGAAAATTGTCCGATTTCGTTGCAAAAAGCGGGTAATATACCCAAAAAATCAATTAAAAATCAGCATTTTCCCAGCAATTAAAATCTCATTAATAACAATAATATTTTTTATCAGACAGGGAATTTTTGATGATTTTGCCTGATTTGCAGGATTAACAATGAAAATTGTGCGATTTTATTACAAAAAGAGGGTTCTTTACCCTCCTGAAATCAACGAAAATTGTCCGATTTCGTTGCAAAAAGCGGGTAATATACCCGAAAAATCAACGAAAAATCAACATTTTCCATGCACAATAAAATCCATTAATAACAAAAATATTTTTTATCTGACAGGGATTTTTTTGTTGATTTTGCCTGATTCAATGAAAATTGTTCGATTTTATTACAAAAAGAGGGTACTTTACCCTCCCAAAATCAATAAAAATCGTCCGATTTTATTCCAAAAAGCGGGTAATATACCCGAAAAATCAGCGAAAAATCAGCATTTTCCATGCACAATAAAATCCATTAATAACAAAAATATTTTTTATCTGACAGGGATTTTTTTTACTGAAAAACTCAAATTTCTTAATTCTGCAGGGTTAATATGCTTTCAGAATCATAAAAATCATCCGCTGCTTAAATTCAGTATAAAAAAAATACCTGTGAAGAATTTTATTCCTGACAGACTTTGATTTCTAATTAATCAAACGAGTATCATATATGTATCAGCATGTGAAAGTTTTTATTCACGACAAGCAAGCACTTGAAAAATACATCAAGGAGGTGTTTATGCAGTCCTCGGTCAGTACAGTTAATTTGGTTATTGATGTATTCGGCAATGAAGACTTTTTATTAACGCAGGGACAGTAGATGAACTGCAGCAAAAACGTATTTGCGTGATCACATGTGATAGAGATCAGATCTTAAATTACGCGCACTCTTGCATTACACTTAGTCAACTTAAGGAAATATTATTTAACCCTGCGGATCCAGATGCAGATGCAGATGAAGATGAAGATGATATAAGTGAAAATAACTTATCGGATTGATGCAGGTCAGATTGACATGGGTAAAAGAAAATGTGGCAAAAATATTTTTTTTTCTGTCAGTACGAGACTTCTACTTTCGATTTTATTTCCACGTACTTGACTTCATTTCCCAGAAATTTCATCCTTGATTTCATCAAGGGGATCTAACTCACGATCTGACATATTTTTTCTCAACTGTCTTACACGCGTACTAATTACCTTCCTGGCTTCATATTCTTCGGACAGCGCTAACCTGATTTTTTTGATTGCACGGCACAGAGAGACAAATTCATCTAGTTGCTGTTCTTGTATTGTAGCCAGTGATTTATACAACGCTGTTTGGATTCTCTTTATAAATTTATACTGAGCAGGTAAAATATACCAACCTTCCAATTTAGCCTCATATAGTGCTTTAGGATTTAATTCATCAGATATATTAATTTTATTTTCTTGTAATTTTTTAATAGCAACAATTACTTGATTGATATTTTCCTAGTTCATATTTATATAATTATAAATTTAAAAGAAAAAAAATAAACAGTTGTCTTGATGAGCGGTTATCAATCATGGGTCTTGCACTGGCCTGTGTGTCTGCATGAAGGTCCTTTCAGACTTTAAGTCCTTGGAGACTTTTGTCTTACAGATCCTTTCTTGTCGCATCTCTTCGTGACCGTTTCTTTCTGAATGTTTTGTTTTTGTGGGACCCATGTGACGTAGAGCTTTCTGCATCCAAGGCAACTGTTTATTTATTTTTTTTGGGTGGGGGCGTATTCACAAACATACCTCCAGCGAATTCTCTGAACGAAACCGAGGCGAAATGTTAGAGTATTCAGAAGGCTGTCTGTGTTTTTATGTACATACCCCCCCCCCGGAATTAAATCCCGGGGTGATAAAACGTCACCCCACGATTTAACGTGTAGGAGGATATGTACATGAAGGGCCTTTGCTGGGCCCCCCAACTTATAAAAAAGGCCATAATATCGGCACCGTCGACATATGTCCGTGACGAGATTCGATCTGAAGGCCAGCGATAAGTCAGGGATGAGAGTCGGCCGCCATAGCACTGCACCACGATCGCATCTGACAATATAAGATTTAGAAAACATCATATAGGTAACTATTGACAGGGCTTGGCAGCTGAAATCTGTTCTGAACTAGATTTTAGGTTCTGAACTAGATTTTAAGTTTTGATTTTGTGAAAATAACATTTACCTGCACTGAAAATGGTTGATTTTATCAAACGCGGAAGTATTAATGCGAAAATAGACTGCTGCTAGTGTGTATGTACAATAAGACGGTTACAATTGGCTGTGAAAAACTGTATACAGATCTGCCCGCCGCTGGATAATACACCTTTACAGGTGTTGTGCAATCTCCTTGCTGAAACATTTACCTGGATTGACAAACGCAAGGTGAAAATAGACTGCTGCTACAATTGGCTGTGTAAAAAAAACAAACTATATATAGTTCTGCTCGCTGGGTAATATATTTACAGGTAATGACCTTGACTCGTCAAGGGGATAACTGCATCATTGACTTTTACACAGCCGCTGCAGAGTTATCTCCGTTATCTGCATCTGCATAACGAAATGAAATCCAGCTATTAAATTTATATGAAAACGTTGATTTGATTATATTTTCTGCAACACGTTTGACCGATACCTGGCGAATATCAAAATACTTGCTAGCTGCATACATCGAATGAAATATTCTTTCTTCTTTTGTCTTTAGATTTATAGATACAACTGCCTTGGCGTTTTTATCAGTACAGCCAGTGTTTCCAAATTTACAATTCTCGCTCTGCGTGATGATTCTCAGATTGGATAATTTATTATTAAGTTTATTATTATCTATGTGATCAATCACAAAACCATCTTCGATCACTCCATTAAATACCTCAAACACAAAGCGATGACAGTGATATCTTTTCTTCCCAACACTAAATCTAAGATAACCAGCATTACTAACAAAACCAACTGGGTTTTTCAACCTGTAATATCTAATTATTCCATTATGATTCGCTTCGTAATTCTTGATGATGGGGTGTCGGACAAATTCCTGGGTCATTATAACAATGTCATTTGTCTAATTTATATTTGTCTGAGAACTTAATTATATAATCGCGCTCACATTTCAGCGCGTCATTTTTATTTTATTTTTTGTTATAATATATTTTAAGTTCGCGGTATTGCTTACCCCCGCAACCCGCGCATTAATGTGTTTTACCCCTGACCCCAACACCACATTGCAGACATGGTATTGGTCCTGAACATCCACTTCGGATGCTTTGGGAATGTTCTCCGCAGAATTCTTTTCTGCATGATTTGTTACAAACGGTCACAGACCCTACTTTGAGCCACTTGCAATGGTTCATTATATATATATATATATATATATATATATATATATATATATATATATATATATATATATATATATATATATATATATATATATATATATATATATATATATATATATATATATATATCTTATTTAAATGTTTGCCTTAAATATAATATGGAGGAGTTTGATTATCTGCAATCAAACCCAGTGCTATCGGCACCGGGAAAGCTTCTAGATTTGATCTCGACAGATTAACCCCTGATTCGCGAAGGCGAGCCCTGACTGATCTATTTGATGTTATCAGGGATGCCAAAAAAGAATTTCGTAATGATGGAGCATCTCAAAATTATACCCAACATTGACGAAATCAATGTCGACGAAGTCAAGGACGCTACAACGAACGATGCACGAGCAAAAACAATTATCGATTACCTCAATCAGAAATATCATTTCAGAATAAAGTTTATTGTGCGCTCGGATGATGATACTTGGATTATTCGTGACAAACGTGACCCTGTCCTTGCTGGTGGAAAAACCGCTGTGTTAAGTAAAGATTCCAAACCAGGAATACTGACTGGAATTGACAAACCATATTACGCTCGAGCGTATCCTGTAACAGCGGTCATTTATGGAATTTATCCGATAAAAAAACCTAACATAAATGATCTTGTTCCGATGAGATTTTCAAAGTTAAATTGTGTAGCCGAGCGAGTAATAGAACATTTTACAAATGCGAAGCGTGGAAACAGTTTAACTGATCTGCGACGTGAAAAAATAAACAAATGGGCTGAATCGGTTAAGGATACAGGAGCGTCAATAGACGATGTTGCTGAGTTATCGAGTAAATTAAAATTTCCAATGATAGTAAAAACGTTAACGGGAGAGGTTTTATATGAATCAGTGAATAAAGGAAAAGGAGCACCAATTGAAATTATTGACCATAACTCTCACGCTTGGACCACCGCAGTAACAATATTTCCACGAAATCGTGTTGTGAGATATTACTCGTGAAAAAGCTTTTGGAATGGAATATTTGATGCTATCAGCCGAATAAGCAAAAACGACCCTGTGTCAGTATGATTGTTTAAAAGTTCTGAAGAAGGCGAGTATGATCAATTTGTAAGACCTAACGGTGAATTATATCGTGAAGAATCTCTCCACGAAGAAATGAGAAAACTTGCACAGAAATATTCAGGAAATACTGAGCAGTTTTTAACCAATTGTTTTACAGTCCCGTCAATTGCTGCCCATGCCGCGAGAGAAAGAAATTCATGGAGACCAACACACGCTGAGTTCCTTGAAGATGTTCAGAATAGTTGTATCGATTACGGACACGGTGGTTTGTGGAACACCAAGTATAATATCAGCGAGATGATTTCCGTTGACATGACCGCGTGTTATCCTGGAAGTTTTCTTGGGATGGGCGAGTGTGCCGGATGTTTTGCGAGATTTGGTCATCCTTGTCATGAGATGGTAAGAGTATCAATTAATGGTCCATTACCTGATTTTGATCTGACAGGATTTGCTCGTGTAACGTCGTTTGAATTCACTATGAATCTTCATCCGATTTGTTATGTTTGGTTTGACAGACATTTTTAGTGTTATTACGATATATGCTTGACAGTAAAATATTGATGTCGGGGAAGCAATTACGTCGTACCGAAAACAAACTTCGGTTTGGTTACCAACACCGGAGTGTATCAGTCTAGAAGTATGTGCACGAGAATATCCAGACCTGTCCACGGATGTCATTGTTAATATTCTTAAGATTAAACTCAACAACAGTGAAAAAACAGCAAAGGATCTCGGTAGAAGAATAATCGGTAAATTTACTCAGGGTGGTGCATATGATCATAAACGGCCTTACTCACGATTGATTATGGATGATGCTGAATTAGATTTTATAATTAATGATGCCACTGCGAGAGATATACTTTGTAATCGGGAAGATGCTTATTTGTCTGACGGAACAAAGTTGGGCACAATTGTTAGTTACATCGAAGGAGAATCACCTCAGTACACCCATTTAAGATCTTCAATGCTAGCTTATGTTTCTATAGATTTACTATCGATGATAAATAGATTTCCTGACACTGCAGTTAGAGTTGCTACGGATTCATTTTATATCGATAAAAATATTCAGAATTACTGGCTCGTTTCACAAGCAATGACGAATCATGGAGTTCGTGGAGAATAAAAAAGGAAATGTTACATTGTTATTGTGAATCCGCTGATATTGCGGTTAAAGATAGTTATTGTAAATCAGAATTATCAGAAATGTCGAGTGCACCAACTTTGTACGATCCAGTATCCAGACACAAAACCGTTTATTTGAACGGGGCGGGAGACTCTGGTAAGACAACTCGAGTGATTGAATTATTTCGTGGAAAATCTTCAGATATGATTGTGCTAACACCAACACACAGACATGCCAGGGAGATGAAACAACGAGGAGTCAAATCTAGTACTTATCACAGCTTTTTCAAATACAGCGGTGATGTGTGGACTTCAGATCGAATGGGGGAGAAATATATTCCAAAGGTTATTATCTGGGATGAAATATGTACGGTACTGTTAGAAACATTAAAAACATTTCTCGATTGGTTGTTATTGAAAAATACTGCAGTGGTTATGTGCGGCGATCACGGCCAGCCACCTCCGTTTGTTGGACCATCTCCACACGATTGGTTGAAGAATTTTTTTGATTATTACGAAGTAGTGACTGATGATCATAGATCTCTCGATGCAGAATTAAAGGAATTTAAGAAATTAATCAGACTGCAACCGAATAAAATTCAGTGTGAAATTATGCGTGAAATAATTTCAGAAACTTCCTTGAGCGACTTTTGGAAAACGTGGAAACCAAACGATTTGATAGTGGCAAGTAGAAAGATAGTCAGAGACACACATCAACGGCAATTATTTCAATTACACAAGAAAAACTTTCCAACACTGCCAGTGCCATTGTGTTATAGACCAGCTGATACGCGGTTACAGAATACACTGGACAACAAATTTTTACAAAAGTCATGTTACTGAAATAAAATTAGTCAATTCTTATCAATTTTTATGTGCTGAACACGAATATGACAGTCAAATTGCAAAATTGGCTCTAGTTTTTTTGTAATCTGCAAGAAATTAATGTTTACATAACGAAATGCATTCCAATAGTAAAAGGTCAACTGTAATAGCCTACCTATAAAAAATCAAGTCATTGACTACATCTTATATTTCTTCGCCTGTCTCTTGTACAGCTGTTCGGGAGCATCTCTGAGGAGTGTCCAGCAGTAGTCAGCCAGCATTGTAGTGGACCGTTTTCTCTGGTATCTTTGTTCCATTGTTGCGATATCTTGATGAAAACGTTCGCCGTGTTCATCACTAACAATACCACAGTTGCTAGGAAAGAAATCCAAATGGGAATGAAGGAAGTGAATCTTTAGAGACATATTGCAGCCAAGTTTCTTATACTTCATCAACATGTCTTCTACTAGTTCCTTATAGTTTTCTGCCCTAACATTTCCGAGGAAGTTTGTAGAAACTAGGCGAAAAGCATTCCATGCTTGTTTCGCGTCACCTTCCAGCAAGTTGTTGAACCGGTCATCTTTGAAAAGCTCTCGAATCTGAGGACCCACAAAAACTCCCTCTTTAATCTTTGCTTCGCTGAGTCGAGGGAATTTTTCATGCAGGTATCGGAATGCTGGCAAAGTCCGGTCAATGGCTTTCACGAAGTTCTTCATCAAACCTAGTTTGATGTGAAGGGGTGGTAGCAAGATTTTCTGAGCCTCAACCAGAGCTGGGTGTTGGATATTCTTCTCTCCAATGGCTACATTCTGCCTGTGAGTCCATTCCTTCCTCATGTAGTGCATTTCCCTTGCTCGGCTATCCCACTCGCATAAGAAACACATGTATTTTGTATATCCTTGCTGCAGTCCCATTAAAAGGGCAACTACCTTCAAATCACCACAGAGGTGCCAGCTGTACTTGTTATACTCAATGGAATTCAGTAGCTGCCTTAAGTTATCGTATGTCTCTTTCATGTGGACAGCATACGCTACTGGAATAGATGGAAGAATGTTTCCATTGTGCAAAAGCACAGCCTTGAGACTCAGTTTCGAAGAGTCCACAAATAGTCTCCATTCTTGTGGGTCATGAGTGATTTTTAAAGCATTCATGAGGCCCTCAATATCGGAACAGAATATCAGATTACTTTCCTTTCTGAAGAAAGGCTCCAATTGCTGGTGGCGCTTTCGATATGCAGTAATTGTGACATCTTCTAGAAGATTCCATTGTTGGAGTCTTGATCCTAGCAATTCTGCCTTGTTCTTTGATAAGTCCAAATCACGAATCAGGTCATTTAGTTCTTCCTGTGTTATTCTGTGTGGGGTTGATGATGCACCACAGTGAAAATCTGGATCACTGCATGCTGATGGACCAGGAGAAGAACAGGTCGACTCACCTTTGTCTTCGTCAGATGAATCAAGAGAATATTCTGCTGGAGGTTCTGGAATAGGAAGTCCCTCACCATGTGGAACTGGTCTCAATGCAGACGGAATGTTTGGGTAGACTATTCTCGACTTCTTTCGCTTCGTTATTCCGCCGGAAAGAGGAGGAACCAAGCAGAAGTAACAGTCATTTAGGTGGTTGCTTGGCTCCCTCCACACCATTGGGACTGCAAACGGCATTGATGACCTTTTGCAATTCAACCACTGTGAAAGCTGTGTTGTACATGTAGCACAGCATATATGTGGAGCCCAAGGCTTGTCTTGGTCACCAACCTTGCATCCGAAGTAAAGATGATATGCCTTCTTCACTTGAGAATTGATACTTTTCTTCTGGTTGGCAAATGTCACTTCCCCACAAATATAGCAAAAATTGTCCGCGGTATTAACACACTTTCGAGGCATTACTGTTCTTTATTGCACGTAAATGGATAAAATAATAAGTTTTATGTAACAGTAGCTTGAACTGTCTCGCACAACGTCTAAAATATTTTAAATGCTGAACCTATCTGATTGGGCTTTATATAGTACACTGCTTACGTCAGCTTCAGCAGCCACCTGGCATTAGTATAATAGGCCTACACATGTATAGTACACTGCTGACGTCAGCTTACTTCAGCAGCCGCATGGCATTAGTATTGCATTGCATCAGAAAATGATGCAATCAACTGTGGATGATGTGAGCATGATGGTATTATGCAATGTTACATCATTATTCCGGATGTTGCTGCAGTCCTACTGGAGAAATTTACACAGTGAAACATAGAAAATGAGGTATATGAATATCTTCAAAACGAGAGCCAATACAAATTTTTCACGGTTATATTCGTGTTCGGCACACCAAAATACTACAGATTAGGGCCTTTTCAAGTCAGTAATGATTTCACTGTTGACCAGTGATATCGACGTTGATATACCAGGACAGACCGAGAAACAGAATTTAGTATTAAATGATGTTGCTACAGTTGATGTCAATGTTGTTGAAGATGCACTGCGCGCCGATAAATCCCCATGGACGATAGGATATGCAATGACGATACATTCATTTCAAGGACTAACTATCTCTGATATAGTTGTTTGGATCGTTGATGATCGTATCGAGTGGTCAAACTTAGTTTACTTGGCTGTGTCCAGAGTCAGAAGAATATCTCAACTGCGAAGGATTGTCTTGGAAGAGTCAATAGTTATGAAATTAATAATGAAAACAACGGTGATATAATCAGAAAAAATTAGCCGGTTACAAACAGTGACAAAAAAAAATAATCGAGAATTTGACCTTAATGTTGAATTTATCATGACATTGAAACAACAGCAGAATAATCACTGTGCGAGTTGTAATTGTATAATGTTATGGCAGTATTCGGATAAACATTCAAGACAATTCACCGTAGATAGAAAAGATAATCGTCTTGGTCATACACCCGAAAAGACCATGTTGACCTGTCTTGAGTGTAGTGCTAGTTAAGTGATTTGGGTGGTAATTGTGTATCCTCGGGAATTACTCGTAATTGCTCACGTGTAAACCCACGTTGAGGAGCAGTTGAAAACAGCATGTAGATTGCGGGTCTACCAGTAGATCTAGTTATGTTAGATATCTTGTGTGTGGTAATACTCCAAATAGGATCAGTCGCTCTTTTTTATCACCTTCAAGTTCACCTGGTTCATATAAATATCTCACACTGACATCACACAATATTGGTTGTGCTGAAGAATCACGTCGTACGGGTATATGTTTTTTGTTAATTGCGTTAATAGGTTTCATATTGGTTGTTCGAGTAATTTCATTATTTAATGCAGTTATCACGCTTGGTAATCTTGCGATCCATTCGCGTGATCTCTTGTCCTGAATGAATTCCTTCGCGTATTGATATCCAAATAACCGCTCAGCAAGACTTCGATTAAATCGTTCAACAATTGCCTGATCACGGTGAATTTCAGTATGCCCTCGTCTGATGGTGACGTTATGTTGTTTCATCAACGATGATACTGCGCCCTGAAATTCTTTGCCAGGATCAACTTGTAGCAGCTGTGGCCATCGTAGACCACCTCTTTGATAAATTCGTTCAAAAGCATTGGCTACTTCAGATGCTGTTTTAGTCGTTAACGGTTCCGCATCTTTGTATCTACTTGCAACATCAACTACAGTTAACGCGTATTTATATGTGTTTTGACGTCTTCGGATTTTAATGGTATCGTGTGGCAGATATAATATATCAGTTTGGTGAACTTCATTTAGGCACACTGACATTGAAATGTGCAAAGTGGATTTGTTTAGGCGGTGGTTGGTAAATTTGCCATATTGCCTGTTTGGATAACCAATTTTTAGCAGTAACTCGCGTAACTTTTGCTGCTTCAGCGAGTTTACTAATTGCTGCGCTACCCCTCCAATATTCTTTTGGGGAATAATAAATCGACTCGATTATAATTATATACCAACACCTAGCGCTAATTTACCTTTCATCGCGGATTTTATTAACCAGCTAGCTAATTTTTCCTTGAGAGATTTATCAGTGATGGAATTTAACGCGTGAATTAATTTCACATCTGCGAGATGCATATCTTGTAGATTTTTACTTTTATAAGCTACATCATGAACATGACACGCTTTATCAACAGCGTTTATCGGATACTCACCTGGTTTTGGTTGATCCTGGTCATCAAGTCTGATATCAAGTCTGGTTCCAGGGCCGCAGTAATTATATCCTGGAAGATGTTTTTCTCCTGGGTATTTAGCCCACGGAGTCCCAGGTAGTTTTGTTAATTTTGCTGCAATATCACCCGGTGTTTTTTTTTTATACTTGATTTTGACTTTGACTTTACTTTGGTTTTGACTTTGGTTTTGACTTTGGTTTTGGTTTTTCACCTGACTTGCCAGTGGAGATAAATTTAAATTTCTTTGTACCGCATCGCTCACACCTGCCCGTAACCGCAGATCTATTATTTTTTGTTGTAATGGTTGTTAGGTCACTTGTTGGCGTGCGCGCCCTGCATTTCACACAATATAAATCCATATTATTTTTATATATTTTCTAATGGAAATCACTGACTTTTCTGCTACAAACCGACGAGAACCAGTTAAGCATCACTCAGCACTACCAAATTCTGTTCGTATGATTATTATAGGTCCATCTGGAATTGGCAAGACGCAGTTGTTACTTAATTTAATAATGAAGTGGATGAAATTGGACAAGTTGTATTTGGTAGCTCCATCTGTAGACGATCAGCGTTGTTATGATGTAATAAAAGATTATAATGAAAGCGCAAAATTGTTGAATGAGAGCGGAGATGATGTTGTTGAATTTATAACTGACATTAATGAAGCACCAAGTATTGATTCCATTAATGGTCAATTAACAATTTAGTTGTGTACGATAATGTAATGCTGGATAAGCAATCAAATCCTGCCAGGATATTTTCACGAGGCAGGCACAAAAACACAGATGTCATTTATGTAACCCAGCGGTATACACAAATACCAAAAGTGATCAGAGATAACTGTAATATTCTTACTATCTTTAACCGAGTTGATACTCATACACTGAGAAATATTCCTCAAACTTGGTGCAGCGGTGATATGGATATAAATAAATTTAAAAATTTCTTTAGTCGTGCTAAAATAACCCCACACGGATTTATAACAATAAACTTACATGATCCTCGAACACGGTATCGAGTTTGTCTTGATAAAATTTTTTAATTGAGAGCAGCAGGGAGGGCGACGCTTTCAACGCGTCACCGACACTATCGCGTATTTCCTTAAGTTATATCGAAGAAAAAAAAACTATCAGCGATAACAGGTAAGCCAATTTGTCATTGACGAAGTTGTCTTACGCTGAATATCGCATTTTTTATTACGATTTTTGCGATCCCCACAGAAAGTCTTAATTTGCGAAAATACAGGTGAACCAATTAGAGGTTGTTCGCCCTCCCTGCTGTTTGTTATTCCTGACGGAGATGTTTCCCTCAAATTTTACCTACAACCCGAATCCTCTGCTTAAGACTTTAGACTCGGTTCTATTATTAAACAGTGTACATTCAGATCAATATTGGACTGTAGATTGGCCTTAAAATCCGCTTCCGACTATAGCTTGTACAAAAGACAGATTTGCATTATCAGTTTTCATGGTTGATGATGAGCGGGAACTGCCTAGCAGGTCTCGTTCATTTTTCTTGACATTAAATGTATTATAAAAAATAAAAAAATATTGAATGCCTACTCAATTTACATGCAATAGTTAACATATTCATTATTTTCCTACCTTTCTTTGTATAAAAATAGTCATAAAAGTCTTCACAAATTCAACGTGATTATCTACATAAAATAAAAGACGAGTACATATCAAATATTTAAAATTAACCTGGATGGTGATTAACCCACGACAAAACTCTGAAGAGTAATCAACATACGTATATTAAAATCACCAAAATTATAACTTTTAACTTTTTTAAATTTATCCTGAGATAATATATACATACCGATGCGTACCTTTCGTCCATATTGAGTCAATACCATATAGGACATTAGACGCTACTGTATGGCAGGATTCTATCGATCTTGCCTGCAACATACGTTGTCCATGCCAACACACTTATTTACAAAACGGTGTTATTTAGATACAATGAGTATCAATGCTTTTTTTAAAAAATGTATGTGAAACTTGCTTTTATATTCTGTACCACGAAGATTAATGTATCACATTTCTTATATACTACAGCTGTTCACAAATCACCAAGAGATCATTTTGTTTACATTTCGTCTATGATACAGCTGTTCACAAATCACCAAGAGATCAATTTTTTACATTTCTTCTATGATACAGCTGTTCACAAGTCACCAAGAGAAGTAGTCTTCTCAGTTGATAGTGACTTATAAGACCTATCGACCGAATGAAATACTATTTTACAAAGATACCGATTCTTTCATTCGACGGAAGGAATCACGAGTATAGATTTGACGATAGAGCAGGAAAAAACAAACATCGATCAAGGAGGAAATATTCACTGAATGTTTTAGCAAAAAACTGTTAACAACTATGAACTTGACTGGTGATGCCAACAAGTCGAAACATCAAACGTTTTTAAGGTTTTCTTCTAGTAGAAACAGTCATGTAAACTTTTGTAATTTCAAGTTTTTGTGTTTATTGTCTGTCCTGTCTCTGTTTTGTGTTTGCCTTTGACAAATACTCAATGGGAGTCGAAAGCACGTAGACTTGGTAGAAAATAATTTTGCACTGTTTGTTGTCAGTTTATTGCATTTATCTGTATCAATCCCTGATACATCGATGCCTTGCTGGATCAAATGCACTCGATAGGACTTTTTTCACCCTATAATTTGAATATAATATTTAGCAATACAAGCTACTCTTCAAGTCATAGTAGTAAAGAATCAGCAACTATACTTCCTCAAATACTGTAAAAAGGGCTTGGTTTTCTTTACAAAGGCAATCGATTTTGTTCGCTATAGTATAGTGCAGGTTATTCCATTAGTATTAATATATCTCTGAATGTTACCCAAGACAACCACTTAAACGACAATGCATTTGTCCTGTCTGGCAAGCATTAAAGTCCCTGTCCGAAGGATGCTATTTTAGGCGAGTTCTGTGTGCAATAAAATGGTAGACGTATTATTAGACCTTAAAAAACTCATAGTTTCACTTTCTCGGAAACATCTATTAGAATGTCCACATGAAAATAGATAAAGCAGAATGCATTTTCAGACTGCTAGAGACCCCGACCAGGCAGACACAAATAATGCATACTACAGTAACTAATTCAAAAATATTGAACTCTGAAATAAAAATTGTAATAAAAGTACCGGATGATTGTGAATAACGTATAACTGTGTTCACACTTAATCTCATTCATTCATTTGTGTATGACGATTTCCCAACAACTTCAAGTTCTCAGATTTGGAACTGAAAGCAAAATAAAGGCATAACCATGACCACGTGGGTATAGTAATATACAGATAAACGATGAAAAGAAACACAATTGATCTCAATTTCCACAATTAGTCAGTCTTATCACACATTAATTCAAGTGGCATTTAGATCTCGTAAATATAACATTGAAAGCCACAAATGAAACAAAATTAAACCAACTTCGGCGAAAGACGAGAGCTTACATCCTTGATCTTTATCACAGTGTTTTGTTGTCTTTCGTATGCTGCTTATTTATTGCTCAGACTGTATTGATCACAAGCACGATGTTCTGCTATCTAAACACAGACTTATTAAAGTCAATTATGTTTCGTGGTCTTCTCGTGGTGTTCCTTATCTTCAGCTGCGACAGGCAGACTGTAATAAATGACCATTCTCTTGAGAGGTTTAGAAATAAGAAATTGCAGATCTGTGGTCCTAATAATCATCTCAACGTCTTGGGAAAACGATCATTTCTATTCTGAATGTATAATGTCCAGATGTAATTCTTAGCAAAGAAAGAAACTATATAAGGACTAAATCACTGAATTTTTATATAATTCATTAAACAAGATATTGTGCCAGTTGACTGTTTCTTGTCCTGATAGAATTGTTCTCTGGCACCGGTACACTGAGGTAAGCATTCTAAATCTGTACCTTTGGATCTTATTCATTTAGAACGTTCCAATAGTAAGCTACTATTATCCAAAAGAATATGGCAGAACATCAGTCTCGGAATGCTTTATCAATTTTTTTAAGTCCATATAATGTGCTCTCATTATAAAGTTGCCCATTTTTCCAACTCCAAAAGCGTCATATCTACAATGCATTAACCGAGCGTGAGTTTGAAAAATCGAGAATAATAATAATAATAATAATAATAATAATATCATTTATTATTATTATTATTATTATTATTATTATTATTATTAATGATAATTTAGCAAAATAGTATGACTTATTTGTCGTGTGTCCTATCTCTGTTACCCGACCTTTTGGTAAGTGCTTTCTAAATGACAAGACGGAAGGAAAGGAAGAAGAGAGACGGTATATTATAAAAGAAAGACTGATGATTTGAAAAATTAGTCACACACAGTTTTCTTTATTATATTATTCTGACGGATTCTGTGTCTAAGAAGAGTTATTAGATGATAAAAAATAAACTTGAATAGCGTATCTATATTTATTTCCTCAAAACATGACCGCATTGGCAACATATCTTATTCCAAATGCTTATAAAACAAACATATTTTCCTGAAAACGAAATTTGACCTGCCCAGTGTTCGGTGCTGAATGCACGATAAAAGTTAAATCCCTTGTGGTAAATCGAAAGACGTTAATAACTGCATGCAAGAACTTGTCTTTACCAACTGTACATGCCAGCTACCAAAAATACAGATGTTTCAACATTTTGAAGTCGGGACTTCCTACAAGTAGTGGGTGGCTTTATGGAGGATATATTTCAATAATTCATTAATATAAGGTGAAAAATGAACTCTTTTAGACAACTTCTTTCAATAACAAATCCATGATTATGTCTCTTCAGTTAGTTCAGATCGGATTGAAAACATCCATTTTGTTCAGATGAGAAATTTCTATTCTTTGTCTTTTCGTAAGTCTAAAATTCGTTGTATATCCCATATATTATTGTATACAAACAGGCAATAATACAGTTTTTGCACTACTTTCTTTAGTTTATTTTATTCGTTTCACCACTTCCACAGTTGATTTGCTTTTATCGCATAAGTTAAACCTCCAAAGCTAGTTCGGGATTGGACAACTTTGAGACATTGAAATATTCTTTAAGGTTAAAAAATACTAAAATATTTACAATATAAATATATTAATCGGCTTAATGAGATAATCTATGGTATCCTTCCGAGGTGTATAGCATGGGTGAGGATTTAAAATGTAAATTTAATTTATTTCTATTTTTACATTAATCACTGTTTACGCAGGGAAATTATTATTTAAAGTGGCTACGCTCTGCAGACTATAGCTTTCCATGGATTTCTCCAACTAATTGCGGCGTCTCATATCTGAATTTTTTTTCTCATGTTCATAACGATAGATAGACAGACAGATATATATATATATATATATATATATATATATATATATATATATATATATATATATATATATATATATATATAGATGTTCTTGGCCCAGAGTTTGCTGGTCCATAACGCCAACTGGAAACTGATGTTTGCCGTATGACTACATTTTTGTGTTACGCATTATTGAGACAGTAAGTGTTACAATAGTAAAGATAGGGTCACCGGATACAATTCAGTTGCAAAACATGGTAGGTTTTGTTGTAGCTACGTTTTTGTAACATCATTAATTTAAGTCATCTGTAAATAAATAAATAAATAAATGAATAAATAAGTAAATAAATAAGTAAATAAATAAATAGATAGATGAATAAATGAATAAATAAATATAGATAAATAAATAAATAAATAATAAACAAGCAAATACTACTCCTTTCAGTTGGATTTGGGACACTGGCCGCATAACTGGCAACACAAGTCATTCTGTATTTACATGAATTTAAACAAAAATGAGATACCATTTGGTGTACACCAATACATGACATCCTCAAACTATTGTGTTTGAATTAAAAAAATATAAAATGTTACGATGAAGCAAATCCAGTCTTCGTGATTTTCCTTTGAAAATGAAGTACTCAACAGTTTAGGTCATAAAATCATAGAAAAATACTGACGTGACGAACAATTTGTTTTCTTTGCTTGAGAAACATTTAAAAGAAATGGATTTTACTTTTCAAATTATTTTAATTATTGCAGTACAATGAGGTTTAAAGTTTAGATAGCGTGTTCATTTGCAGCTTCTTTGAATTTTCCTACATGTTTTGTCTTTGGCAACCGGTAACGAATGTAAGGTGTTTTATACTTCCTTTTCTATGTATATATATATATATATATATATATATATATATATATATATATATATATATATATATATATATATGAGAGACAGACAGAGAGACAGATGAAAGAAAGCCAATTTACAAATATCATGTCATATAAAGACATACTTAAGCTTCGCAGAACGAATTCCGAAAAGGAATTCAAGTCGTCTCATCTTCAAGAAATGTTGAAGACAATGATACACAATTCTTACATGTTTAAAAGATTCCGAATCATTTACAAAATACATAAAACAAAAACACATCTATTCGTTACTTGGCCAACTGCAATCGAATCATCAGTATGGAAGATGGAAATACAATAAAAGAAATCTAATGTTTCAGAAGTACGATGTGTTGAATATTCGTGTGTTGTACGGGGACCGTTGTACCAATACACTATTACAATTATGTGGTATTAAACTAAGTAATAGAAATGAGTGAAGTCCAGTTTTTGTAAAGTCAACAAATACTTTATTTTCATTGAATACAAAGTGAAAATTTAAAAAATATTACAGTATTGTGAATTAAATCCCCAAAAAGTTAGTTCGCTGAGAGAAATTACCCAGAGAAGAGGTTAGCGTAACTCCGAATAGCCATTCGTTATTGGCGGGAAAAATCTTAGAGCAGGAAATTCTAAGTAGAAAGCTTCAATTAAGGAAGCTTTGAGGGACAGACCAGTTATAGTTTGGTCCCGTAGTCTCAGATAGAGAGACGGAGGAAAGGAGAAAAAGGTGAAGTTGAAGTCTGGGAGCGAAATTGGAGGAGGAGATAATAGAGAGGGAAAGGAGAAGAAAGGAGAAGTTGAAGTCTGGGAGCGAAATTGGAGGAGGAGATAGTAGAGAGGGAAACGAAGACAAAGGAGGAGTTAGAGGAACGGAAAGAAGGAAGGAATCAGCCGGGAAGAAATAGATGAGTAGATGCAAGGACAGGGGGAAAATCGAACTCACACTGTAAATCACGGGATGAATTAGGCTGTCACTTGGTCGAGGGAAAGACGAGTGATTGGAAGTTATCGTTTTAAATTATCATATTTATTAAATTGTTATTGATTGAATTTCATCTTCGTGTTCTCTATAATTTAATCGTCGGCATTGCTGACTGGGGGC
Organism: Sinohyriopsis cumingii; assembly: GCA_028554795.2. NCBI lineage: Eukaryota > Metazoa > Mollusca > Bivalvia > Unionida > Unionidae > Sinohyriopsis > Sinohyriopsis cumingii. Next base: position 151,323,769 of record CM068825.1, on the reverse strand, counting down.
TCAGAGCTATAAATCTACATCATCACTAATTTAACTTTCTAACCTAACGAGCCAGGGTGGAACCTTCATCATAATTTAATTAAATTATATTGGAAGAACCCCACTCCAATACCCCAAAACGTCACAGTCCTAATCAATTAAGTTCTAATTAAACTCCAATGGTCTTCGAAGCAAGATCCAGCGCTGAAGGCGTTTATATGACTGTAATCTTGAATGTACTAATGTACCAGTAGCCTGAAGTGTAGTGATGTACTGGTAGTCTTCCAATTAATCACCGTAATATAATCCAAGTTGTCTTTGTCTGAATTCACTTATATTCTAAGTTAATATTTATGCCAAAGAATATTATAGATATCGTTTATAACAATGAAACAGCGTATATATCTCTACACATTGTACGCTTTGTATGGCATTATATAATGCCCATTCACATTGTAGGCTTTGTATGGTATTATATAATGCCCATTTACATTGTAGGCTTTGTATGGTATTATATAATGCCCATTTACATTGTACACTTTGTATGGTATTATATAATGCCCATTTACATTGTAGGCTTTGTATGGTATTATAAAATGCCCATTGACATTGTACACTTTGTATGGTATTATATAATGCCCATTCACTGACATGACATGATTGTTTCTTATAAGCCCGATCAGCTCCATTTATCAGAGAGGTATTATGTTTTACAGTACATGACCTCTTCGTTTCTAGTCTTGCATTATTTCATTACCATGTTCTGATAGACGAGTAGCATATTTAATATTTGTGTACTTCTCAAAATGCTCGTTTCTAAATCCTGTGTCAGATATGTCTCAGCCGGTTCAGAGATACTTACATAATTGTTGGATATTCCGGACTTGCTTACAGGGTATACTGGCATGCACATGAAATCTCCATCATTAATGTCTTTAAATGATTACTAAACATGGTTACTATTCAGATGGCTCACTTGTGAGATCATTCTACATTCCCGATTTGTTTCCAGACAAATTAGCTCTTTGCAATGATGTATGCATAATTTTCGGATGTATTGACAATAGTCGTTATTCTGAAACAATATCCAGTCCCATGTAAAATCATCATCGGAGACTGCGGAAATTTGTAGTTGTGATGTAACCATGAAAGCAAGATCACACAAATTAAATTATTCTGAATATCAGAATATCCAAGCAAGAATAAATTTTGTTTTGTCAAATCAATACTCACAATTAAATTTAGTATGTCCGCAAAGTTTGTGAGTGATACAAACGAGAACACTGAGTTTTATTTGTTTGGAGGCTTTATGTTCAAGCTAGTTTCGAGTGAATACTTTTAACATGTTGTTCTTTCTTATTGATAACAATAATTTATAGTAACGCAAATGCCACACTTCTTGAACCATGACTCCATCTAGGAACATACTCGTATCGGTAACAGTGGTATAGGAGAAAAAGGGAAGTATGGGATTATATATTATTGCAACTATTAAAGGAACATTTGTATAGGAAGAAATGGAAATATGGGATCATATATTAATGCAACTATTAAGGTAACAGTGGTATAGGAAGAAAGGGAAATATGGGATCTTATATTATTGCAACTATTAAGGTAACAGTGGTATCGAGAAAAAGGGAAATATAGGATCATATATCATTTCAATCATTAAGGTAAAACTGAGTAAGAGGTTATTTCAAAACTAACAAACAATTAAAGGAAGGGTGTCATACTTCTTGACCTCATGGTCCCATCCAGGGAAGCATCCCATGGGACAACTGCATTCTGAGGAAAAAGGGACGCAACCCAAGGAATACCATCATTATAAGGGACATGGAGAGTTTGGGATCTAACCATTTTCCAGATTCACAGTGAATAGGAAAACGTAAGATCATTACAACATTGGAGACTAAATTAGTTCTGTAGCTCAAATGTGCATACAAATCGACCCTTTGGGCCCATCCAGGGACATGACCCGGAGGTAGGAGTAGTACAGTATTACAATCCATCGGGTCAGTGTGCGACCTTGTATTCTAAACATGAAGTGAATCGGTTATAAAAATACGTGATGAAAAACTCTTGAACCAAAATGTTCCCCATTGTGGTTCCTGACCCTGAGCGCATCTAGAAGTAGAATCCAGGGGCCGGATGTGTAGGCAAACGTGCAGTCACATGTAGACTAACTTCGTATACACCGTTGGGAAAAGTGCTGCAGGCGCAGTCCTAGCAACAATCTACCGCATAGAATACAATAGAGCCATAAACAACCAGGTATGTTGTAGTGTTATGTATATTTGGTTTAATTATCTGTTTCAATATATATTTATTTCAATTTAATTTTTTGTCAGTAATTATTTTTCATTACATAATATTGTAAGATAAATCTATTCACTAACAGATGATACGTTTTTAGAAAATAATTTGACCTTGACTGTCAGTTTATAAACACCAGGTGTCGATCTAAATCCTGACCTTGTTTCAGAATTTGTAGCAACGTTCGTAAACAGGTTCTATTTTATTTTAAAATGATTGGTTTTTTCCAAGGTCATGGTGGGACTTTGTCTTTAAGATATAAACAATTTTTTTAATGTTTTATTTCTTAGAGTAAAAATGATTGGTTTTCGTCAGGGTCGCACTGGGTAAACGTGATCTGTAACAAGTACTTGCTTCAATAAACTTTCAGAAGATGATAAAGTGACCCTTTTTTACGTTTTAGAAAAACCATATAACCCATGTTTTGGAGAATTAATCTCAGTAGAAGCTGGGCTGTTAAACTGTTAGTTGTATGTTGTGCTGTTTGGAGTTATTTCAAATTACTTGGTTTGGAGTTATTTCAAATTACTTGAAATTCAAAACGATTAATTATGTTATTTTCAGGAGAAAAAAACGTGTGCTCATGTAATATTGTGGAACAAGGACAGTTTTTAAAAAGAATTATTCAGCTATCAGAAACCGGAGTGATAATTATTGTTTCTACAAGTAATTGTAGGCTTCAACACTACATATTGCAACATACGTCATTGTCTTCCATCTTGGAATCTTCGTCGGGATTCGAACGTGAAATCAGTAGAACATTTTGTTATTAGAACTTCAAAACATTTATTCTTGGATAATTCTCGGATTATTTTTGGATTTGATTCTATAAGACCGTCAGTTCATATTTTTTTCATTTTTACAGGGAAATAAAATGTTGTATTTTTCAAAGCATGTTGTTTTCACTCTTTCCTGTGTTATTGTTTATTCGAGCCTAAACAAGTGACATAAGAAATTGGGCTCTCGTGCTAAGGATAATTTTAATTTTTGAATAAAATATTTCAGAAAACTTTGTTTTTTGAAATTTGAATTCCCCAATGTCTTTGAAATGTTTAGTGAAATCGGCAAGCTTTTTCTAAAATATCATAAAGCAGAGAATTCTTTTGAATTTTACTTAGAAGTGGTTGAAAATTTTGAAAATGGAAGTACAGCTAAAAATGTTGGAATTAGAGATAAAACAGGTTCAGTTTCAGATCGAAAAGATACAAAAGAAAAGAGAGATGGAAGCAAGACGAATGCAGTTTCAGAAAGAGATGGAGGTAAGATAAATGGAGTTTCCAAAAGAGAGTGAGGAGAGTGAAAAACAGATGCAGTAATTTCCTTTTCTCTTTCCGTTAGTGGAATTTGCTAAAATCCTTTCAGAAGGTCAAATTTGGTGACATACTTGGCTTTCCCAATCTTATCAATACAGTCATCGATTCTTGGTAATGGGAATGAATCTATTTTTGTCACACTGTTCATCTTCCTATAATCAGTGCACATACGGAAAGTTTTATCTGGTTTTGGAACAAGTATGGATGGTGAACTCCAGTCACTTTTATGGGCTCTATAAAATCATTTTCCAGCAAATACTGAATATCCTTTTCAAGTATTCTTGTTTGAGAGGGTTCATCCTGTATGGGTGTTGTTTCACAGGTTTAGAATTTACAATTTCAACGTCATGGAAAATTTTGTTTGTCCTTGTAGGAGCATATGAAAATAAGTGCTCATATTCAAATAATAACTGTTAAAGTTCATTTCTTTCTTGCTGTTGCAAATGTGAAAGTTTCTGGTCGAAATCTTTCATAATTTCTCAATTCCCAAGATTTGTCACTCCAATGTCAGTTGAAATCAATGATATTCCTTCACTTAAATCTTCACTGAGTGGGACAGATACAACTAAATTAATTGCATGTTTAACCTGGCTATCTCTTTCAATATACTCTTTTAGCATGTTAATATGACAGAGTTGTTTTTGTTTACGTCTCCCATGAGTATTAGTGATGCAATTTAAATCATTTATTTTCCTGTCAACTGTGTAGGGACCATAATACTTGGCCTGAAGAGGATTTTGTTTTATTGGCAAGAGAGCCAGGGCTCTATCACCAAGCAGAAAGCTCATTCCCTTCGGTTTTGTATCATATCCTGACGTCATTTTGGATTGAGTAGAGTGCAGATTTGCTCTTGCGACCTCAACAGCCTGTGACAACTTGTATTTAAAATTAGAAACATGATCAAGAACATTAATTTTAGTATCTTCATTAAAAAGAAGTTTCTCTCTCAATAACTTCAATGGTCTACGCACAGTGTGTCCAAAAACCAGTTCAAAGGGACTGAAGCATAAAGATTCTTGAACTGATTCCCTAACAGCAAACAATAGTAAATGAATTCCTTCATCACAATCTTTAACCGTATCAACACAATAAGATCTAATCATATGTTTCAAAGTCTGATGAAATCTTTCTAATGCCTCTTGGCCCCTGGGTGATAGGCAGAATATTTTAATTGTTGGACACCTAATTTGTATATAACTTGCTGGAAAATTCCAGACATGAAATTTGAGCCTTGATCAGACTGTACGGATTTGGGAAGGTAAAATTGAGTAAATAACTTTATCAAAACTGTTACTATTGTTTTAGATTTTATATTCCTCAAGGGCATTGCCTCTGGAAACCTTGTTGACGCACACATAATGGTCAACATGTATTGGTTACCTGACTTGGTCTTAGGCAAGGGACCAACACAGTCTACCATATTTCTACTGAATGGTTCGTCAAAGGCAGGAATAGGTTGTAGATGAGCCTTGGGAATTGTCTGATTTGGTTTTCCTACTATTTGACATGTATGACAAGATATAAAGTATTTACCAACATCACTCTTGATTTTTGGCCAATAAAAGTGAGTTAAGATCCTGTGATAAGTTTTACTGATCCCTAAATGACCAGCCAATTGAGTTTCATGGGCCAGACTAAGTATTTCCTGTCTGTAAGGTTTCGGAAATACAATCTGATAGTTCACCGACCATTCGTCATCAGCAGGTACCTCGGGAGGTCTCCATTTTCTCATAAGAATTCCATTTTTTTTATGAAATAACGAACAGGAACTTCAGTAGTTTCAGTTTCACTAATGGCCTTCTGAAACAAACAGGAGATCTCATGATCTTTTTCCTGTTCAATGACAAGTGATTGTTGTTTATCACCCTGATCAGAATAAAGAGTATGAGTCGTTAAAAGAGGATCACTGTGATCAATACCTTCTGATCGATCCAAACAAGGAGTGAAAGTGTCCTCATCAAAAGCCTGGCCAATCCATGTGTCAGAAAAAGGAATACTTTCCTTATCAACATCATTCTCAAGAGCTTTTCTTTGCCATATCTCTGGTAACTGCACAAGCTGTAAATACATCAGGGAATTCTTCTTCAATTGGAATTACTTTCTGATCCAAGCAAGGTTTGTCAGTGACACGTGGATTAACCACAACCTTGGCTTTCAGCTAGGTCGTTGCCTAGTAATAAATGAATGCCCTCAACGCGTAAAACAGGACCGTTCTGACTGTCACGGGACCTGATACTAACTCTGATGACAAATTTACACAATGAAGAGGAACAAAAACAAAGCCGCACTCTTCTCCCTGAATAAGAACACTGTCATTAGAAGAAGACTTATCCGAAAAAGGTAACGTACCTGACAATAAAATACTCCGAGAAGCTCCTGTGTCCCTTACAATTTTAATAGGGATAGGATTGGCTGAATCACCCAAGAGTGATATAGGACCCTTCGATATGAATATAGTTCATAATTCTCCATAATAAAATCAAACTGGGGTTTGTTAGACTCAACGAATGTATTGATTTCAATACATTGCCGTGACATTGACCTCTTAGAAATAAGAGCATTTGGAATTGGTCTGTCTTGATTCTGATGTCTATTTTTAAATTTGTAGCAACCAGAAATAACTTGTCCTTTTTTCTTTCAATAGATACACGTAGAAAGGGGTAAGGATTCTGAATCAAGCATCTCCGAGGTTCGTTTTTAGAAGTTGTGCCAGTTTGAGTTTTAGAAGGGCTTGCATTAGGCTGAAATAGTTTTCTGCCAAAAGACTGTTGAATAGAAGTCTTTTGTGCAAAAGGAACTTTATGAATTAAAGGGGGCACTAATCTAATATTCTTGCAAGATCAAAACTTAAACTTGGATTTGAATTATGGATGTGCTTGCAAGTTCCATTTCTTTTCATTCTACATTGATATTCCCTCTCTTGCTTCTCTTTCTCCAACTGTAAATGTATTTGCTCTTTCTGCAACTGTATTTGTTCTTTTTGTAACTGCATTTGTCTTTCTTTCTCTCTTTCATCCTTATATAACAGCAATTGATTTTCTTTCTCTCTTGCCTGTCTCTTTCTCCCCTTTTTCAAATTGTAATTGCATTTGTTTTTCTTGCATTGGTCTTTCTTTTTTCTTCTTCTGCTTGTAATTGCATTTGTTCTTTTTCTTTCTCCAATTTCATTTGTTCTTTCTCTTTCTCTAATTTTATTTGTTCTTTCTCTTTATCCAATTTAATTTGTTCTTTTTCTTTTTTCAATTGCATCTACATTTGCATTTGTTCTTCTTTTTATCCTATTCCATCTTGTATTTTAATTCTAATTCCTTCATTTTTGTGTCAGTGTCTGATACAGACTTACTGACTGAAACCAAAGCACTTTTATCCTAAACATTCTTTTCTACCAAATACTGAACCAAAATATGTCTTATATCTTGTTTCGTTAAGGAAGCCTTTACTTCAGAAAGGTAGCATTTTTTGGCAAATTGAATCAAATCATCGTTTTTGAAAAGATTCAATTGTTCCTGGGTAGGATTTTAAAGTAAGATTTCCACTTTTGATGACATTTTAGAACAAGCTTGTCAATCTCACTAAAGATTTCAAAAACATAGGGAATTAAAATTTTAGAAAACCCAATGTTTTCTCAAATATTTTAGCCAAAATAAAAAATTCCAAGGACAAGCGCCCAATTTATATATTACGTGTTTAGGCTCTAATAAACAGTAACACAAAAAGAGTGAAAACAACAAGCTTTTTTAAATTTAACAAATAGTTTGTTTCCCTGGAAAAATTCTGTAAAAATGAAAAAAAAGGAGAAGTCCTTACGGTTTCAAGAATCAAATACAGACATAATCTATGAATAATCCACGAATTAATTGCAAAAGTCCTAGTAATAAATGTTCTAATAATTTCAAGTTTGAATCGAGTCCAAGATGAAGACGATGACGTATGTTGTAATCTTTACTGTGTTATTGTTCTATATTTCCTTGTAGAAATACAAATAATGACGCTCCGGTGTTGGAAATCCAAATTAAATTTGTAAGCAATGTCTTTCTAAAATTTCTGTGTGAGTACTCCTCAAAATATTTCCAGAGAAAAAAGAAGTAATACTTTTGAAATCCAACTGATCTGAAGAAAACTGTAACTCAAAATCTGGGTACAACAAAATAACTTGACATCAGTGTAAAAAGTCCAAAACTGAGAAATCTTTCTCTAAGCATCTCTATTAAAACTAAGAAATCCGCAGTAATGGAAAAACTGGAATTACCAAACACATGGCCACATGATCGTGTTTACATATAAAAAAAATCACGTGCACAGAATATGGCCTTGATTAGACCAATGATTTTACTCCGAGAATATAAAAAAAATTGTTTACATCTTTAATCATGACCTCGACAACAACCAATCACTTATATACGTGGTTGCTACTAATTTTGAATCAAGGTCCAGATCTAGGTCAACACCTGGTGTTTACGAAAGAATGATTCAGGTCAGCTGATTTTCTGGAAAAATATCAACTCCAGTGAATAAATTTACATTATAATAGCATATAATGGAATAAAAATTTAAAACTGACAAACAATTAAATTAAAATAAATATGAATTAAATCAGATATACGTAGCACAAGAAACAAGTAAAGACGCAAATAAGGCAGACATTACTACAGTATGCAACATGCAGAAAAGAATTGGGTCAAATTGATTGTGTTATTTTCTCTAGTCATACATGGAAAGCAATGAACTATTGACTTTTCGTCTGAACTTAATTTATATATATAATAATTTCCAAGTACAATTCAATATACAGCTAAGATGTTGAAAAGAACGCGTTTGCAATGCAATGTCTCAAATATAACGCACTGTAGTTGCCATTTGGCAAACTTAACATTTAGATAAAGAACTGTGTTGACCATCGCACTAATATTTAGAAGTTTCTGATTCGCGCTCTTAATGGAGAAAAAGCACAGCCGTACTAATAGCTATTAATTACATTGAAACATTTTAAAGAAATTGTAATTCCTTTTCCACATAGAAAGCCTTGCACAATTTTAAATCTGACAACCCTTAAATAACTCAGATATCAAAGAAACATGTCATACTCATACAACCTTGGAAATGTATTCTTTACTGTTGTCCAGTGGCGTAATAAGGGTAAATGGCGCCCGAGGCGACAATGATGGCCCAAAGGGTTTAAGGTCCTGGGAACCTCTCTCACACATGGTTTTGGCGCCAAAAGACATCTGGCTCCCGGGGCAACCATCCCGTCTGCTCCCAGTTAGTAAGCCACTGCTGTTGTCTGCCTGGTCACATTGGAATACAGGGTAATGAATGGTACAGGAAGAAGCGAAATCTGCAGTCACCCACTTCCCAACGAAATATTCCATATATCGACTACAAATATGGCATAAATTAGTGTCTTTGTTACTCTTGGAAAAATATGTGTAACGAAAACTCCACACACAAATTTTAAGAATATCTAACCCACTGTTGAGAGTGTAGTCCGTAGCATAAAAAAATCATAGAGATGAAGTGGTGTTGTGCCAATCGAGTATCGGACACACATGCTTGACTCACACATACTTCCTGCATACACTCTCTGTGTGTATGAGCTTAATATCAGGATTATTACTGAGGTAAAGAAGGACTAAATATGATGACTTTTTTCGGGTTTTTCGAATTTTCTAGGTGAATTTTTACAGGATAATGTGTTATAAGTAAACAAGGCTCATTAGATCATTCTAGAATGTTTTTTTTCGATTAGCTTATACTTTTTAGAAATGCTAATTAATGTACTAAGAGTGCCGTTTAACTTAAATCAACAAGCCAATCAATACGTTGCAAAACCACAGTAGTATTAAAACAACCAGAAATCAAACAAAATAAAACCAAAACAAACAAAACAAAAACACGCGCCAAAAAGCAAAAAAACGAGACAATAAACAAAAACAAAATAAACAGAAAGCAAAAGAAACATACCAGACCAACAATATGAAAAATCATGTGCTTTTGCTATTAAAAGTTTACTACGAAGGTCACATGACTAGAAACTATTTGGTGCCTGAAGATTTCTGTATTTTACGCGAAAATAGCGGTTTTCGTTAATTTTAGATCATTTCCACGGAAATCTGACACGTGTTCAGTTCTTGATTAAGACAAGAACGCAGTTTTCTGTCAGTCTCAAAGTCCTTGATGAGGAAAACATTAAAATACAAGTAAAATATTTAACTAACTTCCACACTATATAAAACCTGAACTGCCAATGAAATTGCAGCATGGAATTCTGGCATTACAGGTAAAAGATTTTAAGAAGCAAATCAGCCTAAATTTTGAATAAAATTAGATTATTTTATTATTACCGTCTCAAGCATGTATTTGGCATTCATGATACAGCCTTACTGTGGTTTAAGTCCTCCTTAATCAACAGGACACAAATTGTATCTGCAAATATAATACACTCCAGCCCAGTTGATCTATGTTGTGGTGTTCCACAGGGGTCTGTTGTTGGATCTGTTCTCTTCATTCTGTACACTCAATCGCTCTCAAGTGTCATAGCTCTTCATCCTAGGTGTTACTCTGGACAGTACTCTCACATTGCACCAACATGTCATGAACATATGCAAGGCTGCATATCTTGAGCTGAGACGCATCAGCTCAATTCGCAAATATCTTTCAGTTGATGCTACTAAAACACTTGTGTGTTCACTAGTGCTTTCAAGACTGGACTATTGTAACTCAATTCTGTCTGGTTCATCTCAATATCTGCTCCAGAAACTTCAAAAAGTTCAAAACACAGCTGCTCGGATCATGCTTAGAGTACCACGATCAGAGCATACCTCCCCGCTGTTCTGTACCCTACACTGGCTATCCATTCGATCCAGAATCAAACACAAAATTTGTTCTCTGTGCTACGTTTCACTGTCGGACTCTAGTCCAACATACCTATCCGATCTCACCCATGTGTACACACCAGCAAAATACTTACGCTCCTCTTCTGACAATCGTATACTCATTATTCCAAGTATGAAAACAAAGTCATATGGACAGCGTTATTTTGCATACCAGGGCCCAGCAACGTGGAATGAATTGCCCACTGAACTTAGCGACAAAGACACAGTGATCACATTCAAGAAGGCTCTCAAAACTACTTATTTCGACTGCAAGAACAAACTTAAAGACCTAATAATGTTTCCTACCTTAAATATTCTCAGCATGTTTTTAATGTTTTCCAATTTCATGGTGCTTGTTTTTGTAATCATATCATTATATGTTTTTTGTTATCTTATAGGTGTTGTCTAATGTTGTAAAGCGCTTAGAGCTTCTAAAGATTAGGCGCTATACAAAGTCCTCATTATTATTATTATTTTATTTTATTTTGTTGCCATTTCTTGGGATTTTGTTCGAGCGATTAATGTATTTCTCTTGCATGCAAGATGTATAATGGAGGCAAAGTCTAATCAAGTTGGTTTGAATTTTAAATGTACTAAGTTTTTTTCTAGTCATTATTTAAGCCTTTGGTGTCTTAATACAAAATAATTTAAAATTTTGTTTCCTCGTTACGATTTGTAGCAATCTGATTGGTCAGGACCTATTACCCATGCTTTTTAAAGAAAGATAATTAATTTAACCAAGCCCACTGACGCTGTTTTTTCCGACATTCGCATAGAAATACGTGCAAATTATCTGCAAGCGACGTTAACGTAATCATGGTTTTGATCAACAACGAGAGCAATCGAAGTGCCAGGTGTGTGTGTGTGTGTGTGTGTGTGTGAAGGATTGCTGGATTCGCTGCCCTGATATTCTATATTCTCCTCCAAGTTGCAATTTTACATCTATAATATAACATATTAACATCTAGTCAAGTCTGAGATGAGTCGGTTATTCTGGCCGTACTAAATATATAATTTTGGCTCATGAAAATACAGTCTATTTCTCTGTTTTTCTATGTCTGTCTGCATGTCTCTGTCTCTCTTCCTTTTTCCGACACGCAAAAGTACAACTATTATTTTGTACAGAGCTGTTGTTATTGATTTTAAATATGTTCATAAAGAAACATGTTACACACAAGGAGACATTTCAACTGACAGATAGAAATACACAAATAAGCAGAAACATAACAATATATGTACAGTTCTTAGATGCGGACAACCCTGTATGTCATGTTTATGTAAATGACTATATAAACAATAGTTGTGACATTTCAGGTACTTTAATGAAATCGAAGTCTTTCTCATACTTTGTTTTAAAGGAAAAAGGAATGGAATATGTGAAGCTTTAATTTATTAGTCTTTTCAAATATGTATTAAGGTATCTTATCAAATATATATATATATATATATATATATATATATATATATATATATATATATATATATATATATATATATATATATATATATAAAATGTATTAAAACATCTATATATGTGTGTTATCAAGCATGTATTAAACGATATCAAATATGTATTAAAACGTATCTACATGTCTGTCTTATCAAACATGTAATAAAACATATACATGTGTTTATTATCAAATATGTCTTAAAACATCTATACATGTGTGTCTTATCAAATGTCTTTAAACATCTATACATGTATGTCTTTTCAAATATGTATTAAAACATATATACATGTGTGTCTTATCAAATATGTAGTAAAACATCTATACATGTGTGTCTTATCAAAAATGTATTAAAACGTATCTACATGTGTGTCTTATCAAACATATATTAAAACATCTATACATGTGTATCTTATCAAATATGTATTAAAACCTATATATATGTGTGTCTTATCAAACATGTATTAAAACATCTATTCATGTGTGACTTATCAAATATGTATTAAAACCTATATACATGTGTGTATCATCAAATATGTCTTAAAGCATCTATACATGTGTGTCATTTCAAATATGTATTGCTATCTATATACATGTGTGTCTTATCAAATATGTATTAAAACATATCTACATGTGTGTCCTATCACACATGTATTAAAACATTTATACATGTGTGTCTAATCAAATATGTATTAAAACCTTTATAGATGTGTGTATTATCAAATATGTCTTAAAACTTCTATATATGTGTGTTTTATCAAACAGATATTAAAACTGCTATACATGAGTGTCTTCTCAAACATGTATTAAAACATGTATACATGTGTGTCTTATTAAATATGTATTAAAACATATATACATGGGTGTCTTATCAAACATGTATTAAAACATGTATACATGTGTGTCTTATTAAATATGTATTAAAACATATATACATGGGTGTCTTATCAAATATGTATTAAAACATGTATACATGTGTGTATTATCAAACATGTATTAAAACATGTATACATGTGTGTCTTATTAAATATGTATTAAAACATATATACATGGGTGTCTTATCAAACATGTATTAAAACATGTATACATGTGTGTCTTATCAAATATGTATTAAAACATATATACATGGGTGTCTTATCAAACATGTATTAAAACATGTATACATGTGTGTCTTATCAAATATGTATTAAAACATGTATACATGTATGTCTTATCAAATATGTATCAAAACATATATACATGTGTGTATTATCAAATATGTATTAAAACATGTATACATGTGTGTCTTATCAAATATGTATTAAAACATATATACATGTGTGTATTATCAAACATGTATTAAAACATGTATACATGTGTGTCTTATTAAATATGTATTAAAACATATATACATGGGTGTCTTATCAAATATGTATTAAAACCTATATACATGTGTGTATTATCAAATATGTCGTAAAACATCTATACATGTGTGTCTTATGAAATGTCTTAAAACATCTATACATGTGTGACCATTTGTGCAGGATTTTTTTTTATTGGACTGCATTATCTTTGAACAATGCAACTTTGCAATATTTACTTACATTATGAATCAAAACGTATACTTTAAAGCTGATTGAATAATGTCACTGCATCTTGTGTAATTAATATTATGCATTATACTTCAACTTAAACGTGTTATGGTTTCGTTTCCGCTTTCAGAATTATCTGAGAATGGTTTATTTAAGTTTTAAGTTTTGAATTCGGTTCGCCCCAATGCTGCACGAGCAAAGTGCTTGCAATGAGACAACCGATTGTTTTAAACTCTCTGGTTGTCAATGGAACCATTACCAGGGTTATTATATATTCGAGTCAGACAGTATTATCACAACATGAAAAGGCCTTTTCAGGAAGCTGTCTACTTTACTGGAGCAATCTTCAGCTGCAGGGATATATGAAATATAAACTTGATTTTTCTATCCTTATTGGATTAAATGTGATGGAATCGTTCTGTAAACTTTATATTCCGTTACTTATTTTAAATTTTACAGATCGTCTGTTTTCAAATTAGCCGTTTTAAAAATGAACAGACGATTTGAATTTACTTATACGTTGCATGCATTAAAAGATGAGAAAAATAGTTTCTTTTTATTCTAATTTTGTGACATTGTTCTAGCCGGACACAGATTCATGTATGAATTTGGTTATTATAATAATATTCCGATGAAATGATTTAATACGTAACGAGCAATTTCACGTGCCTGCATGCGTAATGTATATCATTGTATGGATAATTGACCAGGGCTCGTGTAATACACAGCTCAAGTCATATTTTAAGTTTCTCGCTAGGATGCGGAATCGTAGTACTCATTGAGGTTTCGTATAACATGTGCTGCTGTCGACGGTGACGTTGGCTCGGAGGACGATAGGGATTTTTCTGGTCAGGGATCAAGGCGTCGGAACCAACGCGTCTGCAGCGAATGAGGGCGCTCTTGAGGGATCCTTTCCCTCATGTCTGGATTGTGCATCTTCTGGATAGCGGATATTTGTAATGTGTGCACTTTATACTGCTGTAAAATCATTAGTAAAGGTATCAGATTTGACTGCACTTCCATTTTTTAGTATCGTGCATTCTATCTCCTCCTTCCTACATGCACAATATAAGACATATATTCCTGTGGCAAGTCTTCTGTGCTCACTCACTGGTGCACTGTTTGCACCGTTAATATTTTCTATTTGAAGTCGTTGAATAACAATAAAGTCATCTACATCGGCCTCAAAATACTACATGACTATCCAATTGCTCCTTTCTAATTTTCTTTACACATACATTGCTGTAGAATTGTGCTTAAATATATGTATTTACAGGCTCTAATGATATCTGTATGTATTAGCGACTCCTAGCCGCATTAATAAAATTAGTTTTGTGTAGACAGTTTGTTTTCGTCGTCTCTTCTCTTATGACTGGAGGTCGGGGACCCACAAAGTAACCGCTACTTGAGGAAACCCTGAGCTAAGGTCAAATAAAACACGTCATTTTTATCACAATTATTTATTTCTGCTTTGCAAACTCTAAAACACAAGCAACCCACCCGGTCTTTTTTTGGGTGTCTGTGCGTGCCTAAAATTCATTTTCTATCACAAGCAGTCGTTATTTCGCAGTATTAATTATGCAGCAGAGGTAAAATGAATAAAACAAATCCAGTCTACGCGAGTTAAGCGTTAATAGTATAAAAAAAACGGTTAAGAGAAAGTTTAATATGAAGTGCCAACTAATAATCATCATCATCATCGTCATCATTATCACCATCATCATCATCATCATCTTCTTATTATTGTTATTATTCGTCATTATTATTATTATTATTATTATTATTATTATTATATCCATTGTTTATTCATGATGGAAAACTCGTCTCACGCAGAGTCAATGTATAGTAATATATATAATCCTCACAGTATGTACAATACAATACATGAACTACATAATTTGATGATTTCGGACAAATATTTAATTATATTGTGTGCTAAAATGAATTTTTAAAAGATGCAAGGGTTGTACGTTCCTTACAATAATCAATTAAGTAAAATATTCCCTATTAAAATACCAGTAAGGTAGACGGCCCATAATGTTTTTGTGTACAAAGAAATAATTTCTCTTTATATGATTTTTATTTTATTAAGCCTACCAACATCTGTTTCCGTACTCAGGACATAGGTATATTGTTTTGTTTGTATAGGATTAAATGAAAGTCCGCAGTAACCTACACTTTCGAATATCAAGCGCCTACTAGTCGCACATATACAAAGATATTAGCCATTATTTGTGGAACGCCTAATTTGTTGACTGGCTTCATGCATATTTGGCCGTTCCCTAGGAAAGTATAATAATAACACGATATTGCCAGTACGAACAGTATACAGCCAATAACACTGACTTGAGAAAGACGTTCTTTGTTCGCTATCAGATGTGAACGCTAGATGGATGTCAGAGAGGTTTGTATAGATAGCTGAATACGTATGGAATCGAATTGTTCAGAGGTAAATAAACTCGACGGAATGTTAGGCTTTTTATTTTTGCTTATGAGACGATTGAATAATTGCTTCCATTTTTAAATTGGTTGAAAACAGATTTCATTATTATGTCGGGAAAAACATAGAATGTATTGAAGTTCTTGTAACCTTTTCTCCCATAAAAAGTATTCGAATGCAGTGCATTTCTAAATGTCATCTCAGTTGATGATAACCCACGTGCTCCTTAATTATCGTGTAATTCAATACATGAAATATTTTAACAATATTTCTGTCCCGTGTGAAGGACCTTAAGATGGTCTTAAAAATCAGTTCCATGTTCAGCGAGGCGTACGTAAGTGTCAAAGAAAGATTCCCACAATATAATGATAAATAATTGTCCAAGCATGCATGATGTTCTGCAAGTTTCGAAATAGGAGAGTAGGGGCTTGATCGAGCGCCAAATCATTGTGACACACGCCGAAAAACATTTTGCTGGTAGGAAGCAAAACAACAGTGCTGTTAGGGAATAGTTACTCAAATATGTATATATGTATATATTGAGAGAGAGAGAGAGAGAGAGAGAGAGAGAGAGAGATGGATAGATCGACATACTCTTGCATGCCATTGCATATCTAATTCGTCCTGTCTGTGAATACGCTTCTAAGGTATGAGATAATTGCCCAGCAGAAGAGTTATACTTGAACTGACAGTCTGCCGTTATGATAATCGTAGTCAATAAAAATAAATTAAAAAAACATTCTTTTTCTGTTCTTTTTACCCTCCATTATTAGGTTATAAAACTGTCTACAAGAAATGTTATCACTTTCTATTATTAAATGTTCAAAAATATTAATTTCAACAAAATGACAAAACTGCTTGATATTTTAAAAAGATTATTTAATGGGGTAATTTTTGCTATAATCCTGAAAATTATGTTACAACTGCGAAATAGGCAATCCTGACCTAGCAGCCCAATTTCAATTAATTTTACCAATATCACCTGATAAATGACCAAGAGGGTCCATTTCATTCAATTTTACAAATATCACCGTACATATTGCCAAGTGGGCCCATTTCAATCAATTTTATAAATAACACCTGACACATCGCCAAGCGGTTCCATTTCAATCAATTTTACAAATAAGATGTGACACATGACCAAGCGGGTCCATTTCAATGAATTTTACAAGTAACACCTGACACATTGATAAGCGGGTCCATTTCAATCAAGTTTACAAATAAGATCTGACACATTTGCAAGTAGGATTATTTCAATTATTTTTACAAACAACGCCTGACACAACTATAACCATACTCATTACACTGAGTCGAAAGTATAATTCTTGATCAGAGTAAGACATTTATAAAATATTTTTTCTTAGGACGTGTTCTAAAACAGGCATTGTTTCTTACCACTTATTACTAGACAGTCACGTACTTATTAATGAAAGGTTGAAAAACACACCCATTATTTAATACCCATTATTTAATTCAAAACAAATAAATAATTTATTTTTACCACTACCCAGTTTAGTGTAAAGAAGTGTGCCTCCTCTATTCCACCAGGGCTTAAAGCTTGGAAAAGCATGATGCTATTTCACAGCCAGTACGAATCAGTCTACATAATCCAGTGTGGACAATCATCTATTTAATTTCATTTCGACTTCAGCATCGCAAGATTTTATATTTTATCTAAGTACACGCCTTGTATATTCCTCCACAGAACCCAGATGTCTCTATTGATGTTTCAGTCCGTTTAGAATGCATCATTAGTTAAACTAAAAATCAATTTTCATTTTCCTTCCTTGGCTAATTTCAGACGCTACAATTCATAAATGAGTCACTCTTTTTGTCATCTCATCTCTCAGTAACAACAACATTTTGAATGTACGAAAAACGGTAATTTTCTTTAATGAGATACAGAAATCCGGATACAATCTAGGAGATGCAGTGGTGCAGTTGTTCCAATTAGCGAGAAAATTAAGTCCTCAAATTAGGTGTCTGTGGAGAATTATGCCACATGTTCATGTGACGAAGTTATTTATTAGCTTTTGTTGAGTTTTTCGTTAGGAAACACTATTTCATTAATAAAACACATATCTCAACTCTCGCATTTTCGTACCTATTTTATAAATTTTAGTCCACATGTCAGCCATAGCTATTTCATATACAGAAGTATACACCTTGTCTAGCAATAACGGGTTCAGGAGTACAGAAGTCAATACTTTTGTTGTTGTTGTTATTGTTGTTGTTGTAGGGTTTAACGCATTTTTTCAGCACAAGATAGGCTATAAACGGCGGCCAGTATAAATGAGGAGAACCCGGGGAAACCCGGAAAGAACCACCGACCTACGAGAAGTTACTGGCAAGCTTTCTCACATACCCACACTGGCCGAACCCGAGACTCGAACCCACGCAGAGGTGAGATGACAATGATGTGTAAATGTGAGCGCTTTAGACCACTTTGCCACTAGAGGCCTCCATTAATTTTCTACAATCAAAAATAGTTCAGGTATCTGATTCATAAATGACAATGTTTATGGGTTGATATTTATCGTGGCATATGTGTCAATGAGTTATTGTCTGTGTGTATGACAGGGAGAAGTAGAAAGAATGAAAAAATGAAAGAAAATGCTTCATTAAATGAACATTGATAGCGTTATTAGGACGTGTGTGTGTGTGTGAAACTGTCAATTTAGGCTCGAGTACCACAAATGGGCATTTTTAAAGGAAAATGAAAGATAAACGACGTCCCTCTAAGCGAGTGACTAAAATAAGCACATGACCGACATAACTTAGATGCAGGTAGCAGTTGAACTGGGAATGAATGAATATTACTTTGGTATTATAAGTGTACTATTTCCAAATAAAGTCTGCAAAACAAATTTGATTTATAAATCAGATTAGTCAAATGCTATAAGCATTGACAGGAAAAGCCAATGGCAGGCATGGGGAAGAGAAATGACAACTGCAAATGACCCAAGAGCTGTTATAAAAAAGCTAAGAACTTTTTGTATTACCACAGAGAGCAAAGTGTAACTGAAAGTGGCCTAACAGTACATAATAGACTAAGTTTATCGCCCGTAAAGTTCACCATCATAATATGACCCAAAAAGACAAACATTACCTATAAACATTGCTCTTTTCTACTTAGAATTGACTTGTGAAATTCAAAGGGTTCCTATGAAGCCATACCTAAATTTGCATGTCTTTCAAAATATACATATTAATGACACTAATCATACTCTCTGTGTACTGTTAATACGTACAGTGATAACATATCACCGGTGATATATTATCGGACACAGAGTTATATCAACAACCTAAGAACCTTATCACAGGGCGATTCGGGAAATGATATACCCACCTCATGTGTACGTAACTAAGCGACAGGGCTATTTTAATAATCATATGCTAGAATATAGATTTGTATCACGTATTGATTAATAACGATGTATTAGTATTCCTATAAGATAGATATAGTATAGCTAATAAATTGTTATGTGTTTGACTTTGATAATGCTCTGAATGTAGACCTGGATATTACCTGTAAGTTTGACAACCCACGGAATATTACTAGCATGTTCTACAACCCACGGGATATTACTAGCAAATTTTACAGTCCATGGTATATTGCCAGTAAATGTTATAACCCACGGGATATTACTAGCATGTTCTACAACCCACGGGATATTACTAGCAAATTTTACAGCTCACGGTGTATTACCAGAAAGTGTCATAACCCAAGGGATATTACCAGTAAGTGTTATAACCCACGGTATATCACAGGGGCTCGTATCGTTGCTTGCAATTGACCTTTCATACATGTACTATATCATAACTGCAAGGGAGGACACTTGTCTTCTTGCTCGCGCGACCTATTTAAGAATAAACGCTGATATTTCAAGCTACGCTTTGCGTAGCATAATACATCTGGTACCCATATTAGCTCAGGCATTCGACTGTGTATCCTTGTCAAAAGTTTGACAAATATCATACATTTAGGGAATGCTAAATCATTTTCCCACGCTACTGCTCGACATGGCCCTGGTCGCACCTGCTTAATATGCAAAAACAACGCGCTGAATGGAATACTACCTTCTCATTGGCCAGCTGAAAATAAGTTGTAAAATAAAAATACAGGACGTCAACAGGACGCCATTTTCTTTAAACCAATCAGAGAACATTATTCCATTCAGCGGGATCTCACTTGCATATTAAGCGGGCCCGATGAGGGCCATGTCGAGCGGTAGCGTGAGAAAATGATTTGACATTCCTTAAAGGTATGATATTAAGTCAAACTTTGGATAGGGATACACAGTCGAATGCCTGAGCTAAATATTGGTAAAAAATTTATTAAACTATCAGCCTTTATTCTTAAATAGGTCGCGCGAGCAAGGAGACAAGTGTCCTCCCTTGTAGTTATTATATAGTGCATGTATGACAGGTCAATTGTAAGCATAGATAACAGCCCCTGTGCGTTATATTACCAGTAGGTGTTATAACCCAGGGGATTACCATTAAGTGCTATGATCCAAGGGATATTACCGGTAAGTTTTACAACCCTCGGGATACAGAAAAGACAAAAGCGACATATTAGTATAGTGTAGCTAAGGTTAAAGCTATTTTACCAATGATCATCTTATCAATATACTTGATTATATGTAAAATATATTAATAGCTAAATGTGGACGAGACATTGTTACTGATAATCATATATATTTAGTCGTCTAGGATGTCTTACCATGCAGGTAGATCAACTTACTGCGCTATTGGTAGATCAGGTCTATTACATACAAACGACTGAGTTTAATGTCAAGAACACGGAAATAGGTGTTTCGTATACGCACTTAAATCAACACTTACGTCTGTATCTAGCAATCTTAATAAACCTTTTGACTATCAATTTAACAAGCATTGTTATTGATTTAATCGACGTCCGATTCAGATTAAACCTTTTGACTGTCAACTTGACAGGTGTTGATTTAATCGATGTCCATTTCAGATAAGTATTGTTACTGATTTAATCGATGTCCGAGAAGGATATCTCAAAGACTAATGAAGAATATAACTTATCTCGAAATGTCTACATGATATTAAAGGGGAGTATCAATAATTTCATCATAGTATGTGTGTGTGTATGTGTGTGTGCGTGCGTGCGTGCGCGCGCGTGTGTGTGTGAATTAGTGTTACGAGTCTATGATCTTAAAATAAATAACAGAAAAGAGTGAAAGACAACTTTGTAAAATTTAACAAATAATTTATTTCCCTAAAATACAAAGTGAAAATGAGAAGAAAAAAAAAAGAACTTACGGTGATGCGAATTAAATGCAAAATAATCCAAGAAACAGGGACACAAGTCCTAATAATGGAAAGTCCTGAATAAAACTCAGTTCAAGTCCCGAAGAGATCAAAAACTGAAGGCGATGATATGTCTATTATAGCCTACGAAGTGCTGATCTGTCAACAGTCTCTTGTTGAATCCAGAAAAATTATTCCAGGTTTTGAATTCAGTATCAATTCCAGTGAACCTCTTTATCCAAGAATTTTATCATAACACTTTTGTATTTCCAGCGAAAATAATCACTTGAATTCAATATTTCGAAGAAAATAAAATTCAGCCCAAACTGGTCACAGCATAATACAACTTTAAGGTGCTATATGTTAAAGCACGACTGGTAAAATCCTCACAATCACAAGATTATATAGTTCTTTGCTTGACCTCAGGTCACAAGTCACAGTTAGCATTTTCTAAAAGTAAGCAATATATACTGGAAAATAACCTTCTAGGATGATCTAATGAGCCTTGTTTATTTACAAGACAATATCCTATAAAATTCACTTAGGAATCTCTAAATCCCTGACCCAAAGAAACATATTTACTCCTTGTTTACCTGAATAACAATCCTGATAATAAGTTCATAAACAAAGAGAATAATGAAACAATTATTAGTTGTTTACATACATGAAATTTAAAAAAAGTCATCCAGGTCAAACAGAAATGAACTCAGTTTTGGACAAGGTCAAGTCCAGCATACGATGGTACATTACAATAGCTTGTAATGAAATAAAAAATTAAACTTACAAACAAACAATTAAATTAAATATACATAACACTTAGATATTTTAACAATTTTGAGTCATATCGCTACGATGTCTGCAGTGTTGCAGTTTATATTTATGTCTAGCAACGTAGCATCAGCAGCAGATATGTATCATCATGTCCCACCCATTATCCTGACACCAGGTCTAACACTAACCTCTTAATACCTAGCGCCATGCGAGGCAGCTGCTTGTAAAAATTGTATGGTATGACTCGGCCGGAGTTCAAACCCGCAACCTTCGGCATCCGAGGTGGACGCTCTAACCACTTAGGTTACTTGAGCTGTTCATATCAGGGTAGCAAAAATGTGGACGTCATAGTGGTAGAGAAAATAAAGATCGAACAGCTATAAAGATAGTCATCACATGTTAGTACCAAGAAGGAAAAAAAATATATTTCTTTGAATTTTTGCCGCTATAATACAAAAGAGGCATCATATGATCAGAATGTGTTATGACTTCCAAAATGGAATCAGTTCCTGTTATTCCAAAGAATGGCTCTAGAATTAAATTCATCCATACAAACCATCAGGCAAAGATACCCATTGTAGTTCGAGTTCGAATCAATTCACGCTAGAATGAATATCACGAAAAACCATATTTGTGGACAATGTACCATCAGGGTTGTGCTTGTATATCAAGTAAATATCTAAGCATTGCAAGCCATTAATTTATCAATGTAGAGACTATAATAATATGAGAAGCACACAGATGAGATGGGTCCGATAAATATACCATCCTGGAATTAAGTACATATCTATATTTATTATCCCTTTCCTATTCGATTATGACGCTCTCTTGGTGACAAAGTCGGTACTTAGAAATGAACTACCATATATACGCGCTTACAACACGAGTCCAAGTTCAAACTACATAGACTCAGATCTGCCGGCGTTTTATGCGCCTGTAGATCTGGTTCTGTGCAGTTTGTTAGGAGTGATCAGCAGAACAACGTTGACCCTGATGTGCAGGAGCATTATGCGGTGGCAGATCAGGATCTTTCTTATTTGCGGTTTTACTCGACTTGAAAACGATTATACACAGTAAGCTGGAGTTATTTATCATTTCAAAATATGACGAGAATATTTATTATTCGTTAATATCTCTGTTGTGCATAACTTCGATCAAAATAGCGAGGTGTTAACTTTATAGTGGAAATGAGATTCGTAGATAGAGATTTATACAGTCAACACCAGATGATCTGGGCAAGAAGATATACTTTTTATTTGTTGTTGTTGAGATCATGAAAAGTTCCCAAACATTGATCCCATGTATCTTAGAAAGGATACTAGTCTATACATATTAGTTCATGAATTCGTTTAAAAGATTCAGTGAGACTAAATTGGCACACACTGAGAAGTATTTCTGAAGTCTCAGATTCAGTGAGATTAAATTGGCCCATGAAGTATTACTGAAGTCTCAGATTCAGTGAGATTAAATTGGCCCATGAAGTATCACTGAAGTCTCTGATTCAGTGAGATTAAATTGGCCCATGAAGTATTACTGAAGTCTCTGATTCAGTGAGATTAAATTGGCCCATGAAGTATTACTGAAGTCTTAGACTCAGTGAGATTAAATTGGCCCATGAAGTATTACTGAAGTCTCCGGTTCAGTGAGATTAAATTGGCCCATGAAGTATTACTGAAGTCTCAGATTCAGTGAGATTAAATTGGCCCATGAAGTATTACTGAAGTCTCATATTCAGTGAGACTTAATAAACACATACTGGAAAGTATTACTGAAGTCTCAGATTCAGTGAGACTCAATAAACACATACTGGAAAGTATTACTGAAGTCTTCGAGCATGAGGATTATGCTTATGCTGAGAAGTTTCTGAATATCATCAAGTTAAAGACCTTAGATGGTCAGTATGATTATTGTGATACTTTATTACTAATTGAGATTTTTGAGGAATTTAGAAATGTATGTATGATTAACCACAAGCTTGAACCTGCTCATTAATTCACAGCACAAGGACTAGCTCACAATGCTAGGACTTACAAACTATGATATATATCAGGTGACAGTCAGATATCCGTGGTGACCATGAGCGTCTGCTGCAATTTTTTTCGATTGGGAACTTTTTTCCATGGGTAATATATCTATCTATCTCTCTGTCTATCTATCTATCCATCCATCCATCTATCTATGTATCTATCTATGTATCTATCTATCTATCTATCTATATATATATATATATATATATATATATATATATATATATATATATATATATATATATATATATCACAAAGAATTTTTAAACAATTCAGTGGGGGAGGCTGGCAAATGCTCCCTCCCCGCGGATAGCATGAGAAAATGCAAAGGGCAGTCACCAGTACTTTGTAGATGATGAAGGTAGACTGAGATAACAAGTGTGATACGAACAATTTGAGAGACTTTCTCATCTTTTAGATATAAATTATCTCTATTGATCTGTTTGCTATTACCTGTCAATGCCTGTTAATGAGTTTATATGAGCGGCAAAATAGTAAATGAAGGACGGTATTACTGAATGGGAAATTGATGCAGAGGTAAGTGGGATATTAGACGTAGAACTAAAAGTACCTATAAAACTTCAAAGTTACCAGTTAACCCTGATGATACCAACAAAAACATTAACTAAATATCGACTAAGATTGACAGATTGCTGTAATGGTAACGAGTCAACGGTTCCTAGCTTACTGTGTAACTTGTACAGCTTGACAAAGTGTGTTTACATACATCTAACTTCTCATCATCTGTTAGGTTTCAAGCTAACCAGATCCACAGAATGAAGACAGTGGCTGATTACATACATACATCTCGCAGCCAATCTCAGAACAGAGGAAACGATCAACTTTGAGGGCTTCTTAGAGCTAACGAACAACACTGATTTGCAAAACAGTTCGAAAATTGAAGACTGCAAAGGACTGCAAACATATGCAATATGCACAGTCAATCTTCTAAGTTACACAAATCACCTATATTCGCTTACAGGATTTTGATATTTATTAATTAGATTCAAAACGTGAATAAACTCTCTAAAGCACAGATAACATATTACCAGGGACGACAAGAGGGGTGGGGAGCAACCGGTGATATATCGAACAACACTTTTTAATTTGATAAAATAATTTTTTTATTTGAACAAAAGCTAAATGATGCCTGGGTGTTTCTTACCCAAGGCCCATGATCACTCTCTACCAAGTAAAGACGAAGTAGTTAACAGAGCAAAACCACCATCTGCTTTACGATATGGTAGATAACCTACCACTACTTATGCACAGACTTACACAGATTAGATTTACTAATATATTTAACTAATTTGTTCATATTTGCAGAGCAAAGTATTATGTGAGCATGTTGGAAATAGTATTCACTCTTTCATATTTATCTAGCAAATAATTAGCATAGCACGTTGGGAATATATATTGATGTATTGCTGAATGTAAATTTTTATCCCTGTATGATATTTACGTGCTAGTTATAAATTTCATAATGTCAGTCTTATGACAATGGCGATCATAATATTTATGTACCTAATTATTGTGTATATCTTCTATTTGCTATCTTTTAGATCGTCTTCTTTTGTGTTTTCTCTATGACACTATGACACACACATCACCACGTCAAATTATCTGTTTTCTCTATGACATATACGTCACCGTTCAAGCCATCTGTGTTTTCTAATTAACACACACGTCACAAACCAAGTCATCAGTGCTTTCTCTGTGACATAAAAGTCACCATCAAAATCATCAATTTTTTTATCTGACACGTCACCATCCAAGTCATCAATATTTTCTATATTACACACGTCACCATTTAAGTCATCGACCTTTTCTCTATGACAGACATGTCACCATCCAATTCATCATTGTTTTATCTTTGACATACCAAATTTTTCCCTGTGGCACACAGGTCACCATCCAAATCATCAGTGTTTTTTCTGACACACACGTCACCATCCAAGTCATTAATGTTTTTGCTATGACACACACGACACCATCCAAGTCATCAAAGTTTTCTCGGACACACACGCCACCATCCAAATCATCAACGTTTTATTATATGGCACATACATTACCATCCAAGTCATCAATGTTTTCTATGTGACAAACATATCACCATCCCAGTCATCAATGTTGTCTCTATGATACACACGTCACCATTTAAGTCAACTGTGTTTTTTCTAACATACACGTCACCATCCCAGTCATCAATGTTTTTTCTATGACACACATGTCACCATCCATGTCATCAAAGTTGTCTCTATGACACACACTTCACAATCCATGTCATCAAAGTTGTCTCTATGACACACACTTCACGATCCATGTCATCAGTGTTTTCTCTAACACACGTCACCATCCAAGTCATCAATGTTTTTATCTATGACACACACACGTCACCATCCAAGTCATCGGTGTTTTTTCTAACACATCTCACCATCCAAGTCATCACTATTTTCTCCATGATGCACACGTCACCATCCAAGTAATCAAAGTAGTCTCTGTGACACGCATGTCACAATCCAAGTCATCAATTTTTTCTCCATGACACACACGTAACCATCCAATCATCAAAGTTGTCTCTATGACACACACGTCACGATCCAAGTCATCAAAGTTGTCGCCATGGCACACACGTCACGATCCATGTCATCAATGTTGTCTCTGACACACAAGTAACCATCCAAGTCATCAATGTTTTCTCTATGATACACACGTCACCATCCAAGCCATCAAAATTGTCTCTATGACACACACGCCACGATCAGTTAAAGTTGTCTGTATGACACACACGTCACGATCCATGTCATCAAAGTTTTCCTCCGTATCACAAGATCATCATCCATAAGATCATCATCCTCAATGCTTTCCTTTAGGGGCCCCGAGTGGCCGAGTGGTCTAAAGCGCTCACTGTCGATATTTTCTGGTCTTCATGGAAACCAACGAAGTTTAGGACCAATATTTTTTTAATATTCAGTATTATTCAGATGATTTGGCATATACGACGTTTGCACGGCATTGGGCTTTATGGGGCAATTCAAAAGTGAATGCGAATGTATCGGACTTAAACGGTTACATTTAACAACAATCAACAATTAATTTTTTCTATTGGCAATATATTTGTCAACAGTCATAAAATGCGGGCCAATGAACTGATTTCAAAATTAAACCACCCAATCGACACCTCCAGTGACTATTTTCACATATAGATGGTAACTGTGGTGCACATCGCTACTGAAATTAAAGTTTGTCGAGTGATTTTAGAGTTGCCGTTTACTTCGAGTAATGTGTAAAGCATGTCTGGCCTGACGAACTACAACGGCTTAGAAAGAACACCAGAATACTGATTCAGTTGAAAGAAACGAAAAAGAATCGTTATTCCTGTAAAGTAATCTTATATTCAAAAGAAATCGTATCCTATATGATTGTATGGCCGTTTTGTTAATACATCACTCTGAGTCTTTATTTACAACTGAAGCTGCAGTCCTCGACGAGACTTGGCAGGTTTCTCACTTGAGAACTTTTCACGGGCTAAAGAAATAGTTTTGTTACAATACAAAATGCTATCATGTTCTCAGTTACTGTTTCAAATTCGACTGTAAAAATGATCGGTATTTTACTAAATCTACTCTGTAAGATCATACTTTGCAATTCAAGTCAATCTGGAAAAATATGTGAAAATGAATTCTCCCATGAAGAACTAATAGACTTCTTCTTCTTTATTCAGATATACGATATCTTTTGCTAAGGGCTTCTGACATTTAATCTATCTGTGATGCTTCTGTTCCAACGTGAGAATATCGATTAAATTGACTTAACCCGTATCGCCGCCTGCCGGCTCGACAATCAATAGGCAACACAAAACAATCGTTATATTCATGCGCTACGGATATGGATAAATATTAAACTGCGAAGCAGTAGCGGTACTATAGACATTGTTCCGGAAGAGAACACTTCTATTTGTGAACTGGAAAATATTGTTACGGATATTTATCGTAGAGATATGGACTTAACGTTGAATGTTTGTTTGTCTTTAATTGTACCACCCCATGAGTGATGATTTTCATGATGTTCTGATAAATTTTTGTTATATTCTTTATTATAGAATTTATGTCGATAGTTCCTCAACTATGCAGAGGAAATAAAACACACATTATAACTAATATTTCGTTTCTATATATTCTGTGAGGTCAAGTAGGACTGTTCTTTTCATAAATTATTCTACATGGTTAAGGACAAACCTTCAGTGACTTTGATGAAGATTACTCAGTAGTTAGTTCGTAACTATTTGAGAGAAATTAAACAGATTTCAGACTTCAAGAATTGCATCTGTACAGCAGCATGACAGCTTGAAATCAATACAGAATACAAACGTTACCTGAAACTAGCGTGAAGGTAAGTTTTATATTTCCTTTTTCTAATCAGAAATATATATTATTATTTGCTGGAAACCTATAATAAAGCTTTAATGGTTTTATACAACTCAACTACATGCTCTAGAGAAACAGTGTTGCAAGCCCTTTTATCAGAATACTAAAGTCCGTTATGTTTTACGGAGCAAAGAAAACACGATGAAAGAGAAAATAATAAAGCAGCAGTTATGAGTTATAATCCACTTTGTTGTTTTATCTTCGATTGCTGTCACTGACAACAGGTTTCACGCAAATTTCATATTTCCCGCATTTTAAAATTCGTTTAATATAGTAATATACTTATTGGACATTGATTCTAAAGTACTTTTCTTGATTTTAGATAAACAAAATATAATCCGAAATTAAGAATTATACTTTAAAGGCGAACACTGACTATCACGCTTCTTGTGTGCATACTCTGTAAGTATCCTTGTAATCGATTTTAGAAAGGTAATCTTAGTATTTAAGACTATCGAAAAGCATGTTCCTTGATCGTTAATCAATTTATCTAAGTTTTCATCTGCACTAGAGAATAGGACGAAAGCCAATTGACTATTGAAACCAGGCATGTCAACCGCATGTATACCAAATGTTGCCAATCGTTGAATGTAAAAGAAAAGGTTACATGTAATCAATCTAAATATATGACAATAATTTAAAATAAAGTGCTGTTTTTGCAATGGTCATTTACTATATTCAAAGTAATATCATGAGATAAATATTTAACTATCGAAAAAAAACAAGGCCTATTGTTTTATATTGAATCCTAGAAGAGTATTAGCATTGCATTTTAGGAATCGTGCAAAGAAAACATACTCTCAGGATAGTGCACATAATACAGTCTTATGAATCATTCACAGATAACACAGTCTTATTAATAATACACAGTAAACCGTCTTATGAATCATACACAGTAAACAATCTTATGAATCATACACAGTAAAGAGTCTTATGAATCATACACAGATAACACAGTCTTATGAATCATACACAGTAAACAGTCTTATGAATCATACACAGATAACACAGTCTTATGAATCATACACAGTAAACAGTCTTATGAATCATACACAGATAACAGAGTCTTATGAATCATACACAGTAAACAGTCTTACGAATCATACACAGATAACACAGTCTTATGAATCATACACAGTAAACAGTCTTATGAATCATACACAGATAACACAGCCTTATGAATCATACACATATAACACAGTCTTATGAATCATACACAGTAAACAGTCTTATGAATCATACACAGATAACACAGTTTTATGAATTATACACATATAACAGTCTTATGAATCATACACAGTAAACAGTCTTATGAATCATACACAGTAAACAGTCTTATAAATCATACACATATAACATAGTCTTATGAATCATATACAGTTAGCACAGTCTTATGAATCATACACAGTAAACAGTCTTATGAATCATACACAGTATACAGTCTTATTAATCATACACAGATAACACAGTCTTATGAATCATACACATATAACACAGTCTTATGAATCATACACATATAACACAGTCTTATGAATCATAGTAAACAGTCTTATGAATCACAGTAAACAGTCTTATGATCATACACAGAAAAGACAGTCTTATGAATCATACACAGTAAACAGTCTTATGAATCATACACATTAAACAGTCTTATGAATCATACACATATAACAGTCTTATGAATCATACACAGATAACACAGTCTTATGAATTATACACATATAACGGTCTTATGAATCATACACAGTACACAGTCTTATGAATCATACACAGTAAACAGTCTTATGAATCATACACGGATAACACAGCCTTATGAATCATACACATATAACAGTCTTATGAATCATACACAGTAAACAGTCATATGAATCACAGTAAACAGTCTTATGAATCACAGTAAACAGTCTTATGAATCATACACAGTAAACAGTCTTATGAATCATACACATTAAACAGTCTTATGAATCATACAAAGAAAACGTTTTATGAATCATACACAGAAGACAGTCTTATGAATCATACCCAGTAAACAGTTTTATGAGTTATACACAGAAAACTGTCTTATGAATCATACACAGACATAAGTCTTATGAATCATACACAGTTAACACAGTCTTATGAATCATACACAGAAAACTGTGTTATGAATCATACACAGAAAACAGTTTTATGAATTATACACAGAAAACTGTCTTATGAATCATAAACAGAAAACAGTCTTATGAACCATACACAGAAAACAGTCTTATGAATCATACACAGAAAACTGTCTTATGAATTATACACAGAAAACTGTCTTATGAATCATACAGAGATAACAGAGTCTCGTGAATCAAACACAGTAACCAGTTTTTTTAATCATGCACAGAAAACAGTCTTATGTATCATACACAGAAAACAGTTTTATGAATCATACACAGAAATAAGTCTTATGAATCATACACAGATAAGACAGTCTCGTGAATCAATCACAGTAACCAGTTTTTTAATCATACACGTAAAACAGTTTTATGAATTATACACAGAAAGCTATCTTATGAATTATACATAGATAACACAGTCTCGTGAATCAACACAGAAAACAGATTTTTTTAATCATACACAGAAAAAAGTCTTATGTATCATACACAGAAAACAGTTTTATTAATCATACACAGATAACAGTCTTATGAAACTAACACAGATAACACAGTCTTATGAACTGTACACAGCAAACACAAATTTACGAATCATGCGCACTAAACAGTCTTATCGATTGTACACATAAAAACAGTCTTAAGAATCAAAACACAAAACAGTCGTTTTGATAGCACACAACAAACACAGTCTCATGAATCATACATATAAACAAAAGTATGAAATAGAACAAACACAGTCTCATGAATCATACATATAAACAAAAGTATGAAATAGAACACAGTCTCATGAATCATACATATAAACAAAAATATGAAATAGAACAAACACAGTCTCATGAATCATACATATAAACAAAAGTATGAAATAAAACAAACACAGTCTCATGAATCATACATATAAACAAAAGTATGAAATAGAACAAACACAGTCTCATGAATCATACATATAAACAAAAGTATGAAATAGAACAAACAGTCTCATGAATCATACATATAAACAAAAGTATGAAATAAAACAAACACAGTCTCATGAATCATACATATAAACAAAAGTATGAAATAGAACAAACACAGTCTCATGAATCATACATATAAACAAAAGTATGAAATAGAACAAACACAGCTGCACACATTTAGATAAATATATGGCAATGTCTCCTTCACTCAACACTGACAGTGCTAATATGCGTCCGCCAGTTAAAGAATTCATACGCATTTTCAAGATCCTCTTACAAATTATAAAATGGATTATTTGAATTATTTATCATAAAGTAGTAAGTTGGAATCTGTCGACATATTCACATCATGATAACCTTGATAGTTGTGAAATTATCAAAGAGTCATCAATGCCATTTGTTATTTGTTTATGTTCATTTTTAATTAAATATGAAAGCTAGATATAAAAAAATGTTGCTGCTTTAAGAAAGAACAACTTATTGACGAAATATTTATAGTACTACTTCAAGAAAGGACAAAGGATACGCTTATCTACAGTTATGTTAGGTAATTTGATTTGCTGTTGTACTAAACAGCAACACCAATAGGTTATTTTGTGCCGAGTCAAATAAGGTTATGTACCTTGATAAAAGACAAACCACAGTAGCGCATATATCACACTATCTTGGAAACAGAAGCTTGATATTTTGATTTCTTCGGAATAGCGTTCACATTTAGGTTGCAGGAAACGTGTGATAACTGGGGGTATTTGACAATGAAAGAAGAGAACAGAGGTTTTAACTAGCTTGTGATGGATATGCGGGTTAGGCGTCGGTCAGTTATATTCACGTCAACAGCATACGTTCAAAGAGGTTTAGATGGTGATGACACACAAATGTTAACAATGTAGTGATATTTACAGCACGAAACAGACTATAGTATGAACATATTAAATTTATAAAACTCTGAACAGTAAAGCTTTGCTTTTCCGATACTTGCCAGATGGTATTTAAGTATGTGCTTCTAAAGAAGGGACACAATTTATTTTCCCTGTGATTTTGGAAAAAATCTTTGTTTTTCATTTCCTGTCAATTTCGTTGACCACACATAAATGGAAAATACACAAGAAAAATGTAATGGAATTAAACTTCGGAAACCAGTAAAGTGATATTTGCTATATGCTAGTGTTAGAGATGACATGTATTTATACAAGTAATTTTAAAAAGGGGACATGCCTTATATTCTAGTGTTAGAGATGCCATGTATTTATGCAAGTAATTCTAAACATGGAACATGCTTTATATTCTAGTGTTAGAGATGCCATGTATTTATACAAGTAATTTTAAAAATGGAACATGCCTTTAATGCTAGTGTTAGAGATGCCATGTATTTATGCAAGTAATTTTAAAAATGGGTCATGCCTTATATTCTAGTGTTAGAGATGCCATGTATTTATACAAGTAATTTTAAAAATGGAACATGCCTTTAATGCTAGTGTTAGAGATGCCATGTATTTATGTAAGTAATTTTAAAAATGGAACATGCCTTATATTCTAATGTTAGAGATGCCATTTATTTATACAAGTAATTTTAAAAATGAAACATGCCTTGATACGTTTATGTGTCCCTTTCTACAGTCACGGTTTGACACAAGAAAGGATCGGTCTATGACTAATGACGTTTACCTTAATTTAGGAATATATATTGGTTAGGCGCATATTCATTTCTTCATCATACAAGACTGCAATCGGAATTGAATGTGCCACGTTCGTACGACTGGATAAACGCAAAAAGTGAAATATTGCATGTTAAAAATTTTCTTTCGAAAGGCTGTAAAAAGCAATAAATCCTTTATATGCACCAAATGTCGCTTCTTACATTTTGGCTGTGTAATACTTTCTGTAATATGCAGGAATGCCTCACTAAATCGGAAAAAGAAAAGAAATATGGCTGTCAGCTTACCATTTAGATTTGACCTAGTGACTAGAATGTTACCATTTAATTTATATCCAGCCATGGAAAACGCAATATTGTCTTTTGATGAAGTTTACACTTGATTTACTGACCTAATTAGACAAATATTCCTTCCACCGATGGTCATGGAATATATTCACTTTGATCTAAATCGTGAAATTAGGAATCTTGTCCTTTTAAACATGGTCTAATCACGAAAACATCAGTACTTCACTTGATTTGAGGTACAACCGGTTTGATGAAATATGAACTCAGACAACTTTGCTGTAAAACCTATTGGAGAAGATATGAGGTCAGACATTTGAGGTAAAATCGGCTTTTTATATATGAAGTCAGACAACTTTGATGTAAAACCGGCTCGATCTGAGGTCAGACAACTTTGATGTAAAACCGGCTCAATCTGAGGTCAGACAACTTTGATGTAAAACCGGCTCAATCTGAGGTCAGACAACTTTGATGTAAAACCGGCTCAATCTGAGGTCAGACAACTTTAGTTTAAAACCGGCTCGATCTGAGGTCAGACAACTTTAGTTTAAAACCGGTTCAACCAGATATGAGGTCAGACAACAAATGTCATCCCAATCTGGGTATTATTGTTTACGAAGAAATATATTCATGATTCAAATGTGAATACCAAAGGTATTATTACTTCAAAATATTCAAATACACGTTTAAGAATTAGAAACATCAGTGTGAACTGTGTTTGATTTATTTATGCATCGATACATAGAAATATATACTACATATATGCATCTCAGAATTCGTTCATGTTTCATCAAATTTGTTAGATTATGAAAACGCTCTAGGTCCTATATTTGGATACGTATACGATGCTAGGTTTCGTACATAGTGTCAAGGCAAAGAACAGCTGGCTTTATACATGTCTTATAGTACTGAATGTGTAATCTAAGATAGACAAATACGTGCAAGTCAAGTTAGCATTCGTTACGAATTGATTGAAAATTTGATGTGGCGTGAAAAGAATTTTCACCATAATCAAATCTAGCAGTCTTGAAATTCCAAGACTTGAAATGCAGTTTATTGCACAAATTTCAATTTTCAATCACTATTTCAGGGCAAATTATGTAAAATTGAAGAATAATTGTCTTTTGCATTCATATTAAATTTTCTCTTTTGTGCTCGATGCGTTTCTAGACTTGGATCGAGATGGAGATGCGGGTGGATACAGGCGTGTTACCTGTGTTAGGATTACGTATGGGAATTTCATTTTTACTCTCCTTCATAGTGGTATATATTGAGGTTGCTAGCTCATTCTTATAAAATGAAGTTCAAACAATTTTGAAAATGTTGCATTCTTTGATTACCCGCAGAATTTTCATGAATATATTGCTTACAAAACATTAAAAAATCGAACCATTAAAACTGTTTTTAAACAAAACTGAAAAAGAATCGAAACTGACAAAATGAAATTTCCCTGCAAGATTAGCGACTGGCATTTCTGCAGTGATATGAAAGGATATTAAATATCAATTGGACCATCGCTGCATCGAGCCACCGAAACATAGGAAGCTACAGGCAAGTTTTTTCACATATGCCATGTTGTCAGAGCTCGAGACTACAACCCACGCGGACAAAGGTGAGTTGTCACTCATTCGTAAAGGCGAGCGCCTTAGACCAATTGACCGCTCTGGCCCCCTCACCTACTATGAATAGGGTGACCAGAGACTTTTGAATCAGATTGTCACAGCTGAAAAGAAAAATGAATTTAATTTTTTTTATAAACCAGACTAAGCAAAATTGATAAAGTCTGGATACGAGAAAACATGCAGTGACCACAAATAGTTCAACGTAGTCGAACTATCAAAGAGAAGTTAATAAAAAAGGTCCAGTTGTCAAGGTATCTATGCCTGACTTAGCTAGTGTCACTGGACATTTCATACTTCCAAAGTGCTGCCAAAAATTGTGGAACACTACCGAAATATCCGTTTGCGCACGGATACTTAATGTATCCAGAACTTCATCGCAAACCACCGGCACATCACTCCACTGTCGTGGAAGACTTACGCAAAGGCATAGCATCCGAATATTTCCACCTCCTCCCTGGAACCCTTATTTTAACTTATGTATGTATGTATGTATGTATGTATGTATGTATGTATGTATGTATGTATGTATGTATGTATGTTTTCCGAGTCTATGAATTTTTAAAGACAAGGAAAATTCAGTTTCTTCTGTGATTTTTAAGGGCAAGGAAACATTCAGTTTCTTCTCTTTTCTAACGGCAATTTTTGGAAATGATTCCCAGAAAAGATTTATTTCTTTGTTTTCGTAACAATTTCCTTGATTTGAATGAGCATTATGTGTTATGATTTTACTTGTACAAAATTCTGCATACAATGTGACCCTTTTACTACTGTCATCGACACGTTTCCAAGGACTCCAATATCAATGATTATGTATGTGTTTTCTACAGTAATCGTCAGAAGGGCCAGCAGTATGAAAGGCGCATAATTGTTAAAACACTTTTTGATTAGCTCTATCTCATGTTCTACTATCGTATTATTCAGTTACATGTTAGTGTAGTAGGTCCTATTTCCTGTCATTGCATCGTAGTACTTTACTAGGAACAGGGGAACTGTTAGGTGCAATGCCAACTCTCGTGGTAAGTTACCTAATCTACCAACATTGTGGTACGTTGCCTAATGTTACCTACATGTGATTTTAACTGCTGTATCAAATCATGTTATTATTATTATTATTATTATTATTAGTAGTAGTAGTAGTAGTAGTAGTAGTAGTATCGGAGGTTAATGAGTGATTCCGTTAAGATAGTCAACTATATCCTTCACCCAAAATAGTGTTGCTAATCATCCAGTAGATAGCAGATGGTTACCGTGTTCAAAGGTACGCTTGAGGGAACATTAGGAGTGTGTTTCATCGCAGTTAATGGTTGTTTCATACATATTTTCACTGTCTTTCAACGCCGGTGTGTGTGTGTGTGTGTGTGTGGTATGCAGAAATGACGATTCTGGCTCATGTTGTTGTTGCCCGTGTTTTTATGTAAATAACATGATTGAAAAGTTCAAAAAATTATCAACCGTGCCGGATCCGAAGCAGTCATTTGTGGCAGACTACATGCCCGACTGCATACAATTTAGCCCGAGACTGTAATATGTAAATGGTGGGAAAAAAGGATTGGCCGACAGCGCCGTGCTTGCAACAGCGTTTGATGACTAAATTTGGGTGGCTGGACAGTGTTGGGCAGTCGGCGAAAATAACATATTAGTAAGCTACGGCTGTTAAATAAATGATATACGGGCTATGCTGCGATAACGTTATAGTGGCCGAGCGCGAGCATATTAATCCCATCGCTGCAGTGGTGCTTATAATGGAACGCGCAGTCCACATTGATTTATTAAGACTGTTTAAATTTGTTGCAACCGTGAGCGAAAAGTGCGCATTTCATAATATTTTATAGCACCATTGAGTGCGTTTCGGTAGTGAATGATGGTAGCGATTTTGTCAGTGATGCAATTTTTAATTATTATGGCTTTTTTTCATTACGGTCTCGCTGAGCTTGAAGCAATATATCTTATATCTCAATCCGATAAACTCAGAGATAGGCGCCGTTAGGTTCATCTTTGATTTTTCCGATCACCTTTATGTTATCAGCGCAGTGAAATGGGTTGTCTGTGGGGTAATCGGGAAGATCAACGAAATCTCGATTACCATAGATATTCTGATAAACATCTTCGGTTTCAACAGCGTAAACAAGACTGTCTTTGTCCGTCATAAGCAACTTGGCCCAATCGCTTTGCCGTGCTTTAATAAATTTGTATTGAAACTCGTGCATCAACCAATTTGAAATTTGAGATTTCTAACACTGTAGCTCCGACAAACACGGGTTTCTGTAATTTTAAATTGGCATTTCGTGATTAGTCCGCCGCAAGGTTGAGACCAAAGATTTTCATACTGACAAACGTGGGATCGCTGACAAGTTTATCAAGCCGTCGGACATCGTTAACAATTTCTACTTTTTTACGCTTTCTCAGGATTTCTATAGTCTTGCCAAACACGCTGTTGTTCATGAGCTTGAAGAAATCATTTTTGAAGTCCGTCTTTGCTACGGTGCGGTGTTTTACATTGAAGTTAGCATAATGTCTTATCCACACCACTTCCGTCAATTTTAACGCGCGATGGACTCGCTCCCATACGAGCACGTGTTCGAGGGCTTGTTCGAATAACCGATAATGCGTCACATAATTGCGTTTATCGTGGAGGTTAGGGACCAGTTTAGCCATATTAGTGCCTCTAACGCTAAGCGATGATTGTTGGGCCTGGTTCAACTAATGATCGTCGATGTTTAATGTTTCTGCACAAAATGGATAATCATTGTGCAAGTCATGTAAGTGTGCTGAATATTTAAAATCCGCTTCGACAAAATACCCGATTCCCTCAGTGTAACCGCGGGCATGGTCTGCATTAAATTCTTCGCCGGTGACCCAGACAAAGTCGCTGGCGGTAGCTTTTGTGACAATGCCCATTCATAAAGATTGTGAGGATCGAGATAGATGATATACACAAAGGGATTTTTAGAGTCGTCCTGAGCGAGGTACTTGTTGTTAGCGACTGCGTATTTGTGAGTGATAACACTTAATACCCCCCCCCCCCCACGAATCATGCGCTCGGTAAACAGCTTTGGGAGTAGTCATCTTTAGCAATGCCTCTCACGACAATCCCGGCGATGAAAAGAACCACAACGGATCTAACGAGTAATGATTGTCACAAGTTTGGCGAAAACTGAGGAGAATGTCCGCGAGCAACAACACATCGGTTTAAAATAAATATCATGGTAATCCCCGATATTTCGGCAGTGAAAATGTGCCCACGTGGTATGCGCCCGGTTGTATTCAACGTCGCTGATTTCCGATAAAACGGCATAAAACTATTCCTTGGGTGGTAATGTTGTTTCATCAAACCGTACCCAATCATTGATATATGTGTACGGGTAGATTCCACTTTCTTCGCAGAAATAACACATATTGTCCTTGGAATCCGTGCTCAAGACTGTGAAACGATAAGCAGTTTTTAGCGAGATCGTCCAGCGAGGCCTATATAAACTGTAGACTATCAATAACCGGAAAGGCCCTACAGTCGCTGACATATATTTTTCAAAATTGTTGGGGATTAAATTTATTTTAGATAATGCGAGTTTACCTAACGCGGCGATAATAAAATGGACATCATACCCGCGAAGGTTATGTGCGACGACTGTAACAAACTCAGGAACAGTAACATTTTGCAGACAATCCGCATGAATCGCGCCCAGGTACTCGCCGGTGATCACGTGATGATACCGGGTATCACTATTATTACTGCCGCTGCTGAGGTTTTGTTGTTGAAATCTGCCGTCACAGCGGATGCAAGTTTGGGACTCATAGTATTGCCGCCATTGTTTGCCAGTGAGCGACCGTTGAGGTGCTAGATTTCTTAAAATGTTGTTGATTTTTGCGTACCTGATAAACAATTGCTCGCAAAACCATTCTATCCAATTTGGGCCTCAGTACAGCTTGTACTCCGACGGCCATGATTCATCCGCGATACAACATACTTTGTAACCCACGGAACAAGGAACGTTTGTCGATTCCATCACCGTCAGTGACCCCTCCTCCACGGGTTGTCTATCGCGAGGCTATTCCCCGAGGTAATTGTCGTTGACACGCTGAATATGGCTTCGCAGTCAAATACGATAAAGAACGAATAATGATAGTTTTTAATGTGGGAGGTAAATGTTAATGTTTATTTACCGCGTGCGGGCATCTGTATTTCTTTGTTTGTTGTACAGTACCCCCGATGAAATACGGTAGTCTAGCATCTTTTGGTTTGTAAAACGACAAAGGCAACGGCGACAAAAATAATCAGCGCGTTTATGAGCTCTGTACTGACTAAAATTTTTATCCACAAAAAATGATTTTTATACGACAGTAAATCCACAGCGTTGTTACCACAAACAACAATCTGGTAAATGCTGTACCGACGACCCGCGGATCATTTTATCTCCACACCAAAAATGTCAATACCGCACGGCAACACTGACAGATTGCTAGCGCATAATTTTTGGACGTGGTTGATCGCTGACGAAAACTTAATCTCCTCGGTGCTAGATAGGCGGATATCATATTTAGAAACACGAAAGACCAATTTAAAATCGCAGAAGCCCGTGTTTGTCGGAGCTACAGTGTTAGAAATCTCAAATGGTTGATGTACGAGTTTCATTACAAGTTTACTAAAGCACGGCACGGCGATCGGGCCAAGTTGCTTATGACGGACAAAGACAGTCTTGTTTACGCCGTTGAAACCAAAGATGTTTATCAGAATATCTATGGTAATCAAGATTTCTTTGATCTTTCCAATTACCCCACAGACAGTCAATTTCACTGCGCTGATAACAAAAAGGTGATCGGAAAATTCAAAGATGAAACTAACGGCACGACTATCCTAGGGTTTATCGGACTGAGGTATAAGATGTATTGCTTCACGCTCGTCGAGACTGTAAAGAAAATAGCCAAAGGAATTAAAAAATTCTTCACTAAGAAAATCGCTACAACCGATCACTACCGAAACGCACTCAATGGCGATATAAATATTACGAAATGCGCATTTTTCGCTCACGGTTGCAACAAATTTCAGCAGTAATAATCAATAAATGTGGACAGTGCGCGTTGAATGATAAGCGCCACTGCAGCGATGATATTAACACGCACGCGCTTGGCCACTATAACGTTATCGCAGC
Source organism: Sinohyriopsis cumingii (assembly GCA_028554795.2). Lineage (NCBI taxonomy): Eukaryota > Metazoa > Mollusca > Bivalvia > Unionida > Unionidae > Sinohyriopsis > Sinohyriopsis cumingii. The sequence continues at coordinate 151,283,523 of CM068825.1, read as the reverse complement.
ATAGCCCGTATACCATTTATTTAACAGCCGTAGCTTGCTAATTTTTGTTTCTTCTCGTCGACTGCCCAACACTTCCCCAGCCACCCAAATTTAGTCACAAACGTTGCCGCGGGCACGGCGCTGTCGGCCAAACTTTTTCTGCACCGTTATCATAGTACAGTCTCAGGCAAAATTTTATACAGTCGGGCATGTAGTCGGCCACTATTGACTACTTCGGCTCCGGCACGGTTGACGATTTTGAACTTTTTCAGCATAGAGCCCATTTTTTTATATACAAAAATCACGGGCAATAACAAAGTGAGTCAGATTCCCCATTTCTGCATACTACTCTGTGTGTGTGTGCGTGCGTGCGTGTGTGTGTGTGCGTGTGTGTGTGTGTAATAGATACCATTTTGGATTATTTAAAGCAGCGCCTTTTAAAAATCATTTGCATATGGGGCTCTGTAATGCCCCAGAAAGTAGCAATCATTTAAATGCGTTTGCTCCTAGCCGTAGTTTTCTCAAACACTTGCGGAGATTTTTTCTGATTGTTGAGAACTCTTTGAAATTGTCTTCCTGTTCCTACATTTATGATTCGTTTTCCACGTGTGTTGATAGTGAGATAGTGACGAACGCTTACCACTTCACTGATCTGACCTGAATATCGTGACAAGTAAATATTAACTCGACTTAGTTATGTTGCAGAAAAGAAAGTCTGAACAGACGCATCGAGAAATACTAAATTGTGTGAAAAGTTCTGCACAGTACGAAATAATCTAGACACAGATTGGTCAATTTCGAGTAGATTCTAGTAAGACAAGACTCTGTTTCTGTCTGTCTGTCTGTCTGTCTCTCTGTCTGTCTGTCTCTCTCTCTCTCTCTCTCTCTCTTGACAATCTCCGACAAACAATTGAACCTGTAAAGATAGCTATTTCGTAACAATAACTGACATTCAAGAGGCATTGGTCGAATATTCTTTTGGGATAGAGCTAATACTTTCTGACATTATATACCTTCTTCACTAAGTCTGTGGTCGTCATTAGATGAGAACTGCTTAAAGCCTATCGGCTCTTGACACTATTCCAATTTAACTTGTATGGTCGGGAAGCCTTCACAAGGATAATTTGCTAATACGATGCTTTGGAATGAGGGTTCTCTTCTGAAAAACTGGCGTTTGTTGGCGTGGCTTTAACTTTTTTTTATAGACTAGTCAGGATAGTTTAAAGGCATTTTGAAGTGGTGAAAATCCCAATGTTTTCAGAACTGATACAACATGTATTCTTCCGCTTACTTTTTCTCATTTAAACCTATGCACAAGCTTACATTTACGTTGGAAATATCGTTAACAAAGACCAAGCAATGCAATTTATAATGTGGGATATAGCAGACATCATACTCTTTATAGGTTTTACATTGTTTCAAAAGCGTTGTGTAGAAAGTATTAATGAATTCCGGGCCGTTTCACTACATCACTATGTATCCTTGTCAAGCTCAGCAAACCCAACCATTTCATTAACTTTTTTATGTAATGCGCATTTCCCAAAGGATGTATGTTCACAAAAGAAATGTTTTCTTTAAGGAAATATATCGCGCTTTCAAGCAATAACTGCTTAATTACATGTGAACATGTAAACTTCTGTGCATCCTATTATCTGACGCACAATGCTTTGAAGCGGTTACATTCGAGTTATGTACCATGTGCCTGCAGGGTGTAGCCTTATTTTCTTTTCCCTTTTTTATCGGTATAATTGTTGATTACTACGTGTTACGTTTGTTTAACAATGGCAAAACTGTGTACATTTGCATTAATACAGGTAGTAAACCTAGCTGAATATTCCTCGAACAAACAATTACTATTTACAATAGGGTTGAAATTCATGCAGTTTTTGGGGCCCCAAGTGGCCGAGTTGTCTAAAGCGCTCACAGTTACGGATCAGTGCCATCTCACCTCTGTGGGTATGAGTCTCGGGCTCAGACAGTGAGAGTACTTGAGAAAGCTTGCCAGTAGCTTCTCGTGGCCGGTGGTTCTTTCCGAAATTTTCCCTGGCTCTTCCTCCACTGTTTTTTTGGGTCGCCAGGGATATATTCCCGGCCCCCCTTTTCCCTGGCTCTTCCCTCACTATTTTCTTTGTGGGCCCCGGGGATATATTCCCGCCCCCCTTTATTTTATCTTGTGCTGAAAAAGGGCGTTAAACCCGATAACAACAACTTGCAGATTTTATGACAGCACGATTTAATCATATCTTCAGATATAATAATTATTACAAGCTGCAAGAATGGAGTAATCCTTACAATTAGATCTGAATAGCACGATACAGATATCAGTAAGTTATCTAGTTGAGTAGTTGTCAAAGAAAAGTTTTTCTTATTATAGGGACATAAATTCCATTTAGTCTCAACCCATATTATATTTAAGCATACATTATTACAACATTTGTTGCGATTGCACTAAATATAGTAACATCTAATGTAATAAGTATTGTAATTTGCACATATGAGTATTCTTTATAATTGAATTTGAATAGCTGATGACCGCTATCCTAATACCTATAGGTGATTTCGTCCATTTTCCTTGATGGCGATCATTGGCCCTGGGGTAAAATACACCCGGGCATCTCCTAGTTCTTGTTCAAACAAAAGATTTATTTTATAAAATTAAAAAGTGTTGTTCGGCCTGGGCCTCTTTACGGGCCCGGGCTCCGGGGATATATTCCCGGCCCCCCTTTATTTTGTCGGCCTTGATTTAGTACAATAATTTTCAAACAAATGTTATTACAAATCGGCTTGAAGTGTCATGCAGCTGCAACCCCAAACGTAATAAAGCAGATATTTGTTTCCGATAAACTAGAAGTGTAAGGATACATTCAGTTTTTTGAACCAGTACCGGATTCGTGTCTCCTTGACAAGCGGTTTCAATAAATCGAGTTCAAAAACATATTCTAATTAAAAATGGACTGCTGAAGAGATTCGGAAAACATTATAGAACATACCAAGCACCCACAATATATTCAGAATAAACGTAATTTTGTTTCAAAGACACTGATGATGTACGAAGTGCTTTTAAAGAAAATGTCAGAATGTTTTCGTAGTATTCGTTACTACAAAAATTCCCTTGCAATGTAATGTCTTTCGTGCACGAAAGAGATATATCATTACTAGAACAAAATTTACTATAACACGATTGTTCATATAAGAGTTTGGCTGACCGAAGTTGTAAGTGAGCGAGCTATTTTACAACATGAAATTGGTGTCACAACATCCCTTATGTTGGGGTCAAGAGGGATTGTGTAACGTTGTCCATATATGGTGTTAAATAGATCAGTGATAATATCCGATATTTATAATAAAATTCTGTTACAATCGTTCCGATAAGACTAAGCCCAGATTCCATTTAGTTATGTTCGCAACTTTAATAAATGCAATCAGCCAAATAAATAATTTTTTTGTGTTCAGAGGAAACAAGTGGCCTTTAGTACTGTTGTTGCATGCTGATTAAAAATAATCGAATATAAACAAAATCGTTGCGCAATCTGTGGACCACCAAATCATATGACGTGGATGCTAAGAATCCTAAGCTTGGATCGATGGAAAACGATAACACTGATATCATGATAAATTGTTTTCACACTCTGGATAAATATTTCAAACCGGACAAATCTAGTTAGACTTCACAAAAGGGATGAGTTGCACATCTCGAACACTGGAATCTATTTGTCATAATTTGCCTTGTTGCCATCATCTGTTTTCTTATTTTCTATTCAAACGCTGCAGCAGTATTCTTGACTGATAACTGTTCGAATTTGTATGTCATTGATACTTGTAACGCGTTATCATTAGTTTCTCTGTTTTCTTTCTCTGTCCTATAACATGTTTATATGTAAATCTTCATTCTATCAGTAGGTGTGCAAAAACGATCCAAAATTTCCAAATACATTTACCACAACACTTTATCCTATTATCCTACAACGAAAAAAATATGCTGGTTGATTGATTGATAACTAGTACTACTACTACTACTACTACTAATACTAATAATAATAATTCTTATGTCACGTGTTTAGGCTCGAATAAACAGTAATGCAAGAAAGTGTGAAAACAACAAGCTTTGAAAAATACAGTAATAATTTATTTTCCTGGAAAAAGTCTGTATAAAGAAGAAATAAATGAACTTACGGTTTTAAGAATCAATCCAAAAATTATCCAAGAATAATCCACGAATACAATTTTTGAAGTCCTAATAACAAAATGTTCTAATCATCTCAAGTTCGAGTCCCGACGAAGAATCCAAGCTGGAAAACGATGACGTATGCTGTAATCTGTAGTGTTGAAGTCTACAGATCCTTCTGGAAATAAGAATTATCACTCCGGTTTTTTGAAAAGCTGAATAAATAGTTTATAAGAACTGTCTTTGATTAAGAATCTCACATGAGTACATGTATTTTCCAGGAAAAAGAATTAATCCTTTTGAATCTAAATAATTTGAAATGACCCCAATATTTTAATAATCTGAAATAACTCCAAACAGCAGAACATACAACTACTAGTGTAAGAAAAAGCCCATCTGCAACTGAGAATAATTCTCCCAAACAAAGGTTATATCGTCTTCTAAAACGTAAACATGGGGTCATGTGATCATGTTCTGGACGCTCGTAGAAATTAGGTACTTGTAGAGATACACGTACACCCAGTGTGGCCCTGACGAAAGCCAATCATTTTACTCTAAGAAATTTTTTTACAAATATTTACATCTTAAACTCGTAGTCCCATCATAACATCGACAACAACCAATCATTTTAAAATAAAAATAGAACTTGTTTACATGGTTGCTACTAATTTTCAATTAAGAGCAGGATCTAGATCAATACCTGGTGTTTGTAAAACGGTCATGGTCAAACTATTTTCTGAAAAAGTATCATCTCTAGTTAATAAATTTACATTACAATAGCATGTATTACAATTTTTTTCTTTATGAAACTGACAAACAATTAAATTGAAATAAATATATATTGAATCAAATATAATTAAATCAAATATACATCCCCCCCCCATAGAAAAAGAAAGATTTACACATAAAGCTTTCTTTTTACCAAAGACTAATTATACATGAGGTCAAAAAGAACTCCTATAAATTACACACAGTGTGCATGAAAAAAAATACATTGCTATACACGGGAAAGTGTGTCTGCTATTAAATTATCTTTTCCCTTGATGTGCCTGATGTCAAGATTTTATTCCTGTAAGAACAAACTCTACCTAAGTAGTCTTGGCTTTTTATTTTTCATCTTGCCGATGAATGTAAGGGGGTTGTGGTCACTAAATATAATAATCAAAGAAGGAGCTGAACTTAGGTAAACTTCAAAATGTTGTAATGCCAATATCAAAGCCAAACATTCCTTCTCGATTGTTGAATAATGTCTTAGAAAAATAGCACACTGGATGACAAATACCATTTTCATCTTTTTGAATCAAAACTGATCCAACCCCAACATCACTGGCATTAACATACAGTTTAAATGATTGGCTGAAATTTGGAGCCTTAAGAACTGGCGCGCTTTAAAGTATGGCTTTCAACTTGTCAAAAGCCTACTGACAGTTTTCAGTCCAAAGGAACTTGTATTTCTTACTCAATAAATTTGTCAGGGGTTCAGCAATTATAGAAATATTGGAACAAAATTTCGATAGTATCCGGCCATATCCAAAAGTCGCATCAATTGCTTTTGATTAACAGACACGTGAAATTCAGAGATAGCCCTGACCTTACCATCTATAGATTTAGCTTGTCCATTTCCCACGATGTGTCCTAGAATAGTAACACTAGCACGACAGAACTCACTTTTATGCATCTGCGAGTCTGTCAAAGAATTTCCGAATTGTTACTAAATATTATTACCAGCTGTCGTAGTAGATGATGATAATATCGATGTAAGCATCACTATTGTCTAGACTAGAGGTAATCTTAATCATGAGACGCTGAAATGTAATTGACGACCCTTTCATCCCAAACAACATTACTTTATATTGGTAAAGTCCATTTGGAGTCACGAATGCCGAAATTTTCTTTGCACTTTCTGTTAGTGGAATCTGCCAAAATCCTTTCAGAAGGTCAAATTTGGTGACATACTTGGCTTTCCCGATCTTATCAATACAGTCATCGATTCTTGGTAACGGGAATGCATCTGTTTTTGTCACACCCTTCACCTTCCTATAATCAGTACACATACGGAAAGTTTTAACTGGTTTTGGAACAAGTATGCATGGTTAACTTCAGTCACTTTTACTGGGCTCTATAAAATCATTCTCCAGCAAATATTGAATTTCTTTTTTCAAGTATTCCTGTTTGAGAGGGTTCATCCTGTACGGATGTTGCTTGACAGGTTTGGAATTTACAATTTCAACGTCATGGAAAATGTTGTTTGTCCTTCATGGAACATCTGGTAACAAGTGCTCATATTCAAATAATAACTGTTTAAGTTAATTTCTTTCTTTCTCTTGCAAATGTCGAAATCTTTCATAATTTCTTAATTCCGAAGATTTGTCACTTCAATATCAATAGAATACGATGATATTCCGTCACTTAAATCTTCACTAAATGGGACAGGTACAACTAAATTAATTGCATGTTTAACCTGGCTATCTCTTTCAATATACTGGTACTCCTATAATTTGTTTAGATCCCAGGAGCACCAATATTACAATTTAACTCATTCGTTTTCTTCTTAACTTTGTAAGGACCGTAATATCTAATCTGAAGAAAACTTTAAAGAATGAGCAAGAGACAGAACTCCATTATTACAAAACTCAAAAGTTCTGTCCATTGATGTTCTGTCAAACCGAAATTTCACTTTTGACTTGAATTGCTGAATGCCAAATTCTAAACATAATAGGCTGGAAAGTTCCAGACCTAAAAGTTGACCCTTGACCCGATTGGATAGATTTGGGAAGGTCAAATTGAGTAAAAAAAATTATCAAAGCTTTTACTATTATTTTAGATCATGTATTCCTCAAGGGAATTGCCTATGAAAACCTTTTTGACGCACATATAATGGTCAACATGCATTGGTTACCTGACTTTTCTTAGGTCATGGACCAACACAATATATCCTAATTCTACTGAATCGTTCGTCAAAGGCATGAATAGGTTGTAGATGAGTCTTGGGAATTTTCTGATGTGGTCTTCCTACCATTTGACAGGTATGGCAAGATCTACAGTATTTAACAACATCACTTTTGATTTTTGGCCAGTAGAAGTGAGTTAAGATCTTGTGATTAGTTTTATTGATCCCTAAATGACCAGCCAATGGAGTTTCATGGGCCAGACTAAGTAGTTCCTGTCTGTAAGGTTTTGGAACTACAATTTGATTGTTCACTGACCATTCGTCGTCAGCCGGTACCTCGGGAGGTCTCCATTTTCTCATAAGAATTCCATTTTCAATTCAATAACAGACAGGAATTTCAGTAGCTTCAGTTTCACTAATGGTCTTTTGAAACAAACATGAGATCTCGGCATCATTTTCCTGTTCGACGACATGTGATTGTCGTTTATCACCCTGATTAGAATAAAGAGAATAAGTCGTTAAAAAGAGGACCACAGTGATCAATACCTTTTGATTGATCCAAACATTGTGTGAAAGTAACAACATCAAAAGCCTGACCAATATATGTGTCAGAAAAAGGAATACTTTCCTTATCAACATCATTCTCAAGAGCTTTCTTTGCCATAGCTCTGGTAACTGCACAAGATGTTAATACATCAAGGAATTCTTTTTCAATTGGATATACTTTCTGATCCAAGCAAGGCTTGTCAGTGACGCGTGGATTAACCAGAACCTTGGCTCCAGCTAGGTCGTTGCCTTGTAATAAATGAATGCCCTCAGCGGGTAAAACAGAGACAAGTCCGACTGTCACGGGTCCTGAGAATAAATCTGATGACAGGTATAGGATCGGCTGAATCATCCAAGAGTGATATAGAACCCTTCGATATGAATGGTTCATAATTCTCCATAATCAAATCAGACTGGGGTTTATTAGACCCAACAAATGTATTGCTTTCAATACATGACCGTGATCTTCACCCTTAGATAGAGCATTTGGAATAGGTTTGTGTTGATTCAGATGCCTATTTTTGAATTGGTAGCAATCAGACATAAAGTGTCCTTTTTCTGCAATAGGTACATGAAGGAAGAGACAAGGATGTAGAATCAAGCTTCTCTGAAGTTTGATTTTTAGAAGTTGTGCCATTATGAGTTTTAGAAGGGCTTGTATTAGGCTGAAATACTTTTCTGCCAGAAGACTGTTGAGTAGACGTCTTATTTACAAAAGGAACTTTATGAGTGAAAATAAAACTCAGCAGCAGCACGAGCAGCATTTTCCAAGGTTTGAATCTGATGCTCGTCAAGATAAGACTTAATGTCACTATGGACACAGTTTGAGAAATCTTCAAGTAATAAAAGTTGTTTGAGACTTTTAAAATCTCGTTCAGCTTTCTTGGCTAAGCACCATCTATCAAATAACTGCTCTTTTTCAATCATGGTTAGGATCTAAATCAACACCTGGTGTTTACTAAAACGAACAGTCAAGGTCAAACTGTTTTCGGAAAAAAGTATCATCTCTAGTAAATAAATTTACAATTACAATAGCATGTAATAAAAATTTACAAAATTTGAAAATGACAAACAATTTTATTGAAATAAATACATATTAAATCAAATATAATTAAATCAAAACTATATAACATAATAATAATAATAATAATAATAATAATAATAATAATAATAATAATAATAATAATAAGGTGTAACTTGCCTGAACCAGCATACCTGTAGCCCTCGTCTGCACACTTTTCAAACAGATTATTGCTGGAAAAATATTCTGATATTATTCTGATCTCTTGATACCGGTATCATCTTTTTGAGAAGACAGATTATTTGGTCGCAGCAATGTCCACGGACGTTTTACGTTACTACTACTACTACTCCTATTATTATTATTACTCCTCCTCCTCCTCCTCCTCCTCCTCATCATCATCATCATCATCATCATCATGCATGTTTGCAGCCTGGTGGCGTATGGCTTGGGTATGCCTAAACTTTGTAACATCAGACTTGCCTCTTTTTATTAGGACCACACATGATATACAATTTTGTATTACAAGAATTAAAATTTAATTTTTTTTTGCTTTTCTTATGCACCGTGACATTCGATAGTTAAATTAGAATAAATATTTTGTCAGATTACGTTAGAAACTTTTAAGTCCGACCAATGTTGATCAACGCATCGGCAGGTAATAGATGACAACCAGTTTATGTTAAGAGCCTTGTATTCGTACTTTGTTTTTGTGGAAATCTCAGATACCTCCGACTTTCATTGCATCAACGACATATCATAACGATACATTCAGCCGCTATATTGGTATATTAAACTAAGTTCCGATCTACTAAATAATATACAATCAACCTGTTTGGGATTTTATTTAATTTCATTTATTTAATTTCATTTAGTCTCTTTAGGCCAATAATAAGTCTACGTTGAATTGGTTCGCCATTTAGTGATGCTGGCCTCTGGTAATCTAGATTATTTATTCTGTTTCTGGCACATAAAACAGTCCTCTTTACATCAATGCAGCAAATTGATAACCTGTTTCATTGCTGCATCTAGAATAGATTTGTCTGACTGAACTTATTTCATTGCCGCATCTCGAAAAGATGAGTCTGAATTGATAACATTTTTATTGACGCATCTCAAATTGATGACTGATTTGATAATTTCATGATTGTATATTGAATACACAGCAAAATGACACGTAAGCCACGATACTGGTATATAGGCCGACCAGTCATAACACTAACCTCTTAATGCTGAGCGCCAAGTGAGGCAACATATAGTACCATTTTTATAAGTCTATGGTATGACTCGGCCCGGGTTCGAACCCGCGATCTCCCGCACCCGAGGCGGACGCTGTAACCACTAGGCCACCAGAGCGGTCACAAACATATAAGTAGCAAAATATATACGGTATGGTCTTGAAACAATTATCTAGTGGGTGCCTGGTAATTGGTGTATTTCAGTTGAGGAATATATAAACCATATAGAAGATTTAATGGAAAAAAATGAAAGCAACTATATATATATATATATAGAGAGAGAGAGAGAGAGAGAGAGACAGACAGACAGACAGACAGACAGACAGACAGAGAGACAGAGAGAGAGACAGAGAGAGAGAGAGAGAGAGAGAGAGACATACAGTGAGAGAGATCAAGTCCAAAAACGTTTTTGAAGTATATGTACCGACAAATAGGATGCACGAGAAGAAAATAATATTGTATTCTTTGAAAACATGATACTGCACGTTGAGTAAAGATGTCAGTCCTAAAGGCAACCAATCCAATTTCGTGTCGATTATTACAAGCTATTGATAATGCGCACTCCAAGCGGCAAGCCCTTGTAAATGTTGTTGTGTTGTTGTGTTGTGGGGTTTAACGCCATTTTTCAGCACGATAGGCTATACATGGCGGCCAGTATTAATGGTGGAGGAAGAACCCGGAAAACCCCGGAAAGAACCACCGACCCACGAGAAGCTACTGGCAAGCTTTCTCACATGCCCACATTGGATGAATCTTAGACTCGAACCGCCGCAGACAGAGATGAGATGGCAGTGATCCGTAACGAAGAGCGCTTTAGACCACTCGGCCACTCGGGGCCCCCCCTTGTAAATACGCACTCCAAGTGGTAGAACCTCGATAATACGCACTCCAAGTGATAAGCCTTAGATAATACTCATTCCAAAAGTTAAGCCATCAATATTACGCACTGCAAATTGCAAGCCATCGATGATAAGCACACCAAGTGGTAATACAAGCACATTTTCCGTGGCGAAAATTGTAAAGACACACAACTGTATTAGTGATACGCACGCAACATACTTGCTTGCATACATACTTACATGCTTGCAAGCATACATGCATACATACTATATCAATGATGTATATAATATGTATCCTGAACAAATGTATGTGTTGCACGTTGAGAGACACATTAGTTGTTTTATACAAGTATGAATATTGATTTTTATTTTAAAATCTAATGGAAAATTGTGAATCTATTAGACGAAGCACTTACATTTTTATCGGTGCTGAGTTTCGAAGTACGAAGCTTCCAAATGTTTGTAATTGTTTTATATAAATTAAAGGCATATTCACAAATTAAAAATCGGATATAAAATTTTGTAATTCATATAACTTGTGGCATTGGTGACAGAGCAACAACCTGTAACAAACCTCAAAACATTTTTCAGAAGGATTCTGAATCTGTCCACGAATTTCCTTGCGACTGTTCCATATTTCTGTTATAATTCTTGTAGTAAATCGCTAATCAGCATACATTCAAAAAAAATCCATTTATGGAGATATTTTGCAGAAAATGTTTAGCCCGTTTATTTTGTGCTATATTTGCATATGACCATGTTGCATCCAATGCATCGATTTCATTTTGTACTCTTTAACTGGAATTCGCATGTCTATTACACATGCGCCGATCAACGAGAACATATCATTACAAGGCTCATCAGTTGTAAACTCGATATATCCAGTCAACTCCGGTAGGAATCGTGGTTTACTTTGATTATAGAACGAAGCCACTGAATGTTATTTGACGGATTCTGACATCCACCGTAATTGATTTTTTTTGTTGTTGGTTCTTTTCATGGAAAACTAATAACTGGATATTTTGAACAATAAAAAATCTATGCTACTGCAAAATGTCAAACGTTTACTATTGATAAATAAATGGAGATGATACAATGTGTCCTAGTAAAGTATGAAGATCAGTCGCGAAAGGACCATATTTTAGAGTATTCCATTCAAAAATGAAAGGTTCGACCTTATTGATTTCACTGTTGTTTTACTTACAAAATTGAAATTAAGGTATATTTAATTTGTATACATTTTGTATGGGTAAGGTAAAATAATTTTAGGATACATTTTACTACGGGATGAGATACCAATGTTCAAGAATATGTTTTTGCTGGTAATAAAGCATATGAAAAGGTTTCGAGTAAAGTCTTTTCGAACCAGTCTCATTAATTTGCCTCTTATTGTTATTTGGTGTTCAGAAATAGGTACCTACACAATCTTGACCACCATTTTATACGTGCTTACCATCGTGATCGGAAAAGAGGACAAAACTAAACATAGGGAAAATTATTGCCCGAATGGGAGAAGATAACAAATTTGTACAACCAACCAGAGTTGAGAACAAATATATATGCTACAAAACGTAAAGTTAGAAGGTAATTATATAAGCTAGGAGACACTGACACAGTAAACCATATCTTTGCATTAATTAGAGTAATTTTACAATTGAAGGTGCCTAACAAGTGGTTTTCAGAATCAAAACAACCGCGATTTCACGCTCTGTACGCATAAATGTATTTGGGATTTGTCTCAGTTTGTCTCAGTTTGTTTTCTATTTGACCCTGGACACAAACATTTGTTTAGTATTTATCTCCTGCAATGTTCAAGGCTAGGTCGACTAAGGATTAAGACCTCGTTGCTTTTGCCGGACTGGGAATAAAGTTTCGCCACCTACATCTCAAATCTTACATCAATTTTTAATAAAAACTATCAGCAATATTTGACTATTTGTTTATGATTTCATAAATAATAAAAGGGCAAATTGCATAAAATTTGCTTTACCTTGGCTGTTAGAGGAATAAAGCCAACAAAGTTAATATGCAGCTTGATATCCTACAAAAGTCAAATCATGAATACATAGAAATGTTCGTATGTGGTGTTAGTATCAAAAGCATATGCAACTTCGAAGAGGCAACACAATGTTGTGTTTACTGTTTGTTGTTTTGGATTTAGTCAGGACTTTATTATTGATTTGAACTATTCTACTAAGAGTACTTATAGCCGCTACATTGTGCAAAATATTCTGCTGATATTATGTTCTGTGGGGAGGATATTTTGTATCAATTACCACAGTATACATAAAAGGTAAACAATTAAAGGATCGATGCGTATAGTGTGTAAAAAGAATTTATTATCATATCTGATTCTTGGATTAATCTACCAGACATAAAGGAAATGTGCGTAACGGTATAGAAAATAATTAAATTATTGTTTGCATAGACATCATACAGACTGGTAAAATAAAGGCCCAAAAGATCTTATACGATTCTTCAAACACAGAATCGGAACAATAGTAATAAATTAATCAACTTTGGAATTATCTTGGAGCAGCAGCTATGTAAACCGGGCAAATATTATAAGAAAAAAGTGGAAAAACATTATATGATACTGTGCAAGAAAAACATAAGTCGCTGTCTTTGATTAATGCACCTAGTACATATAGTGAAACAAGTGAATACTATAATGATGATACCATTGAAACAACAAACAGATATTGTAACATTAGCGGAGATTACTAAAATCAAATTAATTAGAGATATACAATTAACATACATGTATTGAATCAAAGGCAATTTTGAGTATTACTGTGAAATTTATAGATGTTATAAGTTTTTGTATTTAAAGATTCACGTGCAAAGACACGGAATCTGCGGTGTCAATATACAAGCAGCGGAAGTCATTTTACATCACTGGATGTCACAAACACAAGCGGTGATCATTTACGAGTTGGTATAACATCAACTTCATAAGATAACACAAAGTGTATTACCTCGGCAACGGCAACTTTAATAGTATAACAACTTAAACAATTCGAGCGCGAGCGTAACATAAAAATACCATTACGCGCAAGAAAAGCTGACATTCTTACGTTATTAAGTATTATATTTGAACCGTGTCGGTCATTGATACAGTTTCACAAAATTACAGGATGATATTATATCAAAATTCCTACATGAGTCAAGCGGGCGGAACCTTTACGTATTGTCCAAGATGAACAAACCCGCCGAGGCGTCGCAGTCAACATCGCCGCTACGGCAGTTGAGTATGTTCGTCAACGAACCCAAGTGTCTAAGTTTCAGTTACAATAAAAGCATGGTATTTTTGAAGATTTTGATATCGTTATTCCGAACGCGTACGCGCCAAGCAGAGACGCAACTCTTTAATCAAAGATGATTCTAGGAATCATATAAGTGTTTAAGCGCTCTTGTACCTCCGGAATTGATATTTTATTTGGTGTACATTTAACTATTTCATTTAATCTTAAATCATCAGAAGAAGATGTGTTGCAAATTGTAACCCCTATCCATTCATGGTGGTCCACTTATCATCTTAAAATGTAAAAACACCAAGGATGTCAATGATGCACTCGACAAAGGCATTGAATAAACTTGAAAAATTGGACAAATACATCAATACAGATTTGGTATAAACTCTTGACAGATGAGTGGCAGTTGAACTGCATACTTCCTCAAACATACCATTCCGAGGATCACATCACTGGTGCATACGGATGAGCTGCAAACAGCTCACGCAATATACAGTTAAGAAGTTGTGCAAGTAAGATACTAATTTCTGTAGTGTTTCATAACCTACGCGGGAATGATCGTCCTTTAATAATGCAAGCAGTAGCAACAGCGTCAAATGCTTCTATTGGACTCACGGTACTAATTCAGTTCCCGTAGTAAACCTATGCAAACACCACGATATTAAAAATTAAATAACTTTAACTTTCTGAGTGCTCGTGATCAAAGCTGTATTTATCAGTATAGATAAAACATGAATGACATCTTCTGTGCAGAGAAAAGGTTAGGACCTGCATGTGTTTGAAACATGTGCTTTCAATTTCTCACCAAAGAGTCAGGTGGTTATTTAAGTAATGAGTGTTCCAAACTAAAGACTGTTTAAGCACTGAAATTCTATCAGTAAAACAATGTCTCTATTTTTTTCACTTACAACTAGGATAAGCTCTCAAAAGATTCTTTTTCCTAAAACATAACTAACATTATTAACCAATCCTGGCCAGCCAAATCCATGTATACTCTATTTTATGTTCGTCCATTTCCAGGCTCCCACGTTTCCATACAATTAGTACCGTGTGTCCTATAAGCGTCATCCTCAAACAAGAAATGAAAAATACATGACATTTAGTCTCGGACAGTTGCAGTTCATTGATTAGTTACATTTTTTGATTTTATCACTAGACAAACTAGTGAGCAACCTTAGAGCGGGAAGAGGAACTTATGGTAATAATCGTTTTACAATCACTTATCGATACGGCAGTGATTCCCCTACTGAAATGGAGACGTCCAGCCTGATGAGTTATAATAGAATCTATCACTGCGAGTACATGAGCGACTGGAACAAATTTATTGAAGCTAATTTGCCACAAATTTTATTCCATCGATGTCTCGCGAATACATTTCTGCCCACGACTATGCACATGCCAAACATGCTTGGTTCGCGTTCGCATGTAAACTCCTTGGTGACTATTACGATCTTTATTTGATACCAGATTTTCTGCTGCTAGCGGAGTCTTTAAGGCTTTCAGCGATACAGCCACGCGTGAGTACAAGATCGACCCCGCTCATTACGTTTTGTCTGCAAGAATGGCTTCTGATACACTTTCCAAAAAAATAATGGTTGAGTTAAACTTGCTGACTGATATCGATCAGCATTTATTTGTGGAACAAGGTAATCGTGGCGGGATTGTTATGGAAGGCCACCACTATGCAAGTGCAAACAATGAACGCGTAGACGGATACGACCCTGCGTTCCCGTTATTTGGCTTTTCATTAAGAACTTGCATGGATGGTCGATTTATATAACCCATTCCTGTTGGCTGGTTTCAATTGATCGTTCACATGGAAACTTCTCTTCTCATCATTATTCTAAAATATGGCAATAACTGTGATATCGGAAACTTTTATGACGTCGACCTGGATTATACAGACGAGCTTCACAGCGGCCACAATGAGTATCCTTGCCACATGAGTAGTTGTCCTCGTATCAGCGAATTAATGTGGGATTGTTCAGCAATCCGGAATCAGGTTTACTCAAAGAGTATGTGGGTCTGTGTCCTGAAACGTACTCGATTGTGTTCTGACCACAGAGATATAACAAAATCAATCGAATACAAGGAATTACACGTATTTTTGTTTGCACCAACAACGTGAATTCTCACACCCAACCAATCTAATCCCGTCACCGAAAAATCACATGGATGTGTATCGTTGCACCAAGTTGATTTTGCCTCCGCTTGATACCAATCAATGGATATTTCCCGACGGAATCACGACGTACGCGTGTGGGCACCACACTTACAATTGAGGCGCTAGTGCACTAAAACAGATATTGGTGGTAGTTCTATATTCTCCGGAACAACATACCCGGTGGACGTCGTCCACTCGCTGACGGTGCTGTATGATAATGTGTTGGAAGTCTTAGAAAATCGGTCTGGTCTGAAATTGTAAATGCATTCAGGGACCATACAGAGTCAGTTGCCCACCTTCTTACTAACCTGGTGCATACACATACCAAACGAAATTGTTTCTGGGTGGGTCTAACGGCGGAGGAAATTATTTTATATGTAACGGTGACAGCCTTTTGTAGCATAACATCAGCGAGTTTTACTCAAATTAAGCTTGTGATTTTATTATCTCATGCTTATATGACTGATGGAAGTCGTGTTACCTACCAGAGAGATCAATATATAGCGCTAGCTGTTGAATATGATCTTGAAATGGTAATGCCTGCAAGGGATTACACCGTCGTTTGACGATCAACTATGTGATTATGTACTTTAGGATTTTATGGAAGCGTTTCATTCGTTGAAAAGCAAGTCATGTGATATTGATTTCTTTTTAAAATCCTACCATTGGCAAACTTGATACAAGTGAGAATAATCTTGTCATGCACGACGATGTGATGCTTGAACACCAATAAAATATTTTCACGCTGGAAACAACACGCCCGAGTTATCAACCAGGCCAATGAATTTGTTCGCGGTTGCTGACTAACAGTATCATGGACCCGAGGACGTTCCGCTTGTTAAATCACAAACTTATTGAAGAAAGCAATGTTATATACGGCGAACAAAGTTTGCACACCGATGATGAGCTTGGAAGGTCTTTCCATTGAAATATTTTGTGTTTTACGATGTAGCGTGTGACCACGAACATTACCTTGATGATTACAATATCATCAATATAGCCAGAAATTTATGTAACTTTCTCTTCACCGATCACCTCAGGATAATCATACATACATGGAGATCGCACTGGCATCGATGCTACTTTATTGCAATGTGAGTTTATTACAACTGACCTAATGTTCAATCACGACCACTTGATGCGTGTGTGTGTAACATGTTTGAGGTTTCGTCAGATAGCAGCGTCACCTGGAATGATATTGAACTTCCTCCGGACGCGTACGACATGGAATCAGCCATTGAAGAAATTCGATGGGAAATTAAGTCACTCACCAGCAAGGGCTCTAACTTCTATACGTGAATTCGAGCCCATACTCCGCTCTGCCATATCGATCGAAGTTGTACCGTATGCGGTTGATATTAGACGGTCGTCAGTAAGATCAGTTTTAGGTTTCCCGAGGATAATTGAATCTTACGCGTGGGATATCATATCACCCCTGACAATGCCAATATTCAGCGATTTAGATCAATTCAACCTGTGATGGTATCAGTGACAGTTATGAAAGAAGAAATCCCGTAAGCGCAACTACTCAGGGTTATATACTATTAGGGAACTTTGGAAGAAGGTGATTTTATATTGATTATTACCACACCTACCCATCCCTGTCTGCGCCTGGTGTATATTCTATGCCACAAGTCTCAACTATGCTTGATTTCCCTTCTTGGATCAGGTCTGACACACGTTAGACCTCCGTGGAGAATTCTTGACAATACAACTTTATGTTAAAGATCGACCTGATATTTAACATAATGACAATATTACGTGAATTGGGAGTACTAGTGCGTGTTGTTAACGCGAAACAACCAGTTTACTTGGTTTATTACGGAAATGGCGTCGGTAATATTGTCGAGGCGATTGCTTACAGGCTCGCCAATGGTGCTTGCGAGCTTGTCTTCGAGCGCCGCACATATCGCTCAAAGAATTTACAACGTGAGTCGATGACAGGACAAAAATCTTCAAAATCTAGGACTGTGAGTGTCTGAATCAATCCGAGATTGACTGCGATGATTAGCTACTTGAGCCAGGTCAGTAAAATCCTCAGTGAAGCCACTGACAAATATCTGATTCAGCGATAGCAAATCTTGCAATGGGAAGATGATTACAGTTATGGACAGAACCGGGGTGACCAAGCCGTCACGCCAAAAAGGTATTAGATGAAACCGATAATATGTAAATGAAGTCAAAATTTGTTGAAATATCCGATCCTGCTCATGACGTGGACGTGCTTCTGAAGTTAAATAGAAGCGTTCGAGACTTTCAGTTTTATTCGTAACCGGCGAAAAGTCCGAATCAAAGGGATCGAACTGAGTTGAATTTGTCAAAAACAGTATCATGGCGTTGTTTAGAACACACATTAGTTTACTGATGGAAAGGAAATCGAAGCATGTTTGAGCTATGTTGACATTATTTCCGCAACAACGGTTATGCAAGAATCGCTGTTCCGTCTATGATGTTTGACAAGGATCGATCCTATTGCACAGATCGGTTCCTGTATACCATTGTAAGCGTCAGAAAAACAGCACCAGTGCTAAAACATCCGCTGTGACTGCCATAAATAAATGCTGATTACAACCGTAGATTTGCACAACACCGAAGTAAATATTCGCTGTCGTGTTTGTGTCGATTCATCCTAGTCATTCATACGGCTTTTGCAAAGATGTTCGCAAGTTTATTTTCGGAGTGAAACATACCGTCACTTTATACCGAAAACACACCTACAATGATGCAATGGAGGTAATTCTGGCAAAGTTGTGTTGTTGAAGGTATCATTGTGGATGCCTCTGATAATCCCTTTAGTGGTTTCAGAAATACTTTTTTTTTATCGTTTATGAGTTCTGGAGGTACACCACAGCTATCACTTCATATGTTTATCACAGCCACGCATGAAGGCTACTTTCAGTACTTGTCTTGCCAAATAACTACCCAACAATTAATATGAATTAATACACTCCGACATGCATTCGTTGCGTTACGAACTATAGCTCGGGCACAAGATTTAAAGCTCATTAATTAAATATATTTCACCGGCTAAGAGTGACGGTTATGGTTATCAGGAACATGCAAAGGAAATTTTTACTTTACTTCACAACAATCATGTCGCACGTGCCTATTAGAAACTGTGGTCGTTATTGAACCAAACCAAAACGTTGACACAGGTCTGCAGATTTCCCAGTAAAACTTTCGTACGTTGTAACCTGATTTATAACTTTTCGTTGGAACACCTGGACCTGTACAGAAAGTTTGTGGCTGACATGCACTTGCATGCGTATGTAAATGTACTTGGTGTTGGTTATGTATGTATTGCTGTAATTCTTTCTCATAAGCTGCTGTTCTTGGAGTGTGCAGGTGGTTGTATGAGGGTTATTGACGTCCTTGTGGAAAACCTGTAATTGATATAGCTATTGCTTTGTAAAGCATATTATATAAATGTCATATGACGAAGTAAGAGGCGGCCTTATCCCAAAGCACCATACGAAAATTAAAAGCTCAAAGCGAAATGATTGTGGGGTCACAATCAGTACTTCGCAGGAAAAGTTAACTGGAATCGCCCACTTGTGCTTCACCCTAATACATTATAATGCTGCCAAACAAAAGAACACCTCAGTGAAATTAAAATTATTTAAATCAGATGTGACGTAACTGCATAAAAATATTTCTGTTCCTCGTGACCATTCCATCATCGTTGGCGGCGGAGGCTCCAGCAGTTGCACTTGCTAGAATCATAAACTATCGTGTGATTGGGGGTTAATACGGTTCTGACCTAAGTAGTGAAGGGGGAGAGATTAGCGTCAATGGGAATTAGCAATACAGACAACCCCTGGGACAGATTAGCGTCAATGGAAATTTAACATGAAGAAAAATCGTCGGTCAGATTAGCGTCAAGGGAAATTAACATGGAGAAAAATCGTGGGACGGTTTAGCGTCAAGGGAAATTAAACAGGGTGGGACTTTATAGCGTCAAGGAAAATTGAACATGGGATTTTTTTTTTTTAATTTTTTTTAAAAAAGGGGTAGGCAATTGAAAGGCTATCTCTTTTCGAGAAATATGGCTGGCCCTGAAAAGGGCCTTTGGGTTTTTCTTCTTCTGCTTCTAATTTCTTCTTTTTCTCCACCAAGTTCTTATTTTATCTCCTACACTCTTTCTCTTCTTTTCTTTCTTTTTTTTTCTCCTGCTCTTCTTTCTTCTTCTCTTCCTCTTCTTCTTTCTTCCTCTTCTCATTTTCTTCTTCTTTTTCAATTTTTTCGTTCCATTTGCGTATTCTTATTCTTTCCTCTTCATCCTCCTTCTCCTCCTTTATCTCTTTCATGACACCACTTATCTTGTCCTTTACCTTTCTTAAGTTATTAATTTCCATCTTTACACGATGGGGACTATAGGAATAGTGGTCTTCAACGAGTCTTATTAACATCTGCTCCATCATTCCTAAGTTGTCTAAAACGTCTTGCAATGTTTGCATTTTGTCCATTTGGTTAGAAGCCATCTTCTTTGTAGAATGGTTTGAACGACGAATACTGTGGGTTCTTATAGTGAAAGCGCGGACGTGAAGGAAAACATCCCCTGAAAACATAAAATTGATCTTACCTAGATCATGACCCAACAACGCGCGGACGTGAAGGAAAACATCCCCTACTTTCTCATTTCATATAATAAAAACCAAAACTATACTCTCCACATACGCTAAGAAACAATAAATAAACCCATAATCTACTATTCACACAAACATACCTGAGCTCTTACAAACACAAACACACAAACACATACCCTCACACAATAAAAAATGAGTTAGTGTTTATATTCACACTACTCTACCTACACACATTGGCAAATGGATCGTTATTTCTTTTCTAGAGTATTGGGTAGCCCTGAAAAGGGCTGTTTTTTGAACTCCAGATGCACCTATCCAATGGTTGCACCTTCCTGGCCTGGCGCCACACACGCATCTTCTTCCCCAGTCTTCTTTCACCTTTCTTCTTGGGAGTACAGAGGCAGGATATGTGGCTTCAGAATCCCAATTTTCGGTTTCTGGGATTCTGAAATTTCTTCTTCTCTCCTTTTCCTCCTCTTCCTCTTCTTTGTTTCTTCTCTTTTCCTCTTCTTTTCTTCTTCTTTCCTCCTCCTCTTCTTTCATTTTTGCTTCTTCGACAAAATCCTCCGCGGCCAGTTCATTTAGTATGCGCCTGGCATATTCCAGGTGCATCTGGAGTTCTAACAGTTTCAGTATTCTGGTGTTCATTCTTCTGGTGTTGATCAATCAACAAGGGTAGCTAGACTGCCGAGCGAGTTTCAATTTATACTGAAAGCGCGGACGTGATGGAAAACATCCCCCTAAAATACATAAAATTCATCTTACTTAGATCATGACCGAAAAACAACGCGCGGACCTAAAAGAAACACTCACTCACTTTTTTATGCTACCCATCACTATTTTAAAATTTTTTATAAATCACTTCAATAGACTATCCACATACTCAAAGCAATCCAATCTAACCCCAAATATACACCTCAAACACCAAAAAAGACATCATTTTAATCTACTATCCATACCAACCTACTTGAGCACTTACAAACACAAACACACAATCACATACCCTCACATTTTTTAATAAAGAGTTAGTGTTTATATTCACACTACTCTACCTACACACATTGGCAAATCGATAGCTATTTCTTTTCTAGAGTATTGGATAGCCCTGAAAAGGGCTGGGTTTTTTTTTGTTTGCTATGGCAATCTTTTTTAGTTTCTAAGAATGCGATGTCCTCTAAGGATAGACTTTCTGGCAATAGGTCTGCTTCTTCGGAAAGAGAAGAAGAACTCTTTGGTGTCGATACGACAATCGACAAAGCCTCTGTCAGCTTCAGGTTGCTGCTGCTGCTGCTGCTATTGTTGCTGTTGCTGCTGTCTCTGAAGTCTGTACTTCACTGTCCATTCTTATTTTTCCCTGTTCATTTCTTCTCTGAAGAGCTCTTCTATCAGGTCTTCAGTGATTTTTAACATTCTCACATTCTCTATTTCTTCTGGCTTCGGTATCAGACTGTGTCTGACCCTATGCAAATTCACGTAGGCTTCGTTGAGCTTAGCTATTTTGGAGCACATCTTCGTAGGAGGATGAGTCGACAATGGATGGTTAGACTGGAAACAACCCCGGTTCTTAAAGTCAAAGCGCGGACGTGAAGGAAAACATCCCCCACACGGTTTTCGAGTCGCAACGTTCAGTGAGTGCCATGAGAGGGATAGTAAGAAATGAAAGAGCATCAATCCAACATTCTTATAGCTAAACAAAAGACAAAGGCATTTTTTTTCAAAACACAACATTTTTTATTCAAAAATCACTTAACACTAAACAACAACTCTAACATTTTTAACAATAATCCAACATGATAACATCAAACAATTTTTTTTCTAATCACAAATATTTTTTCTCAATTGAGAATCTACTTTAAACAGGGCTGACAACTTTGTGAATGAAATTGTGATTTCCACTGTTGGAAATCATTAGGCCATTGATGGACACTACGTTTCCTAGCTTGAGACAAAAGATAAGCATAATGGTCACAAAACCATCGATCTACTTTCACATCGTTTCTAGAAGAAGAACGAGGATCAAAATGAGTCACTAAATGTTCTAAGGAATAGCCCAGGCTGCGATGATGCAGAAAATACACACAGTACTGTCCACACACCAAGGAATCTGTGCCTTGTAATTTCACATTATTGAATCGGGTGGTTTGAGCATTTCTTCTCATAAAGTCGATGATATCGGCTTCCAAAGGGGGCAATCCGTACGAATCGAAATATTCCACACATCCTTCTTGAGGAAAGTAGACGGCTACCCAGTGGGTTCCTGGGAGATGACTGTCGTCCGTGTTGATCACGTAAGCTTGATGGTCTTTAGGTTTGCGATGAGGGAGTTCATCTTTAGCACAGACGACAGGATTCCAAGAAGCCGTATACGAACTGTGGTTCAAAAGGTAATAAAGTTCCCAGGTATCCATTGTTTTGTGTGTGCTTTTTTTCTTCTTCTTCACATGTAATAATAAGTCGTCAATTCGATCCTGACTTTTTGCTTGAAAATGTCTGACGAATAAACGGTTATTCGTTCTGTTTCCTCACTCTGATTCAGGAGAGCTTCGATACGATGGATCTCTTGAGTGGTTAATGGTGGACAAGAATGTTCACGCAAGTCTTTATACCACTGGTGCAACACGTCTTTGTTCGAGATGAGACTCCAAGCTTCGTCCAGATACTCGTCCAATTTTTCTTCTTGACTTAACATTAGGCATTTATCGTGTTGAATTTGACTGGGATGATCGTTTTGACATCCATAACAATTTTTCTTGATCAATTCCATCATTTTTTCGACCAAGTGTTTGGCAAAACAGGAGACTAAATGGGCTTCTTGTTCTGGCCATCTCGACTTCATCATGACAACTTCTTCGTCTTTGTCTTGAGATTCTTCTCCTTCCACGGTCTCCTCACATTTCATGTCCAAAGTTTCTCCACTAGGTAAAGAGGGATACCAGTCTTCCATGGCTTCTAATAATCTAGAATGACTTCTCTCAAACTGTTGATTTCTATGGTATTATCGAATTCGGCATACAGGATGACGTTCACTGTTGCTGGTAGTTCATTTGCAAACTGAAGTTCCACACGAATCTGGCCGGATTTTATAGGGTGGAAATGTCCCTCGTCGCTGCTTTGGTCTGGAGTGAAATCGAAAGCCCACAAAGCATAGCCTCCTGCATAATCTTCGTACGTAATGCCGTGACTGGTGTTGGTTCCTAACTGTCCGGTGGCTTCGTACAGGGACAAGTACGATCTCAAGTAATTCGTCTTCTCGTCAGTAAAGTCAGGTTCGAAAGGTCGGGTACACAAGGTCTTGCCATCGCGACTGACTTCGATTTTCTTCACGTTGAAGTGTTGAAAGTTGAAAGGATTTTGATGGAAGGCTCCGTTGAAGGCTGAATTCAGGACCATACCAAGGATTAAACGCTTGGGTAACTGTCCTTGAAACAGATGATCTTCGATCATAGAATGCTGTCCCTTGGGAATGGTGAACGTTTTCACTTCCACACGTCGGATGGGATACTTGGCGGTCGTTCTGCTCAACGTTTGACTGATTTTGTTACCTACTTTGGGTAACACTTCCACGCGTCGTACGTAGAGTTTGGCCTCTTCGATTTTGCTTTTAGGAGCCTTAGCAGGATCAGCCTGCAAATGGAAAGCGGTACTGCTGAGATTCAGTCTCAAGCGGACATTGACCCCGTTCAGCAAATATTTCTCTTGCAACCACATGTCCAAATGCAAACGATCCATCAGTTCTAAACTCTTCTTCTTTAAGATTTTGATTTCTCTTTGCTCAAAGCCGGAATTGCTTCCATCTACAAGGTCGAACTTGCCCGCTTCGTCAGGTTCCCACAGCACACAGGCATTGAGATGAGTATCCTTGGCATCTATTCCGTACGTCAAGAGATTTTCCAGGTAGGCACGGTAAGGGCAAGTATCCATGCTGCTGCTGACCAGTTTGTTATTCAAGTACAAATCCATTGAGCTGAACAAGGAATGCATGAAATTGTTGACGGGAGCTATATTCTCAGTGTCTTCTACTCCACTATCATCTTTTTCTAGAACTTGGACTTTCAAGTACAAGTAACTGCTATTCAGATCGATGTAATCTTCGGGCTGTCCTTTGCTTTCAAACTCGATGGGAGCGGAATCGGTCAATGAGGAGACGGGATGAAATTCCACCCACTGGGATTCTTGCATGGTCATCATGGTAAGGAGCATGGCAAACAGATCCAGTTCCGTCTTGGAACAAGCGCAAGACTCTCGGTGCATCATTTTGTTCTGTTCTTTCTCAATAATCGAAAACGTCTAAGTCTCGAACGGTTTTTCTTTTCTTGGCCTTTCTCGCTTGAAGTCTAGTGAAAGGGTGTTTTCTTCGTCGTCGTCTCTTTCTGCCTTGTCCTTGCTGAATGCCTGACTCGGTAGCGTGCAGGGCATTTATAGGTGTGTCTCGTCGGCCTATTAGGTCTTTACCCGTTTGCAACAAGACATTTTTGCCTGCCCTCATGAAGGCTTCTTTAGGGTTTTGTTTGTCGATGATGACATTTTGGAGAAATTCTTTGCCTTGCGTCAGTGCCGCATCTTTCAAGGCGTGCAATCCGCGTGTCACCATCGGTTTCAACACTGGGGCCACCGAACGAAAGGCTGATTTTAACATATCTCCTAAACCGTGTCCTCGCTGTCGTGCAACCCCTCGGTACACTGGATACATGACTTAGGAGTCGTGAGAGAACCGTTTTCGAAAATGGAGTTTCACCGTGACTTTTCCTTTGGTGAATGGAATATTTTGTCCCAGATCTCCTTTTATAGCAATGTTGACCGTGTCCAAATAAGACTTGCTGACAGGCAAATAATGAGGATGTACAAATTCCCGGTGGACGTGGTAAGTGTTTCCACCTTCCTCGTCAGTGGCCGTGGCAGAATTTACTTTGAAAGGAATGACACGCAGTAACGGCACGGAGGTGTGTCCCACCACGTTGTACTCCACCACATCGGAGTACACGAAGATCAAATTCAGTCCTTGGTTCAGTTCTACAGGGTAACGAAAATATCTTGCAAAATGCATGTTGTTGTCAATCTTTGCTCTCTCAATTTTTTGGGTCAGCTTATCCGTGACCATATTGAGGTCTCCACCCAAAATGTCATACAATTCAGGGCAAAATTTAATACGTATACTTCTTTCCTCACTTTCAAATTTGATGAGTAGACGGTGAGACTGTTTGTGGTACTCGATGGTGACACGTTTACCTTCTTTGGTCAGAACTTTGTCAAAGGTTGCATAGAATTTGTCAGCGATGGCTTCCACCAGATGTTGACCACTGAAATAATGGCCTGAGTTAATTTTAAAGTGATAAACGAAAAGAGGAGGAGAAGAGTCACTGCTGCGGGGTAATAGCTCCTTTGCAAAATGTGAGTTATGTTGAGGACTGCCCGTCATCTTTTGCTGCAGTGCTGGGTCCAGAATTTCGACCTCAAAATTGTTTTGAGTTTCAGTGATGTTTTTGATTTGTGTTGGGTGAATCATTTCTACCAAAGCCACTTCCCAATGGGCCTCGTGATCTAAGGGGATGGCCTGAGGTAATTTGGCCGTGTAACAGCACAACGTGTTGTGGGGAAACACCTCCATGGAACTGTCACTGGGTAAGGTTAAGTAAAATTGGTTTTGGTGACTCATAATTCCAGAGTTCTGTGGCTGTCCGAGGGGTTACTGGACGTCAGAGGCGTGTCTCCGCGCAAAATGGGGTTCTGGTTGTGGTTGGACTGGTGACTGACACTGGCACTGGACACAAGGTTCCCGGGGTTCCCGTTCGAGGAGAATTTCAGGGAGGGATTAGGAAGCAGGTAACCGATGCAACTGCTCAATAAAATGGTCCACAATTGTTTGTCTCCTTGTTGCAAACTCAAATTGGCAATGGCTGCTCCGATGACACAATACACCACGAAGATTTGGCAGAAAAAGACGATTTGCGTTTTAGGCACACGTTCTCCACACCACACCCACAAGGGTTGTTTTTGTAAATCTTGCACAGAAGAACTAGGTGAAGGAGGAGTGGTCGACGTAGCTGCGTCTGCTGTGTGAAAAGGCATGATGGTTACTTCTTTTTATAGTCGATGACTTGCGAAGCGTCGATCCAAGAATCGAAACTGGGTGGATATCCTTTCCAACGTACTTTGACTTCTTTGACACGTCGTTTGCCCACTTTACGGGTTCTGCGTTCGAGAATGCTTTCGATGTCGTACACGTCGTCTTCTTTTTTGGTGACACGTTGTAACTCGGGCAAATAAAACGTTCCTTTGAGCACTTCTCCGTTCATGTCTTCCAATTTATAGACGGCAGGATGACGGCCATGCACTCGTCCAGTGACGCGAAACAATTCGGTCGTCCAGTTAGGTAAGTAACCTTTGTCAAAAGTGCGTTTGGTTTTGCCAATGCGCACCCAATCTCCTACGGCCAACTCTCCACTTTTCTTGGGGACAGCCCTCGTCGGGGACGTACCAAACAGACGCTCAAACACCAGCACTTCGTTGTCGGGAGTCACGTCTTGCGGGGCACGTCCGATGCTTCGATGGTAAGATTGGTTGTACGCTTGCACCAGGTGCGGTAAGATGTCGATGTACTTCAGAGTGTGGTGATGCGTAAAATATTTCCACATGCGTTCTTTCAAAGTGCGTTGAAAACGTTCCACGATGCTGGCTTTGGTTTCGGGATTCTCGGTGGTAAAAAAATGAATGTCACGTTTCTTTAATTCTTTTTGGAAAGCTTGGTTCAGAAATTCGGTGCCTTTGTCCGTTTGCCATCGAAGAGGGTGACGACCGCTTTGTTTCAACACTCGTTGCAGGGCTCGCACTAACTCGCTGCTGGATTTGGAAGTCAAGGGCACGACCCAGGCAAATTTGGAAAAGACGTCGATGACACAAAACAAATATTTGTAGCCACGATTGTAGCTAGCCAAATGAGAGACATCGGCTAAATCGGCTTGCCATTGATGATCGATGCCTTCCACTCGGGTGCGACTTCTGGCAAACTTGCGTCGAATGGGTTTGTGTAAAGTGTAGGTAGCTTGTTCTTGTAACCATCGTTGCACTTGAGGTAAACGGAGACTTTTCAGTCGAGTTTTGGCAGCACGATACAATTTTTGAACTCCTGCGTAACCTGCAGGATGCGAGGGATCGTAGTAAATGCTGGCTAAGACTTTTTCCATTTTTTTGTTTTGGTTGGTGTGTTAGTAAGGCACCCAGTCTTGGAAGATGCTACTCTTTTTCTCTTGGGGTATTTTCTTGGATTGCAATGCTTTGCGTGTGCGACCGGCAATAGCTGTTGAAGAGGAGGAGGATGTCTGAGCGGGGGATATCGGTTCTTGTTTCACTTCTGTCTTCACTTCTGTCTTCACTTTCTTTTTCTTTTGTGATGAAGAAGGGGTGGCCATCATCTTTTTAATCCATCCAATTCTGGAGGTAGGTGGTGTTGTTAACTTGCGTACTTTTTCTGGTGGAGTTTGAAACCCTTCTTCTTCTTCTTCTTTTCCTTTTTCTGTCTTGGTCACGGGTAGTGGTGGTACTGGTACTGGTACTGGTGATGGTGCTGGACTTTTCATCAAGGTCTTAAAATCTTTGAGAGTGGGTAGAGCTGTTTCGTCTAAAGCTTTCTGGTGAAAGAGTTGCAGTCGTTGCAAAAGTTGACCGTACTTTTGCGATTTTTCTGTTTCGGACAAATCTTGGCGATCCATCAAGGACTGCAATTCGTGTTGTAACTGGGACATCTCGCTCAAATGGGGATTGGGAGGTAAATGCGGGGTGCGTTGTTCTTGCCACCGATGGTATTCCATCCATCGTTTGTAAGGCACTAAAGCTAGTTTTCGTCCTTCCATGGGGTTGTCAGGGGTCGATTCTGAGATCTTGGGACTTCCGAAGGCCTTTTTATCTTGCTCCCACCAGTCCTCCCAACATGGTTCCCAAGACTCCTTTCAGTATGGGGCCTAACAAGAGAGGCAAAATGCCTCCACGTTGGACCAACATCTTCTTTTTTTGACAAATGGGAATTTTCTTTCGAACCGTTTTCCGAAGAACGTGACGATGTTTGCCTAAGCATTGTTTCTGGTGTTTGGACAAAGGGATCGTGCCTTTCAAAACGTTCAAACAACATTCGCAAACGGTATCAATGACCTCTTTGGAGGCCGTTTGAATGAGTTTTTTTCGTAGGGGTGGAGAAGCTTTGGACAGGACAGATAACTTGTCCCCATGTTTGACTAAACGTGGAGGCAATCCTTTCCTTTTCTTTCCTTGGGGTTTTCTGGAGGGTGACATCTTTGCTTGTGGGTTCCGGGACATTCACCAAACAGACACTAACGTCGATGACTTAACACACACCCTTTTATCTTTTTTGGGACTATCGCTTTGTCATAAAGGTGACAATGTTTTTCCCAAAATCGCCAAGGAATCCTCCCCTTTGTTGACGCCTCTTTTTCTTGGAACGACTGTGTCTTTTCTTAGGGTAACGTCGATGCTTGGCTAAGCGCTTTGTCGGATGATGCGTCTGCCTTTGTCTCTTTCTTTATTGGCTTCTTGGAGGTGACATCTTTTACAAGTTCACTGATACCCCTACTTGGTCACAGGCCTTTTTTATACTGGAACGCGTCGCCACTGATTGTCTTTACGTCGTATTAGTTTGACGACAGGCATGACACGTCGTGCAGGGGTAAGTAACGGACTAAATCGAGCCAGTTCTTGCTTGGACAAATCCAGTAAACTTTGTAACATGCCCGTTCTTTCATGGACTTTGATTTTGGGAGAAGGTACTTTGGGACCAGCAGCCACTGCCACTAAATGGGAGGGTCCTGCCACTGGGGAAGTTCTTTTGGGGGTCATCAACGGAGAAGTTCTTGGTGTGATCAACGTCTCCAAGTACTCTTCAGTTCCTGGTGTCATCAACGGAGAAGTGGACAAACGTGAGGATGCCGGAGACGCAGTCACTGCTGTGGCAGGTCGTGGTTTGCGAGTGTAAGGTTGCGTCCTGGCCGAAGTGCCTCTCTTGCGACTAGTTTTCTTCTGTGGACTTTTCTTTTTCTGGGGACTTTTTTTCTGTTTCTTTTTCTGGGGGCTTCTTTTCTTTTTCCGGGGTGGTTGTGTCTGGTCAGAGGAGGGTCCCGCCACTGGAGAAGTTATTCTTCTTGGGGACCTGGTCTTTTTCTTTTTCTTCTTGGGGCTTCGTTGGACTTTTGTCTTGGGGATAACTTTGGGGGCATTAGGATCCCATCTTAAGAGAGAGCGAATGATGACCCCTCCTAGAGTACCGCTCCCTCCAGGTTTCAAAATGATTTGTTTTTTGGTTTGAGTGTCGATGCGGGGATCGGCCAGTTGGACCAAAGTGACTTTGTTTCGATCGAAAAAGCGTTTGGTTTGATGAGGAATCTGAATGATTCCTTGGAGTAATTGACGTGCCGTCACCATGAACCATCGTAAGACTTCTTTGAGACTAGCTTCTAAGACACGAGCTCGTGTTTGTGGATTTTTTTCTCGACTGATGCCATACAAGGCACGAATCAATTTGACGGGAAGATGCGACTGAAGGGACGTCATGTTCACACTGTGTGAGACAGACGAAAAAGGGTCTGAGGTTTTTATAGATTTTTTTATGGGGAGTGAAATGAAGTCGAGGACGGACAAGTGTACAGGACAGGCCCTCCGTCTTGACACCAGTGGTGAAACAAGTGGGTACGAAATCGCAAATCCTCGGGAGTCGTAGGTTTCAAATCGACGAGTAAATAGGCGTGTGGCGTTTGAGTGGCATCGTCGTACGCCTGAGTCAGCCAAGGCGTTCCTAACTGTTTGGCTAAGACTTGCACTTGCGATTTATCTCGAGGGCTTTTAAACAAGACCACGTAATGCGCATTGAGACTGATGGTGCGATGGGCTTTACTTTGTTGAAACAAATTTTGGGTGATGTAAATGACACTGGCATTACGGTGATGCCCTTTGCGCGTGAACCACAGTTTAATTTCTTCTTCGTCTTCTCCTAACATGTCGTCGAAAATGACCAAATGAGTTTGACGGGAGTCAGAGACGATGCCGTCGTCTTCTTTAGGAATGCCTTCCACAAACACGATGGAATCGCCTTGACTTTCTCGCAAAAGGCTGTACGCCGATTGCCACTCTTTGTAACACCACACGATCCGTTGAGGTGGCCGATCGATCAAATGATGTTTATGTTCGATTAAACGTTTGACGAATTCGGTTTTGCCTGAACCGCTAGGTCCAGCAATGAGCATGTTAAAGGGATGGCGAAGATACAAAGCCTCCCAACTGGCACGATCTAAGTGTTCGTCGATGACTTTGACAGTAGAGGAAGAGGGAGCAGAGACAGTAGAGGTAGCCATTGTGTGAGGAATGTCACTTGTGACACGAAAACAAACAAGACAAGAGTTTATATACTTTTTTCAGAACACGTTTATTGAATGTTTTTTTTTCAAACATGAATACGAAAGACAAAAATACATAAAAGCCAAAGGCTGAAGTACAACGATAAAAGGCACATGATAACTATGAACGTGGAATAAACACAAGTGTCTGTACAACAACATGTTTTGGGTAATGTACTAACCAGTTCTATAGTAGGGGGTAAGGTCACACAAGTGTCCTCCCGAAAGGGTCTTTCAGGTCTGTCCACGACAGTCCTGTCCTGGGTGACGGGTTCTTCTGGCACCGTCACTAACACGGGTTGAAAAGTAACTTTTTTCCTTGAACAACTCTCGTGCATACTGGGCCACTTCTTGAGTCCAAGCCTCAAAACCCCATTCTTTCCAGGCACGGACATCTGTCCAATAGGGATGTAAGTCACAAGCTACACACACATCGTCATACACGTCTTGGGTAGCTAAAAGTTGACGAATCTTTTTTTCCTGTTGAGGTCGAGAAGTATCCAGATGAAACCGCAAGGCTTTGAGCAAAAGGAGTTTTTCGTGACCATTTAAGGCCATTGAGTTGGTAAGTACTGATCGTAAAGAGTCCACAAAGAATCGGCTGGTAAACGAAATCCCAGAAAACAAGTCACTAAGACACACACCACTTGTCGTCCCAAATTGAATGGATTAAATTCTTGTAATAATTGATGGTAATGATCCACGGTTTGAATATGGTCATTGAGTACCTTCCACGGAATCTGTTCAATGATATGTGACATAATCCGTGGCATGACAACTTGATTTTATAGTGTCTTTGTTTCGGAAGCAATAAAGGTAATTTCTAACCAAACATGTTCGTTCTCCAGTAGGGAATTTAAATGTTGCATACTGTAACTGAAACGTCAGAGCTTGTCTAGATGTTTCGTCTTTTTCTAAGCAGATTCCATGTAACAAATGTTGGTAATCCTTTAACTCGTCTTCCTCAATACGTTGCAGTAAGTGAATCTCGAAGTAACCAAAATTACGAACGTCTAGGCCATCATCATCATCATTCATACACTGAAAGTGTTCAACAAGGTCTGACCACTGAAAAAATTTCTGACGAATCAGTCCTCTTATACCATTCAGGTACCAGTGGTTAAAGATCTGGTGACGTAACGGATGCAATTGTTCTTTACGTTTCACTTGTATTTTCACCAGCTCTCGGTAGATCCTTTCTCTCAACTCCTCAGGCAAGCCCAAAATGTTCTCTTGTAAAGTATCCATAAGTATATACACTGTTTTTGGAATCGTTGGGTGGTGGCCAATAGCCTCGTTTAACTTTGTGCCTAATGTAATATCCACTCATAATCAGTCTTCTTGTACTTTGGAACAAAGCATAATTTAAAAACGGATGAATCACTTTGCGTATGCGTTTCACTTGTATTTTGATCAGTTCTCGGTAAATGCGTTCTCTCAACTCCACAGGCAAAGCACGAATGTTCTCTAGCAAAGTATCCATGAATAGGTCATACTAAATCCTCTTTGGTCTGACACAAGAAATGTACTGTTTGCACAAACATGGTTTTACTTCAGTGTCGAATTTAAATCGTTCAGTCACTAATCTACACGTTACAATTCGTTCAGAAGTTTCCTCTTTCACCAAGTTGACATTGTGTTCAAGATGTTGGTAATTCGTTAACTCTTCCTCTGGAATTCGATGCAGTACGTTTACAATGATGTACCTACAATCGTCCATACCAAACCAATCCTTTTTAAAACTAGAGGATCGTTCATCAATGTCTGTCCGATGGAACACTTTCAATTGAATCAATCCTTGTATAGCCTTCAGGTACCAGTGGTTCAAACACCGGTGACGTAACGGATGCAATTGTTCTTTACGTTTCACTTGTATTTTGACCAGCTCTCGGTAAATGCGTTCTCTCAACTCCACAGGCAAAGCACGAATGTTCTCTTGTAAAGTATCCATGAACACATGATGGTAAGAAGTTACTTCAATGTCTCGGTCCCACTAAGGGTAAGTAATGACAATTCGGTGACCATCGAGCATGTTCAACGTAGGCCGAATCTTGCGGTTCCCAGTGGTGAAGTGACACACCGCAACTGAAGCACTTGACTTTATCTTCTTCGCCCAAGTAGAAAAATCCGGCTCTGGCTAATTCTTCGGGGGTCGGTCCTCCCAGATACTTAGGCCATTTTCCTTTGAACGATTGAAGACGATTTTCAAAGTCGCAGTATTCCGACAAACGCACAGGAAACGAATATTCGTCTTTCACAGGTTCGTTTCGATGAGGGTTGGGTGACATGAACAGGAGTTTGCTCAGGGCTGGATGACATCCGTAAGGAGGTAGACGTGAAGGTGAACATTCCCCTTTAAAACGAAACTCAGTAAAATGTCCAAGAGGACGAGCGGCATCAGTTTCGCACCCCACAGGTTTGACACGCACAGCATCACTTTCCATGATAGGGGTAGGGACACTAAAGTTCCCATGATGCTTTACGCCATCGCTCAGGTCACAAGGTACAGCATCGTATCCATCGCAAGGCTCACAATCGCACTCGTCTGCAAACTCCGTTACGCAATTACAATGGTAACCACATGGACAATCGCAGTTTCCTTCCGGACATTTTCCGTCGCAATGCCTGGGTCTTATCCATCCAGTATTAGTCACACTAGAGGAAGATACAACTTTTTTACAATCCCCAAACTGGAACGATGTCTCTTTCAAAGTATTCATCTTGTTCGCTCGGTCTTGGTAGTCCCAATGAACTATCGATCTTGCCTAGGGTTCCTTTTTTTATACATACCAATACCGACGTGACCGTACGGCAACATAAAGTGATTGGGAAGTCTCACTCGCTTCTGGTACACGATTTGATAGACTTTTTCCAAGGGCCGACTGACGATGTGGTGAGTGGGTAAACGTACAATCTTGTTCGGTTGGTAAGTGGTCACTTTAAAGTTTCCATCCTCTCCCGATTGCAAGGCTTCTTTCAATACCCCAAAGTTGACCACTCGACTGATACGATAATTCAGAGTCAGTCCTTTCACTTTGCACGTCGTGTGCACTTCTCCTTGTTTGTCCCGGTATTCGTAGCCGTAATTTTTGGGACCGCCACTGACGAAACTTAGAATCTTGTCGTCGGGATGCTCGTCTGTCCAGGCTCCTAAACGGTCTCCTTCGATGTCAGGGTGATGTTGAATCGGGTGATGGATGTAAATGCAACTGTCCGTGTCAAAGTACAGGACGCGTTCCCCTAACAGTTCTAAAGCTTCGTACAATTTTAAGCGAGCATGAGCTGTCACGTAAGCCGCAATGATGACATTTCCAAAAGGGTCGTCTTGTACAAAGTCCAGATCTTCTTCGTAATTGACCAAGATCAAATTCTTTCGAACGACGTCCACGTATTTCATGTATTTGGTTTTGTCGTGAATCATCTGGAAGTAGCGGGAAGGTTCTGTCAAATATTCCGTCTTGGGTAAACACGGTCGTTGTGCCATTTTACCCCACAAGCAATTTAACATCACTTTGGCAAACGATCGCCTGCCTTCGTTTTTTTCGATGTGGTCTAAAGTGATGCCTTCTTGTTCGTAGTATTTCTCTTTGAATTTTATTTGGTCTTCGGGAGTGTGACACCAGGAAGGATAGCCGCTGGCTTCTTGTTTCAGTTTCAAAAAGGCATCCACGTAGTCGGCGAAAATGCCTTTCTGACTGGGATCACCCTTGTGGTATTGTTGTGTCTTGGGAAAGTGGCAAATTTCGTACACTTCTAACAGTTGGTATCCCATGTCCAGAGCTTTGAACAATTCTACGCTGACCCAGGTTCCCGTCAAGGCCCGTTCTTCCTGGCTGTGCTGACAAGGTTGGTCTTGGTTGCACGTTTCGGCACAAGTACGGCACATGGGAAACATCAGTTTGCCTTGACAATGGTGAGGTAAGACGGGATGGTATAGGTTCGTGGGAGGCAAAACTTTACACTTGATCAAGCCTTCGTATTGTCGAATGTTTTTCAGGTCGATGTGTTCCGTCAACAATTGCGGGTGCTCTACAGGAAAGCGACAATATTTGCACACGTAGGGATACAGCGAACACACGTCCAAGTATTTGATTTCTTCTCCTTTCTCTTCGTCGGCTTGGTACAGCAAACAGGTGGCATTGGTCCTTCCTCCGTACAAACTATCCCTCGGGTTCAGCGGGTCCATGAACTGGTAACTTTCCACGAGGCGTTTAAACTCGGGATCGGTTTTCAAACGGTGATCGTACTCGTGTTCCCACATTTCCACCACTTGGTATCCTTCCTGTTCCAACTTTAGGCGCCGCTGACAAGTGTCCTGGTACAAGTCTTCCATGGTTCGTTGCAAAAACTGATTTTTAGTGCCACGGTCAGGGTAACAGACGGGACATCCGTGAAATAAGCAACCGTTAAACTCGTACACGATCTTGGGGTTTTCTAAGTCCCAGCCATCGACCGAATACGTTCCGATGGTCTTTTCGCCCCCTCCGTTGCGGGCATGCTGAATGCACTTGTCTTCCTTGTCGCACAAGTAATGTAACCAACGTAGGGCTTTGACCGAGTATTGACGTTTGACAAAGTGGGTCGTTTGAGGACTGATGACAGCCACGATGTTTTCAGGCATGAATCGATGTCGATACACTAAGGAACACGCTTTGGCAATGGTGCAAGCTTCTTTCAAAGGATCGACCCCTCCGTGTTCCATGAACAGTTCTCGAAATTTTCCACAGCAACGCCGTAAAATGTCCACGTCGGAACGACAATACTTTAGCATTTCTTCCTGAAAGTCGAAAGGTTCCGAGGCGTGAGCCTGGTACCAAGCGTAGAAAGCTTCTCGTTGTTCGGTACGCATGTTGTCGGGGTCGTAATAGTGAGCCTCAGGTAAATGGGGTAGAACGGCATGTTGATTGGCTTCCGTATTGAAAAAGTGTGGAAAGTACCCTTTAGCCATTTCTGTCATTCCAAACGTTTTAGGCATTCGGCTCAAAGGCATGGCCAAATAGCTCATCGAATCTTTAAACTGTACTTGTCCCACTTGCATGAAAATGATTTTGGCTCCGTTCAAAGTCACTTTAGGACGTTCGGTGCCTTGTTCCGTATAGTACCTCAAAAGAAACTGTCCATCGTATCCGGAGAAATTGTGAGCCATCACCGTGGCATGACGATGACAATCTCCGTAACGTTCGATGTCCTCTTGGCTCCACGTCTTGTTGACGGGGTCTAAGATCCATTGGGCAAAATCGGCTAACGTGTTCGGCCCCCGAAAGATTTTTTCACGCCCTCTAGGAATCTTGCTTCAGAGAGGGCAATAACTGAAGATAGGTTCTTGAATGCACTTCTCGCACGCTCGATGAGCCACGCAGAAATTAGGAATGTGAATGCCAGTCTCTTGCATGCATTCGAAATCGAAAAAGATGAAATTGCCTTTCTTCTTGTGACCGTCCTCTTTCTCTGGTGGGGGTTGGTATTTTTGCACGTAGCATTGGTGTTCCAAGTCCACGATGTGGTGACAAATGTGACATTTTTTCTTTCCTGAACATACGTGTGCCTTGGTATTATTGGTACGTATGACTTGTTCACACGTAGGGCACAATCTCAGGAGGTGACAAGCACATTTCTTCTGTGAACCTTGCGTTTTCAGATGTTGTTGGTAACAGGTAGGGCTGACAAACGTGCGCAGACAAGTTGAACAAGGCACTGGTTCTTCGCTCAGACAGGATGAAGAGGCCAAACATCCTGAGCATTTCCATCCACAATGCTTGTGTTGCTCTCGATTATTATAACCATGGTCACATTTCTCACAGTAATAACCGTATCCCAGGAATCCGGTGATACTGGTAATGGTATCGAAATGGTCATCGTGATAATAAACATGAATGTATTTTCTGTCCTTAAAATCTTGGCCTCGAAACAACAGAGGCCCGCGCATTTCTTGAGGGTGCACTTTCAAGGTGTATCGTGGAGCTAGGACATCTTGCAATTTTTGCATTTCAGGAATGCCACAGGGTGTGTCTTTGGACAGGCCAGCTTGTTGCAACAGGAGTTCTGCTTCGTTTCGTTGTTTGGCTCGGTCCGATTGTTGAATAGTTTTCCAGGCTCTTTTCCATTCTGCCGTGTCGTTCTTGTTGGCATAGGTTCGTCCCACCACGATGGCTCGGGCTAAGCACATCTGGTCTTGAGGGTTGTTAATTTGGACGAGACTCTTTTTGGTGCTGCGAAGGTCGTTCACCAATAACATCTTTTTGCATCCAGTCCCTTGAGGAGGAGAGACGTGGGTCATGTCCAGTGTGGCTTTACCATCGGTGATGTCAAACTGATCATTAGATTGTTGTACTTATTGAATCTTGACCATGACTTTGGAAGCGGTCAATTCTGCAGGGGTGCTAAACTCGATCCAAACAGGGGATTTCAAACCGTCGTGTTGTATGGAAAGTCTCAAGCGATCGTCTTCTTTGGGTTGACATTGTCGCTTGAGTGCAGTGAGCAAAGAATCCCACACCCCAGTGATGAACACTTCTGCTTTCTCTAACGGCACTTCAGCCTTGAAATCTTTAAACTTCACCGTGTATTTGTAAGCCGTGGTTCTAAATTTTCTAGAGGAGCGCTTTTCCGTCTCTCGAATGGAATAGTATTTTTCAGGGTTGACTAAGGGTGGTGAACTTGGTTTAGAGGTTTCAGATTCTGGTTCACTCATGTCCTCTTCAAAATCACTGGCATGAATTTGTGCCAAGATTTCAGCCCTGGTACGAGGCGATAGATCACGTTTCTGCCTCTTACTTTCTTCTTCTTTCTTCTCAAATGA
The DNA here is from genome assembly GCA_028554795.2 of Sinohyriopsis cumingii. Classification (NCBI taxonomy): domain Eukaryota; kingdom Metazoa; phylum Mollusca; class Bivalvia; order Unionida; family Unionidae; genus Sinohyriopsis; species Sinohyriopsis cumingii. The sequence goes on along the minus strand of CM068825.1, from coordinate 151,245,648 downwards.
ATAGGATCGTTTCATCTTGAGTGAAAAACGTCAAATGACTCAAGTTCAAACACCATAGACTAATTTATAGTCATGGCAGACTAGCGTATATAAAAGGGTGTGTGTCTTGTTCTTTCACTATTCATTTCACTCTCAAGCCGAGCACACCGATGGAAGAGACTAACCAAATCGAACGTTTCGTCAGAGCTTTGCGAGGGGTCATTAGAAAATTCTCTTCAGACCAGCCTACGGACTACTCTCCTTCCTTTCGAGATAAAAGTCAAGATACTTGCTATATCTGTCAGAAGAAAGGACATTGGTCTTCAGAGTGTCCAGACCGTCAAAAAAGAACAAAAACAGGGACTAAAAAAGACAAAAGTCAAGATACCTGTTATTATTGTAAAGAAAAAGGACATTGGTCTCCAGATTGCCCAAAAAAGAAACAAGAGGAGTCAGAAGAAAAGAAGGATTCTTCAGAAGAAGAGAGGGATTCTTCGGAAGAAGAGAGGGATTCTTGAGAGGAAGAAGAGGAAGAAAGAAGACAATTCTATTTACAAGAGGCAAAGAAACAGGAGAAGAAAAGAAGAAGGGAAGAAAATGAGGAAAAGACGGTGAAGAAATTTAAAAAACAGAGAGACTAAACAAGGAGAAAGAACAAGTCAATGAACTTTTTTTAAAGTGTTATGTTGTGAATTGTGAATTGGATTGTAACAATGGATAAAAGAATAAATTAATGATACAAGGTAAGTGTCTTTGAGTTATGATTTTAAAATAAGAACGTACACTCACGCACTCATACACAGACACGTACTATAAGGGTAAAATGGGCTGTTTAATATTTTTTTGAGTTATTGGCAAATTGAAAGGCTATCTCTTTTCGAGAAATGTGGGTGGCCCTGAAAAGGGCCTTTTTTTCTTCATGGTGAAGGGGTTAGTTTAAGCAATCAACTTTAACTGCCTTAAGCCTTTGCCACGGCCAAGGCCTACTTCTGGACTGCGTAATGATGATGATTGGGTTGAAATCACTAATGGTGGTACGGTAGGCTTAGTCACAGGGTTGACGTGTTTAGCTCGGGAAGGTCGTATTCTCTTCGGTCGTAATAAAGAAGTCTGATACATTTGTTTCAGACTTCTTAACTCCGCTAAAATGTCCAACAGTACCGTGACCGTTTGATTTTCACCCTCTTGTTTCTTTGCTGCTACTTCTTCTTGCTGTTGTTTTTTTCTTACCTCTTCTTCTTGCTGCTGTTGCTGTAGGAGAAAAGCTTGTTCCGCTTCCTTTTGTCGTTGCATAAATTTCTCCAATTCTTCTTTCTGTCTCTGTCTAAAATTCTCCACTTGCGGTAATGAAGAAGGTAACGAAGGTTCCGGAACAAATTCTTGCGAGGAGAGAAAATCCACAAAATCCCAGTTCACCTCTTCTGAAAGTAAGTCCGGGTTCCCTTGGGCAGTCTCCCCTGTTGGTGCACCCCAATGGATCGTTTTCTGAGTTTCCGTCATGTTGAATCACTGTCGCATAGATTGACTGCACACAAGCGCTAGCTAATCTATATAGACCACGTGACGTCACAGACTGCTCTCTTCGGATTGGATGCGAGCTGACTGAATTTTGTAACGCGTGTTCGGATTGGTGAATGAACTCAATTCGTTTCAATCCTTCCTCTACCTATAAATAAGCGCAGTTCACTGCATTGATTCACCTGTTCTCGTCGCTTCAAGATGTGGACCACAGTTGAGTCATCCACCCTTGTGTCTTCCATGATGTTTAGGACGGACATGCTCATGTATGTCCGATCCAAGTGGACCGTTGTCCACAGGACAAACACCAGCCTGTGGATACGTAGGATCTACGTTGAAAGACAAGGATGCCTGAAAAGAGTGCTGATTTACGGACCAACAGTAAGACGCAGCCTAAGGACAAGAAGAAGACCAATGCGGTGCCCTTTATGTTAATGAATACATTAACATAAACCCAAAGGCCCTTTTCAGGGCCAGCCATATTTCTCGAAAAGAGAATGACTTTTCAATTGCCTACCCCCCCTTTTTTTTTTTAAAAAAAGTTTTTTAAAAAAAATCCCATGTTCAATTTCCCTTGACGCTATAAAGTCCCACCCTGTTTAAATTCCTTTGACGCTAAACCGTCCCACGATTTTTCTCCATGTTAATTTCCCTTGACGCTAATCTGATCCACGATTTTTTTCCATGTTAAATTTCCATTGACGCTGATCTGTCCCAGGGGTTGTCTGTATTGCTAATTCCCATTGACGCTAATCTCTCCCCCTTCACTACTGACCTATCTGAGCTTCCAACATATAAAATGCCCGTTGCAATACTACTACTCGAGGGAGAAGAAAAAAGAAAAAAAAGAAAACGAAAAAGGATCAATTAAAGCAGCCAGGTGGAATACGATTCTGCACGAGCCATGGCTATTGATTGGGTGACATCTTGCTCCTTGTTTGGCATGACGATTGAGTCAATATAAAGGATGGTTGTACCGTTAAATATAGAATGAATTGCACGCGTTTAGATGCTACAAAGACTTTGCTACATCACTACAATAAATGGTTGATTGTGGTCATTTGACTTAGGAGTACACAGCTATCCGGTAATTACTTTTCTAATTACACACAAATCTGTTCGATCATCGACAAAGTATTTAATGTAAAACATATATCTAAAGGTCGATGTTTATACATATGCTAAACGTTTGTACACATACAAACATACCAATTTAGAGAATAGAGCAGAAAATAATTAAATATTTATTTGCCAGTCTTGAATGGCTTTACAGTAAAATTTGCTAATGCTCCGTAATCAAACGTTTCTCTCGTTATATTTTTTAATTCTGATGTCCTTTTATCAATGAGTCCCAGCAGAACTGACTCTACAGGGAGTTTTTTATGTTTGTTAACTGTAATATTTTTATTGTTTCCATCTTGTTCGGTTCAACTAAGTATGTCACCTATGGGAACTAAATGTCTTCAACATTTAGGTCTACCACGCCATGCAATTGACGGCAAATGCTTATCAGTAACATTAGATGCTACCTTGCCACAGAGTCTGTTGTAGTTGTCAGCATAATCTATGAGCAGCGGTTGAGCATATTAATTATTGCCAACATGACTTTTATGGGTTTCATTCTGGAAATATAAAAAAAGCACGATGTATAGATCAATAAAAAATATGCTGTTTGTGTAGAGCGCAATTACGTATGACTCGTGTAACTAGTTAGCTACTTATTGAGTAGTTAAACATATCAAAGGTTGTCTGGACGAAACTATAATCAAACGGAAAATAAAACTAAAAGCGAAGTAAATGACTATCGTGCTTTATAATTTCAAAGCTATTGTTGAATAAAAGTATTGTTTTGTAACACATAGCAGTATCTTGATTACCGAACATTTTTGTTTGACTATTTGTCCTTTCTCTATCTGTCTCCCTCTGTCCGTCTGTCTGTTTGTCTCTCAATAACAATCCAAAAGCAAGGTTGAACAGAGGACTGTATATATTCCGAGTAGGACACAAATCTTAGTTTTAAACCGAAAACCATAAGCGATAATATTTTATGACAGTTAATTATGACTTTAAAATGTAATGCCTCAGCTGCATTATCTCATAACTAAACGTACTTTTTATTCAAGTTAAGTCGGTGACAGAACCGCTCCGATGGCGTAAGTTGTTAGATCGTCCGCCTCGGATGCGAGAGGTCATCGGTTCGAACCCGGCCGAGTCACCCCCCAAAGACATATAAAATTGGTACTAGCAGCTGCCTCGCTTGGTGCTCTGCATTAAGAGGTTAGTGTTATGTTATGTATATTTGATTTACTTGTATCTGATTTAATATATATTTATTTCACTTTAATTGTTTGTCAGTTTTATTTTTTTTTTGTTTTTCATTACATGATATTGTAATGTAAATGTATTCACTAGACATGATACTTTTTTCAGAAAATAGTTTGACCTTGACTGTTAGTTCATAAACACCAGGTGTTGATCTAAATCTTGACCTTATTTCAAACTTTGTAGCAACTATTGTAAACAAGTTTTATTTTATTTTAAAATGATTGGTTGGTTTTCGTCAGGGTCACACTGGGTAAACGTGATCTGTAACAAGTACTTGCTTCTATAACCTTCCAGAAGATGATCACCTGACCCCTTGTTTACGTTGTAGAAAGACCATATAATCAATGTTTTGGAGAATTAATCTCAGTAGAAGCTGGGTTGTTAAACTGTTAGTTGTATGTTGTGCTGTTTGGAGTTATTTCATATTACTTGTTTTGGAGTTATTTCAAATTACTTTGATTCAAAGTATTAATTCTGTTATTTTTCTTGAAAATATGTCTGCTCATGTAATATTGTGGAACGAGCAGTTTTTAATTTTAAAAAATTATTCACCTATTAGAAACCGGAGTGATAATTCTTGTTTCTAAAAGGAACTGTATTCCTCGTCGGGATTCGAACGTAAAATCGGTAGAACATTTTGTTATTAGGACTACTAAAATTGTGTTCTTAGATCATTCTTGGATTATTTTTGGATTTGATTCTATAAAACCGTAAGTTCATATTTATTCATTTTTACAGAATTTTTCCAGGGAAATAAATTATTGTAACTTTTCAAAAGCTTGTTGTTTTCACTCTTTCTTGTGTTACTGTTTAATCGAGCCTAAACACGTGACATAAGAGTTGGGACTGGTTGGCTTGGTGTCAGGATAATGTGAATGGGTGGGACATCATGCTACATGTCATGGCATGATGCCCCAGTACTAGACATCACTATAAACTGCCACACTGCAGACATCGTAGCGATATGACTCAAAATTGGTTAGGCTATGTTAAAAATCCACAAAACAATAATGTGACAGCGTTAGAGATATCCTTTTATTGATTGTGAACTTCATGTGCTTTTCTTTGTCATGTAGTCACTGTTTCAATAGTTTTATCTGGTTAACATTTCTAATAAGCAAACGCTTACTCTTGATGAACAGATTTAACTGAAGTAAAATTTCCTTATTACAATTGTTTCAAAGCGCTACCGGTGTGTCCACGTGGATTAGTTTCCACATAAAAACAAAATTACCGAACTAGATGATCTTGACAGTGCACAATCATCTTAGATGGAAGCAACTAAGAAAAAGTTCGAAGTAGTGGTTAACAATTGGTGATCGAAAAACACCTTCTCTGCAAGGTACACGTCAGCATTTTGTTACAGAAATAAAATTTAGTTGTTTGATCATTGTTTTCTTTTACTTAGTTTGGTCTCGTTTGGTTTAGTTGGTACTGAATACATGCCACCTAGCGGCAGCACAAATCGCTTTGTATCTGACATTTAGGTCCCATAGCCAAAACGTTATAAGATAGATTCGAATGCTTCCAGTGATCACGTGACTTTTGAGTATAATAGACTGTATTAGTTTAGACCTATTGATTACGGTAGTGATCTGATAAATAAAATAATTTGATACTCTCTTTGCTCACCTAACCATTCTTGTATGGTTACTTACATGTCAATGCGAAACTATTAACTTTCACTGAAATTGAAGACTAACGTGAAGTTTGTAATTGTATATATTGAGAATCGATGTAAAGTTTGCTTCTAAGTATTCTAAGTATGGGTTGCTTCAAAGGTCTCAAAAGAACATTGTTTCCAAATGAAATCTGCTTGTAAAGCATACAATTACAAACTCATATGAAGTCATTCTAACACGTGTTTGGAGTGCTTCAAATATCATCATGTCACCCAGAAACATGATGTAATTAATTCATAACACCTGATGGAAAGTACTTTCATGTGTCGTTGGACCTTTCTTGTGTGCTTGGCCATATACTTGTAAATAATTTGTTAAAATTGTTCTGCTGTTTATTTCTTGACATTCTTTATTATTTGTATAACTATTTGTAGTTATAAGAACTGAAGACCATTTATTGCAGGATTTATGAAGTCACGAAGCTTGATCGGTTAAACGCTATGCATGAATGACATTCGTTTAGCTACATCGGTTCATTCGGGATGTTATCGAATTTAAAACTTCATAGATTCATGAATCCTGAAAAATGTAAAGTTCAGGTCACGTATTGCAACCCTCATTATTCGGTTCTCTGAACTATTTCCTGCATAAGCTACTAGTGCACAATTGAACATGATGTTCAAAGTAGTGAAGAGACCATGCTTTCCATATGTACGTTTTGGTTTGGTGCTTTACGGCATAACAACACAAGTATGTTATTTAGTGCCGATGCAATTTAAGTAAAGTGCCTTGCCCACGGACACACCACAGTAATAATTCAACCTGGTCCGATGATTCGAACCGGTACACTTTCGGCCGCGACTCCGGCAAGCTAGCCACCCATCCGCCGCTGCTTCTTCCTGTTCAAGTGGGGTTTTTTTTGTAATTTCTTCATCGATTTCTTACCGTAGTTAATCCTTTAGATTCTGGCTGTGATCAAAAGCGTGTGTTCAAAACTGAGCTAAGATTCAACTGTTTATTTCTGACAGCTTTGCACCGCTCGGCTACCATCACTACAAAAAAATGAATTTTCACAGTGTCACAACCACCACTTCAAAATAACTCTATGTTCGCCGTTTCACTACTACCTTTTAAAATAACTATATTTTCACCGTTTTACTACTACTACTTAAAAAAAAAAACTAATTTGGAGAAAGAAAAGTTGAATTTGAATAGCAGTCATCCCTTTTTTCCAATTACAATCCTCGCATAATGAAGTAACATATGATATTTGGTAATTTAGTTGGAACCCCACGGTTGATTCGAATTTTGTTTTCATACTAATTGGAACGCTACGTGCCATATGCTGTGGCATTTAACATCGAAATACAAACCCGTAACCAGTTTCAATTAACCATGAACGACAAAACGATTCATAAATATAGATCTATAGATCTCTATAGTTCACTGATGATGATGATGATGATGATGAGAACAATTATACTAATGGAAAAGATAGACGAAGGACAAAGAAAGAAAAAAGTATATATCGAAAGAAAATTGTAAGAAATCTACATTTACACACCGGATCAAAAAACGCATTCGTACAGTACAAACTGTAACTTAAATTCCTTTTACAAATGGGTATCTAATATTCGAAAAAGAAGTCTCATAAATACTAAGGATGAATCTGTAGTGTGACTCAGTGTTTCCCAACCTTTATGGTCGCGACCCTAAGATATATTTTTGAGCCTCACGACCTGTTTCCACATTTTGATAGTTTTGCCACCCTGATAAGAAAATCATGCGACCATCCAAAACGTCCATGCGACCCTGATTTTACTAATAGTAGGCACCAAATGATGGAGCTTACGCACGAATTAAATGTACGATAGTCAAATCCGTTGGCGTGGGCGATGCTGCCGGATTACTTCTTATGCTACTGGTTAAAATAATACAAAAGAATAACAAAATATTCATACACTTTACTATTGGACAATTTTCCTAAGTAACGAATTTTCAGAGGTTGATAATATCTTATTACCGATATCTTATTACTGAAACAATACCGTACTATCGTGATATTAAAATGTTACTACGGAATTAAATGGAGATGACACGATGCTACAAATCTGGTATTTTAAAATCACTAATTGAGATGGTACGGAAGAATACTTCATGCCAACAATACAGAAACTGTTCATGTAGGAAAGCGCTTGATTGAAACAGATCAAAAACTATTTACATCCTTACGGAGCTCGGTGATTTCACATTATGCTTATATGTGCTAGGACCATAAAATGCAAACGTTTCCACCAGTATACTAAAACAAAGTACACACACAATTTTAACAGGCAAATGAAGGACATATCAAACACGTGATAGAAAAATCAATAGCCCGAAAGAGAAATATAACCGTGTTGTCAACCAATTAAACAAACGGAGTGAACCATGCTCAGAGAGTGAATGTGTCTTTTCATATAATCTAGCTTAGAGTCAATGTGTCATATTGTGTGCATTACCTGAAAAAATGTGTGATATTGTATGCTTTAGCTGAGTAGATGTGTGATATTGTATGCTTTAGTGAGTAAATGTGTCATATTGTATGCTTTAGCTGAGTAAATGTGTCATATTGTATGCTTTAGCACAGCACATCTGTCATACTGAATGATTTAGCTGAGTAAATGTGTCCTGTGGTATGATTTAGCTGAATAGATGTGTCTTATTGTACGCTTTAGCTGAGTAGACGTGTCATTGTGTATGCTTTAGCTGAGTAGATGTGTTATACTGTATATTTTAGTGAGTAAATGTGTCATATTGTATGCTTTAGCTGAGTAAATCTGTCATATTATATGCTTTATCTGAGTAAATGTGTTATAATGTATGCTTTACCTGAATAGATGTGTCATATTGTACGCTTTAGTTGAGTAGATGTCATAATGCATGCTTTAGCTGAGCCGATGTGTCATAATGTATGCTTTAACTGAGGACATTTGACATATTGTATGCTTTGGCTGAGTAAATATGTCATATTATATGCTTTAGCTGAGTAGATGTGTCATAATGCATGATTTAGCTGAGTAATTGTGTCCTATGGTATGCTTTAGCTGAGCAGATGTGTCGTATTGGAAGCTTTAGCTTTGTAAATGTGTCATATTGTATGCTTTAGCTGAGTAAATGTCATTTGCTTTAGCTGAGTAAATGTGTCATATTGTAAACTTTAGCTGAGTAAATGTGTCATATGGTAAACTTTAGCTGAGTAAGTGTGTCATATTGTTTGCTTTAGCTGAGTAAATGTGTCATATTGTAAGCTTTAGCCGAGTATACTTGTCATACTGTATGCGTTAGCGGAGTAAACGTGTCATATTACATTGCTTTAGCTGAGTAAATTTGTCATAATGTATGATCAAACAACTGAAATATTACCTCTACAATAATTGCTAAATTGCTGGTGATGCCAAGTCACACAATGGCAAACCGAGATAAGTCCTAATGTGATGTCTTGCTTTTTTCCTCTTTTTCAGTAGCATTTTCATCATAGGATTTTTGTTTTTCCTAACTTTCAAAATCGAAAAAAAGCAATCTAAAAAAATAAAAAATCTCAATAAAATATGGTATCTAATTGTCTACTTTGTTAAAAAGAATTTTGAACAGTCTGTAGGTATGTATTTGAATATCCACATACCCTTTAGTAAATGTTGGTTACAAGAATGACATATAAGGAAATTTAATGACTATATTAGATGAGCTGGAAAATACATTAGGTTAATTGTAGCCCACATTCCCACAAACCTGTTCATGTCATTTTTAGATTTTGTTTGCCCTTATATTTGTCATTTTATCGCATAGTCGGTATAATTTGTCTATAGTGTGTGCAGTTTCATAATTTTGATATTTTAACATGCGAACATAACACTTTATGTGATTTTGATTGGTCCAAATAAGCCCATGAGATTATTGTGCAGTATTGTCTTAACTGATTGGTTGCGATCATGGGGAAAACTTTTTTAACCACACGCTCTGGAATGTTTTGTTGTCAATTAACATTTCGGCATCCATTTATTATTCGATTCACGAAAGGAATTGGGGAAAATTGATCTCGTCTGTCTGAATATGGCCGAGTTACCACCACATGGGCTTGTTATGTCATGTATAACATATCTAACATGAAAAATGGCTAAATTCCCAAGACAAGAAGAACAACAAGTAAAACTAAGGGTATTGCTCAGTTGATAGCAAATGCGTAAGTTGGGTTTAGAGGTGGGCGGTAAACCCGAAGCATGGAATTCACCCTATATACAAGTGTGGTTTAAATGTTAACTTAAAGAAGTAAATAAACTAATCTCTTTTCAGTGAAGAACATGGACATAAACCGGTCTCCAAACTGACAGACGTTTACCCAACCAATGCGTCTTTACGCGGTAAATATGTGATGCAATTCCGACTCAAAATTAAATTCATTTACATGCTCTGTAGTCTGCTGTTCCAAGTCAAATACTGCAAATATCCGGTCACAAACACATTACAGTAAATTTGGGAATTTCTGCATCCATGAAAACGTCTGTCAAAGGAATATTGCAACAATATAATGTTTAGATGTGAAAGTGACATGTTAGGTTACGTAAATACGGACCGTCTACTGCATTCTAACCGGTACTGCATTAAACAATGTGACATTCTGTATGGAAAAATGATTTTGTCTGTGCAAAATGTTCTGTTTATTTGGAAGGACGCTTGGTCTTTGACTTATAGATTATAAGAAAAGTATATTCTACTTTTAAACGTTAATACTAGTTAAACTTTGTTTAGGACTATAGTTTACGCACAACAAATGAAAGGTGCAACGTCTGTCAGAATGAACGAAATCATTCGTTCTTTCTTCTGTCTAAATAGTTTCCACTGAAATAAAAACTATGTGATAAAAAGTATCTCAAATGGGTAATGACTTAATATTAAATTTATGAAACTCGTTGAATAATGTACAGCTTTTGCTCGCCAGGGTTCGCAAAACCTGGACATTATTCAACTCGTTTCATAAATTCAATATTAAATCATTATCCATTTGAGATCCTCTATATAATTTTGTTCAACCCATGTTAAAATATTGTCAGTTTACTCCCTCCACTTCATGACATCTTTCAAACGGTAAACTCCATACGTATTCAGTATCAGCTCATGCAATCTCTCAGTTCAAATCATGCATTTGCTGCATCAGTTGATTAGTTATGATCACTTAAAGCCCCAATGCCGCCGTTACGTGCGAAAAGTCGTATATTCCAAATCATCTGAATAATGCTGAATCTTGAAAGATATTGACCTGAAACATCGTTGACTTCCATTAAAACCACATAATATCGACTTTTCATCACATAATGAGCCATGTAAGTTCTCCTTCGAGCAGACGTGTACGAAGTAATCCGATGGTGATCAGCGACATCCGTGGGTCAACCGATTTCAGTCGAAAGCTGGAATACGCGATTTGATGACGTCACCGTTGTCAACATAAGAAGCCAACACCACACTATTTTTGATACGGTAGGTGATCCTAATGTCATATACGCTGTTCTCATTGTGTTTGATATAATGCATTACTCAACCTAGTATCTACGAGTATTTTTGCTGAAAGGCATAACTGACGTACATTATTTATACAAGTCCATGTTGTAAACGTAAAAATTAATGTGGAAGTCCGCAACACTTTGGTCTGTCTTTAGTCCAAGTTAGCTTTCAAAGTACTCCAGCGCCCCAGCTAAGCACCAATATTCACCCGAGTCTTATTTATATTTGATGCACGCTTTTTATTCTCAGATGTACTTAAAAAAGCGTGTCTGCCTCTGGAATCAATTGGTCCACAACGTTCGAATGTTATTATTAAATTAGCCGCGAATGGAATTAGTCGAATGTTTAGCATCACTACTTTTGGGGCACTCTCGAAAAAGAACGGAATTACGAACGTCATTGACTGAATTCAGGTGTGGCACCTCTTACTTCTAAACTGAATATGTGAACGTTTAAAACTAACATCTTAACTATTTAAAAGAACGCTTTATATCAGATAATTGTTTCTTCTAACAAATCATTTCCTTCCTTCTAAGCTTGTTAGATTGAAAAAATGGTGAAATATATGTAAAACTGTGGCATTGGGGCTTTAAATGAACTATAAAAACTGTAGCATTGGTGCCTTAAATGAACTATACTCTTGTTGCTCAGATCTTAGTCACTGTTACTCGCTTGAAATTGACTGCGTCTAAATGTCTAAGGGCTAAATGAGATCTCGAAGTGATATCCTATCAACCACTCCATCCATACTAGCATTATATTTACTTTCTGTGGAAAATACTGGTTAGTTTAAACATATTTTATTTCATAGATTACGCGCGGTACAGTGGAGAAGGTAAAGGATTAGAACGAAAGCCAGTGGTTTATAATGTCCTTCCTTTAACGATACAAAAATTGAATATATATATATATATATATATATATATATATGAATATATGGCTGATGATATGAAGTTTTAAAGATAAAAATATATTTTAATAGTCAAAGTATCTTGGTTAAACATTAGCATTTAGACAAATTATGTTAAGTGGGGAGCTGTGAACAACGACATAAGGATAAATAATAGAAAAAAGTTAAATGAGACATTGCGAATTAAAACTATCAAATATTGTGTAGAAAGTTGAGATAATAGGGATTAAAGAAAGGTGATGGACAATATGAATAAATTAGTGAAAAGGATCATAAATGCGACATTAAAGGTGAAACGTATATCCTTCTAGAGCGAGTCTTTGCGGAGGTAATGATAAATTATTTGGAAAATAGAAAAACTTGCTGTATGTAACTCTTCATGTCCCTTGTAAGTGCATGTGTGGTAGTAACATGTGCGCTTAAGTAACTCTTTTTGACTTTTCAATACATTTATGAACGGCATCGAAAATTTGAATGTTTACGTCTTACGGAAGAGTTGTATAACTAACCTGCGGAATTGAAACAATTCGATGTCTCAACTTCGTGATAAACGCAAGATTAGAAGTAGTGTCTTGCATTTTATATATATCCCCATTTTCCTAACGTTGATCCGATTTTATTCTTTTATAAATAAATGTTGATTAAGTGAACTTCAATTATTTTTAAGTCGGGCAAAATAATTTGAAATTAATTCTACTCCCAAAAATTGTCTGGGAATATACGTTTCGCGAGTATTTTATGTGTCTTTGAAGCTGTTACTGCAGCCTATTTGTCAAGTCTCGAATGGTTGAAGCAAGAAAAGAGCTAAATGAAGACTTGTTCTAGACTATACTAATTGGAAATTATTTACACTACGTAAGTCCTAACAAATTATATCACTAACAGATAATGAAATCAGACGGCTTGAATCAGTTATCATTTTTTACTCGAGTTTTGTTTTTTGTTTTTGTCGTCTGGATTCAAGACCTTCTCATCGTATTTCCTGTTACAGCGTTCAATAGGTATTATGTTGTTTGGTCAACTTCTGGTTACCTCATTGTGTATTTTTTAAGTGCCCTTTTCTTGAGTGATATACAGTACTTATAAACCACATTACCTTATTCCAGAATGGGTTGTATTAAAGGCGTAACTATAATTTCTAAAGATTTCCTGTTAAGATGGAATTTGAGTTTACGCATTACATTAATTTTTGACATATCTTTTTCTTTATATATTCTATTTGTGTGCCATTAGCCATCATTTGAGAGAAAAACTACAAGACGTTTGTACGCGTCAACTTATTTAATTATTTGGTTGAATATATATATATATATATATATATATATATATATATATATATATATATATATATATATATATATATATATATATATATATATAGTGATGGATAGAAGGGTTTATTAATTTTCCTAGAAATTCTCAGAGATTCAGGTTTAGAAGGGTCAAAAGATACAAGCCAATTATTTTGCCCACTGAGAAATTTTAAAAATGTTTCCGAGTCAGAGTCGATGTTTTGGCGGTTTCGATGGGATTATATGCGACTAAAAAGAGGCTTTTTATCATCTGCAAATAAACTTCTGTTGGACTGTATAACATTACACAACGTCAATTATAAACATCAAGAAAAGTAACGGACCTAAAATAGGTCCTTGGGAAACACCAGCTATTATATATCTCCACTCTGTAAACAAGACCGGAGGTATCGTTCGTTATCTTATATTTTTAAGATAACTAGTGAACCATTTTAGAAGGTTTCCTATGGCACCAATGCTTTCAATTTCTGGACTAGTCCTTTATGCCACACTCGATCAAAAGCTTTACTTATGTAGCAAAATACAATAGGTGTGTTAATTGATTTAACTGTAGAATCGCCCGGGATAAACCAAACTGGATATGTGTAAGAATACTATTTTCACGGAAGTAATTAAATATGTATTAAAAAGTCAGTCAATAATGTTCACATTTATTTAATCAATTACAGTTTGCTCTATACAATAATCTCTGAATAAGAATGTGTTGTCAACTTCATCGTTAATTATCGAACCGTTCTGACGAAGGCACGGAACAGAGTACGTACGACGAGGGCTGATGAATACCTTAAGAACTGACAACCAGTCAGTCCTTCGATAATTTAGTGCATGGTTTCAGCTTTTGTGCTAATGTGTCAATGTGTAGCTATTTGGTTTCTCGAAACATAGAGACTATTTTGTTCCGCAGGGAACGAAATTTAGTCCAATGAGGAGCTAAGTTAGATTGCTTGGCTTGTCGATAGACTCTCTTACGTTTGAGTACTGACCTTTTGATTACCCCTGTGATCCATCGAGGATTTATCATTCAACTTAAACAATTATGTTCGAAATACATTGGCCTCGAATCATGACTACGTTGTCAGTGACATATTTTGCATATTTGTCAATATTGTCACATTTAAATTAATCCCAGTCGGGAGTGGATGCTTTATGTCTCGGAAGATTAAAGTCGCCCTGACCATATATCCACACATGCCTCGTAAACGAGTTACGTTTTTGGCTTTTGAGGTTAAATATCAATAAATAGCACGGTAATATATGATATCTTGATGGGAGAAAGGATCTACAACTCCGCTGAGAATTAAACTTTCATCATTCTTTATCAGAAACAGATCTATCAAGGTTGACGAGTTTTTAGTGAAACGAATGGGCTGATTAATGTTTGGTGGAGGAAAAGCTTATCACATAGTGATTTCATTTATTGACTGGAGAGTAGATTTAGCTTACTGAAGTTAAGGGCGCCTGATACAATTATATCTCTAATTCATGTATCAACCGCCTAGTGTATGGAATCTTCTATCATTGAAACATACGCATTGTTTGCGTTTGGGGGTCAATAGAATAAGTCTACTAGAATTTAGCTTTAGTGAATCCGTAAGCACTCTAAATAATTTAGGTCAAGATACTGTCACCTTTGGACATGAAGCATTTCTTTCACATATATTGTGACACCTACGTGAGTATCACTTTCTTGACTGGTTTGTGGTCAAGTTGGATGGAAAGGTAAAATAAAATAAAGAAACAGAAATTGAGGGATTAAGCATAGCTTCAACAAAGGCCAAAATATCAATTCTGGATACAACTTATATTAATTAGACAAAATACTTTTAACATTATAGTGCGTAAAGGAAGAGGAGGTGTGAACCCTCAAGTAGATTGCGAGAGGAAATTGATGAACTTGATCTGGTGAACGAGGAGCTACTGAAGGAAACTGTAGAAATCTGCTTCTGGAATAGGTTAAATGGCACCGGTTTTTATAAGTAGTTCAGCATTCAGGTGAGAAAAAAAAACTTAGGTAAATAAAACGCGCTCAACAATAAATGTGAAATTGATATTACTTGAATGAATATTGTTTGCGAGACCACGTCTAGACTTACATATCAGTTTGATACTATTTTAAATTAGTGAGGACTTACTTTAAACAAACCAGATGTAGTTGGCCTACTTCATCGCATCGTTGGATCATGGCCTTAAAAAAAATGCGAATCAGTAGTGTAAATCAGAGATTATGATAATAGAATCTCGTGATAGCAAAATTAATATTTTTTCGAGATTTTAAGTAATCACCATAAGGCGATGAAGAAACAAGTGAGTTGCCCCCATGAAATTGCGACCCACCATATCCGCACTATAAATGTAAATTTTGTTGAGTGCACTGTACATGCAAACGTGGGGGCCCCGAGTGGCCGAGTGGTCTAAAGCGCTCTTCGTTACAGATCACTGCCATCTCACCTCTGTCTGCGTAAGTTCGAGTCTCGGATTCGGCTAATGTGGGTATGTGAGAGAGCTTGCCAGTAGCTTCTCGTGGGTCGGTGGTTCTTTCTGGGGTTTTCCCGAGTTCTTCCTCCACCATTAATACTGACCGCCATGTATAGCCTATCGTGTGCTGAAAAATGGCGTTAAACCCTACAACAACAACAACAACAACATGCAAACGTGGTTGAGTAGACAGTGGTAGCGTATACATACTATTCAATACCTGTCTAAACTAAAATCAATTGATATATAGAAAATTTAAATTTAAAACTTTGACAATTAATGGGACGATAAAGAATTCACAAAACATATTTTCACAGTGTAGAATGCAGAAACAATGTAGAAAAGAGGTAAAATTTTGTAGCGTAAACTAATAGTCTTTATGAAAATTCGCATACCAATAATAATATTTACTCATTCTTGTTATGCAGCGGTAAAGATTATTTGGGGAGAACATTTAACAATCACTTTTTAAACTTGTAGCAAAAAATATCGTAGCAGTAATTTTATAAAGTTTATTCTATAGTAATGTGTAAAATGACAAAAAATCCGTGAGCTTCACAATTAAAATGCTGAAGAATGATTTAGAATATATACTTTAATACAATTCTGAGTCAAAATTGAAAACAAAATGTCAGTTGGGTGCAGAGAAGAAAGGTAACATGTTGCCGTTACAAAATACAAAATCAGCAAAAATAGTAAGCTGAAGGAGAATGTGTCGAACCTACAAAATGGCCGCTAGAAAAAATGATAAGAACGGAAATAGCTTAAGATGACTGTGAAATTCTTGGTCCATGAATCAGAGTGCTAAATCTCCATCAACGTTAGACGGACGAAGTTCTGAAGAATTTTTGGAAAGAGAATTTAAATCTACGCAGGCAAAACTTTCGCGAGGGTATTGGTGCGGTAGATTTTTAACGAGTGATTTCTAACCGTGATCTTTCCATCACATATGTAGGCGCTACCAATGCGTTCAAATTTCACAAGCTTCCAAGTTTCGAAAAGAAGATTACTCCTAGGTTTAGTTTGATGTTCATTTACAAATATTAAACCGAAACCATTGTTCTGGATGTTTGGTCGGGCTGTATACAGTTCTCAAGGGCATGATAAGTGCAAATTTGATACCGATAACCCAGGTTTGTGTGACTGCCCCTTATGTTTCACCGTGTAATCTGTCAATGTCTTTAAATCAAGTTCTAGACCGAGGGATTTTGACACTTTCAGGACGTATTTTTCAGTGTCATCATAATGGGTTTATGGGACTGCTCTGATCCGGAGGCAGTTTGAGCGGCTATGCTGTTCTACAACGTCTCGTTTAGCTGAAGTTTCCGATTACAGTCTCTGAGATTAGCGTTTCAGATTGCAGCTGTATAATTCAGACTCTCATGTCCGTAGTAACACCTTGTACTATAGATTTAACCAGGTCCTTAATCAGGGCACTGAGCGCGTTTCCTACAGCAGCCGAGAGGTTTTCAGAAGTTCTTCGTGCTCAAGAGTTATAATACTCTTGGATGGTAATGATCTCATCGCTTATCAATCAAAGGTTTTTTGAGATTCCTGGGAGTTCTGATATTTTCACTTTTTCAGATTGACTATTCCCTCTATTCTCTTTCGTGTCAAGTCTATGTTTAGTATATGTAAGCGACTTTTTTCTCGTTTGTTGTCTGCTCCGCGGCAGATATTTCTCTCATACTAGGCCTAACGTTCTGTGGAACATTATACTACTTTAAACGTAACTTTCTGCGAAACACTATACCATGAAAGTCTCGTGCCTGACTAAGTTACTGAGTTTAAAGCGTGTTCCTGCCGTATAGCTTGTAATTAGGACAGCTAGGTCGAATAATATGGTCATGCTGGTGGTCGAATAATATGGTCATGCCGATGGCCGGTGTGTGAAGAATGTATTGCGAGGAATCAACTTGGACATTGGAATATCAATCAACAATATATAGACAATATTGATCTCCACAAAGTTTCCACCTAAGTGTCAGTTACAAGATTTTGTCAAATTATCTGGGACTCTGCATATTCCTTTTCCATTCTGACCAGTTCATGGAGTAAACATCCGACTATCCATCATTTTGCAAGTTGCAGGAATGTGGTGACTATTACTTTTCTATATTTATCTCGTATTCGGATCAGTTAACTGTAACCTACTGTAATTGTTTCTAATTGCCATAATTGCTCAATGGTAAAGACACAAGGAAACACGAATAGTTATGTTTTGTGTCATGGATTAGGTCTAGGATATGGTATGCATTTGTTGGTTTCAAAAATCTGCAATCTCAGATTTAGTAGATACTTGTATTTCATTGGCTCTTTAATCCAAGCCAAATCTAGCATCGTAGTTTGCTTTGAATACTGCATATATTTACATGGAGGATTTTATCGTTGGAGTTGTGTTTTAACTATTCAGTGAATACATTCATCGTTTTCACTACTGTATCATTCCATTTCTGACTTCTATCATGTGCATTATTTAATTGTCAACGTTTTTCCTTTAATGTGTTTCTTTTGGCTTAAATTATTCGGTTGTATGTTGGGATTGAAAACTCTTTGACTCATTTTGAGAATGTCGTGTGTGTGTGTGTGTGTGTGTCTGTGTGTGTGTGTGTGTATTTCGAGTATACATTCTTCATTTGATTTTTGACGGTGAAAATTACGAGGATTATGGTTAAGATAACAAATAAGAATGCGAGGTTTCCTTTTTGCTTGACTTAATATTTTCAATGCTTTTCTAAAGTTGAATGGTCATTATGGCCTATAAAATGTTTGTTACAACTTAATAAAACCCCTCATAAAATATAAAGCACTTCGAGGAGCATTGGTTTGGCATTATTTGGTGATACTTTATTGATGTATGATGGTTTGAAGTATATTAGTGTTCTTCAACAAACAATATACCAACAACTCTATTATCCTTAATTGCACCGAACTTGATTTGAATGCATTATTCGTTGATGCACCATTAAGAACTTGAAGCATGTATATCTGACTGATAAATATGAGATTGCTTCTGCCCGTCATTATTTCATGCCCTCGGTCAGATCCTGACACTATCTAAATGCGGAATCATTTCCTGCCCTTGGTCAGGTCAGTACACTATTTATATTCGGGGTGATTTTCTGCCTTGAGACAAATCGTGACACTTTCTATATACGGCATTATTTTCTGTCTTCACTCATCATCATCATCATCATCATTTTCTGCCTGACTCTCTCTATCTCTATAAGTCAGCATTTCCGGTTCTTCGTCAGATCCTTGCACTATTTATACATTTATATACGACGTCATTTTATATCAATAGTCAGATCCTGACACTACATACGGCAACAGTTTCTGTCGACAGTCGGATCATTTCACTATCTGCATACGGCAAAAGTTTCTGCCCTCAGGCAGATCCTGACAATATACGCAACAGTTTCTGCCCTCAGTCAGATCTTGACGCTATCTATATACGGCAATAGCTTCTGTCCTGAGTCAGATTCTGACCCTATCTGCATACGGCAACAGTTTCTGACACGAGTCAGATAGCCACACTATCTATATACGGCTTCTGTCCTCAGTCAGATCCTGACACTATCTGTATACGGCAACAGTTTCTGTTCTCATTCGGATCCTTTCACTATCTGTATACGGCAACAGTTTCTGTCCTCGGTCGGATCCGTACACTATCTACACATCTCGCAAATAAAAAAACAAGATCTTAATACAACGACACATCTTGTAAATCAGGAATAACTATTGACATTTGTTGCAGTATTTATTGCTTGCTTCAGGATCTCATTTACTGACTCTATCACAAAGTAGCTTTTTCGAACTGAATATGAATGCGATAACATCAATTTTTGGCTAAGTATTTAATTACATGACATCTTTAGTCTTTGTATGTTAACAGCTGGTCCATACAGATTTTATCGACCAGTTCATAATTCTGCATTTGGGCACTGAGCACAGTTGTCTCTTTTCCAGCATGTACGCAACGTGTACCATATATGTATGGGATATATTATTTAGTCAACTAAGCGAACTTTAATTTTATTGAATAAGTACATAATGTGTAAGAAATTTTAATAGATTTATACAATATTTTAGAATCACTGTAAGAATCTTAATCAGCCAATTTCTATTGCATTTCAATAGTATGTGATTTAAATTTAATAAATCCGAAGTCCACAAGCTGTATCATGTAAACTTATCAAATACTGTCACCTGGATAATCTGAAATGAATAATGGAATTGTTTTAATCATGTATATATACTTGTACATACATGTATGTATGTATGTATGTATGTATGTATGTATGTATGTATGTATGTATGTATGTATGCACGCATGCATGCATGTATGTATGTATGTATGTATGTATGTATGTATGTATGTATGTATGCGCATGCATGCATGCATGTATGGTTGTCTATGTATGTATGTACGGTTGTCTATGTATGTATGTATGGTTGTCAGAGTAGGTATGAAAGTATGTATGTATGAATGTAGGTATGTAAGTACATGCATGAATGTAAGGATGTATGCGCGAAGGTATATGGGTAATTCGTACAAAAATACCATAGAAATGCAAAAAAATTGAATAAAAGAAAACACGTATGTAATGAAATGAGCTAGAAAACTTGCTGCAAATGAAACGAAAGAAACAACGATCAAGAATAACAAGTAGTCGAAAATACAATCGTTTCGGAAGAATTGGAATTCTTTACATTTGACTAGCACGTTTTAAATGAATTATCGCGTTGGCTGTCCCTCGGAATGCTAGGAATGGAACAGATGTAAATAATATGCATGGTAGTTAAAACGAGCAGTTTTCACAATATCAGTATTATTAAAGTCTGAGGGTAGAGTAACCTCAGCATATATTTGTGACGAAAATACAGGAATATGCTTATCTCCGAGCATGAACAAGTTTTCTTGCAGGATTTTTTATTTGAAAACTTGACAATATTGCTTATATCAGAACTGTATAGCAGTCTCCACTTAGATGCATATTAATCGTGGTTCCGAAGCCAAATACCCATGCCATTAAATGATGAGAATAGGAGGGTCAGCTAGTAGGACACACGGGATGCTTAAAGTACCAACTTGTATTCACGATTTTGTTGACTCCAATACATAAACCAGGTCATTAAACACGACAATGAATAACCGCGCTGACAGCGGTCTTCTTTGACCTTACCCTTGGATTACTGAATTTGGTTTCGAATGTTGTCCGTTGAGCAGAACAAGGGCACTAACATTTCGAAAAGAATTATGAATCAGTCTCCACACTTTTCCTTTTCCTTGAAAAGCTTATAGAAAAGACAATCAGGCCATACTGTATTGATGTCCTTTGCACTGTCCAGGAATGCAGCACGTATTTGTGACTGACCTTCTAGATAGTTGGCTACTCCATTTTTATAATAAAGGTACAGTAATGCCACTACATTGGTTTCGAAATCCTTGTTGCAAGAGGCGAGAAATCTTATCCTTTACCTAGAATGAGCAAGTCTGTTCAACATTATTTTTCTTCTAAAAACGCTTTGAAAAACTGGAAAGATTGAGATGAGATGTCTCAGTAGTTACATCGAGACTGCTTTTTCCACTTCGAAGAAATGAATAACAATTTCACACTAAAATATTCGTATTAAGTTTCTAAAGAGATGATGTGATTGTATGCATGGTACAATATGGAACTAATAGATTTATAAACATATATAATATGTTCTGCATTTATTTTATCATTTTTATTCAGCTCATACGCCATCTTCCTTGTCATTTTGCATTATGTTACCCACAACCTTTATTCCTTCTTCAATATTTGAATCCACAATATCCTTTCCTTCTTCAATATTTGAATCTACAACATTCTTTGCGATTTTTCCTAATTTATATTCCGTAAGAGATTAGTTGAAATGATCATCTAGTATTATATTTCCAAGCTTTTCAAAATGCTGGCGCCACGGATTATTAATCAAAAGAGAATCTCTTCTTATTTCTCCGTCCACATTTAGCTCAAAAATATCATGTCTCTGTCCCATCGTATGCAGTCTCACTTTTCTACATAACTTCCATACATCAAGTTATGCAGTTTTTTCTAACTCATGGAATTCATCCTGTTTATATTGTTCTTTAGGCTTGAGTATTTGGTTTCTGAACTTTCTTTTCGCACTCTTGTATTCTGTATATGACTTGTGAAGCATACCATGGGAACGTTCTTTGTTAATTTATAAAATTCGTTTTGCTCATCTCGTCATGCAGATCGGCAAAATGGGGTAGGGTTTTAGATGCCAACTAGAAGGTTTTCTTTGGGAGATTTTTATCAGCTGAATCACATAAGAGTCGAAAAAGTATCAAGGGCGTATTGTATATCTGCATTGTCTTGCATAAGTAGTTTTACCGATTCTAATTGTTCATTGATTTCAATTTTGTGCATCTACAACTGCTCTGTAGAAGCTTGTCTCCGGTTGACTGTAACCGGATAGTGCGAAAGATCCGATTTCTAGAGTTCGTCATGAACTATCAACCGTGCTTTTATTGGTAAGATCCGATTTTTAGAGTTTGTCATGAACTATCAGCCGTGCTGTTATTGGTAAAATCCGATATCTAGAGTTTGTCATGAACTATCAACAGTGCTCTTATTGGTGAGGGATTCGATATATTTAGATGATGATCCTCTTTAATGTTGGCACTGCAAACAAAAGAGTATAATCGAGCCATGAAGAGTGTTGGCCATCAGATTGGTAAATTGTACATCCGGGCTTTCCAGACGTTGATTTACTACTTGTAGAGACTAGATGCCTAGTTTTAAGAAAGGAATGCAACAAATAACCCTTATTGTTTTTACGTTTCGGAACCACTTCTTTCTGCAGCTCTTCACTGAGGTCACGATAAATAATCACAAAACCTTTCTGACTATATTGATCATAAAGGCATTCCTGTTTTCCATTACTTCCTTATACTCACCTAATGAGGCATTCGTGGAAGGAAAAGACACATAGAACATAGTAAGCGTGCATATTAATTTGAACTGCAATAATTCAGTCCGTTCCGATGTTTTCAGGAAAGAGACCGGCAGCGACTTTCGATATCTGCAATTCCTCTAAATCCGGAGTGACGTATTACTACTCACGGACACGTGTGGATTTTGTTATCCGGCCTGGCAAAAGCAGTAAATTCTCTGTTGATTCCTTGTAGAAATTGTAGTTGTGTTGGAGGCACACCTTGCTCTTGTATGCACACAGTATCTACATTTTGGAGTAAAAAGCGAAGATATGGCTTTCGTGATGTTATGCCCTTCGCGTTCCTAGTCATTCATTTTAGAATCGTCATGCAACTTATAACCAGACGCTGTATCGCATGCAGGTTGTGAATAGGCGATGGTTTATCCATGATACCATTCCATGGCTAATACAAACTTAGTCCAAAACCCTTGTTGTAAAGTTCTGCCAGATAGCGTTTTCTGAATAGTAATAGGAACGCTACAAGTTTCTCCATTGTCAATAGACCACACATTTAGTATCCGAATATTTGTAATTTTTATTCCTCGATTGTATTAATGTCTGTATATTACTTGATTTGGCTCATTTGGTTCGTAATCTGCTTTAATTCGAGATAACAACAATCATTTTGGGTTGGACCCCTCTTCTCGTCCTTTATGTTATGTCTCTGTTTAGTATCTGGGTTGGCTGAAATACAATATTCGTGAGATTCATGCGATATGTTTTGAATGTGGTATTACTAGTGGCCCATATCTGACCCTCATTCGTTGTATTTTTTCTCAACTCTCCTGTTTTCACTTGTCGTACCTTTTCCTGTTGCCTTTATTATACATTGTGCTGTATTGATTGGGGCCTTTACTGCCGGAGATTGCAACACTTCTGAGTTTTGATTCTCTACTCTGAGATGCTTGAGTTTGTTTAAGCAGTATTTCTATTATCTTTTTGGCCTATCAGCATTCTTCCACGAAACCCATGATGCTGATTATCGATTACAGTTTTATTCCGTCTTGACATTTGATGTACTTGATGTATTCGTAGGTAGGCAAAATGAACTGGTCATCCTTTAATACGAGAAAGACAGCTGCATAAAGTTTGTCGATTGAAACTGAACTCCACGAATCTGCGCTCTTAAGGTTTCAATTTACTTTCGTTTACGGCTTGCACGTATGTTTGTCTCCAAACGCAATCACGACTCCCTTGCCTCGTCGAGTCGTTTCATTTCTCATCCTTATTTTGGATAATCCAATTCAAACAACGATATATCTTTTCATTTTCTTCATTTATTCCGTCATATTTTACATTTAGTTCATCCTTTACAAATTGTTTGAAATAAGTAAAAAAATTTCTTGAAGAATGGGTATGTTGGTTTCATGTTTTTCATCTTGACTATTATTCCCAAAATCATCTAGTGTTGCATTGCCTTTCGATATATCTATGTCACCCTGATTGTCCAATTTTTTGTAGAATTCATTATGCAGCTCAGACTGTCGGTTCTACTCTGCTTGTTTTTATCATATTTAGACATACACACCCTCACTTCACTGGTGTTACCATCACCCTCTAGAAAAAGGAAATACCGAATAGATATCGTCTACTATATTTTCTTTCACTGGAACATATCAGAACTTGATGTCCTCTCCACCAGTATGTATGTATGTATGTATGTATGTATGTATGTATGTATGTATGTGTGTGTGTGTGTGTGTGTGTGCGTGCGTATGTATGTATGTGTCTGTGTGTGTGCGTGCATACGTGCGTGCATTAGCCGCTATGTCTGTCTCTCTATCAGTTTATTAGTATGCATGTACTTGATTCAACACACACACACACATACACACACACACACATATATATATATATGCTTATGTAAGTATGCATGTTTGAATATATGTTCGGCATACTTTACCTAGTGTGGATAAGTTTTAAAATTAAGAATAGTATTGTCAAAATAATTGTAGGAAACATTATTTTAATTAATATGCTTGAGATCATTTTTAAATTACTCATATTAATAAAATGTATAAACTTCCTACATAGGTGGAGATACAAAATAAAAGAGACGCAAAACAAAACAGTTTGTAAATAGAACGATGCAAAGAGACGTGGATGATAGACAAATAATATAATTACACAAAGACAAAACTAATACAACTGCATAAGTCTAGCCCCCAGCAACACAAAAATAGCAAGCTAAGGTATAAAGCCTGTTACAGATAATAAGGCAACCATATGTGGTAACTTTTAGTTATATATACATACATGAAAATATATGGGGAACAGGGAACAGACAACTAATTCGGTTCCCTGGGACTGCAATATTAATATTATGATCAAATGACTATACTTTTTTTGGCAACAGGCGTGGATTGCATCCTATAAAGGATCTATCGAAGAGGAAACGTTTAAAACAATGAAGATGACATATTGAACGACATATTTTTTAGAATTATTCCCTCGTAGGTACCTACTATCCCTCCCTTTTACATACAGTTGTACCTTTGCGGCGACATAGAAAAATTAAAAGTTTTGTGTCGAAATCTATTATTGTGTACAAATTACACATATATAGGCTTCATATGAAAAATTACATTAATTTTTCCAGTATTTATTTTCAGCAAAATAGCAACTTTTATTTTCTTAGAATATTTCATTTATTATACTACCACACATACATGCTGGCCGGTTTCATTGTTAAAAATACTAAGTTGTATGTGACCAATAAAGCATTTTTACATATAGAAACGCGAATCGCTGGAAGAAAAAATTAACTGATGTAAAAAGATCATTAGTACATGTTTTACTACGCTAAGACATTTTGAATGTTAGAAGGACATGCATTTTACTGTATAATTAAAACCAAAACCACCTGCGTTCTCCAACATTATCTATTCCATTTATCACTCGTACAGATGGGGACACGCAGTCAACTATACTTCCTGGAAATGTCCCTATGGCGCTAACACATTTTTATTGTTCGGCAACTGATACTTTTTGTATTTGGTTTTAAACGGAACAATCGATTTTTAAGTGGCATGCAGTCGTTAAATACATATGACACCAATGTACGAAGTAAAGCTAGTTCTGCTAGGCTGTCCTTGCTAAAAATTGGTTCCTGCAACCAGCTTTATCAAAGGTGTGTGACAAAGTAACTTTTCCTGGAAATCTGTTGCATGTCTGCAATATGATGCGTTTTGCAAACTTACAGAGAAATCATTTATTACAAATAATAACAGCGTGATCAAACCAAGTCACAAAGTGTATAGAAGCGGTATAGAGTACTTCTTGCGAACAGCAGAAAAAGCGTTTAAGTGTGAGATATATTTTTGAGACTTGACTAGATAAAGAACGAAATCAGTCCAAAAATGTCTTACATTTCATTTAAAATGGGCACAGATGTAAGATTCTAGTTGCCACGTGACAAAATACTGTTTTTAAACAAAATGTTTGAATAGCTGTAGCACCAATTCAATGACGTCGATCTATCAAAACACTGTAACCTATTGCGACATCAATACATTGTTCACGTACACGAGGTAAAATACAACATTTCACACGTCTGCATATAAAAAATCTGCAACGGGTCAAAGAACCATCATTGGAGAATTCATCATAATATTTTACAGTATCCATAAAGTCATAAAACTTGAGAATCGATTACACAGTCTTTTACAACCTTTTGTGCAGCGCATAATCGATTTTCAAAATTTATGTTTCCATGAATCATGTAAATTATTCACGAAGTCATGAAGCTTGAAAATTGGCTTGTACCGTCATAAATTGGCAAAGCAATATCATAGGATGGGAACATGAAAAATCTGTCCCACGCCTGGTTAGTCAGCGACCTCATTAGTATAACAGTGACGTCATTCACAAAACGGCAAATTTTATAAATTAAATCTGAATTGTGATGATTGGTTCACATCAGCGCTGGTACATATTGGGTAAAAGATACGAAATATGTGTAGTTTCTTCATAGATGAATATTTATATTTATGACGCAGTTGTCAGTGAAGCTTGAAACTTTATTATACACTGCATGAACGATCGTTTATGGTAATTCGTGCAGTGTGTACTTGATTTTCAATTTTTCACGACTTAATGAATGCTGTAAAATATGAATTCTTGACTTATTATCCAATTTATTTAATGAATTAAATAATTTCCCTCCTTTGCGAGCTGTGATGTAATCAATGCTTATCTTAGATTCTGTTTTTCTCATAGTTTTATCCTGAGAAGAGATAGTCCAGATAGAACGAAAAATAAATGAGTTTCGGCATTTCATGCTGACGGCTCCGGTGGCCTAAGTGGTTAGAGCGTCCACCTCAGATGCGAAAGGTCGCAGGTTCGAACCCCAGCCAAATCATAACAAAGACTTATAAAAATGGTACTAGCAGCTGCCTCGCTTGGTGGTCAGTATTTAGAGGTTAGTGTCTGGATAAGGTGACTTGATTGGTGATGATGCGACATGTATGTGGCATGATCCTTCAGTGCTGGACAACACTATTAGCTGTCACAATGCAGACATCGAAGCGATGAAAAATTGTTAAAGCTACTTTAAAAATCCAAATCACATACACACACACAAACACACGCGTGCACGCATTTCATACTGTCTCAAACGTTGCATTTTTCAGTTCTTGCGCATGAAAAAATAGGCTCTAAATGCGAATGAAAACATATTACACAGTTCAATAACCAGAAATGTTTATAATTTTGTTTAAAAAATTACAGTTAAAAGAGGAACTGTCCTTCCAGTCGATTAAACATTCGATACTGACCACATCATTTTTCAACACTGATTCTCTGATGGAAATGTGTGTGTGTGATGCCACATAGTTCACTCGTTCAGGTCAGTTGGATCAGTGGAAGCGCCATATACGTGGATTTTGACGAGACTGTTCGCCATGTTTTCAATGAAAAACGGCCTCGATTCTACCATAGACATTCACCACAGATGCAGTAATATATATGGCCAAATAAGCAGCATTCAAGTAGTTGAATATTTATCTGAAGGGATGATTACTGCATACAGAAATAACAGCAAATCTAAAGTTTTTTCTTTCTTTCCGGGTACTGGTTTGCATCCCTGTGGCTCAAGTGATTTAATGGGTTTCTTTGGTGGATAATTTCATTATTCGGTTTGGAAGAATGTAGTCATTGGATAATTTTCTAAGTGGAGAGACCAGCATGTATTGACATTATCTTCTTAAGACAGGTGAGTTTATTCGCTGGTGTAGGTTGACATTTAAACCCTGCTAATCCTGGGGTGGAGTGCAAGATCCATACCATGTGGTAGCAGCAATGTAAAAGGGACCGCCTGTATTTACGACAGGATGTTGCCTATATTACCACAGGATGTTGGGCGTTTCTCTGAATATACTCATTATCTTCGCGTTAGATAGTGTGATGAATTTTCTCCCACACCATGGATTAACTAGGCCAATGACCAGCGGCTTTATTCGTGTTCTAGCTTTAGTTTGGCATCCGGGCAATGTTTTGTGGGAATGACAGGCTTTATTCTGACCTAAGCAACCACTGTGTATTTTGTGATAGTCGTCCGATTTCACAATCGGATTAGGTTACTGATTGGAAATGTCGGTCACCATATTGTTATTAGCATTTCTTTCATTTCACACATGTAATATTTATTTCAGTCATCCTCCATTGATACAGAGTTGTTCCTACCTGCCCGTAACGTCATCTCTTCATGTTGAAAACAGGATACATCATTGATATAGTATTTCTGAACGCCAGGTTAATTGACCATTGCAGACGAGAAATAATGTTTCGAATTTATAAATACAATAATGAATAAGCTTTTGTATTTATGAAGAATGATGGTTCATACAATAATGAATCATTTATCAACTTATTACATTTTTATTGTCCCCCCAAAAATCAAATTAGACCAATGAGTTTGGTATGGTGATGTCGTACACATGCGCTTCAATACTAAATGTTCCTTCATTTGATTTCTTCTCTTCCAGTAGCATCATTATTCTAGTTTCATGATTTAATTGTCCGACTATCATCGTCATTATCACTGTCATTCTCTTTTTCTTTCTTCTGATGAGTAAACAAAGTAATCGCTTCTCAAGCAATGTCAGTATACTAATTAAATGCATACCCGCAATTACCGGGGGAGGGGAGGGCTCGAATTAGCATCACTGTGGAACATTTTTTCTTTTCAAAAAAAACCCAACTCATTCTGAAACTGCCGATTGTTAAAACATGTTCGAAAGGAATACAAGCGAAGAAAAATGTTCCTAATTTAAAATGTGAATACTTGCTTCTGATCGTAATGTATACATGAAATGAAAGGAAATGTGAAACTCATTATGACATTTTCTTATTAAATAAATGACATTTTATAATTTGCCACTTCGCGCTCGAATTGAGTTCATGCCAATGAAAAAATCGGCGGACCTGGCGATTCGTATAGCAATGGCATTTTATATTTTTGGGCACAGACCTGGATAATACCATGGCTTTACTAAAGTTTCCAGATGATTTCCAGAATTTCACGCTCGATGGTGTTTCGAAAATTTTATCATTTGAAAGAGACGATTCGTAAAATTACTGTCGATGGGAAGTATTTCTAATTAGCAGAGAATGTATTCATGCAACATATCACAACAAGATTTAATTTCTCAATGATGATTACGGATGCTTATATTTATCAATGCTGAATCTGAATATTCTCACGGTCTAATGCGCATCAAAGTGCGCAATTTCAATAGTCAAATAGTTGTTGTTGTTCACTAGTGCTTATTTCCACAAACACCGTGTAAGCAGTCTTACGAAGCCGCTTTCGTATATATATATATATATATATATATATATATATATATATATATATATATATATTTCAGACTACATAGTCCAAACATCTAAATTAAAAGATAGCTATAAAGTCAAAACATTGTAAACATAAAAGAACATAATTAGTATACAGATACATCTACAATTAACTGCACCCTGCATTGTTAAGAATGAAATTAAGGGACACATTTAAAGAGTAATTTGTTCTATCTGCTAATAATATTAGAATTTAAATGAATGTCATAGTTCCCAAGAGATTTCGATATACAGTTCTTACCATTAGATATTCTTGTCATCATTGAGAATGCATACTTTCTCATTACTTCCTCAAAACTGAATACATTATAATTTATAAGCATGTTGGAGACACTGTTCCATGTAGAAATACCTAATAGAAAACGAACACTATTATTATACCCAATAACTTGTTTTCTTTTCATACATTCACTAAAGTTTGTCCACAGAGGAGCACAATACATAGTGCAGCAATAAGATTTGAATAATCTAATTTTGATATTCAATTCTTTCTTTGTGTAGAAGCATGTTTGTTCGAGTACAAAAAATAGGTAGTGTCTCATTATATCTTCATTATCTAACCGATTGGATTTCAAAATATGACTCAACGACGAAACACTGTTGACATACGTAAGAGCATTGCCGTTAAGACGCACGGGGGACGGGGATCATAGGGTGAAATAAATTGGCTTAAATACCATGCATACTGATTTTTTCGTAATATAGATTATATCATTCTCAAATGCGTATTGTTCACATATCTTTATTAATTTCCTTAAACCTGAGTAGTGAAGTGGGATACCCTACGGACAATGGAAATTCCAGTCAAAACACCCCTGGGACACTCTACGGACAATGGAAATTTAACATGGCGAAAAATCGTGGGACACTCTACGGACAAGGGGAATTAACATGGGAATAAATCGTGGGACACTCTACGGACAAGGGGAATTTAACATGGGAATAAATCGTGGGACACTCTACGGACAAGGGGAATTTAACATGGGATTTTTTTTTTAAAAAAATTTTTTTAAAAAAGGGGTAGGCAATTCAAAGACTATCTCTTTTCGAGAAATATGGCTGGCCCTGAAAAGGGCCTTTGGGTTTTCTTCTTCTAATTTCTTCTTTTCCTCCACCAAGTTCTTATTTTATCTCCTACACTCTTCTTCTCTTTCTTTTTTTTTCTTCTCCTCTTCTTTCTTCTCTTCCTCCTATTCTTTCTTCTTCTTTTCATTTTCTTCTTCTTTTTCAATTTTTTCGTTCCAATTGCGTATTCTTATTCTTTCCTCTTCATCCTCCTTCTCCTCCTTGATCTCTTTCATGACACCACTAATTTTGTCCTTTGCTTTCCTTAAGTTATTAATTTCCATCTTCACACGATGGGGACTATAGGAATAATGGTCTTCAACCAGTCTTAATAGCATCTGTTCCATTATTCCTAAGTTGTCTAAAACGTCTTGCAAGGTTTGTAATTTGTCCATTTGGTTTGACGCCATCTTCTTTGTATTCTTTGCAGAATGGTTTGAACAACTAATACTGTGGGTTCTTATACGAAAAGCGCGAACGTGAAGGAAAACATCCCCCTAAAAACATAAAATGGATCTTACCTAGATGATGACCAAACATCGCGTGGACGTGAAGGAAAACATCCCCCTACTTTCTCATTTCATATAATATAACCCTAACTATACTCTCCACATTTGCTAAAAAACCCATAATCTACTATTCACACTAACATACCTGAGCTCTTACAAACACACAAACACATACACTTCCACTATTAATAAAGAGTTAGTGTTTATATTCACACTACTCTACCTACACACATTGGCAAATCGATAGTTATTTCTTTTCTAGAGTATTGGGTAGCCCTGAAAAGGGCTGTTTTGTTTGGAACTTCATGGGCACCTGGTTAATGGTGGCACCTTCCAGGCCTGGCGCCACATACGCATCTTATCCCCCAGTTACTTTTTACCTTTTGGGGGGAGAGAGCAGAGGCAGGATATGTCGCTTCAGAATCCCAATTTTCGCTCTCTGGGATTTTGAAATTTTTTCTTCTCTCCTTTTCCTCCTCC
Source organism: Sinohyriopsis cumingii (assembly GCA_028554795.2). Taxonomy (NCBI): domain Eukaryota; kingdom Metazoa; phylum Mollusca; class Bivalvia; order Unionida; family Unionidae; genus Sinohyriopsis; species Sinohyriopsis cumingii. The sequence goes on along the minus strand of CM068825.1, from coordinate 151,214,069 downwards.
TCCTCTTCTTCTTTCTTTCTTCTTTCCTCTTTATATCTTCTCTCCTCCTCTTCTTTGTTTCTTCTTTCCACCTCTCTTATTCTTCCCTCCTCGACAATGGCTTCCGCGCCCAGTTCATTTAATATGCGCCTGGCATATTCCAGATGCACATGAAGCTCCAACAGTTTCTCAAGTCTCGTGTTCATTTTTTGGTGTTGATCAATCAACAAGGGTAGCTGGACTGCCGAACGAGTTTCAATTTATACTGAAAGCGCGGACGTGAAGGAAAACATCCCCTAAAAACATAACATTCATCTTACCTAGATCATGACCAAAAAAAACAACAACAACGCGCGGACCTAAAAGAAACACTCGCTCACTTTTTTATGCTACCCATCACTTCAATAGACTATCCACATACTCAAAGCAATCCAATCTAACCCCAAATATACACCTCAAGCAGCCCAAAAAAACAAACAAACATCATTTTAATCTACTATCCACACCAACCTACTTTATCACTTACAAACACAAACACACCAACACATACCCTCAAAATTTTTAAGAAAGAGTTAGTGTTTATTTTCACACTACTCTACCTACACACATTGGCAAATGGATCATTACTTCTTTTCTAGAGTATTTGGGTAGCCCTGAAAAGGGCTGTTTTTTGTTTTGCTATGGCATTCTTTTTTTAGTTTCTAAGAATGCGATGTCCTCTGAGGATAGACTTTCTGGCAACACTGGACAACAAATTTTTACAAAAGTCATGTTACTGAAATAAAATTAGTCAATTCTTATCAATTTTTATGTGCTGAACACGAATATGACAGTCAAATTGCAAAATTGGCTCTAGTTTTTTTGTAATCTGCAAGAAATTAATGTTTACATAACGAAATGCATTCCAATAGTAAAAGGTCAACTGTAATAGCCTACCTATAAAAAATCAAGTCATTGACTACATCTTAGATTTCTTCGCCTGTCTCTTGTACAGCTGTTCGGGAGCATCTCTGAGGAGTGTCCAGCAGTAGTCAGCCAGCATTGTAGTGGACCATTTTCCCTGGTATCTTTGTTCCATTGTTGCGATATCTTGATGAAAACGTTCGCCGTGTTCATCACTAACAATACCACAGTTGCTAGGAAAGAAATCCAAATGGGAATGAAGGAAGTGAATCTTTAGAGACATATTGCAGCCAAGTTTCTTATACTTCATCAACATGTCTTCTACTAGTTCCTTATAGTTTTCTGCCCTAACATTTCCGAGGAAGTTTGTAGAAACTAGGCGAAAAGCATTCCATGCTTGTTTCGCGTCACCTTCCAGCAAGTTGTTGAACCGGTCATCTTTGAAAAGCTCTCGAATCTGAGGACCCACAAAAACTCCCTCTTTAATCTTTGCTTCGCTGAGTCGAGGGAATTTTTCATGCAGGTATCGGAATGCTGGCAAAGTCCGGTCAATGGCTTTCACGAAGTTCTTCATCAAACCTAGTTTGATGTGAAGGGGTGGTAGCAAGATTTTCTGAGCCTAACCAGAGCTGGGTGTTGGATATTCTTCTCTCCAATGGCTACATTCTGCCTGTGAGTCCATTCCTTCCTCATGTAGTGCATTTCCCTTACTCGGCTATCCCACTCGCATAAGAAACACATGTATTTTGTATATCCTTGCTGCAGTCCCATTAAAAGGGCAACTACCTTCAAATCACCACAGAGGTACCAGCTGTACTTGTTATACTCAATGGAATTCAGTAGCTGCCTTAAGTTATCGTATGTCTCTTTCATGTGGACAGCATACGCTACTGGAATAGATGGAAGAATGTTTCCATTGTGCAAAAGCACAGCCTTGAGACTCAGTTTCGAAGAGTCCACAAATAGTCTCCATTCTTGTGGGTCATGAGTGATTTTTAAAGCATTCATGAGGCCCTCAATATCGGAACAGAATATCAGATTACTTTCCTTTCTGAAGAAAGGCTCCAATTGCTGGTGGCGCTTTCGATATGCAGTAATTGTGAAGATTCCATTGTTGGAGTCTTGATCCTAGCAATTCTGCCTTGTTCTTTGATAAGTCCAAATCACGAATCAGGTCATTTAGTTCTTCCTGTGTTATTCTGTGTGGGGTTGATGATGCACCACAGTGAAAATCTGGATCACTGCATGCTGATGGACCAGGAGAAGAACAGGTCGACTCTTCTTTGTCTTCGTCAGATGAATCAAGAGAATATTCTGCTGGAGGTTCTGGAATAGGAAGTCCCTCACCATGTGGAACTGGTCTCAATGCAGACGGAATGTTTGGGTAGACTATTCTCGACTTCTTTCGCTTCGTTATTCCGCCGGAAAGAGGAGGAACCAAGCAGAAGTAACAGTCATTTAGGTGGTTGCTTGGCTGTCTCCACACCATTGGGACTGCAAACGGCATTGATGACCTTTTGCAATTCAACCACTGTGAAAGCTGTGTTGTACATGTAGCACAGCATATATGCGGAGCCCAAGGCTTGTCTTGGTCACCAACCTTGCATCCGAAGTAAAGATGATATGCCTTCTTCAGTTGAGAATTGATACTTTTCTTCTGGTTGGCAAATGTCACTTCCCCACAAATATAGCAAAAATTGTCCGCGGTATTAACACACTTTCGAGGCATTACTGTTCTTTATTGTACGTAAATGGATAAAATAATAAGTTTTATGTAACAGTAGCTTGAACTGTCTCGCACAACGTCTAAAATATTTTAAATGCTGAACCTATCTGATTGGGCTTTATATAGTACACTGCTTACGTCAGCTTCAGCAGCCGCCTGGCATTAGTATAATAGGCCTACACATGTATAGTACACTGCTGACGTCAACTTACTTCAGCAGCCGCATGGCATTAGTATTGCATTGCATCAGAAAATGATACAATCAACTGTGGATGATGTGAGCATGATGGTATTATGCAATGTTACATCATTATTCCGGATGTTGCTGCAGTCCTACTGGAGAAATTTACACAGTGAAACATAGAAAATGAGGTATATGAATATCTTCAAAACGAGAGCCAATACAAATTTTTCACGGTTATATTCGTGTTCGGCACACCAAAATACTACAGATTAGGGCCTTTTCAAGTCAGTAATGATTTCACTGTTGACCAGTGCAATAGGTCTGCTTCTTCGGAAAGAGAAGAAGAACTCTTTGGTGTCGATACGGCAATCGACAAAGACTCTGTCAGGTTCAGGTTGCTGCTGCTGCTGCTGCTGCTGTTCTTGTTGTTGCTGTTGCTGCTGTTTTTGAAGTCTGTACTTCTCTGTCCATTCTTCTTTTTCCCTGTTCACTTCTTCTCTGAAGAGCTCTTCTATTAGGTCTTCAGTGATTTTTAACATTCTCACATTCTCTATTTCTTCTGGCTTCGGTATCAGACTGTGTCTGACCCTATGCAAATTCACGTAGGCTTCGTTGAGCTTAGCTAGTTTGGAGCACATCTTCTTAGGAGGATGAGTCGACAATGGATGGTTAGACTGGAAACAACCCCGGTTATTATAGTGAAAGCGCGGACGTGAAGGAAAACATCCCCACACGATTTTCGATTCGCAACGTTCAGTGATTGTCATGAGAGGGATAGTAAGAAATGAAAGAGCATCAATTCAACATTCTTATAGCTAAACAGAAGACAAAGGCATTTTTTCAAAACACAACATTTTTTATTCAAAAATCACTTAACACTAAACAATAACATTTCTAACATTTTTTAACAATAATCCAACACTATAACATCAAACAATTTTTTTTCAAAACACAAACATTTTTTTCTCAATCAACAATCTACTTTGAACAGGGCTGACAACGTTGTGAATGAAATTGTGATTTCCACTGTTGGAAATCATTAGGCCATTGATGGACACTACGTTTCCTAGCTTGAGACAAAAGATAAGCATAATGGTCACAAAACCATCGATCTACTTTCACATCGTTTCTAGCAGAAGAACGAGGATCGAAATGAGTCACTAAATGTTCTAAGGAATAGCCCAGGCTCCGATGATGCAGAAAATACACACAGTACTGTCCACACACCAAGGAATCTGTGCCTTGTAATTTCACGTTATTGAATCGGGTGGTTTGAGCATTTCTTCTCATAAAGTCAATGATATCGTCTTCCAAAGGGGGCAATCCGTACGAATCGAAATATTCCACACATCCTTCTTGAGGAAAGTAGACGGCTACCCAGTGGGTTCCTGGGAGATGACTGTCGTCCGTGTTGATCACGTAAGCTTGATGGTCTTTAGGTTTGCGATGAGGGAGTTCATCTTTAGCACAGACGACAGGATTCCAAGAAGCCGTATACGAACTGTGGTTCAAAAGGTAATAAAGTTCCCAGGTATCCATTGTTTTTGTGTTTTTTCTTCTTCTTCACAGGTAATAATAAGTCGTCAATTCGATCCTGACTTTTTGCTTGAAAATGTCTGACGAATAAACGGTTATTCGTTCTGTTTCCTCACTCTGATTCAGGAGAGCTTCGATACGATGGATCTCTTGAGTGGTTAATGGTGGACAAGAATGTTCACGCAAGTCTTTATACCACTGGTGCAACACGTCTTTGTTCGAGATGAGACTCCAAGCTTCGTCCAGATACTCGTCCAATTTTTCTTCTTGACTCAACATTAGGCATTTATCGTGTTGAATTTGACTGGGATGATCGTTTTGACATCCATAGCAATTTTTCTTGATCAATTCCGTCATTTTATCGACCAAGTGTTTGGCAAAACAGGAGACTAAATGGGCTTCTTGTTCTGGCCATCTCGATTTCATCATGATCACTTCTTCTTCCACAGTCTCCTTACATTCCATGTCCAAAGTTTCTCCACTAGGTAAAGAGGGATAACAGTCTTCCATGACTTCTAGTAATCTAGAATGACTTCTCTCAAACTATTGATTTCTATGGTATTATCGAATTCTGCATACAGGATGACGTTCACTGTCTTGTCCAGTTTATCTGCAAACTGAAGTTCCACACGAATCTGACCTGATTTTATAGGGTGAAAATGTCCCTCGTCGCTGCCTTGATCTGGAGTGAAATCAAAAGCCCACAAAGCGTAGCCTCCTGCGTAATCGTTGTACGTAATGCCGTGACTGGTGTTGGTTCCTAACTGACCGGTGGCTTCGTACAGGGACAAGTACGATCTCAAGTAATTGTTCTTGGTAAAGTCAGGTTCGAAAGGTCGGGTACACAAGGTTTTGCCATCGCGACTGACTTCGATTTTCTTCACGTTGAAGTGTTGAAAGTTGAAAGGATTTTGAGCGAAGGCTCCGTTGAAGGCTTCATTTTCAACCATACCAAGGATCAAACGTTTGGGTAACTGTCCTTGGAACAGATGATCTTCGATCATGGAATGATGTCCAACGGGAATGGTGAACGTTTTCACTTCCACCCTTCGTATGGGATACTTGGCGGTCGTTCTGCTCAACGTTTGACTGATTTCGTTTCCCACTTTAGGTAACACTTCCACGCGTCGTACGTAGAGTTTGGCCTCCTCGATTTTGCTTTTAGGAGTGGCATTCTTAGTAGCAGCCTCATCAGCCAACAAATGGAAAGCGGCACTGCTGCGATTCAGTCTCAAGCGGACATTGACTCCGTTTAGCAAATATTTCTCTTGCAACCACATGTCCAGATGTAAACGATCCATCAGTTCTAAACTCTTTCCATCTTTGATTCTGCTTCGTCTTTCCCCAAAGCCGTCATTGTCATTTGCGTCACCTATCTTAAACTTGGTCGCTTCGTCAGGTTCCCATACCACACAAGCATTGAGATGGGTATCCTTGGCATCTATTCCGTACGTCAAAAGGTTTTCCAGGTAGGCACGGTAAGGGTATGTATCCATGCTGCTGCTGACCAGTTTGTTGTTCAAGTACAAGTCCACTCCACTAAACAAGGAATGCATGAAATTGTTGACGGGAGCTATAATCTCATCGCTTACTTCACCATTATCCTTATCTAGAACTTTGACTTTCAAGTACAAGTAACTGCTATTCAGATCGATGTAATCTTCGGGCTGTCCCTTGATTTCAAACTCGATGGGAGCGGAATCGGTCAGTGAGGAGACGGGGTGAAATTCCACCCATTGGGATTCTTGCATGGTCATCATGGTGGGGGGCATGGCAAACAGATCCAGTTCCGTCTTGGAACAAGCGCAAGACTCTCGGTGCATCATTTTTTGTTGCTGTGTCTCAATAATCGAAAACGTCTAAGTCTCGAACGGTTCTTCTTTTCTTGGCCTTTCTCGCTTGAAGTCTGGTGAAAGGGTGTTTTCTGCGTCGTCTCTTTCTGCCTTGTCCTTGCTGAATGCCTGACTCGGTAGCGTGCAGAGCATTTATAGGTGTGTCTCGTCGGCCCAAAAGGTCTTTGCCCGTTTGCAGCAAGACATTTTTGCCTGCCCTCATGAAGGCTTCTTTAGGGTTTTGTTTGTCGATGATGACATTTTGAAAGTTGAAAGGATTTTGATGGAAGGCTCCGTTGAAGGCTGAATTCAGGACCATACCAAGGATTAAACGCTTGGGTAACTGTCCTTGAAACAGATGATCTTCGATCATAGAATGCTGTCCCTTGGGAATGGTGAACGTTTTCACTTCCACACGTCGGATGGGATACTTGGCGGTCGTTCTGCTCAACGTTTGACTGATTTTGTTACCTACTTTGGGTAACACTTCCACGCGTCGTACGTAGAGTTTGGCCTCTTCGATTTTGCTTTTAGGAGCCTTAGCAGGATCAGCCTGCAAATGGAAAGCGGTACTTCTGAGATTCAGTCTCAAGCGGACATTGACCCCGTTCAGCAAATATTTCTCTTGCAACCACATGTCCAAATGCAAACGATCCATCAGTTCTAAACTCTTCTTCTTTAAGATTTTGATTTCTCTTTGCTCAAAGCCGGAATTGCTTCCATCTACAAGGTCGAACTTGCCCGCTTCGTCAGGTTCCCACAGCACACAGGCATTGAGATGAGTATCCTTGGCATCTATTCCGTACGTCAAGAGATTTTCCAGGTAGGCACGGTAAGGGCAAGTATCCATGCTGCTGCTGACCAGTTTGTTATTCAAGTACAAATCCATTGAGCTGAACAAGGAATGCATGAAATTGTTGACGGGAGCTATATTCTCAGTGTCTTCTACTCCACTATCATCTTTTTCTAGAACTTGGACTTTCAAGTACAAGTAACTGCTATTCAGATCGATGTAATCTTCGGGCTGTCCTTTGCTTTCAAACTCGATGGGAGCGGAATCGGTCAATGAGGAGACGGGATGAAATTCCACCCACTGGGATTCTTGCATGGTCATCATGGTAAGGAGCATGGCAAACAGATCCAGTTCCGTCTTGGAACAAGCGCAAGACTCTCGGTGCATCATTTTGTTCTGTTCTTTCTCAATAATCGAAAACGTCTAAGTCTCGAACGGTTTTTCTTTTCTTGGCCTTTCTCGCTTGAAGTCTAGTGAAAGGGTGTTTTCTTCGTCGTCGTCTCTTTCTGCCTTGTCCTTGCTGAATGCCTGACTCGGTAGCGTGCAGGGCATTTATAGGTGTGTCTCGTCGGCCTATTAGGTCTTTACCCGTTTGCAACAAGACATTTTTGCCTGCCCTCATGAAGGCTTCTTTAGGGTTTTGTTTGTCGATGATGACATTTTGGAGAAATTCTTTGCCTTGCGTCAGTGCCGCATCTTTCAAGGCGTGCAATCCGCGTGTCACCATCGGTTTCAACACTGGGGCCACCGAACGAAAGGCTGATTTTAACATATCTCCTAAACCGTGTCCTCGCTGTCGTGCAACCCCTCGGTACACTGGATACATGACTTAGGAGTCGTGAGAGAACCGTTTTCGAAAATGGAGTTTCACCGTGACTTTTCCTTTGGTGAATGGAATATTTTGTCCCAGATCTCCTTTTATAGCAATGTTGACCGTGTCCAAATAAGACTTGCTGACAGGCAAATAATGAGGATGTACAAATTCCCGGTGGACGTGGTAAGTGTTTCCACCTTCCTCGTCAGTGGCCGTGGCAGAATTTACTTTGAAAGGAATGACACGCAGTAACGGCACGGAGGTGTGTCCCACCACGTTGTACTCCACCACATCGGAGTACACGAAGATCAAATTCAGTCCTTGGTTCAGTTCTACAGGGTAACGAAAATATCTTGCAAAATGCATGTTGTTGTCAATCTTTGCTCTCTCAATTTTTTGGGTCAGCTTATCCGTGACCATATTGAGGTCTCCACCCAAAATGTCATACAATTCAGGGCAAAATTTAATACGTATACTTCTTTCCTCACTTTCAAATTTGATGAGTAGACGGTGAGACTGTTTGTGGTACTCGATGGTGACACGTTTACCTTCTTTGGTCAGAACTTTGTCAAAGGTTGCATAGAATTTGTCAGCGATGGCTTCCACCAGATGTTGACCACTGAAATAATGGCCTGAGTTAATTTTAAAGTGATAAACGAAAAGAGGAGGAGAAGAGTCACTGCTGCGGGGTAATAGCTCCTTTGCAAAATGTGAGTTATGTTGAGGACTGCCCGTCATCTTTTGCTGCAGTGCTGGGTCCAGAATTTCGACCTCAAAATTGTTTTGAGTTTCAGTGATGTTTTTGATTTGTGTTGGGTGAATCATTTCTACCAAAGCCACTTCCCAATGGGCCTCGTGATCTAAGGGGATGGCCTGAGGTAATTTGGCCGTGTAACAGCACAACGTGTTGTGGGGAAACACCTCCATGGAACTGTCACTGGGTAAGGTTAAGTAAAATTGGTTTTGGTGACTCATAATTCCAGAGTTCTGTGGCTGTCCGAGGGGTTACTGGACGTCAGAGGCGTGTCTCCGCGCAAAATGGGGTTCTGGTTGTGGTTGGACTGGTGACTGACACTGGCACTGGACACAAGGTTCCCGGGGTTCCCGTTCGAGGAGAATTTCAGGGAGGGATTAGGAAGCAGGTAACCGATGCAACTGCTCAATAAAATGGTCCACAATTGTTTGTCTCCTTGTTGCAAACTCAAATTGGCAATGGCTGCTCCGATGACACAATACACCACGAAGATTTGGCAGAAAAAGACGATTTGCGTTTTAGGCACACGTTCTCCACACCACACCCACAAGGGTTGTTTTTGTAAATCTTGCACAGAAGAACTAGGTGAAGGAGGAGTGGTCGACGTAGCTGCGTCTGCTGTGTGAAAAGGCATGATGGTTACTTCTTTTTATAGTCGATGACTTGCGAAGCGTCGATCCAAGAATCGAAACTGGGTGGATATCCTTTCCAACGTACTTTGACTTCTTTGACACGTCGTTTGCCCACTTTACGGGTTCTGCGTTCGAGAATGCTTTCGATGTCGTACACGTCGTCTTCTTTTTTGGTGACACGTTGTAACTCGGGCAAATAAAACGTTCCTTTGAGCACTTCTCCGTTCATGTCTTCCAATTTATAGACGGCAGGATGACGGCCATGCACTCGTCCAGTGACGCGAAACAATTCGGTCGTCCAGTTAGGTAAGTAACCTTTGTCAAAAGTGCGTTTGGTTTTGCCAATGCGCACCCAATCTCCTACGGCCAACTCTCCACTTTTCTTGGGGACAGCCCTCGTCGGGGACGTACCAAACAGACGCTCAAACACCAGCACTTCGTTGTCGGGAGTCACGTCTTGCGGGGCACGTCCGATGCTTCGATGGTAAGATTGGTTGTACGCTTGCACCAGGTGCGGTAAGATGTCGATGTACTTCAGAGTGTGGTGATGCGTAAAATATTTCCACATGCGTTCTTTCAAAGTGCGTTGAAAACGTTCCACGATGCTGGCTTTGGTTTCGGGATTCTCGGTGGTAAAAAAATGAATGTCACGTTTCTTTAATTCTTTTTGGAAAGCTTGGTTCAGAAATTCGGTGCCTTTGTCCGTTTGCCATCGAAGAGGGTGACGACCGCTTTGTTTCAACACTCGTTGCAGGGCTCGCACTAACTCGCTGCTGGATTTGGAAGTCAAGGGCACGACCCAGGCAAATTTGGAAAAGACGTCGATGACACAAAACAAATATTTGTAGCCACGATTGTAGCTAGCCAAATGAGAGACATCGGCTAAATCGGCTTGCCATTGATGATCGATGCCTTCCACTCGGGTGCGACTTCTGGCAAACTTGCGTCGAATGGGTTTGTGTAAAGTGTAGGTAGCTTGTTCTTGTAACCATCGTTGCACTTGAGGTAAACGGAGACTTTTCAGTCGAGTTTTGGCAGCACGATACAATTTTTGAACTCCTGCGTAACCTGCAGGATGGGAGGGATCGTAGTAAATGCTGGCTAAGACTTTTTCCATTTTTTATTTTGTGTTGGTGTGTTAATAAGTCACCCACTCTTCGGTGATGCTACTTTGGGTGGGTCGAAAGGGTGGTTTGGAAACGGATTTACGTGTCCGATGGGCTACGGGAGTAGAAGTCGAAGGTACTGGTGGTGGAGGTGGAGGTGGCAATGGAATGGCTTTGGTTTTCTTTTCTTTTTTCGCTTCTGGTTTCCCTTCTTTCTTTTTCACTTCTGTCGAAGGAGGCGTGGACATCATCTTTTTAACCCAAGCTTTCATTTCTTCTCGTTGGGGTGTGGGGGACGGGGTCAATAAGGATGCTGCAATCTTACTCGAAATGGGAGCTGCTGACGGTGTTTGAAACACTTCGCGCATCTCTTCTTCCTCAGATCTTTGTGGGGTAGCATCTCTGGTGACCCTTGGGGATGGTAGTGGTGGTAATGATGATGATGGTGCTGGACTTTTCATCAAGGTCTTAAAATCTTTTAGAGTGGGTAAAGCTGTTTCGTCTAAAGCTTTCTGGTGAAAGAGTTGCAGTCGTTGCAAGAGTTGACCGTACTTTTGCGATTTTTCTGTTTCGGACAAATCTTGGCGATCCATCAAGGACTGCAATTCGTGTTGTAACTGGGACATCTCGCTCAAATTGGGATTGGGAGGTAAATGCGGGGTGCGTTGTTCTTGCCACCGATGGTATTCCATCCATCGTTTGTAAGGCACTAAAGCTAGTTTTCGTCCTTCCATGGGGTTGTCAGGGGTCGATTCTGAGATCTTGGGACTTTCGAAGGCCTTTTTATCTTGCTCCCATCAGTCCTCCCAACATGGTTCCCAAGACTCCTTTCAGTATGGGGCCTAACAAGAGAGGCAAAATGCCTCCACGTTGAACCAACATCTTCTTTTTTTGACGAATGGGAATTTTCTTTTGAACCATTTGGCGAAGAACGTGACGATGTTTGCCTAAGCATTGTTTCTGGTGTTTGGACAAAGGGATCGTGCCTTTCAAAACGTTCAAACAACATTCGCAGACGGTATCGATGACCTCTTTGGAGGCCGTTTGAATGAGTTTTTTTCGTAGGGGCGAAGAAGCTTTGGACAGGACAGATAACATGTCCCCATGTTTAGCTAAACGTGGTGGCAGTCCTTTCCTTTTCTTTCCTTGGGGTTTTCTGGAGGGTGACATTTTTGCTTGTGGGTTCCGGGACATTCACCGAACAGACACTAACGTCGATGACTTAACGCACACCCTTTTATCTTTTTTTGGGACTATCGCTTTGTCATAAAGGTGACAATGTTTTTCCCAAAATCGCCAAGGAATCCTCCCCTTTGTTGACGCCTCTTTTTCTTGGAACGACTGTGTCTTTTCTTAGGGTAATGTCGATGCTTGGCTAAGCGCTTTGTCGGATGACGCGTCTGCCTTTGTCTCTTTCTTTTGTGGCTTCTTGGAGGTGACATCTTTTTTACAAGTTCACTGATACCCCGACTTGGTCACAGGCTCTTTTTATACTGGAACGCGTCGCCACTGATTGTCTTTACGTTTTATCAGTTTGAGGACAGGCATGACACGTCGTGCAGGGGTACGCAACGGACTAAATCGAGCCAGTTCTTGCTTGGACAAATCCAGTAAACTTTGTAACATGCCCGATCTTTCTTGGACTTTGATTTTGGGAGAAGGTACTTTGTGAGCAGCAGCCACTGCCACTAAATTGGAGGGTCCTGCCACTGGGGAAGTTCTTTTGGGGGTCATCAACGGAGATGTTCTTGGTGTGATCAACGTCTCCAAGTACTCTTCAGTTCTGGGTGTCATCAACGGAGAAGTGGATGAACGTGAGGATGCCGGAGACGCAGTCACTGCCGTGGCAGGTCGTGGTTTGCGAGTGTAAGGTTGCGTCCTGGCCGAAGTGCCTCTCTTGCGACTAGTTTTCTTCTGTGGACTTTTCTTTTTCTGGGGACTTTTTCTCTGTTTCTTTTTCTGGGGGCTTCTTTTCTTTTTCCGGGGTGGTGTCTGGTAAGAGGAGGGTCCTGCCACTGGAGAAGTTATTCTTCTTGGGGACCTGGTCTTTTTCTTTTTCTTCTTGGAGCTTCGTTGGACTTTTGTCTTGGGGATAACTTTGGGGGCATTAGGATCCCATCTTAAGAGTGAGCGAATGATGACCCCTCCTAGAGTACCGCTCCCTCCAGGTTTCAAAATGATTTGTTTTTTGGTTTGAGTGTCGATGCGGGGATCGGCCAGTTGGACCAAAGCGACTTTGTTTCGATCGAAAAAGCGTTGGGTTTGATGAGGAATCTGAATGATTCCTTGGAGTAATTGACGTGCCGTCACCGTGAACCATCGTAAGACTTCTTTGAGACTAGCTTCTAAGACACGAGCTCGTGTTTGTGGATCTTTTTCTCGACTGATGCCATACAAGGCACGAATCAATTTGACGGGAAGATGCGACTGAAGGGACGTCATGTTCGCACTGAGAGTGAGACAGACGAAAAAGGGTCTGAGGTTTTTATAGATTTTTTGATGGGGAGTGAAATGAAGTCGAGGACGGAGACGTGTACAGGACAGGCCCTCCGTCTTGGCACCAGTGGTGAAACAAGTGGGTACGAAATCGCAAATCCTCAGGAGTCGTAGGTTTCAAATCGACGAGTAAATAGGCGTGTGGCGTTTGAGTGGCATCGTCGTACGCCTGAGTCAGCCAAGGCGTTCCTAACTGTTTGGCTAAGACTTGCACTTGCGATTTATCTCGAGGGCTTTTAAACAAGACCACGTAATGCGCATTGAGACTGATGGTGCGATGGGCTTTACTTTGTTGAAACAAATTTTGGGTGATGTAAATGACACTGGCATTACGGTGATGCCCTTTGCGCGTGAACCACAGTTTAATTTCTTCTTCGTCTTCTCCTAACATGTCGTCGAAAATGACCAAATGGGTTTGACGGGAGTCAGAGACGATGCCGTCGTCTTCTTTAGGAATGCCTTCCACACACACGATGGAATCGCCTTGACTTTCTCGCAAGAGGCTGTACGCCGATTGCCACTCTTTGTAACACCACACGATCCGTTGAGGGGGCCGATCGATCAAATGATGTTTATGCTCGATCAAACGTTTGACGAATTCGGTTTTGCCTGAACCGCTAGGTCCAGCAATGAGCATGTTAAAGGGATGACGAAGATACAAAGCCTCCCAACTGGCACGATCTAAGTGTTCGTCGATGACTTTGACAGTAGAGGAAGAGGGAGCAGAGACAGCAGAGGTAGCCATGGTGTGAGAAATGTCACTTGTGACACGAAAAACAAACAAGACAAGAGTTTATATACTTTTTTCAGAACACGTTTATTGAATGTTTTTTTTTCAAATATGAACACGAAAGACAAAAATACATACAACCCAAATAGTGATGTACAGGAATAAAAAACACATCATAACAATCAAAGTGAAATATAAACAAGTGTCTGTACAACATGTTTTGGTTAACCAAGATGTCCTAGGGACAGTGTGTAATGTTCTTACAGTCTCTACATGAGGTATTGTCACACAAGTGTCCTCCCGGAATGACCTTTCAGGAATGTCCATGACAGTCCTGTCCTGAAGCGAGTGGTTGTTCTCGGTGACGGGTTCTTCTGGCACCGTCACTAACACAGGTTGAAAAGTAACTTTTTTCCTTGAACAACTCTTGTGCATACTGGGCCACTTCTTGGGTCCAAACCTCAAAACCCCCCTTTTTCCATTCACGAACATCTGTCCAATGAGGGTGTAAGTCACAAGCTACACACACATCGTCATACACGTCTTGGGTCGCTAAAAGTTGACGAATCTTTTTTTCCTGTTGAGGTCGAGAAGTATCCAGATGAAAACGCAAGGCTTTGAGCAAAAGGAGTTTTTCGTGACCATTTAAGGCCATGGAGGTGGTAAGTACTGATCGTAAAGAGTCCACAAAGAATCGGCTGGTAAACGAAATCCCAAAAAACAAGTCACTAAGACACACACCACTTGTCGTCCCAAATTGAATGGATACAGTTCTTGCAATAATCGATGGTAATGATCCACGGTTTGAATATGGTCATTGAGTTCCTTCCACGGAATCTGTTGGATGACATGTGACATAAGTCGTGGCATGGCAGCCTGTTTTTATAGTCTCTTTGTTTCGGAAACAATACACGTACTTTCTAGCCAGAGATCTTCGTTCTCCAGTAGGGAATCTAAATCTTGCATACTGTAACCGAAACTTCAGAGTTCGTTTAGAAGTTTCCTCTTCCTCTAAGTAGATTCCACGTAAAATATGTTGATAATCCTTTAACTTGTCTTCCTCAATGTATTGCTGTAGGTGAATCTCGAAGTAACCAAAATCATGAACATTTCGATCATTCACTAACTCAAAGTGTTGAACAAGGTCTGACCACTGAAACAATTTCTGACGAATCAGTTCTCTTATACCATTCAGGTACCAGTGGTTAAAGATCTGGTGACGTAACGGATGCAATTGTTCTTTACGTTTGACTTGTATTTTCACCAGCTCTCGGTAAATGCGTTCTCTCAACTCCACAGGCAAAGCACGAATGTTCTCTAGCAAAGTATCCATGAATAGGTCATACTAAATCCTCTTTGGTCTGACACAATAAATGTACTCTTTGCACAAACATGGTTTCACTTCAGTGTCGAATTTAAATCGTTGAGTCACTAATCTACACATTACAATTCGTTCAGAAGTTTCCTCTTTCACTAAGTTGACATTGCGTTCAAGATGTTGGTAATTCGTTAACTCTTCCTCTGGAATTCGATGCAGTACGTTTACAATGATGTAGGTAGAATCGTCCATACCAAACCAATCCTTTTTAAAACTAGAGGATCGTTGATCAATGTCTGTCCGATGGAACACTTTCAATTGAATCAATCCTTGTATAGCCTTCAGGTACCAGTGGTTCAAACACCGGTGACGTGACGGATGCAATTGTTCTTTACGTTTCACTTGTATTTTGACCAGCTCTCGGTAAATGCGTTCTCTCAACTCCACAGGCAAAGCACGAATGTTCTCTTGTAAAGTATCCATGAACAGATTATTATGGTAAGAAGTTACTTCAATGTCTCGGTCCCACTAAGGGTAAGTAATGACAATTCGGTGACCATCGAGCATGTTCTACGTAGGCCGAATCTTGCGGTTCCCAGTGGTGAAGTGTCACATCGCAACTGAAGCACCTGACTTTATCTCCTTCGCCCAAGTAGAAAAATCCGGCTCTGGCTAATTCTTCGGGGGTCGGTCCTCCCAGATACTTTGGCCATTTTCCTTTGAACGATTGAAGACGATTTTCAAAGTCGCAGTATTCCGACAAACGCACAGGAAAAGAATATTCGTTTTTCACAGGTTCGTTTCGATGAGGGTTGAGTGACATGGGTAGGAGTTTGCTCAGGGCTGGATGACATCCGTAGGGGGGTAGACGTGAAGGTGAACATTCCCCTTTAAAACGAAACCCAGTAAAATGTCCAAGAGGACGAGCAGCATCGCTTTCGCATCCCACAGGTTTGACACGCACAGCATCACTTTCCATGATAGGGGTAGGGGCACTAAAGTTCCCATGATGCTTTACGGCATCGCTCAGGTCACAAGGTACAGCATCGTATCCATCGCAAGGCTCACAATCGCACTCGTCTGCAAACTCCGTTACGCAATTACAATGGTAACCACATGGACAATCGCAGTTTCCTTCCGGACATTTTCCGTCGCAATGCATGGGTCTTATCCATCCAATATTAGTCACACTAGAGGAAGATACAACTTTTTTACAATCCCCAAACTGGAACGATGCCTCTTTCAAAGTATTCATCTTGTTCGCTCGGTCTTGGTAGTCACAATGAACTATCGATCTTGCCTAGGGTTCCTTTTTTATATACAGACCAATACCGACGTGACCGTAAGGTAAGGTGAAATGATTGGGAAGTCGAACTCGCTTCTGGTATACAATTTGATAGACTTTTTCCAAGGGTCGACTGACGATGTGGTGAGTGGGTAAACGTACAATCTTGTTCGGTTGATAGGTGGTCACTTTAAAGTTTCCATCCTCTCCCGATTGCAAGGCTTCTTTCAATACCCCAAAGTTGACCACACGACTGGTACGATAATTCAGAGTCAGTCCTTTCACTTTGCACGTCGTGTGCACTTCTCCTTGTTTGTCACGGTATTCGTAGCCGTAATTTTTGGGACCGCCACTGACGAAACTTAGAATCTTGTCGTCGGGATGCTCGTCTGTCCAGGCTCCTAAACGGTCTCCTTCGATGTTAGGGTGATGTTGAATCGGGTGATGGATGTAAATGCAGCTGTCCGTGTCAAAGTACAGGACGCGTTCCCCTAACAGTTCTAAAGCTTCGTACAATTTTAAGCGAGCATGAGCTGTCACGTAAGCCGCAATGATGACATTTCCAAAAGGGTCGTCTTGTACAAAGTCCAGATCTTCTTCGTAATTGACCAAGATCAAATTCTCTCGAACGACGTCCACGTGTTTCATGTATTTGGTTTTGTCGTGAATCATCTGGAAGTAGCGGGAAGGTTCTGTCAAATATTCCGTCTTGGGTAAACACGGTCGTTGTGCCATTTTACCCCACAAGCAATTTAACATCACTTTGGCAAACGATCGCCTGCCTTCGTTTTTCTCGATGTGGTCTAAAGTGATGCCTTCTTGTTCCCGGTATTTCTCTTTGAATTTTATTTGGTCTTCGGGAGTGTGACACCAGGAAGGATAGCCGCTGGCTTCTTGCTTCAGTTTCAAAAAGGCATCCACGTAGTCGGCGAAAATGCCTTTTTGACTGGGATCACCCTTGCGGTACTGTTGTGTCTTGGGAAAGTGGCAAATTTCGTACACTTCTAACAGTTGGTATCCCATGTCCAAAGCTTTGAACAATTCTACGCTGACCCAGGTTCCCGTCAAGGCCCGTTCTTCCTGGCTGTGCTGACAAGGTTGATCTTGGTTGCACGTTTCGGCACAAGTACGGCACAAGGGAAACATCAATTTGCCTTGACAATGGTGAGGTAAGACGGGATGGTATAGGTTCGTGGGAGGCAAAACTTTACACTTGATCAAGCCTTCGTATTGTCGAATGTTTTTCAGGTCGATGTGTTCCGTTAACAATTGCGGGTGCCCTACAGGAAAGCGACAATATTTGCACACGTAGGGATACAGCGAACACACGTCCAAGTATTTGATTTCTTCTCCTATCTCTTCCTCGGCTTGGTACAGCAAACAGGTGGCATTGGTCCTTCCTCCGTACAAACTATCCCTCGGGTTCAGCGGGTCCATGAACAGGTAACTTTCCACGAGGCGTTTAAACTCGGGATCGGTTTTCAAACGGTGATCGTACTCGTGTTCCCACATTTCCACCACTTGGTATCCTTGCTGTTCTAACTTTAGGCGTCGCTGACAAGTGTCCTGGTACAAGTCTTCCATGGTTCGTTGCAAAAACTGATTTTTAGTGCCACGGTCAGGGTAACAGACGGGACATCCGTGAAATAAGCAACCGTTAAACTCGTACACGATCTTGGGGTTTTCTAAGTCCCAGCCATCGACCGAATACGTTCCGATGGTTTTTTCGCCCCCTCCGTTGCGGGCATGCTGAATCCACTTGTCTTCCTTGTCGCACAAGTAATGTAACCAACGTAGGGCTTTGACCGAGTATTGACGCTTGACAAAGTGGGTCGTTTGAGGGCTGATGACAGCCACGGTGTTTTCAGGCATGAATCGTTGTCGATACACTAGGGAACACGCTTTGGCAATGGTGCAAGCTTCTTTCAAAGGATCGACCCCTCCGTGTTCCATGAACAGTTCTCGAAATTTTCCACAGCAACGCCGTAAAATGTCCACGTCGGAACGACAATACTTTAGCATTTCTTCCTGAAAGTCGAAAGGGTCCGAGGCGTGAGCCTGGTACCAAGCGTAGAAAGCTTCTCGTTGTTCGGTACGCATGTTGTCGGGGTCGTAATAGTGAGCCTCAGGCAAATGGGGTAGAACGGCGTGTTGATTGGCTTCCGTATTGAAAAAGTGTGGAAAGTACCCTTTAGCCATTTCTGTCATTCCAAACGTTTTAGGCATTCGACTCAAAGGCATGGCCAAGTAACTCATCGAATCTTTAAACTGTACTTGTCCCACTTGCATGAAAATGATTTTGGCTCCGTTCAAAGTCACTTTAGGACGCTCGGTGCCTTGTTCCGTATAGTATCTGAGAAGAAACTGTCCATCGTATCCGGAAAAATTGTGAGCCATCACCGTGGCATGACGATGACAATCTCCGTAACGTTCGATGTCCTCTTGGCTCCACGTCTTGTCGACGGGGTCTAAGACCCATTGGGCAAAATCGGCTAACGTGTTCGGTCCCCGAAAGATTTTTTCACGTCCTCCAGGAATCTTGCTACAGTGAGGGCAATGACTGAAGATAGGTTCTTGAATGCACTTCTCGCACGCTCGATGAGCCACGCAGAAATTAGGGATGTGAATGCCAGTCTCTTGCATGCATTCGAAATCGAAAAAGATGAAATTGCCTTTCTTCTTGTGACCGTCCTCTTTCTCTGGTGGGGGTTGGTATTTTTGCACGTAACATTGGTGTTCCAAGTCCACGATGTGGTGACAAATGTGACATTTTTTCTTTCCTCGACATACGTGTGCCTTGGCATTGTTGGTAAGTATGCCTTGTCCACACGTAGAGCACAATCTCAGGAGTTGACAAGCACATTTCTTCTGTGAACCTTGTGTTTTCAAATGTTGTTGGTAACAGGTAGGGCTGACAAACGTGCGCAGACAAGTGGAACAAGTCACTGGTTCTTCGCTCAGACAGGGTGGAGAGGCCAAACATCTTGAGCATTTCCATCCACAATGTTTGTGTTGCTCTCGATTATTATAACCATAGTCACATTTCTCACAGTAATAACCGTATCCCAGGAATCCGGTGATACTGGTAATGGTATCGAAATGGTCATCGTGATGATAAACATGAATGTATTTTCCGTCCTTAAAATCTTGGCCTCGAAACAATAGAGGCCCGCGCATTTCTTGAGGGTGCACTTTCAAGGTGTAGCGTGGAGCTAGGGCATCTTGCAATTTTTGCATCTCAGGAATGCCACAGGGTGTGTCTTTGGGCAGTCCGGCTTGTTGTAACAGGAGTTCTGCTTCGTTTCGTTGTTTGGCTCGGTCGGAACGTTGAATAGTGTCCCAGGTTCTTTTCCATTCTACCGTGTCGTTCTTGTTGGCATAGGTTCGTCCCACCACGATGGCACGGGCTAAACACATCTGGTCTTGAGGGTTGTTAATTCGGACGAGACTCGTTTTGGTGTTGCGAAGGTCGTCCACCAATAACATCTTTTTGCGTCCTGTCCCTTGAGGAGGAGAGACGTGGGTCATGTCCAGTGTGGCTTTACCATCGGTGATGTCAAACTGATCATTAGATTGTTGTACGTTTTGAATCTTGTCCATGACTTTGGAAGCAGTCAATTCTGCAGGGGTGCTAAACTCGATCCAAACAGGGGATTTCAAACCGTCGTGTTGTATGGAAAGTCTCAAGCGATCGTCTTCTTTGGGTTGACATTGTCGCTTGAGTGCAGTGAGCAAAGAATCCCACACCTCGGTGATGAACACTTCTGCTTTCTCTAACGGCACTTCAGCCTTGAAATCTTTAAACTTCACCGTGTATTTGTAAGCCGTGGTTCTAAATTTTCTAGAGGAGCGCTTTTCCGTCTCTCGAATGGAATAATACTTTTCAGGGTTGACTAAGGGTGATGAACTTGGTTTAGAGGGTTCGGATTCTGGTTCACTCATGTCCTCTTCAAAATCACTGGCATGAATTTGTGCCAAGATTTCAGCCCTGGTACGAGGCGATAGATCACGTTTCTGCCTCTTACTTTCTTCTTCTTCTTTCTTCTCGAATGAATGGGATCGTTTCATCTTGAAAGCAAAAAGTCAAATGACTCAAGTTCAAACACCATAAACTACTTTATAGTCATAGCAGACCAGCGTATATAAAAGGGTGCGTGTCTTGTCCTTTCACTATTCATTTCACTCTCAAGCCGAGCACAACGATGGAAGAGACTAACCAGATGGAACGTTTCGTCAGAGCTTTGCGAGGGGTCATTAGAAAATTCTCTTCAGACCAGCCTACGGACTACTCTCCTTCCTTTAGAGATAAAAGTCAAGATACTTGCTATATCTGTCAGAAGAAAGGGCATTGGTCTTCAGAGTGTCCAGACCGTCAAAAAAGAACAAAAACAGGGGATAAAAAAGACAAAAGTCAAGATATCTGTTATTATTGTAAAGAAAAAGGACATTGGTCTCCAGATTGCCCCAAAAAGAAACAAGAGGAGTCAGAAGAAAAGAGGAATTCTTCAGAAGAAGAGAGGGATTCTTCAGAGGAAGAAGAGGAAGAAAAAAGACAATTCTATTTAAATGAGGCAAAGAAACACGAGAAGAAAAGAAGAAGGGAAGAAAGCGAGGAGAAAGAAGAAGAGGAAAAGAGTGTGACGGTGAAGAAATTCAAAAAACAGAGAGACTAAAAAAGGAGAAATCAATGAACTTTTTATTAAAGTGTTGTGTTGTGAATTGTGAATTGAATTGTAAAAAATGGAGAAAAGAATAAATGAATGATATAAGGTAAGTGTCTTTGAGTTGTGATTTTAAAATAAGAAGCTACACTCACGCACTCATACACAGACACGTACTATAAGGGTAAAATGGGTAAGATTTTTTTGAGTTATTGGCAAATTGAAATTGTATTTCTTTTCGAGAAATGTGGGTGGCCCTGAAAGGGCCTTTTTTTCTTTATGGTGTAGGGGTGAGTTTAAGCAATCAACTTTAACTGCCTTAAGCCTTTGCCACGGCCAAGGCCTACTTCTGGACTGCGTAATGTTGATGATGATAATGATTGGGTTGAAATCACTAAGGGTGGTACGGTAGGCTTAGTCACAGGGTTAACGTGTTTAGCTCGGGAAGGTCGTATTCTCTTCGGTCGTGATAAAGAAGTCTGATACATTTGTTTCAGACTTCTTAACTCCGCTAAAATGTCCAACAGTACCGTGACCGTTTGATTTTCATCCTCTTGTTTCTTTGCTGCTACTTCTTCTTGCTGTTGTTTTTTTCTTACCTCTTCTTCTTGCTGTTGCTGTTGCTGTAGGAGAAAAGCCTGTTCCGCTTCCTTTTGTCGTTGTATAAATTTCTCCAATTCTTCTTTCTGTCTCTGTCTAAAATTCTCCACTTGCGGTAATGAAGAAGGTAACGAAGGTTCCGGAACAAATTCTTGCGAGGAGAGAAAATCCACAAAATCCCAATTCACCTCTTCTGAAAGTAAGTCAGGGTTCCCTTGGGCGGTCTCCCCTGCTGGTGCACCCCACTGGATCGTTTTCTGAGTTTCCGTCATGTTGAATCACTGTCGCATAGATTGACTGCACACAAGCGCTAGCGAATCTATATTGACTACGTGACGTCACAGACTGCTCTCTTCGGATTGGATGCGGGCTGACTAAATTCTGTAACGCGTGTTCGGATTGGTGAATGAACTCAATCCGTTTCAATCCTTTCTGTCCCTATAAATAAGCGCCGTTCACTGCATTGATTCACCTATTCTCGGAGCCTCAACATGTGGACCGACGTTGAATCTTCAACCCTTGTGTCAACGATGATGTTCAGGACGGACATGCTCATGTATGTCCGATCCAAGTGGACCGTTGTCTACAGGACCAACAGCAGCCTGTGGATAAGAAGAGTCTATATAGAGAGACAAGGTTGCCTCAAGAGGACTCTGATGTATGGCCCT